>OZ025297.1:52026620-52726620 GCA_964019185.1 Maratus speculifer
AGACCGTGATTAAAAATTTCGCCCAGTGCAAGTCTGGGAAAAAGGAAGCAGCCCCCTCCGGTATGAGAAAAAAATTAGACCCGTATAGGCGAGTCTTCAGAAAAAAGTAACGTCTCGGTCCTGATCTGACCTGACCCCAGAATACAGATTTTTTGACAGACTCTACCGGACGATAAAAAGCTTGAAGTTAAGAGAGCTATATTTTTTAAAAGGACTTAATCTGCATCTCAGAAAAGCATTCTTTTAAATAACTAATGGGCAGTAAAACAGTACATTTCGTTTTTCTGTATAATGAATTTTTTTTTCCGACTACTTCTTGTCTTTAAATTATTAAAAGTTAAGAATTGTTAAAGAAAAAAAGTACAAACTTGAAACATGTCATTTTTAATTATTTTACCTTACTTTTGTTTAAAAAAAATGAAAAATTATTTACATTTGAAAATATGATTTTTTAAAAGTTTTTTTTTAAATAAATATTTTTAATAGCTCTAAAATAAATATTGAAAAACAAAAACCTCGAAACAAAACTAAAATCAGATTTTTATTTTTAGTTAAATAGAAAGAAATTGAAATCCGATAAATAATGTTTGGAGTTATAACGATTTTTAACTATAACATTGAAACCAGTACTAACAATATGAAATTTTTTTAATTTTATGATAAATTTTAGCATGTGATTTTCTTAGCAAATTATATGACTAACCATCACAAAAAAGGAAAAAAAAATCAAAATTCTAACTCAAAAGATTGATTTTTTACGCGTTTCCTACAACTATTAAAGTAACGTCGTCTTTTGAATTGCGCGCATTTCAATTTTTGTCTAATCCCTTAAAACCTAATGAATTATTCAAACGGTTATAACTCCGCGAATTTTTACGATATGACGATGCAACTTTTTGTATATTATTCAGGACTGGATAAGGAATGTTTCCCTAATTGGAATTTTTATCCTACGGGGGCTGTATAAAAAGTTAATTTTCGTACTTTTTCAAACAGACCCCCCATTGAGTTGCAACTTATCTTATGAAAAATTTCAAATTTTTTTTATGAATATTTGCAATTGGAAGTATGGGTCTAGGGGCAATATTTAAGGAGATAGCCTATTGTTTCGATATTTATGACTCACTCTGTATATATATATATATAGAAACCAGCAAATGCAAGCATAAATTTAGAAAGAATATTTTAAGACGCCTATGACCGGGAAATCAATTCTTTTCTTCCAATCGAAGATATTGAAACATCAGATTTTTATTCAGAGCTATAAACATCGAAATTGTTATTTGAAGTTATGAAAGATTGAAAGAAATTGCCCATAAATTTTATATTATTCCATAAAAAAATATTATCTTCTTTCAATACAATACCATTTAAAGATTTAGATAATATCTTACGCTATCATTTATATAAACAATTATTCATTTTATTGGTTTTGCTCTATTTATATTTTTCACTGGCATTCTTGTTTCTATTTATTTTTACAATATTTATTAAAAAAATTAATACATATTGAAAGCTATGAAGGCATAAAAATGTGAGAGTATACAAATAATTCGAAAATCTATTTTTAGGAATATCATGAACTGAAATAAAATTTCAATTTAGTCAATTGAAAATATTATTAAATAAGCTTTCAATTTTGTTTCTAAAACATGATAATCGTTTTACGAAGTCATCTCAAAAGAAAATAAACTTAAAATAAGGTACCCTGAGGTAATAACGCCAGGAGGGGTAATAACGCCAAGTGCTTATATTTTGCATAATTATGAAATAATCAGGTAAGTGACACCCGTGTGATCTACGCAGAAGGGTTTTGAGTCATATAAATCGCAAAAAAACAGCTTCAAGTTAATTTGTTTCATTTTTAAGTCTTATTATTTTTACAAACAACTAAAATTAACGCTTGATCTAAAATTTGCGAGATACGTTTTGTGATGTGAAGATTATCTTTTTATCCGGAAATACTTTGTTAATTACATAAATTTGTAGTGCATTTCATGTACTTTTAAAATGTTGTTTAAGATTTTGGATATCTTCTCGAGATAATTTGTAATTTAAAATGTACTGCGCAATAACTATACCGGGGTAATAACGCCAATCCTTGACATTAATACCCCGGTTGATTCCCTACAGTGGCCGAGCTACATCCTAAATACTGATTCAAATAAACACAGTTAAAACTGTGCAATGTTTCTCATATTTCTATTTAAACGGTCCTTTTTAAGCAAAAAGAAGCTCACGGTCTGATATTCTTTTGCCTCATCCCCCCCTACCACACCACACCTTTATTTTTCTTACACTTTCACAAAAAATTGAACATTTTCAATAGCTTAGAATGCAAACTGTCAATTTCTAAGTTTGTAGAGTTTGTATTTTTAGAATTGGGCTATCTACATGCAATTATTCCATCTTATTTCATAGTTTTGTTTGCATGGCGTTATTACCCATATAGGTGGGTAATAACGCCAAATAGCATTGGTCAAGAAAAAACGCCATTACATTTTATGAATAGATATCTGTTAAATTATTTTATTTTATATAGATAGTCAATGAGTTGCTGTATCAGATCCTATATTTGTTTGAAAAATACAATCTAAAACTAAGCCGTGAAAATTGGTAGAACCTTAACGTGGCGTTATTACCCCAGGGTACCTTATAATGTTTAGTACTCCACACAATGCATTTATCCAATGGACCAATAAAAATATGTAGTAATCCAAGTAAAATTTGTCCGTGTTCTATACAATCTTTTCAAATGTATCCCGGCACTTTCGATTTCAAAACTTTTTGAAGATATAGAAAATTAAATGGTGAGTTTTTCTGGATTTTCAGCAACGTAAAAAATGAGATTTATCTCATACTTTTAGTGAATGTTTACTCGCAAGAAAAATTAATAGACAAAGCAGAAATCGAAGAATAAATAAATAAAAAAAATATTTACAAGCATACTTAATTTTTTTTTTCTCGAAATGACATCTAGCTATAGAAATCGGATATGTGTGTTACATGCAACATTGAAGTTCATTTGTTTAGCAATGACATTTATAATCAGTGAAACAACAACACGTTTTTAAAAAATACTGTAATTATTTTGTCTGCTCTCTTAAAATCCCATCCACAAAATAACTCAAGTCGAGCTGAAATCCTCTCATCATACGACTTCAAAACCAGCTTCTCATAAAGAATTTAAGCAACTCAAATAAAGAGTTTTTTTTAAGGAATTTAAATCAAGATGAGTAATTTCAATAGCTACTTTAAATCAAAATGTGCAAAAAGTTCCAAACACAATTCATTCACGATGCAATTAATTACAAATATTTCCAGAGAAGCCAAATCTACTCTTTCGTTTTAAGTGTGTATAGCATGCAGAATGCTTAAAATTTTACCCGTAAATTTCTAAAAACTTAACAAAAATCAGTAGTAATCATTCGACCCATTTTTCCGTTTTTTATAATAATTTGAAATTTGAACCCTCTGAACACAGTTCAGTTTGTGCTACTCAACCATTCCCAACTACTCAGATTTTAAGCTCAAAATTTAAGTTTTAGTGTAAGCTTAAGAAGCCATTTAATATGATGCAAAAAATACCAACAAAAAATAGTTTTTCCTTACTAAAAAGTCTAAAGCGCCCTCTATCGGCATTTTTTGAAATTTATCTTTATAATTGAATTTCAAGAAAATGCCGACATAAAGAATAATTTTAGTGAAAACCGCAAATCAATCGACCATTTTTCCTTTTTTTATGTTTATTTGAAATTTTGGACCCTAAACTTTAATGGCGGCTATCTCCTTTGGAAAACGTTTGGGACCCTCGGTTTCCTATTTAATGTTGTCTTGATGTGTACTATCAACTCTCTTTCATTGTAAAAACAATTTAGAATCACCCTGTATAAATATATAATACTTAAATTTTTAATGCATTTTTCGAATAAATCGTAGAGTCATTCAGAAAGTAACACGAAAAACTTGTCAAAGAAATCAAAAAGAAATTGCAAGTGAAGCGTGACAAATGAGGTGCTTTTGTACTATAAGAAAATTTAAAAAATATCCAGATATTGGTGTAATACTGGGCAGTACATCGAATACAGTGGAGTTTCCGAAATCTTTTGTGTATCCCTGTAAATATTACATGTTTTCTATTACACAGGAAGTAATTTGTAGTAAACCTTCGCAATGTATACAAATTTCATAAAATATGAAATAGTCTAATATTATTAAAACACGCCCACAACAATCTTTCTCCCTATACCATTATGTAATGGAATACTTTTGTGCAGCCCTGTAAATTAATAAGAAATATTCTTTTCATCACATAGTGCACAGATTCTATATTTTCATATATACTTCATATATGCATATCAAATTTATATATGAAAGTGTGTAACACCATTATAATGCTTTTGAAACTATTTTTGCCTTTAGTCGTATTGTAAAGGAAAATACTTTTGATTGTCCTTGTAATTAAACTAACATCCAATTTTCGTAAAATTTGCGATTACTCGACAAAAGTATGCAGCCATTATATATTTTTAATACCAAATAATTCTTTTGGTTATATTTTGCTCTGCTATATGCGTACAGACGAAGGGACAAAACGAAGACTGTAGGTGCTACGTATTTACATAATTACGAACACACTAAAAAAAGAAATATCACATTGGTAATTGAGTGTAAAACCAAAATACTGGAAGAAGCATCCAAGCCGGTATGAGAACTCTGATTTATATTAAAAACAAGATTTTGTAATTATTCGAAATAAGAAATCGCTGCATATGTGAAATAAATTAAAGAAATAAGTTTGCAAAAATGTTGACGAGCATTAAAATGTTTTGAACAAGAGCTCAAATTGAATTTTCATTTTAAAAAATATATAACATGAGCTGCACTTCAGATAGTTTGATGATGCAAATGTAAAAGAGTTACCATCTGACAAATCTAGATAGGAGATACACAAATGTTAAGGTAAATTTTATGCATAATTCTTTTCAAGTTGGAGTGATATTTCAGCGGAATACTTTACCATTGAAGAATGCTGACTGATATTGGATCAGAGATGTATGATGAAGATATGTACCGATTTATATGGTAATAGTAATTTTTCAATTGGTTTTGAATTTTCCACTAAAGACATTAAACGATACATTTGATCATGGATTAAAAATAAATTGATTTTAGGATAATACAAAGAGTAAAAATTATTAAAACGTTTTAAATTGAAGAAATTTATAATTTATGTAATCTAAAACAGCGCATTTTTGAAGAACTCACTAATAGAAAATTAGCTTTTACTTTAATATTTAATATTTTAGACTGGCAATGTCTATATGAAATTATAATATCAAAAATCTATCTATATCTATCTTTTCTAGCTATATATATGTTATAGGGGGAGCTGGGGCACATTGATACATCCCCTCTACTGCTCACAGGTTCATTATAGAATGTTTCACAACAGCTCCAAAAGGTTATGTTAGTGCACTCAACTACATACCGAAAGTCTTGGAATTATTCTGTTGTTTGATGATACGGGATGGGTGATTTACTGTTTTTGTAGATCAAAAGTAAATTTCAGTTGTACAATTGAAATGGTATTATACAACTGTTCTAGTGTTTTCAACAGAAAGGAATTCTCTCCTGGGCAAATAAAACTACTCTTTATCAGTTTCACATTCTTTTTTGTTAGATAAAATATCAGTATTGGATTTGAGACTCATTTTATTCATAATGGCTCTATGGGGCACATTGATACAGTCTTTGTCGGGTCAGATTGATACAACCTAAATCCTTTTCTAGTTCATTTTTTCATTACCTTTTATTATTTTTTTTTACAATGCACTCCTTAATCCAACCATTCTTCGCTAAAAATTTCTAATATTGTTTTTTATTGAAGTGAAATAGCTTTAATTTCTTTATATTAGAACATTTTATAGTATTTTTGCAAAGAGAAGACGTGCGCACTTACCCAAGATATAATGCTTAGTAGAATTAATAAAAAAAGGACGGCAGCCTGGAAAATCTCAAACTTATATCAATTCTCTAGAGAAAAAGCATTTTCTATATGAAAAATTTTAGTAAGAGAAACAAGCTGCAAAAACAGAACAGGATAATTATATTAAAAACAGAATTTTTAATATAATTATCCTTTATATTCTGTTTCTAAACCGATTTATAAACAGAAAACTTGGTAATTTTTCATCTTCCCTAAGAAAGAAGATAATACTTGGGTTGAAGTACCAGATATGACAAAGTTACCACCGCCAAGAATCAGACAAGGAACAGCCAGAACATCAGGTAATTATACATTTTATTTTGATTGCTTTAATATTGCTTACAAATAAATTGAGTGCGATTTGAGTTTCTATAAATAAATATAAAATTGTTTGCTAACTATTTTTCTATGAAAAATATGCATTGGCACAACATTACACATTGATACAAATTATTTTTTTTCTTTGATTATTTAAATTACATGCAAAAATAATATATAAAACAACGATTGTACATTTTTATAACACACTACACAGGTTTTGCTGATATCACATAGAAAAATAACTTAAAATTTCTGCTTTCTAGACACCAATTTTTTTTTTTTTTTTTTTTTTTTTGAAAAAAACTGTATCAATGTGCCCCAGTTCCCCCTACATATAATTATACATTCAATATTAATTTATGCATTTTTGCAGTTTTCGTTCTAGGTTACAAATAATTTGAACATTGTGTACATTATTGAAAGAAAATTTGATAATTTGTACCCTTTTCTTTCTATTTTAACTTTGGGTGTGGTACGTTGGATTCATAAACCAAGTGATAATTTCAATGGGTAAATAACAGAAAGTTTTCAATGTGCGTTGCTGCAGAAATAGGGCATTATATATACTTATAATTACCGATGTTTTATTTTATATTTTCAAATTGATAAATTAATAGGGTTGAAATAAATTATCTTTTTGCATAAACTCATTTACATTTTTTTCCTTAATATATACTTATATACATATTGTATTTTTCAAATAGATAATTACATTCTACAAAATTATTTAAAGTGAAGTTTGATATTAAAATGCTTAATTAGACTACATATATCTGTTATATACATTTTATGCCAAAATTTCATATTTTTTTTTAAATTTTCAAAATGTTCAGTGTGAAAGGATTAAATAAAAGTGACCATTTTACATTTAGTAATTTTATATAAAAAATGTAATGGTGACTATAACACAAAATATGTTAGTAAAGTATAATATAACAAATAGCAAACATAAAAGTTCCGCGATATTTCACATGCATATTGTAAAAAAAAAAAAAAAAAAAAAAAAAAAAAAAAATTATTTTATTTTATTTTATTTTTTTTAGACAGTAGATTATAAATATTTCTATAGTCAATTTCTTTTTTCTTTTCTCTTACGTGTTAATCGTTCGTGATTTTTTTATTTCATAACTAATGTATAGTTTTAATTTCCCAGTTTCTTTTTTAAATCAAAATTTCAAACTACCATACAAATGACAGAAAAGTGATGTAGATAGACATACAATTACTTTTATAAACTGTTAAAAAATGTATGTTCACATATTAAAAACGATCTTAAAAAACTTTTTACCATAAAGGAAAATGCGAGGCATTTTCCATGTTTCAGAAATTTTTTAAGAATAGTAGTGGAAATATTTTGTGAACGGTGCATTTAATATATCCATAATATATTAAAAACAAAATTTCTCTTGTACATATATATATATATATATAAAATTCAGAAACTAAGTTTAAAACTTGTAACTGTAAGATACTTATGAATTTCATATAAACATCGGAGCTGTATTTGAAGTGTTATTGAAAGATAAAGAGTGGGACGTTTTTAAAAGAATTCCATAGTTTGAAATAAGAAAACAAACTCTAGAATGTTATTAAAACTAAGTTACATTCTATTCATTTTATTTTATGTCTAGTTTATGTATAATTCATATACATGCTACATATATATTTTTCCCTCCGAAGTAACGGTATTGAAAATTAAAAATATTAATTGAAAAGGATGTATTTGAGATAATATGATCATTTAACGTAAAAGGTATACCATTTAAAATTGTGCTCAATCTAATGTATTTGAAATTTGTGGGTTAAAGATATATACATTAATTATTATTTACATTTAAAGTTTAAAGTTTCAAAATGTAGTAAAAAATGTTTCAAAATGTTTCAAATGGTCTAATAGCAAAAATTTATAAATCTTGGATCGTACTACAGGTAATGGTTGAGATTGGGCAAGACTGGCATTCACTGCAAATGCAAAGCTTTAACACTTTAATTTCCTTAGAATAATTCCTTCTGGAAATGTAGTAGTTCAGATAATCAGAACTTACACTAGAAAAATTCGATGATAAATTTCGCTTTATTATTAAAATATTAGTATCAAATTACCCTTAGGAGACGTAAGTACTCCATTTTTAACATATTTGTAATGATTTAATCATCTTTTAAATAATGAATTATTTGTGTATTTTTATATTTTTATTGGAATGCTTCGTTCATGGCAGGAAATATTGTCTTTTCAAAGACGAATATAACCCTTTTGTTGGTCACTCCTCGGACTCTATCTTAGGTTGGTAACTATGCTAACGGCAACATTTGACCGACTGACCGCACTTCTTTTTTCCACACCGTTTCAGAGATCCAGTTGATCGAATAACGCTGTAACTCATACTCTTGCATGGGTAAATTTGTTTTGCGGAACTGCCATGGAAAAAAAGTTGGAAATTGCACGTGAAGCGTAGCAAATGAGTAGCGTTCGTTCTATAACGATGTTTTAAAAATATTCAGATCTTGCTGTTATAGTAGACAAAACTTTAGATGCAGTACAGTGCTCGAAAGCTTTTTTGTGTTCTGTAAATATACATGTAGTAAATTGCGTTACACCTCAGAAACATATTTTATATTCATAATATGTGAAAAAGTTGAATATAATTAAAACATGCCCCAAACAATGTTTCCCCGCATAGCATTACGTAGTGGAATACTTTTGTGTGGCCCTGTAATTTAATAATAAATATTCTTTGCATCATAGATTGTGCAAAATGTATATTTTAGTATATTTATACTTCATAGATTGAAGTTAATTTTATTATCTTCGAATGAGTGTAACACTATTAAAATGCATTTGAATCCCCATTGACCATAGTGTAAAGAATAAGTTTTGATTGTCCATGTAAATGATCTATTCATCCAATTTTCATAAAGTTTGAAATGACTTGAAAAAAATTATGTAATAATTATACATTTTAAATTTCATACGATTAAAATGCATTTGAAATTTTTCTCCCCATTGACCGTAATGTAAAGGAATAATTTTGATTGTCCCTGTAATTATCTATGCATCCGATTTTCATAAAATTTGAAATTACTCAACAAAATTATGTAATAATTGTATATTTTAAATTTCAAACGATTCAGTTGGGTAGCTTTTGCGTTGTTATATGCGGATAGACGGACGGACTGAACGACAAATATAGGTGCTACGTATTTAGATCATTACGAACGCACCTAAAAACGGGACGATGGAATAGCGTCCTCTAATACCATGACAACGAAGGGAAAGGGAAAAGAAAGCATTTGTCCTTGAAATGCCGATTTTTCCTGCCGTGACTATAGTCTATGGATTGAAACGGTTTTCTGAAATACAAGACACTGATTGCTTGAAATAGGAAATTATATCATTCTCTATATTGAGTTATATCATTCTCTATAATATTATGTATGTTAAGCTTAAAATTTCTAGAGGAATAAAAATACTTTAGTTAGATCAAAATACGTTTCATGGCAGTACCGATGGCATTTCCCTTATCATTCTTGACAGATTTTTTTTTTTTTTTTTTTTTTTTTTTTTATAATATTTCTATCAATAATGATCTTGAAAATATAGTCAGTTTTTTGATTAAACTTATGAAACGTTCATCTATATAATGATAGTTTTAACGTTATAAGTAATTTTTAGCTTAGTTTCATATATCATTTCTATTCATGTGCAATTTTAGGATGACTAGAATTTGACGTGTTGGATTAGACCTGTTTTTTAATTTAGTTTTCTGTAACGATTGGTTAAAATATTTTGATTCTTAATGCCAGAAATGAGATTTTTTGTAGCTGTTCTATGATTTTTCTAGATGGTCTAAAATGTTATTCGTTCATTTTTATTCACAAGTTGAAACTTTTGTAAAAACATCGAAAGCAAAAAATAAAAGAAACTTGCTTACATCAAAGTCTATTTCTTTGTCAAATTTCATTACAAAGAAGAAAAACAAATCGAGGAAGAAAATATTTGTATCAATATTTTTATTGAGATTATCAGTTATAAAAATATTATCGATGATGTTTATTATTATTATTATAAATATATATATATATTTATTATAATAATCATAAAAATAAAAATAATAATAATAATAATAATAATTATTATTATTATTATTATTTTAATGCTGTATTACTTAGATTTCATTAAAACATTAACTTTTTCTTACATCCCTTTTAACGTTACACAAATATAGACGGAACATTTTTAAACTTATAATTTTTCGCGAAGAGGAAAAAACTGTTGATGGAGCTATCACCGCTGAATTTGAAAAGTTATTCAGAAAAATGCAATGTTATCCTCTGTCGCACGCACTTATAAACATATTTCCGACAAAAATATATGTATATATTTGAATTTTAAATTTTATGGCTAGTTATATGCATTATTCATCGATTTACTGAAGATCGTAATATTCAAATGATTTTTCCTCTAAGGAAATTTGAAATGACATTGTATCACATATATGTCATGAAAATGTATTTCAGAATTTAAGAAAAATAGGCATTGAACTATAATATTTACTGCATGCATTTCTCCAAGAGTGTTTTAAATCCATTAACATGCATAGATCATCTTCGCTAAAGCACAGGATATTCAAATTAAATTTTATCTAATGTAATATGGAAAAGTATAATAAATTCTGTTCATTTACGTCATGATAGTATTTATTGGCAATCTGAAAAAAAATGCATTTTCTTCTTGTGTTTCACACCAAATGAATTTTGAGTTTTATACAATATTTTAATTTTTCGATACAGACTTACTTAATACAAAGTATTGTTAAAATAATAAATATTAAAATCTCGTTATTCATATTAAAAATTCGTCCGAGGAAAATTCGTTGTTTGTCATAAAAATCACGAAGATGTATGTTCCTATTTGAAAAATATAAAATTATAGATCTTCAGTATTATTATAAACTTTTTATAAATTGGAATTCTTTATTGTTTAAAATATTAATTGATGAAAATCTGAATGTCCAAAAGGTACCTAATATAAATGCATGAAATTATTTTGAAATCTCTTTTGATTTTCTGCTTAAAGGCAATAGGTGAAATAGGTGAATGACATAGACGAATTACTCTATTAGAAAAACAGTTTTAAGTAAATACCGTATATCCCGGCGTATAACACGCCCTGTCGTATAACACGCATCACTAATTTGAGAGTATATAAATTTTATTTCAAGGATATAATATCTCCGTATACCACGCATCAATTTTTTCCCACGAAAATAAACTAAAAATAAAAACTCCCCCCCTCTCACAGTTCAGATAAATGCATCTTTTCATTGCGAGTTGTAAAACCAGTCGTCTCCAGTCTGCTCAATTCCTACCTTTTGGAATCTACCCCCCCCCCCCCCCAAAAAAAAAAAAAAAAAAAAAAAAAAAAAAAAAAAATCTCGTTTGAGACAAACCGATCACTATTCACTCCTTCCAATGATTTGCGCTGATCCTACCAATAGAAATTTTCCGTTTCATGTAAGATTCGTCATTTGTTAGAAGCCATAATTTTTTAGATATGTTGATCTTAAAGTTTACGAAAACCCTTCTTCATCATAAACAATGCCTCCTGTAAAGAGAAATAAATACAATTCCAGATCTAAATGTAAAGTAATAGCGTTTTCAAAAGAAAAAATTAATCGCGATGCAGCTAGAATGTTCGGAGTTATTGAATGTTTTGTTTGTAAATGGAAGAAGAATGAAGATGCGATTCTGAATATGCCAAAACAAAAATGTGCACTGCGCACAGGCATTAAGAAGTGGCCCATTTTAGAGAAAAATTTTGCCCGCTGGATATTAGAAAATTGCCAAATTGGACTAAAAATAGCAAGGAATAGTGTTCGTTTATTTGCCTTACAATGGACAAAAAAGAATTCCAAAGCAAGTCAAGAACGAATTAGTGTGATAGATTTATGAATAGTAGAAATTTTGTTCTTTGCCAAAACACGAAAGTTGTCCAAAAACTTCCAAAAGACTTGGAACAAAAACTGTTAAGTTTCCAGAAGTCTGTCATGTATAAAAGGAGAAAAACTATGATTTGTCTCAAATTGAGAATATGGACGAAACGCCCGTTATGTTCGATATGATTGGAAACAGAAGCGTAGAAACAAAAGGATACCATTTAAACTACGGGGCACGAAAAGTCACACTTCAGAGTGGTTGTATCTTGCTTAACAAACGGTTCTAAATTAAAACCAATGGTAATTTTGAAACGTAAAACAAAGCCAATTATTATTTTTCCAAATGGAGTTTCACTGCATGTCCATGAGAAAGGTTGGAGGGACGAAAATCTGTTAAAATTATGGATACGTAATGTTTCGGAAAAGAGTCCAAGAGCTTTAAAAAAAACCAGCAAGACTTTTAGTTTGGGATATGTTTAGACCCCCATAGAGCACTTGTGGAATTAAAAAATAATAATAATCCAATACAGATTTGGCAGTAATTCCACGTGGATTGACTTCATTAGTTCAAGCACTAGATGTTACAATAAACAAGCCTGTCAAAAAAAAGTTTAAGGCGGCAATGGAACACATGGATGCTAGAAGAAGAAAAATCCTTTTCGAAAGGAGGAAATAACCGGCATGCTACATTATCTCAAATATGTGAATGGACTATAACATCATGGGATGAAATCAAACCGTAAATAATTTTCAAGCCCTTTAAAAAATGTGGAATTTTCAATGCACTTGTCGGTACCGAAGATGACTATTTATGGCTAGATGAAAACAACACTGGTGTTAAAATGCATGAAAGTGAGAATAGAGAAGAAAATGGCATCCCCGAAAGTGTAAATGAGGACGAGTACAATCAACTTTTCATGTGATCTGATAAGTAAGATTAAGTTTTTTAGAAAATATATACTATAAGTTTCTTTGTTTATGCAAATATATAAATGCATTTATATAATCCTAAAAATTTGTAATGTTTTATTCTTATGATTTTACTTGAACCATTTTATATTCGGCGTATAACACGCACATGGAAAAATGAGGTGATTTTTCAGAGTTAAAAGTGCGTGTTATACGCCGGGATATGCAATACTTAATTATTGTATGCAACTTTCCAAATAAACTCAAATTTAGTTCAAAATTTGATGGGGTTAGTAATTCAAACAAATGAATCATTTAAAGTTGTCAATATTTATCATGAAATACTTTCATATTACTTTTAAAATAAAAATATTGGAAGTAAGATATTCTTCAATGCAATTCTGTTTTGCGAATTTTCACATAAGAAGAAAAAAACTTCTATAAATTGAAAATACACTAAAAGTAAATTTTGTATTAATATTATGAAACTTTGCTATCTAATATTATAAATTTTAAAATTTTCAGTAACCATTTAATAAATGAATTAAATATATTCTTACAAATCAAGTTTCTGTAAGCTGAAACATATGTACACTGTAAAAAAAAGTGTCGATCTACTAAAAAAACTTTAGTGATCTTTGTAATTACTAAAAAATGTTTAGTAATCTTAGTCGGTTACAAGAAAATCTGTAAGAATTACTAGAAAAAAGTTAGCGACGAATAGAGTTAATAATTTTATATTTTTAATAGCTATTACTAAAACTCACTTGCTGTGGCCTTGATAGCATAGTGGTTATCGTAACAGACTCCAGGCTAAAAGGTCCCGGGTTCCATACTGGCCACTGCCAAATACGCCCCAAATGAATGCAGTGTAAGTACTCGTTAATAAAGGGATTATGAATATCCTGACGGAGCAGTAGGAATGTTTGGTGCTGCCATCTATTGCGGTTTTGCCGAAAATCTTCCGCTCCAGAAGTCTGGATGCAGCTCGAAGGAAGCTCCTGCCCTTCGAGCCCACGTAATGGTTATTAAAAATAATTTTGGAGTTATTACTAAAATTTGCTTGGTGGCTCATACTAAACATTTTTAAGTTAGTTATACAAAAAATTCTTTTGTTCAGTTTACAAAAGAAATGCTTGTTTCGCTTGCAAAAAAAAAAGTTCGTAATGGTTACTAAAAAATTCTGTGGAATACAAATTTACTAAAAAATTTTTAGTAACCTCTTGAATTTTTTTTTACAGTGTAGGTGATGCAAAATTTTTGCGAAAAATATCGCTTAAAATATGAATTTATTTTTTCATACAAACGAAGTTTATTATATTCTCTCTGTTTATTCTAAAATTTAATATATATATATATATATATATATATATATATGTGTGTGTGTGTGTGTGTGTGTTAAAAGGGTAATCCTCCGTTATTCCTTACAGTGGATTAAATGTTATTATAATTTCATTTCGATTTAACAAGAGATAACAGCTGGTGTTATTAATAAAATGAAGTAATACCCTCGATATATGTATAAAAAAAAAAAGAAATTCTTATTAATTTACATTTTAAATTGTCTTGTTGAACACTTTTTTATGCGTGAAGAAAATAAAAAAGTTGAGAAATTGCACAATAAAAAAGTAATATAGCAGCCCTTTTTTGAAAATGATCTAGTTCGAATTCTAACCATCGCGTCATTTGTTATAAATTTATTTTAATACTCATTTAGTTTTTAACTGCGAAACAAATTCTTTTATACAATTAGGTAACTTGTGATTATTTTTTATTTCTGAAGAATATTGCAATCTTCTAATGTCTTCTTGTAGTCTTCTGATGTACTTTATGCTAACAAAAACAGCAGAATTTATTCTTTTCTCCTTTTTGCTATATTTCAACACTATATTGTTTAAAATTTTTGTATTAATGAATCGTAATGGAAACGTAAAGTTTCAGATTTGATATGCTCTTTATAAGTTCAAGTTTTTATTATTGTCGTAGAAATCTTGAATGATAACAAGTTACTCACAATGCCAAATTATCCAATTACTCACACTATGATACTAAATTTAATTTAAAAACTGATGGATTAATGGATATCCTTTTATGCTTTAAAATGATATTTTAAAAAGAATAAACCGTCACAAGAGAAAAATCTGAAGAGATAATATCTGTTCTTAAAATGATGAATCGGGTAAGTAAAAGTTTTCCATTAAATTCCCCTTTTATTCGCAGAAAAAGAAATATGAGTATTCTCACAGAGATCAAGTGAGGAAAATCTCTTTCTAATGATATATATAACACTTGATTTCTTGCAGGATTTATATCAATCATTAAAATGCTTTTCAAAAAAAAAGTTTTGAAATATATTTTTTTTTCAGATATCTTTGCTAAACTGATTCAAATGAGTGTAGAAGTTTGAAACATTTCTCATATCAATGTGCAGGAAATACCATTTAATATAGAGAAAAAAATTAATAGCAGAGAATAGTTGAGTACCGGGGATTTGCAGCTTTAAAATTTTCAAAAATGGAGGTTATTTGCATATATGGATATTTTAGTAATTTTACTTTAAGGTAACCAAACTAGAGATCTGTAAATCATAAATCAATAAATTTAGAAACTATGCAAGTTTAAAATTCCGACAGCATGACATAATAATACCTTTATTTATTACGTATATTAATTGCTGTGCTAAATGTACTATTCTGTAATTAATTTATAATATTATTATATGAAAAATTATTACTATTATATTATGTAGTGCGTCTATTTTCAACGGTGGCCAATGGCTAATTTCTAAACCGTTAGTCATAGACATATACTTCCAATTGCAAAAATGCTTTTATAAAGGTAAATAATTGTTTTTTAAGCAATTTAGGTTTAAAAAATGTAAAATTTTACGAAAATTACATTTTTATACGGTTAACCGGTCCTATAAGTGATATTTAGTAAACATTTTCCATCACTCTAACAAGGGAAACAAAAAAGACCCATTCATCTAACAATAAAATTGACCGAGTTATGAAACTTTAAATTTCATGACTTAAACCGCTTTGCTATAATTGGAAACGGATGAGTTGGACAAAGCTTTAAGGAAATGTACACTAAGTGCTTAGAGTTTTATAAAAGGCGTCCATTTCCAACGCTGTCCAATGGCTAATTCCTAAACCATTTGTCACAGACATATAGTTCTTGTTACAAAAGTGTTTTAAATGAGGTAAAGAAACATTTTTAAAGCAATTTAACTAAAAGTGCTGCCATCGCATAAGTTTTATGTTAGTGTTAATTTTAATTAAGTTCTAGACTGGTTAAAATAATTGAAGACGTGAGTTTAAAGATTCTCTTTATCGACAAAATTCAATTTTGGGAAATCGCGAAAAATCTTCAAATGCTTCCAATGGTTTTTATTATAAATTCGGATATTGTAGAGTTACACTAGTGCAAATTGGTATAGACTTATATAGAAAACAAAAGCGATAAGGCGAGTTTTAAAATTTACATCCTAAATTTATTTTTATATTTGTTTTATTTTGTAAAGAAATGAAGCTGTTTCTTTTCATGATTTTATTTTAAAAAATGTATTATTTTGGTAAGATTTTTTTTACTAATAAATTTCGTATGTATGTTTTCCTTATTCAAAATTTGTATTGAAATTTTAACTCACTTCCAAATATCAAATCGAAGTTCAATTCGTATGCTTATTTATATCAATGATTACAATGGCAATGTAATATTATTATGATTCATGTGTGTACCACTATTTATTTTATAGAACTACACCAAACTCTGTTAGTTTAAATAATCTAACATAATTTTAAATATGTACCGTTTTGTAATGGATTGTGACTGTTGCTTTTCATATTTTTTTATATTTATATTTTTAGAACAAGCTGTAAATTTTGCTTTAATTTGTAAACATCAATATAAAAAAATGTAAAAATAATTTTATTCTTAATGTTTAATGTTAAATTTTTTATCTGACTTTTTTTTCCAGTAAATTTGTGACTGACCCCTATTTTGCAACAAAAAAGATGCTTTAACTTTAAACAACTATTACTCGTTCAGTTTTAACCGCAGAGAAATGGGATTTTTTTGTCTTTCTTGTTAAAATAGTGCTAAAAGTTTACTAAATATCACTTACAGGACCGGGCGACCGTATAAAAATTTAATTTTTGTAATTTTTGTAATTTTTCTTTTATCTAAATCTCTTTAAAAATATTTCTTTACCTTTTCTTAAAGTATTTTTGCAATTGGAAGTATATGTTTAAGACTAACGGTTTGGAAATTAGCCATTAGCCACCGTTGAGACTTGACGCCCGGTATATAAATATATATATATACATACATATAAATATATAATGGGAAATCGTATAATAAAGTCGACAAGGCTTTATTTTTATTTTTATTTCTGAGTTATCTCAAATATTTAATCCCGTTTTAAAAGAATGAAAAGTAGAAAACTCGTTTGAATCACTGAATATTCTCTGGAACGTTTGGTGAAGAATTATGGTGTAATACAGTTACAATTCAGCCCTACAATAATCTATAACTAAAATCGTTGTTTTGTGAATTAGGGTTCAATGGCGCAAAAGTCCTTTTGAGAAGTCCTGCATCAAAATAACTAAAACTATATTTTTTCCTTCTTGTGAATAAACTTTAGTTTGAAAAGATAAAATTATAGAAATTGTATGTTTGTTTCCGAAATAGACTGCACTGTTAAAAAAAAAAAAAAAAAAAAAAAAAAAAAAAAAAAAAAAACCCGAGTAACGTTGCTCCATAATATTGGTTGCAGCCGTTCCACTGATTTTATAGTGGCGTAACCGATGTAACCGGTTAAACCGATTTAACCGGTGTAACATTACATTAATGTATAATGTTACACAAGTAAGATATGTTTAAGTTACACCATTATATAAGTGAAAAAAAATCACTCTATAAAATTGGAGGCATCAAAGCTGTACCAATTTCATGGAGTAACGTTACGCAAATGTTTTACAGTGTGGAGCATACGCCGCTGAATACAGCGGCCCCTCAATTATTGGTTAGTATTTAAAAATACATACTTAATTTTTAAAAGTAAAAAGTCCAGGGTATCTGCAGCCGAAAGCAGTGGAGAATGTAACACAAGTTTTTTTTTTGCAAAGATGAAATTATATATATTCGAATGACTGCAAAAACACAACGGAAATTACTGCAGATTCTCTTTACGCACGTTATTGAAAGCAGAGGGGCAATTCAATATATATATTACTAGTCTATATTTTTAAAATCATGAAATGTAAATACATCATTCATTTTTACGTAAATAAAATTTTTGGATTATTGTTTTAATTTTTAAAATGGTTAAATATTCAATCGCTGTTATTTCATACGAATTTGGATGTTTTTTTTTATTTTTTAACCGTATTAGTAATTACCGGAAAATTATTTTTGTAAATTTGCCTGTGTAATTATGCAAGTTATTTTGATTTTTCAAAACATATACATATTTAATTTACATTAAACTTCAGTGCTGTTTAACTAGCTGCTGTCTTTTAGTAAGACTGTAATGGAAAAATAATTTTATGGTAATATGGTGTATTTTGGTATTATGTAGATAAAATGTCCTACATCTACTTAAAGTTTGAAAAGCATCTATCTCATGAATCTGGTTGCAGGAATGTTGCTTTTACGAAGCTATATTTTTGGGAAACTGTGATCGTTTATTAACTTGAGAATAAATTAAATGGATAAAAAATCCATTTATCAAGTTATGTACACAACATGCAAAAAGTTTTGTAATTGGAGTATGACTTTCAGTATCTGATAAAAAAATTTCATCTGATAAAACAATCTCATCGGATAAAACAATCTCATCTGATAAAATAGTCTCATCTAAATGTTAGGGTTAACTTTTCCAAGTATCGCGCACACGCAATCTAGATCCATGGAATTCAATTTAGATTTTATATTTTATTCTAAATGTGTTTTTGAGATTTATCAAAAATAACAAGAATAAATTTGTTATCTGAGTAAAATAATTTATAATTTACCATATTTTGCAATTTATTTTTACATCATCACTTTTAATCATTTCAAACGTGTTTAGCCCCCCATGCACACGCAAATAACGCTTGCATACAAGTCATAAAGATTCATACAAATAATATACAGGTATAAGTACAACAAATAAAATAAACCCAACTAGAGTGAAAAAATAGCCAGAGACGGGAATGGAGCCTGAGGCCACATAATTACTCGCTGTTGCTTTATCCAATGAGCCATCTCGAGTCTGCTTTTTATTACTAATAAACCAAGTTGGGTAAAGCTACTAGCCATCATTAAGATCGCCTTGGATGACGGGAAAATGATGAATAGATTCACTATTCAATCGATCTACAATGTATATTAAAACGCATATACACACACAAATAACGCCTACGTTCGAATTATAAGGATACATACAAATAATATACACATATACGTACTATTAATGCAATAAACACAACTGGAGTGAAAAAATAGCCAGAGCACGGAATGTAACCTGGGACCACAGCATTCCAGGATGTTGCTTCTTAATCACGTTACAATTTTTAAACATGTTATGTGACAAACTTGGAAATTTAGAAGTTAAAGCTAGAAAACTTTGGAAAATAATGCAAAAGAAACAAAAAATCCTTGAATTTATGTTTTTGTTTCAATTTTATCTTAAAGAATGTTTTATGTCTTCATACATTTACAAAATTTCAATCAGAAATTTCGGGTAAAGGAAGTATTTTTATGCATTTTTAAAATAATCTGTCCTACATCTTTTTGGCAGATAAAATTAAATTAAATTTCTGAAAGCATATTTATATAAAAATATACGCATCAAAGAATCATATTTACTTAATATTACATTCTACACCCAAAAACAAAATTCAAAATATAACATAAACGAAAATGAATTAAAAGGATACAAAAAAGTTGAGAAAAACAGAGTACAAACTTTGTTGAAAAATGGATATTGAACTCACTTGCATTTCAAAATCTCAGTGTGAGGGTTCAATAAGCTCAAATTTAGTTTTTGATCTTCTAAAATATTATGGTTATTTTGAAAGGAAATGAAAAATTATTTTACTAAAATATGTATTAAACTAAATAAATACAGATTACTAAATGGTACACTTATAAAAATAATATATTTAAAATACACTTAAAAATTCATCAACGTTTCATTCGCTTCTGTGAACGTCGTCAGGATACAATAGGAAAAATATTTTTCCTATATTTGTATATGTATGTACTTCTCTCAAAAACAGATAAGGAAAACAAAAATTTCATCAAACTCAAATTCAACTAGGAGGTTAGTTGGATTAACGCTAGTGAACGTCTTCATTTTTTCCCCACAAAAAATAATTGCTATTATATTTTTTACAAATTTTGGAAATTTCATTTAAAAAATATATATATTTTCATCTTTCTTGGCGTTGACGGAGAAGGTGGAGTACTTTTAATATTCACAAATATTTCTATATTTATATTGTAAGACAATCATGTTTGTACATTACCTAACTCTACAGAATACTATAAATAATAATAATGTAGTAAAAAGTTTTAGAAAAAATAAAAAAATAGTAAAAATTTACCTATAAATTATTTAATTAATTCTTCTAAATGGTTCAATCCTGTCAAAATATTTCTAAAATTCATTAAGTGTTTCCATGAATCTTCTAATGTAGTTTGACCCCCTAAACATTTGGCAGGTAGTATTCTGTTCACTAAACTCCAAATTTCACCTGCAATAAATGCAATATTTAAAATGATAATTTACTATATATTTAATGAATTTTTTATACATTAAAGAAATGATTAATACCTTCAAGAAATAAATTTACATTTGTAATTCAGTTATATATACAGGGTGTTTCACTACCAGACTGAAGAACTTTGAGGGGTGATAGTAGACATGAAGACAAACATTATTAAATAGGAAACCATGGGGCGCAAACGTCTTCTTTAGGAGCTATTGACCATTAAAGTTTAACCCCCTGACTGCCCAGCCAAAGGGTAATATTGTAATGTTATTTTCTCTATAATTTATTAAAAATATAAAAAAAAAGATGTTTTTTCCAACCTGATGCAAAATACGTTATTCGTATCGGTGTATAATCTTTGATAGCATCAATCCTAACTTAATTTTTCAGAATGGGTTTTATTTGGGGAATTATATTAATTTAAATATTGCTTATGTTGCAGTGAAACCTGCAGCTTAGTGTGTGAAAAAATCAGCCGGCGGCAGTCAGGAGGTTAAGGTCCAAAACTTCAAACGATGATAGAAACGGAAAAAAGGGTCGATTCGTTTGAGGTTTTCGCTAAAATCATTCTTAATATAACGAATTTTTTTTTTTTTTTTTAAGTAAAATAAAAAATAAGGAGATGTTTAAAAATTGACGATAGAGGGCGCTTTAGACTTCAGAGTAACGAACAAATACTTTTTCACCGTTCTTCTGTGCATGAGGTTGACAATATTATAAAGTTTAGACCGTTAACTTATATTTTAGGCCCAAAATCGAAAACATCGGAATCGTGTAACTTGACACGAAAATTGAACTGTGAACCGAGGGGGGAATTTTAAACGCTCATAAACATTGGACAAATAATCGCTTTTGTTGCGGTTTACGTATAGATCATTTCCTTGGTAATTATTTTATTCAAAATGACGCACAGCTTTGGTGTGCTTATTTTTTGATAGAGGGCGCTTCTGACAGATCTCCGACATTTCAATAGCATTACTCCTGGGTTTTTTACTACCAGACCCTATACTTCCAGGAAGTGTTAGAGATGCGAAAATGATTCGGAATCTCAGAGGAATGTGACGTTGAAAATGCCTTTTTTGCGAGTTATGGTCAAAAGAAACAGAGAAAAAAGCAACAGTATCAAGCAGAGAAACAGCAACAGTTTAAAGTTACAGAACAAAGCTTATTTAATGATTTTATAGCAAAAGGTGTTCAAAATTACGACCAGAAGTAGTCCGACAAGCTTGACAGTGGCGATAGATGGTGCTGAACGGTAATGCTTGTAAAAAGCGATCACTCTCAAATAATCATACGCGAACCGGTTCCAAAGGTAGTAGAATGGAGTATTCAAACGATGAACTGGTCGACATTTTGAACGTATATTTTGCACGTATTTGGAGCTGCAGACTGTAACCGACACGCCATTATGAGGTTTTACAAGGAGCGTTTTCCACACGTGCACCCCAATCATACGACATTTTCAAGTGTGAACAGAAACCTTCGTGAGACTGGTTTTTTATCGAAAGCTACGATGAATCGAGAATGAAAGACAAGGTCAAAGTACAATGAGGAACAAGTGTTAAATATCTCAAAAGGCCATTCAAGCATAAGTACTCGTGCAAAAAGCCAACAGGTGGGATTTTCGCACACCAGTGTCTAAAGGATACTATCGTAAAACAAAACGAGCCCATACCATCTGCAAAGCGTGCATGAATTATACCCTGAAGATTACAGAAAGTCGTTTGCTGAATAGTATTTGCAAAAGATTGCAAACTTCAGATTAAAAACTGCAAATCAATCGACCAATTTTTCCGTTTTTTTATAATAATTTGAAATTTGAATCCTCTGAACACAGTTCAGTTTGTGCTACTTAACCACTCCCAATTATTCAGATTTCGAGCTCAAAATTTAAGTTTAAGTCTAAGCTTACGAAACCATTTAATGAGAAGCAAAAAATAACCGCAAAAAACAGTTATTCATTACTCTAAAGTCGAAAGTGCTCTCCATCGGCATTTTTCGAAGTTTATCTTTATAATTTATTTTCAAGAAATGACCGACATAAAGAACAGTTTTAGTGAAAACTGAAAATCAATCGACTAATTTTTCCGTTTTTTATGTTTAATTGAAGTTTTGGACCCTAAACTTTAATGGCAGCTATCTCCCTTGGAAAACGTTTGGGACCCTTGGTTTCCTATTTAAAATTGTTTGTCTTGATGTGTACTATCACCCCCTTTTTATTGTAAAAACAATTTAGAATAACCCTGTAACTTAGTAACCCTGTTTAACTTCGATAAACAAAGAAAGTTTGATAATAAACTGTAAAGGTGATCGAATTTTGTTCGCATTACCATTTTAATAAAAAATAAATACATCGATCTAGATAATTTTTAGTGTATATCGATAAAAATATGTATAAACAAAAACGTTTTAATTATAAACTGTAGGAAATATTTTCTTAGTGAAAAACTGATAAAACAAACAATAGAAAAGAAAATTTTATTATATTTATACATTGTTTTTTAAAACAACTTTTGTGGATTTAAAAATGTTAAAGTTATGTGCTGAACAGTATCTTTTGTAATATATTGAAAAGAAACAAAATCTTTATTCTTTTTTTTTTCATTTAGGTTGGCGAAAATAAAGTCTTTTTCTTTGGAAATTATTTACTAAAAATTTTATCCAGTTTCATCTAGGGTATAAAAACTGTGCGATTAGTTTTTTTTCTTTTAATTAAATTGAATAGCAGAATTTTTTAAAAGTATTTAAACTTCATTTAATATTTTGTATGAGATAAGGAATACTTCCTTCCTAAGTAATTAACTTTAAAGAAAAAGTTAACTATGTCATTTTCTATTAAAATATGAACGATAATCCTTTATAATGGATGAAATTAAACACAAAAAAATATCCCAGAAGTAATAAAAAATTTCTTTATTTTGATCAAATATGTTTCAAAAAAGAAAGACAATAATTTTTAGCTTATTCTTGATAGAAATTTTATCACAAAATATTTCGGTTATATCGGCTAAATTTCAAGAATGATCTTGAAAGATCTCTGTACAGCCCGTTCTGCGTTGAGACCCCAGTTGATCTAAATAAAGTATTTTTATCATTATTAGTAATTTTTCGCTTTCTTTTATGTGTCGTTTTTAGTTTTTTTTTTTGGCTAATTAAATAATTACAGCATGTAAATACAGTGTAGCTGATTTTTACCAGTCCAGATAACTTTTTGTTACATACCGCAGTAAATGAACTATAAGTGATAGAAACTTCCTTTAAATTTCAGTCATAACTCGGTAAACCTTAATACTACATTTGAATTACATTTGAATTCATATTTACAAGATATAGTTCACTGCCTGAATGCCAGATAGATTAAATTCATAAACTCGTTTTTAACGTGTGGGAAAGTGTTCAAAAAGCCAATTTTTTTAGTTTATTTTTGAATAAAGATCGGTTGGAATATTTAAAATCTTATTGCCAGAAATTAAATTTTTAGTGTATATATTATAATTATTCTAAACGGCCTAAATGAGATTGCTTCATTCTTATTCGCAGGTTAAACCTGTTCTAACACAATTGAGAGAACTGAAAATGAAACTTAAATAAAGAAAACTATATTTCTTTATCAAATTTCGCAACAAAGGAAACAAAGATTCGATAAAAAATGTTTTTATAAAAATTTTTTATTGTAAATATCAATGATTTTATTATTTTTTATTATTACTATTATCATTATAACTTTTGGTTTTTATGCTACATTACATGGATTTCATTAAAATGTCCTTTTTTTCTTACATACCTTTTGACGTTATACAAATATAGACGGAACACTTTTAAACGTATAAAATGATTTTCTTCACTTGTGAAAGAGGAAAAACAATCGATGCAGATATCAACGCTGAATTTGGAAATTTATTCGTAAAAAATCCAATAATGTATGCATGTTATACTTTGTCGCAATGCAAGCATGAATTTTTATCATACGAAAAAAATTATATATATTCGAATTATAATTTTATGGCTAGTTATATGCATTATTCATTGATTTACTGATGACCATAATATTCAAAAGATTTTTTCTCTAAGGAAGTCTAAAATGACTTTGTATCACATGTATGTCATGAAAATCAAATTTAGAAGTTTTGAAAATTACATAGTACTTTAAAATTTATCGCAAGCTATTCTCCAAGTGTGTTTTAATTTCAGTAACATGCTTATATCATTGCTTTACCAAAGTACAAAATATTTTTATTAAATTTTACCTAATGTGGTATCAAAAATACAGTAAATTATATTCATTTACGTCATGATAATACTATTTTGGAAATGTAATTAATATATAAAAAAACCACATTTTATTTTGAAGATATTGTTTGAGTGTTTTTCACCAAATAAATTTTCTGTTTTATAAGACATTTTAAATTTCAATACCCATTTGCTTAATACAATGCATTATGAAAATAAGGAACATTAAAATTTCGTTATTAGTAAAGATATATGAAAAAATATATTGTTTTTCATAAAAATCATGTTGATATATGTACCTCTTTGAAAAGTAAAACTATGGCACTTCAGTATTATTCTAAACATTTTTATGAATCGATTTGTTATAGTGTTTAAAATGCTAATTGATGGAAATCTGAGTTACAAAATAGAACGTATTATCAGGGCATGAAGTAATTTGGGTTTCTTTATCAATATTCTGATTAAAGATAATTGTCAAACAGGTAAAGGAGTTCATGATTTTTAAGAAAAAAACAATTTAAAAGAAATTAATAGTTTTTGTACGTGGCATTGCAAAGAAAAAAAAAACTGAAAAATGAATTCATAAGTTGACGGAGTTAGTAATTCGAGCAATTGAATCAGTTGACATTGTCAAATTTTATCCTGAAATACATTTATAATACTTTTTTGATGCATTATTTGGAAGTGAGGCATTCTTAAATGAAATGATTTTTTACGAATTTTCCCATAAGTCGAAAAAAATGTTTATTTCTGGTAAATTCTATAAATTCAAAATACATTAATATTATGTTTTTAAATAATATTATTTCAATCTACTATCAAATATTATAATTTTTTAATTTTTCAGACAAAATTTATAAATAATAATTTTTTGTGAGCTTAAAAAAAGATGTCGAATATCAAAATTAAAATAAAATAAAATAAAATAAAATAAAATAAAACTATGCTTCTGGTTATCTTTTTGATTGTTATAAATTTTGTTATATTTTATATATGTTATACTTTTTAACATAAATTCACCTGAAAACATTGCATAACGCTTAAAAAACTGTGAAAATACATTATTTAATATTCATTATAATTAATAAAAGTAATAATATAAGTTTAGCTAAGTTTCAGCTAGTGGTACTTTTAAACACGTGTAAACTTTTCCTTAAAACCATAACTGTAGTATACTATGTATAGTTATTTCCCTAGCAAAAATGACAGAATTTATTCTCTGTTTCTTATTTCTTTAATTCTTTAGTACGTTATTTACAATTGTGTTATAAATGAATTATAATGGAATAATAAAGTTTGAGATTTTGATATGTTCTGTATAAGTTCAAGTTTTAATTGTTGTTGTAGAAATTTTTGTGATTAGAATATGACATCAAATTATTTTTTTTTTAAATTTAGGATTTATAGATATTCTTTTATTTTTTAAACTGATTTTTTAAAGTAATAAACTGTCACAAGAGAAAATCTGAGTAGATAAAATCTGTTCTTAAAATGATAAATCGGAAATGTGGAAGTTTTAAATTAAATCTTCCTTTTATTCGTATAAAAAGAAATACGAGTATACTCACAGTGGTATTTGAGAGAAGACTCTTTCTAATGATATATATAACACATCATTTCTTTCAGATTTAATATTAATCATTAAAATGCATTTAAAAAAAATAAATAAAACGATAGTTTTGAAAAAAAAATCTTTATTTATTTTTTTGTTATATATTTTTTGATTTTATTTATTTTTCTGTTAACTTTTTTTTTTCAGAAGTCCTACTCACACATGAATAGGTGCAGGGGGTTTAGAAAATTTCTTCAATTCAGTTTGCAAGAGATATTATTTAGGAGGTAAAAAATAACAGTATAGTAGCATAGTTGAGTACCTATGGTTTTCAACTTTAATATATTCAAAAATGACACTTTTGCATATTTGAGAAGAAATGAATGACTTCCGTGATTTTATTTTAAGATAACTGAATGAGAAGTCATTCAATCAATTCATTTAGTTAAAAATTCTAAACTCCGGGTATAGTGATATCCTTGTTCATTATGTGTATTAATTATTGTACTAATTGTACTATTATGTAGTTACATTATAATATTTTTATATGAAAATTTGCTGTTATAATATATGTATAAATATATAATTATACATATAATATAATAGAAATGACAAATATAAACATACATAAATGTAGATAATAATAAATATATAAATATACAAACAGGTTGAACAATAATGCGGAAGCTTTAAATCTATGAGTAGTATAGGCATTCATCAGAGGTACTATGGATACTAGTTCATGTAAAATGTATATTATTTCATCGAATTTTGTCAGCAATAAGCTTAAAAAACAAAATTAAGGCCCTTATAACATACGTATAGCAATGTAATAAATATGTATGCTGCTCACAGATTTAAGGCTTCCGCATTATTGATAATCCAGTTTTTCTATTTATCCATTCTAATTATCCTCATTTATGCATGTTCATATTTGTGACTTAAATTTTATTATTTTAGCATTCGAATCACAATGCTGCTAATGCACATGTCATTTTGTATGTTTTTAGAGTTTTCACTTTATATTCGTGCCTTTTTTATGGTACTCTATATCAAGTTAAAAATATTGAACATGCAGGGTGAGTCTTAAATATCACAACAATAGGTTATCTCCTTAAATACCTCCTATAGACTCATATTTCCAATTGCAAAAATTCATAAAAAAATGTGAAATTTCTGATAAGATATGTTGCAATTCCATGGGGGATTTATTTGTAAAATACGAAAATTAAATTTCTATAAGGCCTCCCATAGAGCAAAATTCCCAGTTAGGAAATTATACCTTATCCATTCTTAAAATGAACAAAAAAAATTTCCTCTCCGTATTTGAAAATCCGACAGAGATATTAAAATCCAAAATTCTCGAAAATTCGTGACTTACACCACTTTACCAAGTGGTGTAACTTGGTAAAGTTTACTTGGCGGTAAACGAAGAATTTTTGACTTGTTTTCAAAGCAAATGAGAGATCGGCCACAAATTATCCGTTTTAAATGTCGATTCAAGACCGTGCCTCATATTTGGACATAATAAAGAAGTGTATTGATTTAAATCAAAACTTGTTTTCAAAATATGTTGATCGTCAGCACTGGAGGTCTGCATGGATCAAAATATCAAGGTCTGGTCCCAAACCGATCCAGAGGAAATTTTTTTCCCGGCATGGAAAAATGTTAAAATCATAATCCGGACCAGCCTGGAAAAAAGTTTAAATCATAGCCCGGCTCAGCCGTGAATTTCTACATGGTTTTTTACTTCACTAGCTTAGAATTGTTTTGCTGGGAGGAGTTCTGACCAAAAATATTTATTCAAACTTTTCGTTTTTTATATTTATACTTTTTATTATTACAGATGCACCAAAGGCTGTGATATATTTATTTTATCAATGAATCTGTGTATACATCTAAATGTTTCACTTATATTTTAATATCGCTAATCCATATCCCGTGAGTTGGAGAATTTGAAAAATGTTATACAGTAAAACCTTTTAAACGGAATCACAAAGAAAAAATACGTATAGACAGATGCCCTTCCTATAAGGGTTACATGGATTTATTTTTTCTCAAGTATTATTGTATTCATTTTGCATGGATCAACACATTTTTGTTTAAGACAGAATTCCGTCATAGGCAGATTTTTTGTCTGGTTTTATTGTGTTTATTTTTTTAGCATTTAAACATACTATTCTTAAAAAAAAAAAAAAATTAAGTTTTTATTTTTGGTAAAATAAAAGCGATTTTAAAATGTATGTGGTTTTCGTAAAAATTTTGATTGAACAAAATTTTACTTATTTCATGTACGTATTAGGTCAGTCAGAGACAGTGATTTTTATACGGATTGTTCGAGGCCAGGATTGAAAATTTCGTCCAGTGCAGACCTTATAAAAAGTTAAGAATGTTTAAAGAAAAATAGTACAAACTTGAAACTTGTTATTTTTAATTATTTTATATTAGGTTTGTATCGGACAAAATGGAAAAATTATTTACTTTTGAAAATAAGTTTTTTTAAAGTTATATTGTTTTTTCAATAAATATTTTTAATAGTTTTAAAATTAATATTGAAAAACAAAAACCCCGAAACAAAACAAAAATCAGATTTTCATCTTTAATTAAATGGAAAGAAATTGAAATCCTATAAATAATGTTTGGATTTATAACGATTTTTAATTATCCCATTTAAACCAGTATTAATCATATGAAACTTTTATAAATTTTATTTTAAATTTTAGGATGTGTTTTTTTTAGCAAATTATACTGCTAACTATCACAAAAAAGAGAAAAAATCAAAATTCTAACTCTTCTCTCAAGATTTTTTACACGTTTCCCAGAGATTTGAAGTAACATTGTCTTTTGAATTGAGCGCATTTCAAATTGTGTCTAATCCCTTAAAACCTGATGAATTTTTCAAACGGATATAACTCTTCGAGTTTTGAAGATATGAAGATGTAACATTTTGAGTATTATTCAGGCTGGATAAGGAAAATTTTTCTAATTGGAAGTTTTATTCTCTGGGAGCCGTATAGAAATTTAATTTTCGTATTTTTTTCAAATAGACTCCCCATGGAGTTGCAACTTATCTTAGCAAAAAGTTTACCTTTTTTAATGAATTTTTGCAATTGGAAATATGGGTCTAGGGGAATATTGAAGGATATATCCTATTGTTTCGATATTTATGACTCGACCTGTATGTTAAATATATTTTAATGTATTCTTTACTTAATTTATGTATAGTTTTATTTTAGCTGCTTAACTCGTCCTCATTGAATTTAATTTATATATATATATTACAAATTTTAAATTTTTTTCGCCAAAACTAACCTTTATACTATATTAATTTCCTTATAATAATATTCCGTACTTACTTAACTTATTAAATTAAAATCTTGTTTCTAGATCTAATCTGCTAATCTTTATGGAAACGATATAAATTCTTATTTCGCCATAAAAAACATTTATTCCAGTATGCGTAAATTTAAAAAGATGGCTCTTAATTAAAAATATTCTTAATTAAACTTTATTTCTTAATATTCCAAATAAAACTCATTTTTTCTATGTTTTTATCAACCCTTTTTAAGAAAGTCTTATTAAAATTATTCCAAAACCATACCTTTCAAAAAATATCATTATTTTTATTTATCTATTATTTTATTTTTTTCCCCTTCAACATTCGATATGTGCATAACAATAAATTAATTTCTTTTCTTTTTCTCTTAAAATTAATCATTTGCACAGATATTTTAAAATTCTAAGTCGATTATAAATTGGTTAAGTAATATATATTTTTTAATAAAACTGTCGTCTGTCAAATATTAATCTCAACTCTGGGCATGAGTTTTATTTACATGAAAAGATGATGGTTCGAGAGTGGAGAATTTGCTAGAACTTTCTTTTTAGTTTTAAGAGGGGAAGCTCGAGGTGAGAAAAAAGATTCTTGGATTCTTTTTTGGATGAGTACGGCTGGTTGAAGTAAATGATGGTATATTTTTTCGGATATTTCGGTTAGAGATCGTTTGCAATACGAACCTTTCCCTTTATCATGGCTACAGTTTAATAAATGAATTTGCAGCAGCCAAGGAGTTATTTATTTGATCTTCTGCATTTATTTATTTATTTTATTTTTTCCCTCACTGGCCATGACTTCTGTGTGGAGAACGGGGACCCTGGCGATGATATTTCTGGCTTCTAACTTTAAAATGTCACATATACCGGGTGTCCCAAAAATGAGTGATGGATTTTAAAATTCAATAACTTGCAAACGGTGGCAGCTATTTAAAAAATTTTTGCTGGAGGTTTATGTATAATGTCAGGAGTTTTTTTACCGCATTTTCTGATTTTAGTTAGAATTTCAAACAATAGGTGGCGCTGACGGCGATTGAAGGCCAGGTCATCAGTGCTAAGTAACGTAAGTTTCGGCTACGACCTGGCCTTCAATCGCCGTCAGCGCCACCTATTGTTTGAAATTCAAACTAAAATCAAAAATGCGGTAAAAAACCTCCTGACATTATCTATAACCATCCTGCAAAATTTTTTTAAATAGCTGCCACCGTTCGCAAGTTAGTGAATTTTAAATTCCATCAGTCATTTTTGGGATACTCGGTATATACAATATATATATATATGCATATGTGTGTATATATATATATATATATATATACATATATATTCTTGGAAATGTTTGGTTAAGATTGATAGTGTAAAACAAGTAAATATCAGACATAATATAGGCTTCTACTAAAATCGTTGATTTGTTAATTTGGGATTTAATGCTGCAAAATTCCTTTTGAGAAGTGCTGTACCAAAATAACCAAAACTTTATTTTTTCCTTCCTACAAAAAAAAAAAAAAAAAAAAAAAAAAACCTTCCTTTTAAAAAGATAAAATTATATAAATTGCATGTTCCTTTGCAAAATATATTTTATCGTTCTCCATAAAATGCCTAGTCACAACAACTATAAGCTAGTATTCTATAAATTATGTGTTTAATATTTAATACTAAAAGGTCTATGGTTTCCGAATACCGAAAACAATGGGGCATCTAACATTAGATTTCTTTAATTATATGAGATTATATAAATTCAATTGATTGCAAAAACATAATAGAAATCGCAGTAGATTCACTTTTGCAAGATGTTGAAGGCAGTGGGATTCACTCAGTAGGTATATTACTAGTCCATATTTTGTATATCAATATGTATAAATGCATTATTCCTTCCTACTTTAGCGAAATTTTTGGAGTTTTGTTTTTATTTACACAAATGGTTAAATACTCATTTGCTGTTATTTCATACGATATTCGATATTATTTTAATTTATTTCACCATATCACTGTTTTCGTAAAAATCTTAATGGAAATTTGTTTGTGTTATTAAGCAAATTGTTTAGATTTTTTAAAACATATATACATACTTAATTTACATTAATCTTCAAAGAAGTCTTACTACCTTCAGATTTATAAATAGTCCTTCCGGCAGTGCCGGGAGGAAGAGGTAGCTTTCATATACTTATATATATATTTATTTCGAATTAAGTTATATTATTCAAAATTACTAAGCTCAAATTAGTAGAACCTGATTATGAGCTTGTTCGAAATCGTAATTTAGGTGCACACGCACACTCATATTAAAATCGATTAATATATATATATGCGATAACTCAGCCATTTTTTAAGATACAGACGAAACAAAAACTGCTCTGGAATCTTTGTATCAAGGTAAAATGCATAAAAGAAAAATCTTTTTCAATTTCTCACTTTCTTGTACCTAATTGTAAATTTTAAAATTTATAAAAACGTTTAAATGGCAGCCATTTTGAAATAAGATGGCGGATGGAACTGAGTATCAAACTCGATTCAGGCCTCAGTATATACTATGTACATACCAAGTTATATCCAAATCGATTCATAAATACGCGTGTTATCACGTGACAAAAATCAGATCGTTGCAAAATGTCAGCCATAAGAAAAATTCAAAGTGCTATAAATCAATCATTTTTTAAGATATAGACAAAATAAAAAATGTTCTGGAATCGTTGTTTTAGGTTCTAATACGTAAAAGAAAAATATTTTTCAACTTTTACTTTTTTCGCATTTAATTTTAAATTTTAATTTTTTTTAAAAATTTAAAATGGCCGCCATTTTTAAACAAGATGGCGGATGATGCTGGCCAACGAACTCGGTTGAGACATTTGTATGTACTATGTACCTACCAAGTTTCATTCAAGTCCGTTCATAAATACGCGTGTTACCACGTGACAAAAATCAGATCGTTTCAAAATGTCAGCCATAAGAAAAATTCAAAGTGCTATAACTCAGTCATTTTTTAAGATATAGACAAAATAAAAAGTGTTCTGGAATCTTTGTTTTAAGTTCTAACACGTAAAAGAAAAATATTTTTCAACTTTTAATTTTTTTGCATTGAATTTTAAATTTAAAATTTCTTAAAAGTTTTTAAATGGCCGCCATTTTGAAACAAAATGGCGGATGATTCTGGCCAATGAACTCGGTTGAGACATTTGTATACTATGGTATATACCTTGGTATACTATGTACATACCAAGTTTCATTCAAATCGGTTCATAAATACGTTAGTTATCGCATGACAAAAATCAGATATATATATATATATATATTTATATGGTTATATATATATATATATATATATATATATATATATATATATATATGTCAACATTTGAACGGAGGGTGCTTTCGGGGTCTGGGGGTCATGATCGATGAAAATATATCAAAATTTTCCGGAAGTGCTTTCCTCCGGACGGCTGCAATAGGTAGCATTTTACTTTTTGTAATGAAAGCTACCTAAAAGACTGCAGTGCCAAATTAAATTTGTGTTATTTTGCAATCGGTAAAATTTGATGCATAAGCACATATACCTCTACTTAAAATATCAATAGTACCTATGTTTCTTATGTATCTAGTTGCACTTGTGTTGTTTTTGTAAAAGTATATATTTTTAAGAAAAGTATATGTTGTTTAGTGACTATGAGAACAAGGTTTATTCAGTGTTAATTATAATCAAGTTATATTGTATTATATACTAAACGTGAAGAAAGATTTGTTATTGGAGTCTGACATCAAGTATCTGGTAAAACAAATTATTTTGTATTTTCTCCAATTGTTAGAGTTAACCTTTCTATGTATCACGTAAAGAGAACCAGGATCCATGATAATCAATTTAGATTTTATGTGTTTTTTCTATTTTAGGTAGCTTTCACTACAAAAAGTAAAAAGCTACCTATTGCAGCCGTCCCACAGTGGGGCAAAATCCGGAAAAGCTGGCCAAAATATGAAAATGTTATTCGAATTGCACGAAAATTCGTATACAGGTGTTTTTGAGGATGCTAAGTAAGAATACAAAATTAAAATTAAAAAAATGGGGGATACAATATGGTGGAACAAAACTACAATGTCTCGGAAGTTATTCCATTTGTATGAAATTTCGCAAACTTTTCAGGATGCTAATTAGGATTCAAAAGTTAAACTTTAAAAATAAATAAATAAAATGACAGATTAAAAGTAAAAACAATTTGATTTTAAATAAAATTTAAAATTTCGAGGCTAAACTTAAAAAGGAATTTTCAAGGAACCAAGAGACATTTAATCGAAATTTAAGTACATTAAAGGAAAGTAAAATACTGGACTATTTATTTTTTAATTATTAAAATAAAACGAATATATATTCCAGAAATTCACCTTTAAAATCAATTGTAGTATAATAAAAAGATTCTTTAGACGTCAAGGTGTCGAAATAATTAGCAGAGCTTGTTCGCAGTATTAGAAGATCCTATGAAACTTAGGACCAATTATTTTTAATTTCTTCTACAATAATTTACCTAAACTTGAAATGAAATAATCTGATGACATTAAAAGACATAAAAATACCTTTCATTTTCTTGCGCTACTGCATGTTTGCGATAAATCTTCTCGATGCCTTTTGATCAGTTTGTTGCATGAATCTTGAGTATCTTATGGCATTTGGCAAATTGGCAGTAATGAAGATAATATTATTTCTTTGTCATTAATAAATAGTTTATGCACTGAAGTAGGCATATAGAACCAGGGATGTAGTTTAAATCTACGAGCTGTTTGTTAGGAAAAATCTTTAAAATTGTTCAAATAAAAAATGACATGGATACAAGAAATTACTTATGACATAGAATCGTTTTATCAAATCTTCGTATACCCTCGTTATAGAAGCACAAATAGTTGTGTTTTCAAAGAATCGTTGAATTGTATTGCCATCATTTGTACTTCCAAATCTGAGATTTGGTTTCTTGACAAGAAGTCTTAATTGTAAACGAAATATTTTTTGCATATTTTATTTTGCAATTTCGGTGTTCTTCTTTTCATGCAGAGTACGAGCTTTCCATTTTTTCTATCCAGTTTGTCTGCGAGGTGTAAGCCCTCTCTAAGCATCTTAGCATGTAACGTAGATATTCTGAATTCTAAATTATCTCTATCCTTTTCTAATTAAAATGTCATATCGGTAAGAAGCCGTTTTGAAGTTGTCTGACATAGGTAGCAACATCGAGTATTACACTAATTCGTTATTAACTACTATTTCTTCTGTGTCAATGATTGTATTAAAAGAAATAAGTTAATTCTCCTGTGTTTAATACAATACCATTCATTGACAGTAGCTCCCGTATTTCTTGAAAAAAAAAATGGATCTTGATTGGCCCGATAGTGAAATGAAGATCTCGGAATTTTCAAATTAACGATTCATGAATTATTCGCAATATTTATGTATTCTAGTAGCACGGGAGAAGTGAAAAATGTATTAGAACCTCCTACCATCTTCATAGCTAAATATTTGTTTAAATGTACTTAGAATAGATGTGTCATCACATCCTCACTTGTAAACCATATCCAAATTGCTAATGTAGGTGAAAGTCATATTCATAAAGATTTTCACTCGCATTAATGAAATACGCTCAGTAGTTTTTATCAGCAAATATAGCCATTGACAAAATATTTCTTCTAATTATAATAGAACAAACAAAATTACTACCTACAAAGATTTAAAAAAAAAATGTTATTCTACCGGATCAGTAATAAAGAATTATTTTCATTTTTTCATTACTAAGCTTACTTATCAAATTAATGTAATCTTATGATTATAGTATTTATTTACAATATAATAGAAAATAAACTATTATAAAATTTAATAATTCAAAATTTTGAAAAATATTTATCAGTTAAATTATGTGAAAAGTAGTCAGTTTCAAAATTTTTGAGGCGGCCGAAAAAGTGGCATTTTTACTTGCGGTTACTGAAATATGCGTGAAATGCAGAAAGGCAGTTTTAGGCAGCTGGTTCTTTATGAATCACTAGACAATAGCCCAAGTTATTATTTCCATTAAATTTCGTTGCGGAACACTGTGGAACATTTAAACTTTTTGATGTTTAGAATTTTTTTTTTTTTAAAATTCTAAAATTTTTTATTAAAAATGACAATGAATTTATTAATTTTTACGTGCTCCATATAAATTTTGTAATACATGCAAATAAAGTACATACTATCATAGTGTGAATCCATTTCAAATCATTAAAATCGAATAATATTATCCCGCGGTTAGTCGCGCGTCGGTCTTTTCGCCGCTCGATTTCTTTGTCTTCTTAATAACCCATCTCCCCTTAAAATTACAATGGTGAAATGCCGCGTAGCTGACCTTCACTGTTCGACCTTCTGTCTAGAGAAATTACAAGTCATTCCTACGATTTCTCATGCTTTTATTGTATTTTAAAGTTAAATTCGGTCTGATTGACCGGCATGCGATTACTCACGTAGCCGATTCTTTTTCTCCCTAAAAATCTTCCTTCCCTCTCCCCCGAATTTCTCAGAGGGGGTTTTCTTGGAATCGGGGAGTCCCTTCGTTTCCTCTCCCTCTCTCTTTTTTCTCTTTCTGCTGATAATATTTGATTCCTGAAAACTGTTTTTAATCATTCTGTTCAAGGGAAAATTGTGAACTATACAAATACAATAAATATAAACTCAACAGCCTAATTTTTTAATATAATATGTAAGAATAAGCAAGGAAAGGGATAAAAAACCACTTACTTTGTTTTTTTAAGCTTGTGAATATTGCGGGAATAAATTCTTGAATTATTTTTCCGAAAAATACGCGTAAAATGGTTGTGTTTAATTTAATAAAGGACTATAGAAATAAAATTGAAAACAAATTGTTCGATCTGCGAATACTGAAAGATGTAGTTTTTGCACAATAAAGCAGAAAAGAAAAGAAAACAATTCTGTCAACACTGTAGTTTGTATATCTGCAAAGAACATACTTATAATATATGTGTCGAGTGTGTTAAATAATGCGAATTTTTTAATGTAGATTACAATGTATGCAAGTAAAAAACTTTTTTTTATATAATTCAGGTAATTTTTATAAAATACAATAAATGGATAACTACGTTTCTAAAATATGTGTGTTGCCAAGAAAACATTATTTAACAACGCCGTAGCAATTTTTTTTAACCCGAATTTAAAGAGTCCCTAGTGCTGAGATCTAATAAAGTTAATTTTCTTGGTATTTAATTTCAGAAATCAATTTTCAATAATAATGATTTTCTTTTCAAAAGCGAAATTCATTGAAACTGAATTATACTTTGATAAATAGTGTAAATAATTACAAAATAATATTTATTTAGATTAAATATTGCATCTTTTTAATATTGATTAACGCCTAAAAATGAAACACTGTCGAAATCAATGTTGACAGTTCCCGCCCCCCCTAAACTGATTTATCTATATCAAATTTAATATCTACATTTGAAAATTTATTCAAAATTAATTCTCATTTAATTCGATCTTTATTGTATCTTTACAATTTCAGTCCCATTATATAATAATTTTTACCCCTTTTACAAATTTTGAAAAAAAAAGTTATTAGTACATTTATTATTTAGTTCCTATTTTATATTATTCATGTATTTTCATTTGGTGCAAATATATTTTTCATTTAAAAAAAAGTACTAAATTATCAAATCTCTAAATTTGCACATTTCAAAAAAGAATCAACGAAAAGAAAAAAATATGTAAAATAAAATAAAGAAATGAAATGTAACTACTGCTTTTATGTTACTAATTACAAAGAAGGGATTATTTTATCTGTTTTTTTATATCTGTATAGATATGGTAATAAAAATATTTAAGATTTATTTTTTCAACATTAATTGGCTTCTAGTGTCAGTCCACCGTTATAACCATTTTCAGTGGGTTGCTGTCTTTTCAAAAAATCTGTATCACGATTTCAATGTTATAACTGATATATAGTATCTTTTAATAATAATCTTATAGTATCTTTTAATTCGTTATTCATTGTATCTTTAAAATTTCAGTCAGATTATATAGTAATTCTTATCTTTTTTACAAACTTTGAAATAAAAAAAAAAGATGAAATGAAGTTATTACAAAAAAATATTATGTATATATTGCTTTATATTATTCATACATTTTCATTTGGTGCAAATATATTTTCTCATTTGAGAAAAATTACTGAATTATAAAACCTCTAAGGTTGTACATGCAAAAAAGAATCTCGATGATACGAAATAGATTTAGGAAAAGAAAAAAAATATGAAAAGTAGCTCCTGTTTTTATGTTAATAATTTAAAAAAGGGTTATTTTCTCTTCTTTTCTTATATTTACATCGAAATAGTAAGAAAGATTATATTTGGGATGTATTTTTCAACTTCAATTGGTTCCTAGTACCAGACCACCGTCAAAACTACACTGACTGCATCGCTGTCCTTTCAAAAATATGTATCACGATTTCAAATTTTCAAAAAACTGAAAATATTTTTTTTATTCATTATACATTGTAACTTCAGAAAATCAGTCAGATTGTATAAAAACTTTTATTTTTTTACATTTTTTTAAAAATAATTATTAAAACATTTATTACATTTTTACCAAATATAAACTTAACGTAAATGCGTACTAATCGATGTAACATATATCTTTTCGCATTCAAGCAATACTTTTCCCTTGAATTCTCTGTTTTCGATCTTCGAGGAACAACGGCAATTTTCCTCTGCTTCTTCGGCCAAAAGGGAACGGCGGCGAATAGACCGAGCGCGACTAATGACGTTCGAAAAAAAGCCGCGACTACTCCCGGGTTATAAAATATAGCACGCGTTTAGAGGAACTGTTGTTTTGCTGTTTTTGTTCGCTCTAAATGATATTCCTTCAAGCATCATTTTTGAAATGATGCTGCTTTTAAAGGCAAAGCAAAAATCTTTTTTTAAATACAGATTCTAACTCTTCAAACATTATTCTAGCCAACTGTACAATCGAAATTCCCTAAATCGTAACTTCATTTTTCGACTTTTGGCCAGCTTTTTGGGTTTTTGCCCCACTGAGCGTCCGGAGGAAAGCACTTCCAGAAAATTTTGGTGTATTTCCACCGATCATGACCCCCAGACCCCAAAGCCACCCTCCGTTCAAATGTTGACACATATATATATATATATATATATATATATATATAACCATATATATATATATACATAACCATATATATATATATACATACATATATATATATATAACCATATATATATATATCTATATATATGATATTTGTCATGCGATAACTAACGTATTTATGAACGGATTTGAATGAAACTTGGCATGTACATAGCACATACAAATATCTCGACCGAGTTCGTTGGCCAGCATCATCCGCCATCTTGTATCAAAATGGCGGCCATTTAAAAAATTTTAAGAAATATAAAATTTAAAAGTAAATGCGAAAAAATTAAAATTTGAAAAATATTTTTATTTTATGTGTTAGATCTTAAAACACTAATTCCGGAACACTTTTTATTTTGTCTATATCTTAAAAAATGATTGAGTTATAGCACTTTGAATTTTTCTTATGGCCGACATTTTGAAACGATCTAATTTTTGTCATGCTATCACTAACGAATTTATGAACCAATTTGAATGAAACTTGGTATGTACATAGCACATACAAATATCTCTACCGAGTTCGTTGGCCAGCATCATCCGCCATCTTGTTTGAAAATGGCGGCAATTAAAAAAAATTTAAGAAATTTAAAATTTAAAAGTAAATGCGAAAAAATTAAAATTTGAAAAATATTTTTATTTTATTTTTTTAGATCCTAAAATACCGATTCTAGAACACTTTTTACTTTGTCTATATCTTAAAAAATGATTGAGTAATAGCACTTTGAATTTTTCTTATGGCTGACATTTTGAAAGGATCTGATTTTTGTCACGTGATAACACTCGTATTTATAAATAGATTTGGATGTAGCTTGGTGTGTACATAGTACTTAATAAAGCCTGGACTGAGTTTGTTAACGACTTCCATCTGCCATTTTGTTTAAAAATGGCGGCCATTTAATTTTTTTAAAGAAATTTAAAATTTGAAATTAGGTACAAAAAAGTAAGAAACTGAAAAAGATTTTTCTTTATACATTTGACCTTGATACAAAAACTTCAAAGCACTTTTTGTTTCGTCTGTATCTTAAAAAATGTCTGATTTATAGTACTTTTAATTTCTAGTGTTTCTCACATTTTGAAATGATCTGGTTTTCGTCACGTGATAACACGCGTACTTATACACCGATTTGGATGAAACTTGGTGCGTAGATAGGTCATACATATGCCTGGACCGAGTTCGTTGGCCAGTTCCAACCGCCGTCTTGTTTCAAAATGGCGGAATATTATTTTTTTTAATTTAAATTTTAAAATTAGTTGCAAAAAGTAAGAAATTGAAAAAGATTTTTCGTTTGTGTTTTGACCTTGATACAAAGATTCCAGAGCATTTTTTGTTTCATCAATATCTTGAAAAATGGCTGAGTTTTAACACTTTCAATTTCCACTGAGATTGACATTTTGAAACGGTCTGAAATTTGTCACGCGTTAATACACATATTTATAAACTGATTTCGATATAACTCCGTGTGTTCATGGTACATACTAATGTCTTGACCGAGTTCACGGGCCAACTTTATCCGCCTCCTTGTTTCAAAATGGCGGCCACTTAAATTTGTCAAAAATCTTTTAAATGTATAATGATGTATAAACAAAAAATTAGAAATTGAAAAAAGGTTCTATCAAAACTCTTTACCCTAATAATGAATTCCGGAGTATTTTTAGCTTTGTCTTTATCTTGAAAAACGCCCGGGATATAGAAGTTTGAATTTCTAATGTGGGTGACATTTTTTTTAAAAAGTCAATTTGACCGCGACAGCACTCGTATATATTAATCGATTTCGATGTGCGTGTGCATGTTCACATGAATTAAGATTTCGATCAAGCTCATTGGGTTTTTTTATCCATCATGCTGCTTTAAAATGGATATCATGGAATTTGGCGACCCTATAAATCGCTTAAAATAAAACCAGGTTAGATAAAAGATGACTAACTTCTAAAAATTCCTATTAATATTCAGTATTGACAAAAACTAGTTTTCAATCTTTCATAATCGTGTTCCACTGTTTTGAGCTTCGTATATTTGATTTATATAACTTAATATAAAATAAATAAATAAGTATATGAAAGCTACCTCTTCCTCCCGGCATTGCCGGAAGGTTTTTTTATATTTTGAATGAATAATAAGAACGTCTTTGTAACGTGAGTTAAATGATTTCTAAGTTAGCACATTATGCAGTTTTTTTTTACCAATTTATTTATCTGAAATAAGTTTACTTATGTGTGATTTGTGGTAAACCATTTTATGATTTATGAAATAAATTTATGAACTCCATTGATTAAAATCCTTCAAATATTATTAAAAATAATTTTTTTTGTCTATCCTAAAATATGTGCCATAATTCACGTATACAAACTCGAAAGGTTTGCCAGAGATTCACTGCTGAGATTTTGCGATTTTGCTTTTATTTTTGCACCAAAAAATATTATTATTATTATTATTATTATTATTATTAATGAAAGTTCTATGGTTTGTTTCAATTAAAATCGATTTCTTCCAATTTTCGTCTGCGTATTAAACGCTAGAGTAATCTCTCACACAGTCATAAGGTTTTTTTCTCTATTTTAAAATATGTGTTACCATCTATCTTTTCCTGGAGCATAATTTCGAATTTCAAATTGTTTAAATTTCCATATTTAAATTCTCATTATGATTAAACTAGGAGAAAACATACATATGCTGTTTTAATAAGCCATGATATTAAAAAATCTAAGTTTACGTGTTCGCTGAAACGCTTACGTGCTTGCTGATTACTCCAATAATACCAAAACAATGCGATATTTTTGAAGGCAGTGAAAACTTGTGGTAAAAATTTCTAAAATTGTGCCGCTTGGTATTAACTTTCTTTCATTTTACGATTAATTCTAAGAAGAAATTTTGTTTTTTTTTATAAGGCTCATTAGTTTTATTCTTACGTAAAATCAATTTACTTGTTTTTGGTATGCTGTAAAAACCTATATTCTTGAATAAGTGATTGCTGAAAAGAACTATCCATATTATGACTATTATAGTGTCATGTACTTTGCTCTATTAAAATATATATTTTTTAAAAATTTTTCCTCCAAAATATGGTTTAATTGCCGACTGAGCTTCCCGAAAAGGTCAATCGACATATAAAACAAATCATTAAAATACCTTTTTTTAAATTGAAAAATTTCAAAACATATACAGGGTGTCCCAAAAGTCTGGAAACGGTCGAATAACTCGAGAAATACATATGAGATTGAAAAACGTAAATATACGTGTTAAATATTTTTAAATAAGCTACTCAGTGTCACCAAACTTGACCTTCGCCACCGACCCCTTGGGGGTCAGAGGGGGTCCAACTTTAAAATCTTAAATTATAACCCCCCTTTTTTATTGCAGATTCGGATTCTACGGACAAAAATACGTAACTTTTGTATTTGATGTTTATTTCTAATCCTCGTTTATCACAGTGTAATTGAGCATATTAAATCGATACATATTTCGGTTTTCTTAACCAGGTTTGGCTGATTGGCCAGAATTTTTGACGTCAAATTCCTCGTCTTTTGCAGGATTTCGATAATGCTACGCCGTTAAAAATTTGATCTATTTGCTGTAGCGTCAGTCCACAGCATTTATAGAATATCTCTTATATGACCAATGAGAATGCTCCATAACACAGTAAAGTAACCGTTTTCTATAAAAGTGGTGGAGTGACGATACAGCAATTAATTAAAAAAACCATACAGCCACATCAGCCATATTTAGAAACCATTCGTTATTTAGAATCCATTTACTAGATAAAATAAAAATCCAAATAGAAAACTAAATTAATATATTTCAATGAATTTTTGTTGAGAACAACATAAGAAAAACCCTCTACACTGTAAAAAATTTAACTCAGTTGCTACAACGTCACTCCACCGCTTTTATAGAAAACGGCTACTTTATAGTGTTATGGAGTATTCTCATTTGTCATAAAAGAGATATTCTATAAAAGCTGCGGAGTGACGCTACAGCAAATGGGTCAAATTTTTAACATTGTAGCATTATCGAAATAATCGCCACGGGTGATTTTCAAGAAACCACTATTCCTGCAAAAGACGAAGAATTTCATGTCAAAATTCTGGCCAATCAGGCAAAACCTGGTTAAGAAAACCGAAATATGTATCGATTTAATATGCTCAATTACACCGTGATAAACAAGGATTCGAAATAAACATCAAACACAAAAGTTACGTATTTTTGTCCGTGGAATCCGAATCTGCAATAAAAAATGAGGGTTATATTTTAAGATATGAAAGTTGGACCCTATCTGACCCCCAGGGGTTCGGTAACGAAGGTCAAATTTGGTATCACTGAGTGGCTTATTTAAAAATATTTAACATGTATATTTTCGTTTTTCAATCTCTTATGTATTTCTTGAGTTATTCGACCGTTTCAAGATTTTCGGACACCCTGTATTTAACCACCTGACTGCCGCCGGCTGATTTTTTCACACACTAAGCTGCAGGTTTCACTGCAACATAAGCAAAATTTAAGTTAGTATAATTCCACAAATAAAACCCAGTTCTGAAAAATTAAGTTAGGATTGATGCTATCAAAGATTATACACCGATACTAATAACGTATTTTGCATCAGGTTGGAAAAAACATCTTTTTTTTTCATATTTTTAATAAATTACAGAGAAAACAACATTACAATATTACCCTTTGGCTGGGCAGTCAGGGGGTTAATTGCTTTTAGTAATTTTAAATTCATCTGTCAGTGTAACAAAAGAAAATATTGCAATTGGTCGCTGTTAATGCTCAGGTTTTTAAAATGTAATACTATTATACTTTATAACGTGTTAACTTATTGAAGAACATAAATATAACTAAATTTCTGATATCACATTAAATAAAAATCTTTACTTACAGAACTGAAACCAGAACTGTCTTTTTTACGCTCTATTGAAAAAATTAATACCATTTATCTTTCATTAAAGCAAATAGTTATAATAATCATGATTATAGGTATTTTTTAATGTAATAAGTGGTCATGCACAATAAAGTTATTGATAAAGTGGTCACGTAAACGAGAATAAAACCCTTTCTAATATCCACCCTTTCACGGTACATAACGTATCATGAGATGGTGTATGCGTAAGAAAGAATTAAATTTCAGAGTATATTAAATATCAAGTTCATTGAAACATTTTCAAAAATAAAAGGTAATATTTTATCGAATAACTTATACGATGCTGTATCAAATTATCTTTGAATGATTTAAATAATTTTTATCTAAATCAATTTCAGTTTTTCGTTATTAAAGAATACGTTTATTTTATGCAACTTATAGATATACAAAAATATATTTTAATGTTTTAATTACAGGCTGTTAATTTTAAATTGCAAAAGCTATTTATCATTAAATTCTACAAAGATGTCCTTTTGAAACCAAATCTATATTAATAAAATAACAAATCGCTCTGTCTGTGTGTGTGTGTGTGTGTCTGCGATAGTTAGCGAAAACTACGGTACGTACGAAGCTCAAAATTTTTCTCAGAGTAGCCCAATATCTCTCCTGATGCACCTGATGCTCAGAATTGCAAAATTCTATTTATTAACTGAGTAATTAATTAAATTCCAAACCTCACTCTCATAAAAAAATCGCTTTTTTTTAGCTTTTCTCCTTTTCATTCTCTTATGGTTGGTTGGTTGCATAAAATTTTCGCAGAAATAATTTTAAAAACTGAGACTGACCTTTAAAATTCATAGACTGGCAAACTCTCAGTTTAAATGAGGATTTTTTTTTCCTTATCACAGCTGCTGTACGCCATGGAGGAAAAAGGTAAGTAATGGCGAAGTAAACCGAAAAAAAGAAAGGTTTGCAAGAGGAAACCATTTATCGCTGAAATTTTAATGTCTCAAAATATAGCACGAGGAAGGAATTTTGTATTAATAAGACGGATTGGAAGAAATGAATTACAGCTGAAGCATATTTTACGAAGAAATCGTAATTTTTTTTAATGTTTTTTCTATTATATTATTTATTAAAATAAATGTTTGCTTTTAAAATAATTGAAATTGGAAAATTAAAAATAATTAAGTGTCAAAACAAAATTAAATAAAATATTGAAAACATATGATTCGAAGTAAAAAATTGCATTACTAAAAGTTTTCTCTTTTTTTTCAGAAATTTTTAATACTTTATAACGTAGGTGAAAAATGTTTATGATTTAACAACATATTTATAATTCCATGTCATTATATAAAATATAGTGATGAAAAGATTCTTTTAAAATCATGCATGAACACTTAAATAATAATATTAATCTAAAATCTAGATTTCAGAGTGCAGACGATTTTAAGACATTAACGAAAGAATGTTGATTTTTCAAGCAAAGTCTTAAATGATGCTTCTATATTGATATTTCAAAGTCATATGATAAAACTAATCAAATAATTCTTGCCTATGATTGATCTATTGTATCTTTCATGCATTCTGATCGTGTATTACAGGCAATAACGGCACAAAACGTTATTTTTTAAACGAAATTTTAGTCATCTATTCAATAACAGTTTAAAAGGTAAAAAACAAAAACAAAGAATCACTGGTTTAAACCAGTTTGAATTGATCGGAGTTTCAAAGCACATGGTTTTGTTGGTGCTTATTTGGACTTAATGTCGCGGATTTTAGAGTTACATTTTTTGCATCACCCCAAGACATTATACTGCCACTGTAATTTCTTTTTACCGCAACCGGATCCAAACAAGACAAAATATTTCCATGGACATGAACACAATCCGAACCCAAAAAATTTCTTTGAAAAAATCGCGAACTGAACGAAATCTGAACTTGGCAGAAATATTCCAGTGAAGCATGTCCTTATTCGAACAATACAAAATTATTTCCGTGAACATGCAAGAAGACCCGAACTCAACAGTTATGTTTGAAGAAAAAACTCGAAATCTGAATTGAACCAAATCTGGACCTGACAAAAATATTCCAAAGAACTATAACCCAATCCAAGCAAGACGAAAAAATTTCTATGGACATAAACCCAACTCGAACCTAAAAAAATTCGATTTGAAAAAAACTGAAATTTGACCCAAACCACATCTAAATTTGACCAAAATATTCGAAAGAATCATAACTGGATTCGAGTATGACAAAATAATTTCCGTGGACATGAACGAGATCCGAACCTAAAAATTCTATTTGAAAAAATGCCTGAAATTTGAATCGAACCAAATCGGAACCTGATAAAAAAAATATTCCAAAGAATCGTAACCGGATCTGAATAAGACAAAAAATTTCCATTCACCTGAACCGAATCTGAACCTAAAAAATTCTTTGAAAAAAATCACGAAATCTGAATTGAACCAAATCTGAACTTGAAAAAAAATATTCCAGTGAAGCATGTTCTTATTCGAACAAGGCAGCATAATTTCCGTGAACACGCAAGAAAACCCGAACCCGAAAATTCCATTTGAAGATAAAGCCGAAATCTGAATTGAAACAAATCTGTTCCCGACAAAAATATTCCAAAGAACCATAATTGTATCCGAGCAAGGCAAAATAATTTCTATGGACATGAATATGACCCGAACACTATAACTCAATATCAAAAAATACCTAAAATCTGAACCCGACAAAAATGTTCTAATGAATCACAACCAGATCCGAACAAGACAAAATAATTTCCATGGACATGAAACCAATATATGGTTTGGTAACATTTAGGTTGCAATTAAGTCTTTGATTATACAGGGTGATCAGAAAGTCAGTATACATTTGATAAATTAATAATTCACTGAATAATGTAGGTAGAGAGGTAAAAATTGACACACATGCTTGTAATGACATGGGGTTTTATTTAACAAAAAATAAATAAAAAGTTCAAAAAATGGCCGACAAATGGCGCTTCATGTGATAAGAAAATCATTAATTAGCATAACAAATTACGACAAAGCAAAGACGATGTTCTTCAGACCAAATGCTCAACATGTCCACCGTCATTCCTCAACAATAGCTGTAGTCGAGGGACAATGTTGTGCACAGCACTGTACAGCATATCTGAAGTTATGTTGCGAAATTCCCGTAGGATGTTGTCTTTTAGCATCCCTATTGATGTCGGTCGATCGCGGTAGACTTGCGACTTCATGTAATCCCAGAGCCAAAAATCACACGGAGTGAGATCTGGGGACCTGGGAGGCCACGCATAAGGAAAATGGCGGCTCAGCACGCAATCATCACCAAACGACGTGTGCAAGAGATCTTTCACACGTCTATGAATATGGGGTGGAACGCCATACTGCTTAAAAATCGTAGTTTCCAGCAGATGTTTATCAGCCAGGCTAGGGATGATGTGATTTTGTAACATATCGGCGTACCTCTCACCCGTCACGGAAACAGTTACAAAACCAGAATCACGACTTTCCTGGAAGAAAATAGGCCCGATAACAGTAGATGTGGTAAATCCACACCACACAGTGACTTTCTCGTCGTGCAATGGAGTTTACACGAAAGTTCTGGGATTTTCGGTAGCCCAAATTCTGCAGTTGTGGGTGTTGACAGACCCTCGGAGTGTGAAATGGGCTTCGTCGGTCCATAACAAGTTAGACAATCAATCGTCTTCTTCCGCCATATTTTGAAACGCCCACACCCCAAATGCTCTTCGCTGCTCAAAATCGCCGGGTAACAGTTCATGATGCCGCTGGATTTTGAACGGATAGTATCGGAGGGTACGCCTTAGTGCTGCCCAAACAGTACTGTATGGAATGCCAGTGCGACGTGCAACATCACGAGCACTCACTTCTCCATGCGTAGACGAACCCGCTACAAACTCCATTTCGTCCTGAACAGTCTGAGCAACATTAGCACTTGTGGTCGGTCGGCCACTACGGGGTCCATCGTCTAAACAACCTGTGGTTTCGAACTTCGACATCATTCTCTTCACAGCTGCAATTGTCATAGGACCTTTACCCGTTCGAGTACCCTTCGTATGGCGATAGGATCGTAAAGCTGCAGTAGCAGATTCCCCTTTCTGATAGTAGAGCTTCACTAACAATGCCTTCTCTGGTAACGTCAACATGCTGCGATTGCTGGTGCATCTGATTCTCTGTCTCATTTACAGCGCCTTTTATACACGATTCTCAGGCAGCGTCACTGACGTTTTGCTGTGCAGCGCTATCTGTCGGCCATTTTTTGAACTTTTTATTTATTTTTTGTTAAATAAAACCCCATGTCATTCCAAGCATGTGTGTCAATTTTTACCTCTCTACCTACATTATTCAGTGAATTATTAATTTATCAAATGTATACTGACTTTCTGATCACCCTGTATTTAATATCCCGTTAGGTTACAGTTAGGTCACGGTTAAGTTAATGTTAGGTTAAAGTTAAATCGCATTTGTTTTATGGTTAGAATAAGGATATGTTACAATAAAGTGAAGGCTAGGTTACATTTATGTTATATTTAATTTACGGTAAGGTACTGTTAAGTCAAAGTTAGGTTACAGGCAGGTTATGGTTACGGTAAAAAAGTTTACGGTTAGGAATTTATGCATAGAGTGGACATTATGCATGATTTGATTAAAAATAACACTTACTTTTGTTAAATGGCTCTGAAATTATAATACTACATACCAACACTTTAGCTACGAGCGAGTATCGATTTCATTCATGGTATAGTCGGATTTAAGAGTGATATAATTAGTTTGAAATTCAAAATATTTCACTTGGGATTTCTATGTAAAAAAAAAATAATTAGTTACGTTAGTTTTTGATAAATATCAACACTTTAACACGAAAAAAATTACTTTTATGTTGGATACATATTCCCTCCCACATTTCTCATCGCTCATTTTGAGTATTTTTAGAGCTTAACATTAGCTGTTTTTTAAACCGATTTTTCACACAGTCAGTATTTCAGACAATGCATTTCTGCATGTTTCGAGTTAATGATAAAATCATACAAATTTCAAGTTTGTTTAATATTGTTAATACGGACCCGGGCAACGCCGGGCGGGTCAGCTAGTTAAAAATAAAGGAGAAAAACTTTAAATTTTAAACAATATTTTATAAATTAGTGATAATAATATTTGTTCAATCAATGAAATGTTATACGTTGTAGAAAAGTCTAATAAAAATCTTTTGATTTTTTTTTTCTATTATGATTGAATTTAAGTAGTCTTTCAACTTTTGTTTGAAAAATATATATATTCGAAATGTATAGTTTTACTCTATAGTGTATGATATTTTTATCCATATGCTTGTGTATTATAGTAGACTGCTCAAATCAATTAAAGGATATTTGAAGTTTTATATAAAATAAAGATATAAACGAAATTTTTTTTGCCGAAAATTGAAGAAGAGAATCACAAATGCAAATTTTTTTGGTTTTCAAACTGTGGAGTATGCAAATTTTGAGTTCGGCGTCAAAAACGCCGCTTCAGCGGCAACGAATGAAATTTGACTTTCAACTGGATAAAATAGAATGAAGACAAGGATGATCGGCATTCAGTGATTGCTTAGTTTCGATGAGTACGATGTCTCAGCGAAGTCATTTGACAGATTCAGAACCTTGGAGAAATGTTGGTAGGTTGGAAGGGGGCCAAACTCAAGCTGAAGTAGCGCAAGCCATTAGAGTGTCGCAATGTGTCATTTCCAGGATCTGGAACCGTTTTTTGGAGAGTGGATGTGCAGGCCGAAGACCAAGGCAAGATGGGCAACAACGCCAAATGAAGATCGGTATTTAGCGTTAACAGCTCGGAGACACCGAAACATGAGCGCTACTCTTCTCCAACAACACCTTCGCTCGGCAACAGGGACCACGATTTCAACTCAGACTGTCCGAAACCAGCTCCATGCTGTAGGTCTGTATGCTCTCCGACCGATGGTATGTGTTAGATTAACATCAAGGCATCGTCGCGACCGCAGGGAGTAGACAACCGAGCATGTCAACTGGAGGAGAAAGGAATGGAGCAATATTCTGTTTTCTGACGAGTCCCGTTTTTCTGTGCATCCGGATAATAGGCGTACTTTCATCTGGAAGGACCAAGGCAGTAGGAATATTCCTGCGTTCGTGCACGATAGTGTCAGATTTGGTGGTGGAGGAGTGTTGGTGTATGGTGGCATTGCCATTGATGGGTGCACTGACCTCTACATCATTCGAGATGGAGCTCTGACTGGTCGCCGATATAGGGATGAGATCCTCAGACCTATTGTAGTCCCTTACGCTGCAGCAATCGGAGATAACTTCATTTTAATGGACGATAACCACAGGCCACATCCTGCAAACCTGGTGGAGGATTTCCTTTTCGTGGGAGGAATCGTTCGAATGGAAAGGCCAGCGTGTTCTCCAGACCTGAATCCAATCGAGCACGTTCGGGACGCTCTAGGAAGACGAGTTTCTGGCCGCCAACAACCCCCACAATTTCTTCACGAACTGGAAAGAGCTCTTCTGGAAGAGTGGGGCAGAATACCTCAACTCGTCATTAATAGCCTCATTGAGTTCATTCCTCAAATGGGCTTAACGTTGCTGGCCGCCCGTGGGAACTATACCCCCTACTGAAAATGATTTTGTTTGAAGAAAACACCTTTTCTTATTCTTTTTTTTTCTCATATGCATAAATTGTGTTTTTTTCCTTTTGTACACAAATGCGCAATAAAATGCATTTTTTTCTGCTAAACATGTGTAATTCATTCTCATATAACCTACTATGTCTGTCGACCATGTATCAATCAGCTAAAAAGTTTCCCAGATACAAAATCCACCTAAAACTGCAATATCCGTTAATTGTTTTGAGCAGTGTAGTTTATACATAAATAAACTAGACAAAACTCAAAATAACTCTACAGTCAGTTTTATATTCAAAGAATATATTATACAATAAACAATTTATAGAAGCATCTAAAAGGCATTTTCGCTTCATTAGAAAAACATTTCAAAAAGAGTATTCGCATCTTCTCATGGCAGAATTTTAACTTACAAAAGAAATCGTCCGCGAGAAGATAATGTACCACTGTAATCTCATAAGGATGGAGTTTATTTACGATTAATATTTCATTCCCTTTTGTTTTCCCTGCACTGTTAAAAATCTTGTACTAGTTTGAACCAAATTTTGGTGCTCAGTAGCTTTTACCATAAGATGGTGAAATCTCATATCAAAAATTGGAGCTTGCTATTTCAATCTCGTACCAACTACTGGAAGTATGCTTCAACAGGAGCTCCAAATATTTGTTCAAGATTTCACCATCTTATAGTGGCAGCCATTCAGCACCAAAATTTGGTTCAAACTGGGACAAGATTTTTAACAGTGTATGCTAGTTTATTGGTCGATCTTTCTAACATTTGGACGTGCATATATTTATGCTGCTGAGTGTAAACTGGCGTATAAAAGAACCGTATAAGTAGAGAAAAATTTGGCAAGTTTATTGTATATTTATTTAAAAGTTCTTTTGAAATGAGAAATTTAATTAACCATTACTGATTAAAAAAAAAGAAGAAGAAGAAAAAGGCACTTTTTAAGTTTTCTATAACGCGATAATATTATAGAAGAATTTTCTAGAAATGTAAATAAAAAAAATATAATAAAAAAATAAAATAAAACGAATATATACTCCGCTATAAAAGAACATATAGTTAGATATCGCATTTTTTATTTAATTAAATGCTATAAAGAATTTAGAATTTGAATCATTAAGGCAGGGCAGGTTGAAAGGTGAAAATATCATATTCGTGAATTTACTTAAAATGTACAATGTAATAATATATTTTTTAATGTTGCTAAAAATTACAATTTCATGAATTTTTCAACAGTTTGATATTTAAAAATACTGTGTTTTACATGGTTAAAAAAAGACGCCAGAGTAACAAGGAAAAAAATTGGCGCGGGCTCAGAAATAAATCCATAAACATGTGAATTCTGATTGCACATTTTTTTTTTTTTTTACATATATTTTTTTTTTCAAATATATGTAATGTCATTTATGTCAAAAAAAAAAGAAAAAAAAAGGCCTCTATTATTTTTTTATTAGAATCCGAATCTGCAATAATAAAAATGTATCTTCATACAGGATTTGACATTTGTACACTCTACACTATCAGGTTGTCGCGTTGGGATCGTGGTTTTGTATTACTAAATAGATTTATTTCGACCGTTATCCACTGATTGTTATTGTAAGTACCATTAAAATAACTTATTTTAAAATCATTTTATACATAGAATAGTTATAATACAGTTTAGAGTGAGTTACAGATATATTACTTTATCTTTTTGCAAAATCATTATTGTTTACACAAAAGAAAACTATTTTTAGAAGGATGCTTTCCTTTTTCTTTTTATCGCTTCATTTTTCTGGGCGTTGGAGGAATGGGAAGGAATTTTTCAATTCTGAAATATTTCTATATGTATGCTATAAAAATATAATATTTGTTCGTTTACTGATCCCCCAAAATGCTAAAAAATAAATAAAACAAATATTGTGAATTGTGTTTTAAATATTGCACGAAATCCCAATAAATCCATATTTAATTCATCATTCTAAATCTTTTAATTAAAAATAATCATTCAAAAATTTATTAAATACTTCTATAAATATTCTATTGCAGTTCAAACAATTTCCAAATTATTATTCAGAAGATAAAATTTTCATGATTTTATAATCAAATAATAAAGAGTTAAAATATTTATCCTTTTTTTTCATGTTCAAACTGATGTGTATTTCTGGAGTTATTTGAACGTTTATAGGCCTTATGGACATCCAGTATGTAAATAAGCTAAAAAACTTTGTAAAATCACCATAAAAAGAAAATAAAACAGGACGCGTTTCGAGCTACAACAATAACAGCTCGTCATCAGCTAATATAACACGTGCCACAAAGAATAGAGTCGAGATAAACTGAAAGAAAGAGTGAGAAGATTACAAAGATTGCGACAGGTGGCGCTACCTGAACGAGCCAAGAAGGAAGAGAAAAGTAAAGATAAAGTTATTATTGATAAATTATAGATTGTTTTTACTTTTTAATTAATTAATTAATTATTTTTTAAATATTTATTTTATTTACTATTTTTACAATTATTTTATTATATTTTTATTTTTTTTCATTTTATATTATTTTATTATTTTTATTTATTTATTTATTTACTTTTTCCCCCCATTGTTTTCTTTTTCTTTTATTAATTTAGCATCATTTTTCTCTTCCTCCTGGCCTTTTTCAGCCAGTGCCACCTGTGGCATTCTTTGTAATCTCCTCCCTCTTTCTTTCACTTTATCTTTACCTTTCTCTTCCTCCTTGGTTCATTCAGGTAGCGCCACCTGTCTCACTCTTTTAATCTCCTCCCTCTTTCTTTCAGCTTATCTCGACTCTGTCCCTTGTGACACGTGTTGTACGACGAGCTGTTATTTTTGAAGCTCGAAACGCGTCCTGTTTAATTTTTTTATGGTGATTTTACAAAGTTTTTTAGCTTATTTATCAATTTATCGCCAGTGATTACGGTGTTTTTCAATATCCAGTATGTAGTTTTCATCCACTAATATGTTTACTTGACTCTTCAAATAAACATTAATAAGAATATTTAATGTTATTATTATTATTATTTTTTATTATTATTATTATTATTTTTTTTTTGTATTATAAGTTTTACTGAATACAAATTTTGAACGTAAATCATATTTTAAAATGATTTCATATCAAATAAAACTACTTCGTAAACAGGAAATGAACATTTATATTCCTCATTACTTTTTACTCTCAATTAAACGCTTGTAAACAAAATTGTAGCAGGAAAACATCATGTTATCAATTTTAAACATTCTATTTCGTAACAAGTACTAAAATTTCGAAGTTAAAAGGTAGAAAATTTTATAAAACATTGTAAAATAAAAAAAAAAAAAAAAACAAAATCCCAGAAGTATATGATTTTTGTTTCAATTTTATCATAAAGCATGTTTTATGTCTTCATACATTTACAAAATTTCAATCAAAAGTTTCGGGTAAAGAAAATGTTCTTTCGTATTTTCAAAATAATGTGTTCTGCATCTTTGTGGTAGTGAAAAGAAAAGAAAATGGCACAAAACATATTTTTATAAAACTATATGCATCGAAGAATCATGTTTGCTTAATATTACATTTTATAACAAAAAATGAAATTCAACATATGACATAAACAAAAAGGAGTAAAAAATAAACAATTGATAAAAAGAAAGTACATATTTTGTGGAAAAAATGAACTTACATCCATTTCAAAATCCTAGTGAGATGATTCAAGAAATTCAAGATTTTTTTTTGATCTTTTAAAATAACATACGTTTATTTTGAAAAGAAATTAAAGTTTTCCCCTATATTTGTATATCTATGTATTGTTTGGGAAAATAAACAAGGACTGCACAAAACTCAACAAACACAGTTTCACGGTTAGTCGGATTAAAATTAGGGAACACATTTACAGGCTTTTTTTTCACAAAAGTAATTGTTACTCTATTTGTTGTAGTATCAATAGTTTATTTAAATAAAAGAATGGATTTTATTAGCTAAAAGCGATACTTGCAATACAGTGAATGCATACTCTTATAGAGTGCGAGTATTTCACTTTTCATTTTTTTTAAATCTTAAATACAAATATTTAAACAATCTCAGCTTTATTTTTTTTATTTTAATATTTATATATATATATATATATTGCTTTATTTTTATTTTAACATATATATGTGTGTGTGTGTGTGTGTGCGTGTGTATTCGATATAAAAAAATGTACAGGCCCTTAGTAGAAAAATGCATTTTTTTACAAAATTTGTACTTTCTTTTTATCAGTATATTTTGTTATTTTATATTCTTTTTTTTTCGTCATATTTCGAATTTCGTTTTTTGTTAAAGAATGTAATGTTAAGTATACATGATTCTTCGATGCATATTTTTTTCTATAAAACTATATTTTCTGTTATTTTCATAAACATTTATAAATGCCTTCAATTTCTTTAAATTATTATTTCTATAATTTGTATAAATCAATAATATATTTTTCTATTACTTTCCATACAGGGAATTAAAAAGATATAAAAAATAATTTAAAGAATCCTTCTAGTATAAAAACTAAAGGAGCTTCTTAGAACACCGTAAAAGTAATAAAATAATAAAATTAATAAAGGTGCATTAAATATAAATACATATGTATACATATGTATACATATAGATATTTTTAAATTGTGTAATAAGAAGAATTTTTTTCCTCTTATTGTTTTACGCTAGTTTTAAATTGTTTTGTTTTTCTTTCTATGATTCATATTTAAATAACTTTTGTGGAAATCTTTTTTCTCCAATTTGTAATAATTCGAAAGATATATTTTACAAATTATTTTATTATGATGTTTTCATTATTGTAAATTTGAAAGATTTTTTTAAATTATTATTTTATTATGAAGTCTTCATTATTCCAAATTTGAAAACTTTTTAAAATTATTATTTCATTATGATGTTGTCATTATTACAAATTTGAAAACTTTTTAAAATTATTATTTCATTATGATGTTGTCATTATTACAAATTTGAAATCGTTTTTTAAACCGTTCGAAATGAAATAAAGTAAGTGTTTTATTTTAAAGTAAAAAAACGAAAATGCAATTTCTATTTTATTTTTTTTATCTAACGAGTTTTCATTGGAGTTTTAAGCATTAAATATAGAAATTAAACAAAAACAATACAAAAATTTATATATAAAGTAAACAGTCTAGAATTGAATACTTATGTTTACGTAAGAGCAGCCCTGGGGAAAATTATTTTTCAATAATAAATTGTACATGAATTTTTAAGGAGACCAGAGACCTTTAACTGAGTAGATATCGATTAAAAAAACAGAAAATTATTTTTGTGTATGCCATTATTATTTAATGTGCTCTGAACCATTTTCAAAAATCTGCATGCATATAAGATAACTTTTCGCAAAGGTACAAGCGTTTGAATGTTTGTACAAAAACACTATTTCAACCTATTGATATACTTTAAATCTGTTTTTTTTTTTTTAAACCGAGTTTTCAACGTTTTTATTTTTATTTTTGAAGAACACCAATCGTCATAATCTGTAATGAAAATTTATGAAATGAATAAAGAGGAACCTTGATGTTGCATACAGAGAAACTGCATATAGTTTCAAATTCCATTTTATTAAAGTAGTAATATTTGATTTTCAATTTCCACAAAAATTCATGTAACTGTCCGGAAAAAAATCATTTTAAAGTCCGAAGTCCCGTTGAAGAGCATTTTCTTTGTAATATACATTAGTATATTGCAATTACTGACTCCTTTATAATTCAAAGGAAATACATGCTGTATCTGCTTGTGGCAAAATCACTCATCTGTAGCTGTTTGTATTGGATTTTTACGATTCTTTCTAAATGATTTCAGGTAAATTACTAAGAATGGACAATGTTTTAAGAAAAGTTTTCATAATATGTTAAAAATATGCTATTAAAAACCTCGATTTCACACGACAAACACTGAATAAAGTTAAATTTAAAAATGCGGCAATGACTTGTGGACTAATCTTTTAAACATTATCAACAACATAAGAACTAAACATGGTAATTCAATTGATCAAAGGTTATAACATTAAAGAAAAATTAAAAATATTTTACACACACATGTAACATTCAGCTCGAAATCATATAATTTAAATACTCCATCAAAGAATTCACTATCGCGCAGCATCAAAGTAGCAAGGGGCAACAAAAACAACTTCCTAAGAGATATTTCACTCTGAAATCAGACAGAAGCACTGTACATTTTTTAAACACCTTTAATAGATTTTCATATCACAGAAAAATTGACGATTTTAAAATTTATAAGGTACCACCAAAAATAAATAAATAAATAAATAAATAATAAAAAAAATTATGATAAAAATTATGTATATTTATATCATAAAACTACACTATAATATACAATGTTTCTGAACCGAAGTAAAACTTCAAACACGAAACAAAATGTTTTAACTTAAATTATTAAAAAAAAACATTGGAGACGGGCCGTATGGTTTGTGACATACGGTGCGCGTTAAACCTGTTTGACGTCGACAACACTCACTACTCCCAGTCACGACCTTGTGGAAAAACAAGAAATATTCAAGGAGCAGAAAACGGCGAAAAATTCAGCTTCAAAATCACAATCTCTAACGAAAGTGAGCATTTTTTTTTCCAAACCGTTAAACATACAGTTTAAACATTCTGACTCAACCTATTTTCAACGACGATGCAAAAATTATTACTTTTTGTGAAGTTTTCTAGTAACCTATTTAAAAATCTTGCAGGAAAATCATAACTTAAAGCCTGGTTATACCAAATAAATTATTCGCCAATCTTTTTATATGTATTTGAAATTAATTTATCAATACGATTTAACCCGTTAATAAAAATATTTCTATAGATGGAGATATTAACATTTGAACCAAAATATAGCATCTTGATAGTGTCAAAATTAAAACTATTTCTCTTGTCATGTATATCTGTACTTAACTCCCCATTTTTTATTACATAATAAATGTCTAAATAATTGACCGCATCAATAAATGTGATAAGCAATAAATGAAATTTTTTAGAGTCGACAGTATAGTTATTATAGATTTTTGTGCATGTGAAAATATGCGATTCTGTGATACGAAAGTTTGCAGTTATATTAATTTCTAAATTCTTGTATGATGCGTGAGCAATAGGGTGGATCGATTCTCTATGGCGAAAAAAAAATTACCATTCATCAAAATCTATCTATGCGGAAAAGATGTTCTATTGTATGGAGATTAAGGGAAAAATAATAAAAAAAAATAATTTTAAAATTTAATACTGCCACAAAAGGGTTGAATTTCCGAAAAAATTTGAAAAAAGACCAAATTTTAATTAGGTTATTTTTGTCAAAAACTAATTATTTAAATAATTTTTAAAATCCAACAATGCAGAAAAGATGTTATATGGTATGGAGGTTAAGTAAAGAACAATAATAAGTAATATGTTCAAAATTTAATACTGTCACAAAAAAGTTGAAAATTCGATAAAATATTGAAAAAATGGAAAAAGATCTAATTTTGGTTAGATTTATTTTTGGCGCAAAATAAAAATTTTAATATCAATCGAAACCTACCTTTGCGTAAGAAATATTATATTGCATGGATATTAAGTAAAAACAAAAATAAAATAAAATAATCTAATTTCGAAATTTAATACTGCTGCAAGTGATTTAAAATTTCGGAAAACTAGCAGTTCCAGTTTTTTCAGTTAGGATTTGTCTGCTTGTGTATTGTGTAGCTTAGTGTACCTTGAATATTACTGTACCATGGAGTAGTTAAAAAAATAAATAAAAATAAAAAGAGATTTTGAATTACACCCTATTTGAGTCTGGCTTTGATATGCTAGTAAATATGCTCCCTATTACAAAAAGTTATAAAATTTATATATTGGTATTTAAAAAATAACCGAAGAAAGGAATCGGTCAACATCTATTTATTTCCTGCCACTGAGAAGAAGTTGCTAATAAGTTACAAGTGATCTGTAAATGAGATTCAATCTCAATAATTTACCACAGCAGCATTTTAAGAAAAATTAAAATGTTTAACGACAAACATTGCGCTCTTCTTAATTCTTGTAAAACAAAATAAGATACTGAAAGCTACTACAGTCTTTTGGACCATTTCCGAAAATACTGCCTATTTTTTTTTCAATTCAATAGATTTGAATATTAATATGAATACTGTGTGTAAACTAAACCGACGTATTGAGAGCAAACTCACTTTTCTGCATCATCAGCTATCATTGAAAAGCCAAAATGCTGCCGAGCTAGGTGTCACATCACCTGTAGTGACGAAGATTGGCATCAGCTAGAATATTGGACAGTTTGGACACTTCAGACCAAGCAGGTGCTGCCATCGTCTCTGGTGCACTTCAAGATGTGGGCATTATCTCACAAAACTATGAATCGAATGCTATTGACAGAAAAAAATCGGCATGACAAAACAAACCAAAGACCACTCCATCGTTTTAGTCTTTCTCTTTAGTCATTTGTGAAAGATTATGATCATGCCCATTTTCTGTAAACTTTGATGGGTGTAAAGACAGACTACATCACTAGAAAACAACAGAAGAAAAATCGTAATAGAAGCAAACTTGAGCTTGAAAAAAGAACTTGGTTCCAAATACATCGGCCACATATATATAAATTCTGGGAGAGTATCAAACAATTTGAAAACACAACATACATTTTTTTGTCATGTGTTAACAATAATATACATGTAACAAAGTTGATTGCGATCAGTTGTGACGGAATATCTGTTAACATAGATGTTAAAGGATGTGTTATTCGATATATGGAACTGATCTTCAAGCGTCCACTACAATGCTTTTTGTGCTAGTTACACACCAATGAAGTCCCACTATGTCATCTTTTTGCAGAGTGGTTGGAACCGCGGCTGGGCGCAAATGTTTCACTGCTGAAATAGAAAGATTATTCGCAGCATGTTAGAAGCTTTTTGTATTTTCATTTATGTCAGTATATTCATTCTAAAAGCGCGCGAGTGAAATCAAACGGTTTGCTGTAGTCCTAATCATTGCATTAAAAAATATCTATATTTTCCATTTACCAGCTTTTTGACCTTTTGCGACAGATTACATAGATTTAATTAAATAGGAAAATGTGTCGAACTTCCACTAACTGACGGATTTAGTAACGGCATGATTTCAGAAGCAATAGGTAAATCCAGCAATCACTCCAGTGGCAATAACATCTACTGTCAATAATATCTATTCACGCAACTTTCATTCTACAAAACTAATAATCAAAAGAGTCACGGATGTATGGACCATACATAAGAGACAGTTTTATAAAAATCGAATTGAATTACAGAATCTCATGTCGATTTTCAATACCGAACGTCATTATCGCAAATTGCAATGTTGACGATTTTTCTTGATTTAATACTAATGAAGCTGTTAAATAAGAAACTAAAGTTTTTATCCTTGTAATCAATTAAATATCCCCTCATTGCAATAGATGTTAAAAATTCTAAAATTCATATTTTATTTTACAGAAAAAAAAAACAAAAAAAAAAATACCGTAAAAACGTTCAAATACATAAATTTGAGCCACATTGCGGCAGATTTAAATTTCGAAATTATTTTTTTAAATATTTTTCTGATACTCAGCATATAATATAACATCTTTTACGCATAGTTAAGTTTCGGATAATTTTTTAAACTATTATTTTGAATCAAAAATCATCTAGCCAAAATTAGGTCTTTTTTTTTACTTTTTTTCGAAATTCAACCTCATTCTGGCAGTACTAAAATTTAAAATAAATTTTTTTAATTATTTTTCCTTTAATCTCCATCCAAGAGAACATCTTTTCTGCATAGGTAGGTTTTGACACTGTGAAAAAATTTTCGATCCACCCTAGTAAGCAATGATAACTTACTGAATGTTTTTTGTGAAATGTGACCGGCCAAATGCGATTTTAGATGTTTTGTTAAATATCTATAAGCATATATCAGGAATTATTCTGAAATACCAAATTTGTAAACAGAAAAGCATATGTCGTATATTTTAGTGAAGATTTTTTCTCGAAATTATTATTCTGAAATACCAAATATGTAAACAGAAAAGCAGATGTTGTATATTTTAGTAAAGTTGTTTTCTCGAAATCTCATATATACCATGAATATGTTGAAAAAAAAAAAAACACGAAGAAATTGCTTAATTTTTGAATTTTATTCATTTCTTAATGGAATTGCATGAAAAAATCTTCACAGAAATATGTGTTGTGTACTATTTACAAACCCGTATTTTCAGATAAATTCCTCATGTATTTTTCTTGAAATTTAATAAAATTTCAAATATCGCAAGTGGCCGCTCACCTTTGGCCATACAGTGAATAAATTAATCTTGTAATATTAGTAAAACGAACAATGGAAAATATTTCCGTCAAGTTTACGGGACAAAGTACTGTAAAAAAAAAATGTCCGAAATTATTATTTTTTTATTATTTTGAATTTTAATACTTATATTATAATATATCATAATTTCATATTTATTGTAAAATTTTAATATACTTTAATATTTGTTATAAAAATGTGACAGACATTTTAACTAAAATTAATTTATTTTACTTTATTCATATATCATTAACCGCTATTTAAATAATATAAATTTTGACAGATAAATTGAGCAAAAAAATGCTTTCATGCACGGTATAAAATAATTTATTGCGACCAATAGCGGGGCCGATGTCAAAATAATGCAATTTCGGCCAAGGATCACACTGATTATCAACAAATATCATGTTTGCCATGTAAAAGGGCCAGAGATCATTTCCGGGATGGGCAATGTTCGTTCAATCTTTGGTTCCTTTCATTCAATAAAGTCAGAAAAAAGCCTTCTTGGAACAGAAGAAAAAAAGATTTCGAGTACCTGACAGGGGCATGCTACATTTCGGAAAAATTGTTGCAGTGCTGCAGTATAGAAAACATAAGAAATGTAAGATATTAAAAAAGAGTCTTAAAACTTTTTCAGTGTTTGTTTATATTAAGTATCTTAGAATTAATGTTAACGTTTTTAACTACTAATAATGTATTTCTTTTAAAAATAAAACTTTGCTCTTTTGTACACAAAAACAAGAACTTTAATAAGAACTTGTATAATTAAAACAAATTAAAATATAAATAACGTTTCTAGCCGTCATCTGCGGCCATCTTCAGTAAAATATGACGGTAAAATGAAAAAAAGATCATATTTTATACCATCATATTTTCCTGAAGAAGGCCGCAGATGACGGCTCGAAACGTTTATTATATTTTACTTTGTTTTAATTGTACAAGTTCTTATTAAATTTCTTGTTTTTGTGCACCTATGAGCAAAGTTTTGTATTTTTAACTAATATATTCTAAGTAGTAATATTGTATGGTATAGTTTTCTAGTATATATTTATTATTATTATTATTATTATTTTTGTAACGAACAATAGAAAACATCTCTTTAAACTATTGAATATTTTTATACATTTCATTCTTTTGTATAAACAGGAGATGTTCTGAACATATATACTTGTATATCAGCCAAACAAAATATTTTCTTAAACTTTATAATAAAATTTTCAATAAATATTTTATCAATAAACACTAAAAATCAGTTATATATTTCTTATGTGTAAAAATAGAAAAAAAGGTTTAAAAAAGTTTTTTCATCATTAAAAATACATTGAATTGCGTGTTAAACTATTTTACAGTACTTTCAAACAAAGAAAAATAGATACGCAGAATCCCATTTATTTTTTAAAGCATTGAAAAGAAATAAACTGTTCTATTTTTCTAAAATTGTTTAAAATAAAGAGTTCTTTTTTAAGAAAAGTAATTTAAAATTTCATTTCTCTCAATTTTCATCATTTGATAAATATTATGGCCATGGTTTTTTACTCTCCTTATATATATATATATATATATATATATATATATATTTAAGTAGTATAAATAGTAAGTCTTTTCATTCATCATTTTCTTCGAACTGTAGGATTTAGGATTATATTAGAACTAAAAAAATAAATTATAATTAATTTTTGGAAAGATTAAAATAACGCGTGAAGATTTATCATAATTTATATGTTTAATTAGTGTTGTTACGTTAAAGGTTAACATCGCAATTCCTGTATTTTCATTATAGTATCATGACACAGATGAGAATTAAATTCTAAAATAAAGAGAACCCATTACATTTGACAAAGAACACAGTGTCATCACTGTACTTAGAAAATGCATGTATGTCATTGTTACAGTGTATTAGGTACTGTTTTGTAGCCGCTCTGTACAGCTCATTTAAAAACCGGTCGAAGTGACTTCACAGTAATGCTACAATTTGAGGGATCTGCACATTATATTTTTTTATCTGCTGTCACTGTGCAAGCTTTCATTCCCCATATTTTTTGCACAGAATTAGGAAATGAAAATCGCAACTTTCAAATTGTCCGTGCAAAAAAGAACATTTCTAATTCTATTCATTATATTTTTCGAAACTGTTCCATGATGAAACATTATTTCCGATTTGGTAAGAACAAAACTTTGGGTGAAAATCTGAATAAAACTCTTTTTAACCCAGACAATTTTAAAAAACTTCTGGAAAACAATGATATTCTAAACAAAAGCTTTTCGTTTTGTTTAAAAGACTTTGGCTAAATCATTTATATATACATTGTATTTAAATTTGTATTTAACTTATTGTATTCAACGTTGTATTTTAAATTGTATTTAACTTGTATACATCTTTACATTTTTCTATTTTTTTCATTTTGCGTAATATATATGTATCTGCAGTGCCTTCAAATAATAAGGTAGTATTTGTAAACTATTGTATTTTTTTTGGGTCATATCATATGTTCGCCACCGTGCATGCAGTGCCGAACAGCCATTTTTCCGCTCGTGGATTTACTGTTTCTATAACTCGCGGTTGGCTGTCCACAAATCGGTGACTTCTGTTTCATTGAGTCTGCAGAGACTCTTTCTAGGTTATGAGAGATTTTGTATTAAATTTAAATTTTCATTTATAAACTCTTTATAAATACAAAAATTAATCTGCTATTAGGAAAATTAATATTTTTTTTTAATTTTCAGTGTATTTATAAATGAGATAAATTAATTTGTTAGTTAATAATGTTGTTGTTTTAATTACTATACTATTAAACGTTTATAATATTACGATAGTATGTTGCGCCTTGTAAAAATTTTGATTGTTCATGAATATTAGTTTTAATCCAATGTAATAGCATTTCATTTAAATTGTTTTTCAATCCATGAGATATTTAATTAATATGATTCAATTTTTAACTTGAAATTTTTTGCATTATTGAAATAAAAATGAGTTAGTTATTTAAATAAACATGTACAAGTTCAGATGCCCATTATGAAAAAGAAGAAAGAAAATCGTTTAATTTACTGCAAATACTGCTGGCAACATTGCAGCGATTTTTTTTTCGTTGCATATTCAGTGTAATAACATTTAAATTAAAACTTACTAAAAATATACGTATGTGGGATCTCGACGTTATTTTCCATAATAAGAATATCCTATTTTTAAATTAAAAATATTTTAAAAACATATGATTAAAAAAAGGTTTTTTTTTTATTTATATAGCATTTTATTATACGTATTCGACGGAATGGCAATTAAAATAAAATATACAAATAAATCAACAAATATAGTAAACGAACGCCAAATTTGAATGACAGTTTAAATTTCCCCACACTTTAGAATTTATCTTATATCCTGAAATCTGCATTGTAATAATTTCTGAATAAAAAACAATAATGGCTTCAACTTATTTTTGCTCTTTCCCCCTAAACTGCCGTTTTTGAAATTATGTTATATTAAATTTGTCAATAATTGTTCTTGCCCGATATTCTAGTTTATTCACAGCTATGTTTTAATTCAATTTTTTTAGGATAATAATGATTGTCCTTCAACAGCTGTTATATTATCGTAATAAAACACTGATACACATATCAAGTTCAAATATTTGAATTATTTAAGAAATGTTATGAAAATGTCATGAAATAAAATATTTGGAAAAAAGTTTATTCCTTTTTGAGATTAGTTTTAAATTAAAAAAAATACGTTTTTATAATATTTCGTTGAGAAAAAAATCATGGTTCTTAAAAACAAATGTTGTTATCCAACAAAGTCTGATTCCTTTTAGATGCACAAAGCATTCCAAAATAATCGAAAAGATGTATTTTATGAATAATATCTTGAAAAAGCCTTTTAAATTTGCTCCTACGGTTAACAATTTGATGAGCACTTTTTTTACACAACACTATAAAAAGAATTCGTTAAATTTACGGAAAAATTTCTGGCAGCAATGCTGCCAGCAATTTTTCCATTAAAAATGGAAGTAAAAAGAGATCTAATAAAAAAAAAATTACATCTAATTTTACTTCAATTTTTAAGGCAAAAACTGCTTGCAAATTGATGCTTTCGGTTTTTCCCATAAATATAACAGGCTTTCTTTACAGTTCAGTTATCTTTACATTAAAAAATATGCTCTGAAGTAAAATGGTTAGGTGTAACTCGAATCGATAAATCTTAAAAATAGTTGCAATAAGGGTTTAGGAGGATCGTTCAGTTTACGATTCAAGCATTCATGATCAAGTTGGTCAAGCATGATTCAAGTATTTTAATCAAGTAGATATCTTCGTTTATTTCGCTATTGAAACTCACCAATTATAGATATCAGTTTTTTAATAACTAATGTCGTTCTTGTGTGATGTACACCATATCTTGCAACTAACTATCAAGATTTTCGTTTTTTGGATTATTTATGTACAAACAGTTGCAATTCTCCGTGAAAACATTGGGTACAAGGAAAGTAACTTCTTCACTAAAGAATATATATTTAGTTAATTGGGAAAATGTATTACAATTACCTTATACGCTTTATAGTGGCTAGTAATACATAATGCTTCCGTTGAATCCTGAAATCTTTATGGCAGAAGGCATTAGCAATTTTAATATATTTTCACATTAGCATTTTAAATATTCATACTGATCAACCTGTATATATGCAGACATTTTGTAATATTAAAAGAATAACGATTTTTTTCACTAAAATGTAAATTAACAATCAACAGAATGTTTATATTAACGATTTGAACTATTCTTCTTATCAAGCTGTTTATTTATAGAACATTTTGTAGCAGATTCAATGGATACAGAATATTTGTTTTATATTTAGTTAAAGTATAATCTATCAAGCAATAAACATCAATCATAAAAAAAACATATTAAATAATTTGACGTTATTTTACATATTTAGAAATAATTAATATGTATATTTTTATGCTAAAAAAAAGCTTTTTAATTTATAATATTTTCTTCATGGCACATATTTTAATCGGTAACATATTGTAAATATACTTTGGAAAATACATCGAAAAAATATGAAAAAAAAAATAAATTGTTTTTTCCTAAGTAACACGCTATCGAAAAGAAACATTTTTCAAAACTTGTAAAAGTAAGCTATTTTAAAATTTAATATAAACTGTTGAGTTTATTTCTAGCGTTACGAAAGTATAAACTCTGAGGCGTTCTTAAAAGAATTTTCCATTTTGCAAGCAGAAAAAAAAAGTTAGAATGTAAAAATTAAGAATATATAGAAAAGTTTTCCATGTTCAGCTTAGTTTTACGAACTAGTAATATATCTGCCTAAATGTGCCTATATCTGCCATAGACAATAGTTTTTATGTGGATGTAAGATTATTTTGAAAAATGGAAACATCTACATGAAAAAGGTAAATTTCGTGAAAATGCATGCTTTTCCATTATTGCTAGTAAGCTTACTTTTCTACACATTCTTCACAAGCATACATTTAAAAAAATGAAAAATGGTAACATACAAATAATTTTTTTTCCCAAAGTCATTTCAACGAGAAATAAGCCATACGCATTTTCATTCTAAAGGAGTGGTCAATGAAAAAAAGTATTCATACAATTATTCAATAAACTAAATAAATAAATATTATAAATAATGCGTCAAAAATTATGTTTTTTTTTAATTTCATGAAGTGTAATTGCATTTGAAGAAATATAGTTAAACCAAACATACATTTTGAACACCCAGTATATTGGCTAAATCTATTGAATTGAATTTCACAGAATTGCTTGGAATATTATTTTAATCTATATTGATTTGAAATTTAAACACATTGATTTTATTATGTAAATATTGCGATTCATATGTGACAGTTTTTGTGTCATTATTTATTGAAATTCTTAAAGCGAAATTAAATGCTAAAAACCTGAAAAAAATATATAATAGGGTTCGTACGGGTATTTCCTCTGGATATTGATCATGATAAATTCATTAATTTAAATACACAGAATTTAGAACTTGTAATGCAAATTAGATTTCTACATTTTTACATTTTTCTCTTTGAATTATAATCCAAATAATATGATTTTTAGTTTAGTTATAATACTAAAAATCCCAAGCAAAGATACATTAAATTTTCAAAACAAAATAATTTAAAATATAAATTTTGAATGTAAAGTTCTATAAAAATAAGAATTGTAGGTAGAAGTTTTTATAGAAGGTGTGCTGGGATAATAACACTAAGTTAAAGTTCCATCAATTTTCACTGCTTTTTTATATATATTATACATTTTAAAAAATTATAAGATTTGATACTGAGGCTCATTTAATGTGTATAGAATATGTGTTATAGAGTACGTGTTAAGAATATTTTAGCAGATAAGCATTCATAAAATGTAGGGTTGCGATTTTTTGAAAAAAAGTGTTTGGCATCATTATCCATTTATATTTGTAACAATGATATGCACACAAAACTATAAAATATATTAGGATAACAGCTTATAAATTATCCAGTTCTAAAGATACAAATTCTAAGGCCCTAGAAACTGGCAAATTATTTTCACTTACCATTAACTGCTATATCAGGATGCAGGTATATACGTTTGCTACTTTTTTCTTCACAGCTGAAAGAATTTGCAATATTCAGAGCATAAAAAGTTGCCTTTGTATATTTTAGCTTGTTAACAATGACATTTTTTTTATGCACGCCCTTACGTGCATAAAGAAAAATAACAATGTAGCATCACCACAACAAAGAATCAACCGGGTTAATAACACCAGAAAATGGCGTTATTATATTGTAAAGATGTTTTGAATTTGGAAACTTGCATGAAAATATGCTCATTTCAAAAAGATTATTTCCACGGAAGTTAATACATATTTAATGAATATTTAATGAGTGTACGGATTTAATTATCCTAAATACGAATATTCATATTTAGACTAATTGATGGATGTATATTTTTCTCATTGTGTCAAAATTCGATTTGGCTATTGAAAAAAATGTAGTTTAATTTTTTATGTAGAATTTTATGTACATCACGTAAAGATAGACTTTATTTCCAATCGTCTATTACCGGTCACTCTATTCTACAAAAATACAGTTATTTTTGTTTCCGAAGTTTTCCGCGAATGTAAAAAAAAAGGACATATGGCGCAATAATACATTTTTTAATGCTTAACTGTTACACATTTTGGCTTTTATTATGATGTAATGATAATTGACTTATTATGATTTTAAAGAGAATTGTTTTAAAGAATTGATCATATCCATTTCATATAGTTGTATAAATAAATGGTCAGCTACACTTGCGATACTTCGCGTTTTCAAACTCATCTTTACTGTTACACTTAATGATAACTTCTGAATTATGATAAATATACTATAGCATTAATAAATTTAATATTTTTGATTATATAATGTAATGATTGAAAAATACAATATAATGTAGTTTGTATATTAATATTTCGATTACCATTCTATTGCACATTCAACTCAAATTACGCCGGATACCAATCCAATCAACACATCTATAAATATTATAAATATTATTTAACACATTGAATATAAAGATCATATTTTGAAAGAATATTACTGTTAGTAGTACCAGATATTAAATTAATTTTATTATACATTTAATCATTGTACAAAGTAATACAAATTGTCTCCAAAAAATGCGAAAATTATTAACGGAAAAATTATTTCTTTCTCGACACTTCTGGATAGACATTTGCAAAAGAATGAACTGTCGCAAAAATAATCCGAGTATATAATATGTATTATTGAAATGACGGATGGGTGAAGAAAATTACTTCCATTGAAATTTTCTTTTATCCAAGAAAAATAAAAACTCACACTGTTATCAAAGAAGGTAAGTCTTTTTTTCAGAGTTTATAAAGAACTTGTGTCCCCACTGGTTTACAATCAATCACTTTAACGTCTTATAAAAAGGAAAAAAAATACCAGCATTGTAAAAGAAAAAAATAATGTTTTAATATTCAAGAAAAAAATGTATAGAACTTGTTCATATGTAAACAAAAAATCCATGTTAAAAAAACAACATGTTAATATGTTAATAAAAAATAATAATAAACCATTGTAAAAATAAATATATAAAATACTAGAAGAAGCATATTTTATAAGGGTGAAAGTAAAAAAAATAAACATATACTAAATGTATGCTTAAAATAAGTAAATATATATATATATATATATATATATATTTTCAATTGGTATATCTATACAGACATTTTCACTTAAACAAAAATATTTTTAAGAAGATGGATTTGGAAAACGAACATGTTTATGTTTAGATCACAATTTGAAATTAATATTCCTGTCTAGTGGATCCAGGTATTAAACGAATTTCAATATATACTTATAAAATATAGTACAAAATAATACTATCTGTCTTTATTTATCCCTTTTGGCGGCCTAACCGGTTTTTTCCGTTACGTAGTTTTTGGATTCAAAGGCTTATTTAACTTCAAATTGATATTAATGTTAATTTTTTGAATTGCATAAGATAAATGAATATCTAGGGTTATAAAATAAAAATTCCCATATTATTAAATTTCATCGCTTTTATTTTATGAATCGTTAAACTTCTGAATGACGTTTAAAGGGTTAAAAAATGGACAAATTATTAACGAAAAATATTTCTTCTTTCATTCTTCTGAATAGATTTTGTAAAGGAATAATCTGTCTCAAAAGTAATCCGAGTAGATTATAGCTATTCTTAAAATAACGAATGGAGGAAGAAAGTTTCATCCATTGAAATATTCTTTTATCCACAGATAAAAAAAACGCTGTTACTAAATAAGGTAAAGCTTTTTCAGAGTTTATACAGTATTTGTGTCCTCACTGGTTTCAATCAATCATTTCAACGTCTTTTGAAATAGAGAAAAAAATATCAGCACTGGAAAATAAATGTGCTTTAATATTTTACGAAAAATTATAGAGCTTGTTCATGTGTAAATGTTTTTATAAAAGCAATAAAAATCGTTGGAAAAATAAGTGTATAAAATGCTAGAAAAAACATATTTATTAGAAATGAAAGTAAAAATAAAAACAGTATACGTAAACTAAATGCTTGCTGAAATTAAATAAATACATTTATTTGCAATTACTTAATCTATTATAGGTACTTTTAAAAATAACAAAATCTTTTTTAAAATAAATGGATTTGGAACGGACATATCTTAGTACTTGTTTTCAATTATTTAATGTTGATTTTCTCTATAAACAATATTATAAAAAAATACGAAAGATTATATGTTCGTTGAGAATGTAAGCACTAACATATTGTAAGCATTAACGCTTAAAAGTAGTTATTGTTAAACATTTAAACGGAATGTTTGATATCGCATCACCCTTGAAATGCAAATTTGTAAGTTTACCTTTTATATAAGTCGAACAAAAAACGTTTGCTACGAATTATACTAGATACCAATCTGCCCAACAGCGTTACACGTCTATAATTAATATAAATGTTTAGAATAAAATTAATTACAGTAATTTTTTTTTTTACGTTTAAATTATTGCATTAAAAATAAAGATCACATTTTCAAATTAACATTGCTGTCCAGTAGACCCAGGTATTTAATTAGTTTTACTATATATCATATAATAATTGTACAAAGTAATACTAACTGTCTCTGAAAATGCGTAAATTATTAACGAAAAAATATTTATTTCCGATACTTCTGAATAGAATTTGTAAAGGAATAAATTGTCGCAAGAGTATTCCGAGAATATAATAGGTATTTTTAAAATGACGGATGGATGAAGAAAATTTCACCAGTTGAAGTTTTCTTTTACCCACATAAAAAGAAAAACTCTAGAGGTTAACAAATAAGGTGAAGCTTTTCCAGAAACTATACAGTATTTGTTTCCTCATTGTTTTTCAATCAATCGCTTCGACATCTTATGAAAAAAGAAAAAAAATATCAGCATTGTAAAATAAAAAGTTTTATAGTATTTTACAAAATAAAAATACACACCCATTAATAATGCCAGAATATAGAATGTTTGAAGAAGCATATTTATTAGGGGGGAAAGTAAAAACTAATAAACATAAACTAAATGTATGCTGTAGGTAAGTAAAGACATTTTTTTTGTAATTAATTTGTTTGATAAAGAAAAAAAATAATGCCAGCATTATAAAAGGAAATGTATTATAATATTTTACAAAAAAAGTTATAGAACTTGTTCATGTGTAAATGTTTAATAAAAATAAGAAAACCCAATGAAAATAATAGTACATAAAATGCTTGAAGAATCACATTTATTAAAGGTGAAAGTATAATAAATAATAAACATAAACTAAATGTATGCTGAAATTAAGTAAATGCATTTATTTGTAATTAATTTATATATTATAGGTACATTTATCATAACAAAAAAACCTTTTTTTAAATATGGATTTGGAAGGCATGTATTCTAATAATTGTTTTTAAATTATTTTATGAGGATTTTCAATATACACAAAAATATAAAAAATTACGAAAAAATACATGTTCATAGAGAATGCGAACGCTAACGTTGATTAAAATTAATTATTGTTAAAATTCAAACAGAATGTTTCATATCGCATCACACTTGAATTACAAATTTGTCTGTTTAACTTTTAAAAAGACGATCTTTCAATGTTTGCTGCAAATTATCTATACTAATAAAATAATAAATCGCTCTGTGTGTGTCTGCGATAGCTAGAGAAAACTACGGCACGTACGGGCTCAATGTTTTGGTGAAGATTTTTCAAGATTTCCCCTAATGCACCTGACCCTCAGAATTTTAAAATTCTTATAGTTAGTTGAGAAATTAATTAAAATCGAGAGGTCACTCTCATAAAAAAAATCATCTTTTCCAACTTTTTTTCCTTTCGTTTTCTTACGGTTGTTTAGTTTTCTAAAATTTTCGTATAAGTAATTGAGAAAGCTGAAACAGAATTAAAGAAATCAATATGAGATTTTAACACCTCAAAAGTAACTGTTTCTTTTTCTAAAGACCTTTAAAATTCATAGACTGGCAATTTGTCAGTCTAACTTAGGATTTTTGAACACAGCTGTTGTACGCCAGATTGTTGATACTTCATACATTAGAATGTATGTGTGGTTAGCTGTGTTGCAGTTAAAGTATATATATAGTATATATATATATATATACGAGGATTTTTTTTAGCAGATTTTTTCTTAAATCATTGATTAAATTCGAAAGTATTTTAGATAATTTAAAATGTTATTATGACTTTAATTTGTTTTAAAAACAAAAATGGAATGGCTGTTTGGCGTACAATTGTCCGAATTGGCAGACGATTCATACATAATAATAAATTATCAAATTTCAAAGTAAAATATATCAGAAATAGTCACTAATAGAATAGTAGCAAAATTGGTTACAAACATAATGTTTAGGCTTATTAACACATAACCCGATCCCAACCCGAAAAAAACAGATCCAAGTAAGACAAAAATTCCATGACCATAAACCCGACCCGAACATAAAAAAATCCATTTGAATAAAACTATGGCTTTGCTATCTGAATCCCACAAAAATATTCAAATGGAGCCTAACACAATGCGAAGAAGGAAAGATAATGTTCGTGGATATGCAACCCGACCCGAACCTAAAATTTTTTTTGACAAAACCCCGAAAAATGACCAGAACGAAATCTGAAATCGATAAAATTATTCCAAAGACCTAATACCCGATAAGAGCAAGACAAAATAATATTTATGAAAATAGACCCGACTCGAATCTAAAAAATTCCATTTGAAAAAAACCTGAAATTTGATGCAAAACACATCTGAATCCGACCAAAATATTCGGAAGAACTATAAGTGTATTCGAGTAAGAGAAAATAATTTCCGTGGACATGAACCCGATCCGAACCTAAAAATTCTATTTGAAAAATATACCTGAAATTTGAATCGAGCCAAATATAAACCTGAAAAAAGTATTCAAAAGAACCATACCGAGATCCGAAGAAAACAAAAAATTTCCATGGACATTAACCCAATCCGAACCTAAAAAATTTTTTTGAAAAAATCTCGAAATCTGAACTGAACTAAATCTGAACCTGACAAAAATAATCCAGAGAAGCATATCCTTATTCGAACAAGACAGAATAATTTCCGTTGACATACAACCCAAACCGAACCTAAAAATTCCATTAAGAAACCCGAAATGTAAACCCGACCAAAATATCCCAAAGAAGCATAACCGGATCCGAGCAAGACAAAATAATTTTCGTGGACATGAATCCGACCCGAACCTTAAAAATCAATTTGAAAAAAATACCTGAAATCTCAATCGAAACAAATCTGAATCCGACGAAAATATTCCAAAGAACCATAACAAGATTTGAACAAGGCAATATAAATTCCATGGACATAAACCCAATCCGAACCAAAAAAAATTTAAAAAATCCCGAAATTTGAGCCAAATCTAATCTGAACCTGTCAAAAATATTCCAATGAAGCATAACCTGATTCGAACTAGGTAAAATAATTTCAATGGAAGTAGAACCGAAACCGAGCCTAAAAATCCCATTTGAGAAAAAAAAACACGAAATCTGAGTTGAACCGAATCTAAACTCGACAAAAATATTCCATGCAACCATTGCCGGATCCGAAGAAGACAAAATAATTTCCATGGGCATTAATCCAATCCGAACGTAAATTTCGAATGTTTTACAAAACATAATGTCTCCCGTGGAGGTGGAAAGTGAAACTAAGTACTTTGTAGCACGTGATGGTTAAGATATTTTGTTTATAGTTAGTGTTAAGTTCGAACTTGCTTGCGGTTAGGTAACAGTTAGGTTTCAGTTACGTTCCGGTTAGTCTTTGGTTATATTTAATTTCCGGTCACAGTTAGGTTAAGATTAAGTTGCGTTTAGGTTATGCTTAGATTATGGGTAGGTTACGGTAAGACGACGGCTAGGTTACATTTATGGTATATTTAAGTTAAGGTTAAGTTACTGTTAAGATGTAGCTAGGTTACAGACAAGTTATGATTACGATACAATTAGGTTACGGTTAGGATTTTTGTCACAAAATGAACATTACGCATGTTTGATTAAAAATATACACTTTTTTTGTACAATGGCTCTTAAATTATAGTACTATATACTAACCTTTTAGCTAATCATCGAGTATCGATTTCATTCACGGTATAGTCGGATTTAAAAATGATATAATTAGTTTGAAATTCAAAATATTTCACTTGGGATTTCTATGTGAAAAAAGTATTTAGTTACGTGACTTAACAGTATTTTTAAAGGACAAATATCAACAAATTAACACGAACATCACGCAATCGTTGGCACATATTCAATCCCGCGTTTCCCATTGCAGTCATTTTGACTATTTTTAAGCTGAATAAAAGTTTTTTTTTTAAATTAATTTTTGACACAGTCAGGGGCCACGTATTTAATATACTGTATTTACACATATTTCGAGTTACAAGTAAAATCATACAAATTTCCAGTTTGTTTAACATTATTATTACGGACCCTGGAGACGCCGATCGGTCAGCTACTACTAGATACTAATCTACCCAACAGCGTTACGCATCTATAATTAATATAAATGTTTAAATTAAAATTAAGTACATTGAATTTATTTACATTTAAATTATTACGTTGAAAAATAAGATCATATTTACAAATTATAACTGCTCCCTAGTAGTTCCAAACATTGAATTAATTTTATTATATATTATTTAATCTTTGTACATAGTAATAAAAAATTATCTCAAAGAATGATTAAAATATTAACGAAAAAATTATTTCTTCATGAATACTCCCGAATAGACATTTCCAAAGGATTAAACTGTCTGAAGCGTAGTCCGACGAGCCGATAATAGCTATTCTTAAAATAACAAATCGATAAAGAAACTTTTATTTATTGAAATTTCCTTTTATGCACAGAAAAAAAAAAACGCATGCTGTTATCAAATAAGGTAATGCTTCTTCAGAGATTATACACTACGTGTGTCCTCACTGGTTTTCAATCAATCTTTTGAGAAAGAAAAAGAAATATACCAGCTTTGTAAAAGAAAAAGTGTTTTAATATAAAAAAAAAATTATTGAGTTTGTTCATGAGTAAACGTTAAATAATGCAATAAAAACCATGGAAAAAGTAAGTATACACTAGCAAAAGCCATGCTTTGTTTGGATTCGCGAAGTATTATGCTATAAGATAAATATTTTAAAGTAATAATATATTTTTAAAATTGCTTTTGCATCTTTATTAAGCAAAAATGTAGTTTTATGTTTCGGCGCATTTTAATTTTAAAATGTATTTCAACCAAACAACTAAGAATTTCCTCAGATTGTTTATTTATGAAATAAAACTGGTATAAATAAAAATATTTTCGAAGTATAATTATACAAAATATTAATTAATTTTATTTGTTTACAATTCTTTTATTGCCACTTCACACAAACATAATGTAATTCTTTTAAAATTCGTAACTATCGTCTGCTTAAATGATTTCAAAAAATAAGAATAAATTGTATATTTGAATTCCTAACACAGAAAAATACTTTTATAATTGAATGTTAATAAGAGAATTTTCGCAAATTTTAATTCATTAAAAATATGCTATAATTTTTCTAAAAAAAGTATTTTATAAATTTTATAAAAGAAATCATGAAACTATACATAGTTAAAAGGAATGAGCATAGTTTGAAAATCTAAAAGCAGTTTTTGAGATATTTTATCAGAATAATGAAAATATATTTTTTTTATTTAATGATGATTCTTAGCTATAATTACTGACCCCATGATTTAAGTTTTTCTTCTGAAAACGTCCGTGTTTCACTTCTTATTTGAGAAAATGCGTTCGTAATGGAAAAACATGTAAAATAAATTAATTAAAATAATAATATTTTGAAATTATTTCTGTAAAAAAAAAAAATTATATTCTGCAAATCTACAGATCATAATTTATATTTGGGTTTAATTTCAAGTGAAAATACTGTATAGTTTTTTTGTAAAGTGTACGACAAAGTGCCATTTGAGTGGCCTAGTAGAGGATTCGCTTCGCTCATCCTAATAATTCTAGAAGAAGCATATTTATTGGAGATGTATGTATAACAAATAATAAACGTAAACTAAATGCTTGCTGAAATTAAGTAAATACATTTTTTTGTTATTAGTTTATCTATTATAAGTACTTTTAACAATAATATATTTTTTTAAATGTACATGGAACGCACATGGTCTAAAATTTGTTTTTGTATTATTTAATGATGATTTTCACCATAAAGAAAAAAATAAAACATTACGAAAAATTAAAAGTTCATGGAGAGTGTAAGCACTAAAGTTGATTAAAGTTAATTATTGTTGATCATTCAAACGGAATGTTTGATATCGTATCACCCTTGATTTACAATTTTTTTCAGTTTAACTTTTATATAAGACGAGCGTTAAACGTTTGCTACAATTTATACTAGATAAAAATCTACTCATTAGCGTTACACGTCTATAATTAATATAAATGTTTAGATTAAAATTAATTGCATTACAAATATTTACATTGAAAATAAAGATCATATGGTATTATGATGGTTATATAGATGAGTTGGTATTACGCTTAGTAGAAGTATCAATATTCATGTATCTAAAGATCATATTTTTAAATTAACATTATTGTCTAGTAGATCCTGGTATTGAGTTAATTTTTCTATACATTATTTAATCATTGTACAAAAAAATACTAACTGTCTCAAAAAATAAGAAAATTGTTAACAAAAAATATTCATTCATTGAAACTTCTAAATAAACATTTGTAAAGGAATAAACTTCCTCGAGAATAATCCGAGTAGATAATACCTGTTCTTGTAATGACGGATGGGGGAAGAAAATTTCATTCATTCAAATTTTCTTTTGCCCCACCCCCCCACCCCCTCCCAAAATAAATAAATAAATAAAAATTCACGCTATTATCAAAGAAGGTAAATCTTTTTCGGAGTTTATACTGTGTTTGTGTTCTCACTGGTTTTCAATCGCTAACGTCTTATAAAAAAGTAAAAAATAATACCGGCATTGTAAAAAAAAATATATATATATATATAATATTTTATTATTCAAGAAAAATGTGTATAGCTTGTTCATGAGTAACCGTTAAATAAAAAATAATAACAAACCATCGTAAAAATAAATATATAAAATTCTAGAAGAAGCATATTCATTAAGGATGAAAGTAAAAAATGATAATCACAGACTAAATGTACGCTGAAGTTAAGAAAATACATTTTTTTTTCAATTAGTGTATCTATATAGACTTAAACAAAAATATTTTTTTAAAGATGGATTTGAAAAACGAACGTGTTTATTTATAAATCACATTTTGAAATTAATATTGTTGTCTAGTGGCTCCAGGAATTAATTGAATTTTATTATATAGTAAATAATTATAGTACAAAATAATACTATCTGTCTCTTAAAAAATGTATAAATTATTAACGAAAAAATATTTCTTCTTCCATTCTTCTGAATAGAATTTGTAAAAGAATAAACTATCGCAAGAGTAATTCAAGTAGATAATAGCTATTCTTAAAATGACGAATGGAGGAAGAAAGTTTCATCCGTTGAAATATTCTTTTATCCACAGATTTTAAAAAAAAAGCCTTTTGTTGTAGCAAATAAGGTAAGGCCTTTTCAGAGTTTATACAGTATTTGTGTCCTTACTGGTTTTCAATCAATCAACTGTCTCTAAAATTTCGTAAATTATTAACGAAGAAAGGAACTTTCATCCATTGAAATTTTCTTTTATACACAGAAATGGGAAATTCACACTGTTATCAAATAATGTACAGCTTTTTTAGAATTTATGCAGCATCTGTGTCCTCAATCGTTTTCAATCAATCACTTCAGCATCTTTTGAAAAAGAAAAAATATACCAGAACTCAAAGTGTTTTAATATTTTACAAAAAAATATAGTGTATGATCATGTGTAAAAGATTAGTAAAAGCAATAAAAACCATGGAAAGAAATTAGTATATAAAATGCTAGAATATACATACTGTTTACAGATGAAAGTATAAGAAATAATAAATCTATATTAAATTTGTGCTGAAAAACGTAAACTAAATGTATGCTCTATTAAACAACTACATTCATTTGCAATTAGTTTATCTATTATAGATACTTTTATCTGTAACAAAATCGTTTTTAAAAAGATGGATTTGGAATCCATATTCTGAATACTTGTTTTTGAATTGTTTAATGATGATTTTCATTTTAAACAAAAATATAAAAAAAAATACGAAACATTACAAGTTTATCCAGAATGTAAACACTAACGTTGCTTAAAAGTATTTTTAAACATTCAAATAGAATGTTTAATATCGCATCACACTTCAATTACAAATTTGTCTGTTTAACTTTTATAAAAGACGAGAGTTAGAAGTTTGCTACAAATTATACTAGATACCAATCCTCCCAACAGTGTTAATCATCTATAATTAATATAAATGTTAAGATTAAAATTGATTACATGTAAATTATTTACATTTAAATTATTACATTAAACTTAAGATATTTTTTTTTTAATTAACCTTTCATCTAGTAGTTTCAAGTATTAAATATTTTATATAAGTATATCAATTAATTATAATACAAAATAATACTAACTGTCTCTAAAAATGTGTAAATTATTAACAAAAAAATATATTTATTTTTCGATACTACGAAAAAACTATTTCTTTTTTTGAATATACATTTGTAAAAGAATAAACTGTCGCAGGAGTAATCCTAGCTGATAATAGGTATTCTTAAAATGACGGATGGAAGAAGAAACTTTCATCCATTGAAATTTTCTTTTATCCCTATAAAAAGAAAACTCACACTGTTATCAAATAAGGTAAAGCTTTTTCAGAGTTTTTACAGTATTTGTGTCCTCACTCGTTTTCAATCAATCACTTCAGCGTTATTTGGAAAAGAAAAAAAAATACAAGCATTTAAAAAAAAAAAAAATGTGTTTGAATATTTTACAAAAAATTATAGAGCTTGTTCATTTGTAAATGTTTAGTAAAGGCAATAAAAATCATGGGAAAAATAAGTATATAGAAATCTAGAAGTAGCATATTTATTAGAAATGAAAGTAAAAGAAAAATAATAATAAAGTTAATCTAAATGCTTGTGAAATTATGTAAATACATTTATTTGTGATTAGTTTATCTATTATAGGTATTTTTAACCGAACCGTAACAAAATCATTTTTTCATAGATGGATTTGGAACAGATATATTTTAATATTTTTTTATTTATTTAATGCTAATTTTCTGTATAAGCAATATTATATAAAAAATATGAAAAAAAATATACTTTCATAGAGTGTGTAAGCACTAACATAGATTAAATCTAATGAAAGTTAAACATTCAAGCGGAATGTTTGATATCGCATCACCCTTGAACTATAAATTTGTCAGTTTTATTTAAGACGAGCGTTAAACGTTTGCTACAAATTATAGTAGATACCAATCTGCACAACAGTGTTACACATCTATAATTAATATAAATGATTAGATTAAAATTAATTACATTTACATTTTTTTACATTTAAATTATTACATTGAAAATAAAGATTTTATTTTAAAATTAACATTTTTATCTGGTAGTTCCAAGTATTAAATATTTTATATATCTTTATTTATTAATTTTTATACAAAGCAATACTATTTCTATAAATGTGTAAATAATTAGCAAAAAATTATTTCTTTTTCGATACTTCTGAATAGTCATTTTGTAAAGGAATAAACTGTCGCAAGAGTAATCCGAATAGATAGTAGCTATTCATAAAATGACAGATGGAAGAAGAAACTGTCATTCATTGAAATTTTCTTTTATCCACAGAAATAGGATGATCACACTGTTATCAGATAAGGTACAGCTTTTTCAGAGTTTATACAGTGTCTGTATCCTCACTCGTTTTCAATCAATCGCTTCAGCGTCTTTTGAAAAAGAAAAAAATATACCAGAATTCTAAAAGAAAAAGTGTTTTAATATTTTACAAAAAAAACATGAGTTTGTACATGAGTAAATGTTTAGTAAAAGCAATAAAAACCATGGAAAAAATTAGTATATAAAATGCTAGAAGATGCATATATTTTTAGATATGAAAGTATAAGAAATATTAAATATAGATTAAATTTATGCTAAAAAACGTAAACTAAATGCATGCTCTTTTAAGTAAGTACATTTATTTGTAATTACTTTGTCAATTATAGGTACTTTTACCTGCAATAAAATCATTTTTAAAAAAGATGGATTTGGAACCCATACATTCGAATATTTGTTTTTGAATTATTTAATGATAATTTTCACAAAAAAAAAAAAAAAAAAAAAAAAAAAAAAAATACGAAAAATTATAAGTTTATAGAGAATGTAAACAATAGCGTTGCTTAAAATTAATCATTGTTAAACATTTAAATGGAGTGTTTGTTATCGCATCACCCTTGAATTACAAATTTGTCTGTTTAACTTTTATATAAGACGAGCTACAAATTATACTAGATACCAATCTACCCAACAGCATTACACATCTATAATTTATATAAATGTTTAAATTAAAATTATGTATATTACATTTATTTACATTTAAATTATTAGATTGAAATAATGATCATATTTTAAAATTATAATAGCTACCTAGTAGTTCCAGGGACTGAATTAATTTTATTATATATTATTTAATCATTGTGCATGGTAATAAAAAATTGTCTCAAAGAATGTCTCTAATAACTAACAAAACTGTCTCTAATAAAACTGTCTTTAATAATGTGTAAATTGTTAATGAAAAAAATATTTCTTCTTCAATACTCCTAAATAGACAATTGTAAAGAAATAAACTGTCATAAGTGTAATCGGCGAAGATAATAGATTCTTAGGATAACGAATCGAGAAAAAAAACTTTCATGTATTGAAATTTTCTTTTATGCACAGAAAAAGAAAAATTTACTCTGTTATGAAATAATTTAAAGCTTTTTCAGAGATTATACAGTACTTGCGTCCTCACTGGTTTTCAATCAATCGCTTCAAGTCCTTTGAAAAAAAAGAAAAATATATCAGCTTTGTAAAAGAAAAAGTTTTATAATGTTTTACAAATATAGAGCGCTTTTTCATGCGTAAATGTTTAATAAAAATAAGAATGTCCATTGATAATAGCAGTATATAAATTACTTGAAGAATCACATTTATTTGCAGTGAAAGTAAAAAATAACAAATGTTAACTAAATGTATGCTGAAGATAAATAAATAAACATATATATATATATATATATATATATATATATATATATTATTTATTTATTTATTTATTTATTTATTTATTTTATTTGCAATTAATTTATTTTTTATAGATTTGATAAAGGAAAAAATTATCCCAGCATTGTAAAAGAAAATGTATTATAATATTTTACAAAAACAGTTGTAAAGCTTGTTCGTGTGTAAATGTTTAATAAAAATAAGAATACCCAATGATAATGCCAGTATTTAAAATGTTTGAAGAAGCGCATTTATTATAGGTATTTCTTATACAAGAAGTAATAAACATAAACGAAATGTATGCTGAAATTAAATAAATACATTTATTTGCAATTAGTTTATCTATTTTAGGTGCCAGTAACAAAATCATTTTTAAAAATATGGATTTGGAAGGCATGTATTGAAATACTTGTTAGCTCACAGGCTATCATAGCCTGAGAGCTTATGTGCCCGTCCGTTCTGTATGTATATGCGTTCGTGCGTAACGCGATAACTCATGATAAAAATATCCGATCCACTTGAAATTTTGTATGCAGGTATATCCTGACAAGGCGCTTCCCTGATTAGTTTTTGGAGTTCATTCGATATGTATAAGAGGGGGAACAGGGGGCTCATGCCCCCCGTTAGTTGATATATGTGGGATTTTCATGCAGAATTAAGTTTTCGTTCAAAATTTCGATTAGGATCATTCTGATGAGGCGATATCGTGGCTGTTATTAGGTGTTCATTGAATAAGTATAAACAGGGGGAACGGGGGGCTCATGCCCCTCCCCTTAATTGATATAAACGGGATTTTCATACAGAATTAACAGTTTTCCCTCAAAATTTAGATATGGGATCATTCTGATGAGGCGATATCGTGGCTGTTATTAGGTGTTCATTGAATAAGTATAAACAGGGGGAACGGGGGGCTCATGCCCCTCCCCTTAATTGATATAAACGCAATTTTCATACAGAATTAACAGTTTTCGTTCAAAATTTAGATATAGGATCATACTGATGAGGCGAGTCCGTGGCTGTTATTAGGTGTTCATTGAATAAGTATAAACAGGGGGTACGAGGGTTCTAATGGCCCTCCCCTTAACTTGTATAAATGGATTTTTCAAGCTGAATTGTCAGATTTCGTTTAAATCTCTGAATAGTTTTGGAAGTTTAATGGTTAAGTATAAAAGAGGGGAATAACTCCTCTTAAATTATATAAATGCTAAATGGGTTTTTATTAAGAATTATCCAATTTGCTCTGAATTTTGGATATAGATTTTTTATATGATAAGTAATGTCCTTGATAGTTTAGGAGGTTAAGTGATTAAGTATAAAAAAGGAGAAAGGGAAGGCTGTTTCCCCTTCTTATTTTTTTTTTCGAACGGAATTAACGAAAATACAAGGATGTAATGTACAATTAGTATGCGTAGCCTGTGAGCCCAATGCCATCAGTTTAACTGGGCAATATTCTTTTTATTTTTGAATTATTTAATAACAATTTGCATTATATACAAAAATACAGATAAATACAAAAAAATATAAGTTCATAGAGAGTGTAAGCACTAACGTTGTTTAAAGTTAATTATTGTTAAACATTTAAACGGAATGTTTGTTATCGCATCACCCTTGAATTAAAAATTTCTTAGCCAAATTTGTGAGATTCCCAAGACTCACCCAGAATTCCGAAATTAGTTCTTTTATCTTTAGAAAATTCACAAAAGATTTTTTTTTCCTTTGATATATAAAGAAGAATTTATATTAAAAAAAATATTACCTGCAGTTGTTTTTGAATTTTTTTTTTTTCCAAACAGATTTTACAATGCATTAAAATGTTCGGGACACAAAATATCTGCAATTTTTTTTTTTTTTTTTTTTTTTTTTTTTTTTTTTTTTCAAAAAAAAAAGGTTACATTAAAACTTTTTTATGCTGAAAATGATGTTTAAATTTTGTTTCTATGTTAATAAAAAGAGAGGGAAGTTATTATTATTATTATTATTTTTTAGTTTTGGTTTGTTTTTAAAATCTAACTTTCAAGCAATGATTGTCACGAAATGACTACATGTGTAAATACTTTTCCGTCATGATGGGATTTTTCTCAATTTATTGAAATTAAATAATTATAACTCAAGAACCATTAAAGATAATTTCTTCATACCTGGAACATGTTTTTTTTTTAATTATTTTTTTACTTTGATTTTAATACAGCAAGTTAGAATAAAAAAAAATTACTTTTGACAATAGTTTTGTTTTTATAATAGTTGCATAATTTTTTTTAACTTTAAATATTTTTATTATTTTGAAAAATACAGTGTTAAAATTAAAATTCAGATATTTCTGTTTTTTTTTTTATTATTATTATTATGAGAAATTTTATTTGTGAATTTGCTTGAAAATGAAATGTTTAACCATCCTAAAAAAATAAATAAATAAACGACTTTTCAGATGCTATAACATCTCATCTAAATGGTTTCATGTTTATCAAATATTTTTACATTTTTACCTGAAAAATATAGTGATTTAAGAGCATCAACATTCACAGTAAAATTAACATTTTTCTGTTTTACAAAGTATGCAGCTAAAAATGTTTACTTGATGTCTGATAGCATTTAAAAAACCGACTTTCTCTGTAGAGAATTGAATAATGCACCGTAAAAGCTACTTAAAATTACTTCCAAAAATTACGAACAGCTAACAAAAATTATTTTGCCAGGGATGTTAAGATAATTTTTATCTGACATGATGAACCAGTTTCCCCAAACATATTATAAACGGGATAAATAGCGAAAAAAATCTTTAGAATTTTATGTGTTACAGAAATTCATGATAAATATTCTCTTTCATGAAAGATGATAGCTTAAATGTTAAATTTTCGTTAGTTTAACATATATATATATATATATATATATATATATATATATATATAATGTTCATTTGTAGTATTATCTAATGGTTATATATATATATATATATATATATATATATATATCGGGTATTTCAAAAATGACTGGTGGATTTTAAAATTCAATAACTTGCAAACGGTGACAGTTATTTAAAAACCTTTTGCAGGAGGGTTATGTATAATGTCAGGAGTAGCGTTGCAAAGGTTAGAAAAAACGCGGTTTAAACCCAGGAATAAACCTGGAAAAACCCGTGATTTTTTTGGAATAATTCGTTTTTTTGGGAATAAACCTGGTCTATAAATAATAAACCCGGGAATAAACCGATTTTTTGCAACTCTAGTTATGAATATTTTACCGTAAATTTTTATTTTAGTTCGCATCACAAACAATAGGTAGCGCTGACGGCGATTTAAGGTCAGGTCGACGCTTCACTCAGCATCGATCAACTGGCCTTCAGTCGCCGTCAGCGCCACCTATTGTTTGAGATGTGAACTAAAATAAAAAATTACGGTAAAAAAATTCCTGACATTATACATAACCTTCCTGCAATTTTTTTTTTAAATAACTGTCACCGTTTGCAAGTTATTGAATTTTAAAATCCATCACTCATGTTTGGGACACCCGGTATATATATATATATATATATATATATATATATATATATATATATATATATATATATATATATATATATATATATATAAGCTCTGACCTTTATTATCCTTATTCTAAAATCTTAATTTTTCCAATGTAACACTTAATGATTTTTCATCACAAGTTTTATCATAAAAAAATATGCATTTATGTGGGTAATACTAATATTTGTGAATTTTCATGAAATTTAAGGTGTACATTAGATTCGTAGATTAGATACAGTGGTGTGTCATTAGTGTGGATTAGAAACAATAGATTTTTTGAGTGTCTGCACAGACAAAATCATTCTATTAGACTAATAAAGAGTTTGTTTTGCTGTTTTTATACTCAATGCACAGAAGGTAACATCGGTTGCCGCTACTGGGTAAAACTTATGTTTAAAAAGAGAGACAGACGGTCAATATTTTCAAGCATGCTGTTTCAAAACTGACTGCGGTCATCTAATCGGGTTCAATTTCGAAAATATTTTTTCAGAGGTTTCTAATGATAACGGGCTCCAGAATTGGATCTGCTCTCGAAACAAATAGACGGCAGGTGCTGGGTTCGTACCCACTTGCGGTAGTTGGCGGAATTGTTCAGAGTTATCCGTGGTTTTCTTCTAACCTTGTTAATCCTGCGTAAATAAGGATTAGGTTCGATTAGCATGACCCTTAAGGAGATCACTCCCTCCTTTTAGGTCCTATATCCCTAGTCCTATTAATTGGTCGTCACAAATATTTGTAATAACGTATAAAATATACTAATATGATTCCAAGAATGTTATGTTACAAGTACTCGATAAAAATATATTGACCATTTTACGGTGAAGTTTTATATTTTAATTACAGTTCAAAATTCTCAATATTTAAAATTTGAAATATAAAAAAAATAAATAAAACTGTTGTTATTTACATTTTGTCCCATCAAATAAATAAATAAATAAGATTAAATAAATAAATATATATATATATATATATATATATATATATATATATATATATATAAATCTGTAAAGTAATTTTACTACAAAACTAGTATTCCTAGAACATTTTATAAAAAAACAACAACAATTCATGTAACATATACAGATTTCATTGTAAAAGAATAAATAAATAAATAAATAAATAAATAAATAAATAATCCTATTAAGATATTTGTGTGAAACTGGGATGTCTACAACGTTTTATATAACAGCAATCTGGGTTCCGGATAAAGTTCTAGAAAATTTATTGTTAGTGTAGTAAATTCTTTTGTAAAGCGAAATATTTCTGTAGCTTACTTAGACAGAAACTACTTTATTTTTTTCCACAATTTAGAAAAAAATAATGAACATACAGATTTCGTAAACTTTACAGCTGTAGAATTAAAGATTTATTTATATTTTACATATATTGAAACATGCTATCATAATAAACTAAATTGCCGCGTACACAGAAATTTTTATGCGTTTTTATTACATCACGCACAATGAAGCCATTGAAATATCAGTCACGTAATTGAAATAAAATGTTATGCGCCAATGTTTCACGCCATAACACATCGTAGAAGATAAAAGTAAGAAGTATTATGTTATAAGATAGAATTAAAATATCACGTATACTTGCTTGTTTACTAATAGATGAGATTATTCAGAAATAAAGTGTAATATACCGAACGTTTCAAAATTTGATTCTCTAAGGACAATATATCATAAAAATATAATCAACTTTTAGTTTAAAATGCGTTCTAATTCTCTTTTTCTGTATCTTTCTCTCTCTGTTCTTTTATTCTATTTTATTTTTATTTTTTAGGCAGGTTTAAAAACTTTTCATTATTGCTTTAATTTCTAGGTTACCTGATAAATGTATTAGCTATCAAAGATTAAATATATAAATTTAGGAAAACATTACTTGCGAATGTTCTTGAAGTAACATTTCGATTAATAATAAATAGAATGATGCCCAGTTAAACTGATGGCATAGAGCTCACAGGGTATGCAAATTCCTTGTATATTACAGACTTATATAATAATGCCTTTCGAAAAAAATAAGGAAGGAAGTACCCCCCCCCCCATTTTCTTTCTTTATACTTAATCATTGAAGCTCCGAAACTAATCAGATTTACGCCTTATCATATAATAAACCTGTATCCAAAATTCAGAGCAATCGAATAATTCTGCATAAAAACCCATTTATGTAATTTAAGAAACGTTGTCCTCCGCTTTTTCCTTTATAATTAACCATTCAACCTCCAAAACCGTTCGGAAATTAAACTTATCAGAAATAACCTACATCCAAAATTTGATGCAAATCGAATAACTCTGCATAAAACTCAGTTTAGCTAACTTAAGGGGGGAAGTAATTGCCCGTACCGCGATTCATAATAAACAAAAGAACACCACAACAAAGGAGCGAAGCTTCTTATTAAAATGAACCTGTATCCAAAAATTCAAACAAATCGGTTATTTCTGCATGAAAAACCATTTACATAAATTATGAGGGGCCGTTTCCCCTATCCTTCCTTTATACTTATCCATTGAATTCAAAAAAAAAAAAAAAAAAAAAAAAAAAAAAAAAATCAGGGTAGCGCCTTTTTATAATAAACCTACATACAAAATTTGAAGCAAATAGGTAAATTTTACGTGAAAAACCTAAATTAAGACGGGGGGATTACCCCCCATTCCCCTTCTTTATACTTATGCAATGAACAGCCAGTACTAATCACGGAGGCACTTCATTAGTATGATCCTACATCAGAAATTTGAACTAAATCAACTAATTCTGCGCGAAAAACCCATTTGTATAAATTAAGGTGAGGGGTAATAGCCCCCGTTCTCCTTCTTATACTTATCGAATGAACTCTCAAAACTAATCAGGGAAGCGACTTATCATAATAAGCCTATATCCAAAATTTCATGTAAATCGGATATTTTTATCATGAGTTATCGCGTTACGTACGTACGTACGCACGTACATACATACATATGGAAAGGGCGGGCACATAAGTTCTCGGGCTTTGATAACATGTGAGCTAAAAAATTAGAAAACAAGGCCTTTGAATATTTTAAAATAATTATGTAGATCATTAAATTAACAATAAATATTTTGGTAATGTTTAATCCACAACAGATTTCTAGATTTCAGGCTTGTGTCGAACAATTTGTACATGCATATATTTTTTATTGCATGTATGTCCATTATAAGTAATTAAGTAGAGCTACACTGTTAAAAATTTTGTCCTAGCTTGAACCAAATTTTGAAGCTCTATAGCTACCACTGTAAGATGGTGAAATCTTGAACCAATATTTGGAGCTCCAGTTGAAGCATACTTCCAATAGTTGGAACAAGGTTGAAATAGGAAGCTCCAAATGTTGGCACGAGATTTCACCATCTTGTGGTGACAGCTACTGAACACCAAATTTTGGTTCAAACTAGAGAAATTTTTTTTAACAGTGTAGTATTTCCTTATATAACACGCTATAAAGAAATGATATTGTATAGGGCAAATAAAGAGTGAGGATTAAATATGGAAAGTAGAATATTTGTATGGCTATTTGTAGAATTTTTTGTTTAAGTTATATTTATATTTGTCGATCTTATATATGCTTGCTATTCAGTATAATTGTAAAGCTTCATTAAAATTATGTTGTTAGAAATTACTTATTATTAACTCTTATTTCAATAACTTATATTTGCCCTTTTCTCCAATGACCGTGATGCTAACCCGGAACATGCTGCTAGTGTAATATACGCTAGCAAAAAAAAAAAATAAATAAATAAATAAAAATAAAATAAACCACTCCTATTTAATCGAATGTAACTACTCATCTTCTGTTAATGCACCAGGCGATGTAATGATTTAAGTCAGTTCTGATTTCAATTCTGCATATTTTTAAAAGCAAACTACTTTCTTAATTTAGAAAAAAATCATTGTGAGTGAGTGTCCCTTTGTGATAAAGGCACTCTAGGATTTTTAGTAAGATCGTGACGTCGATGTTCTAACATGTGTGGCGCGAAAGCGACATCTATCCTTTATTCAACTTTAACTTTCCAGAGCGTATGTGGCGCCCTCGAGTCTACAGTTAGCTGCGGTTAGGAGTATTATGCAAATTTATAGCTCTGTCTTCAGTTATAAAAGCTATGAGTTGGAGTGTGTGGTGTGTGGTGAGGCGGCGGAAGCCAGCCAAGTGAGATAGATTGTGGCGTGAAGCAAAACAAGTTGTTCCACAGTGAGATAGCTAGTATTGTGAGCCGAATTGTTAGCTTGTGTTGTGAGATGAGCTACCGAAGAGGAAAGCAAGTGGGTAAGAAATTATTTAATACGTTGAGTATTTCTGAGAATAACGAGTGTGTGCAGCCACGGGCTGTTTTATTATAGCTTTTAAGTAGCATTTAGCTGTAACCTGAAAGTAGAGCCGGTGTGAGTGCCCCAAATTGAGCTTAAGCCATGGACGTGAGTATAGTTTACAATTTAATCTCTTAGTATTGTGCTTAGTGACTGAAAGCTTGAACTTAGCTCCATTTCCCATGTCCCAGAGGTTTAAATAAAGTATTGGATTTTAACTTACACTTAAGATTATGTATTCATTTAACCAGGATAACATCGGTGACGTCACCGGCCACGTCACAACTTTATTTTGTTGTAGCTGTTACATTGTTACATTATATTTCTCTATATATTTTATTATTTTATGAAGCAATTAAAACAAGAGAATAATTATCAGCAATGCAGCACACTAGATATTTACATGATTGTGTCCAAATTTAATCATCAATAATATTTATGTAATAAAAATAGATATTCATATTTGTTTATTATTAGAGAAAACATGTAGATCAATCTTTAACGATGGAATGATTGATATAATCATTTGAAGTGCAAATCAGAAAGCCTCCAGCATTTAAGAAAAAAATATCCACAACAATACAAGCGAAAGATAACGTGTTTTGAGAAATATAACAGAAATGGAATTTGATGCATTATCAGGAATAGTAATTACTTCAGCTGCCAATTCAAATATATGTCATGCACTAGAAATATAGACAAATGTCACATACGTTACATAAAATAGCTATTATTTTAAAGCGCTTCTGGAATATTCTTAGTTTTACTCGGTTTCAAATAAAGAACATATTACCATTTGGAACGTCTTAAAAATGGTAATTTTGCAACAATTCATATTTTATGAACTGTTCTTAATCATAGCGTATGAAAAAAATACAAAACTTTTGGAAAACCTAGCTGATAACTTTCTGTTATTTTCGTCTCAAGGATTAGCCAGATTCATCCAATATATTCCATCTAAACGGGTTAAATATGGGATTGAAATATGGTGGGTGTGTGATGCAAAAATTTATTATCCGAATAAACTAGTACAACAACAACCACAAAAAAACCCGTATACACAAATAAATCAAAGGGAAAGTGTTGTAAAAGACATGACTTCTTTATATAAGAATTTTGTACGAAATTCATACTTGGAATACTACATACAAAACATGCCTTATTTCACATTGGTTAACAATTTTACAAGAAACAAACCTTATTTTCCCCAAGAAATAGAGGCTATGTAAATCATATCTAGTTTTATCCACCATACTCAGGTTTCATGATGGCATAATTAATTGTTCGTATGTTCCAAAGATGAACATTTGTGTCATTAACTGTCTAATATGCATCATGATAAAATCATAACTGGACCAAAAAAGATACCCAAAATGATTCAGGATTATACTGGAATGAAATCTGAAGTAGATATTATTAATTAATTACTGGGGCACTATACAACATATTGGCGTACATGTAGATGATCATTTGAATTATTTGCTAATATCATTGATACAGAAGAGTTTGTTGCTTACATTACACGCACTGTAAATTATAAGATGACAATATGATAGCCAAAAAATGTACAACGTCGACTGTTTTTGCTCGAACGAAGTGAGACTTTGATCCTTTCAGCATGTCCAGTTCGATCGCAAAATATGCAGGGTGTCCACTCTCAAATGTGGCCAATGGCTAATTCCTAAACCGTTAGTCATAGACATATACAGGGTGTCCCAAAAGGTCGCTTACAAACATAACATGCTGGTCTGTCATATCATGATGAACAATATTAAATAGGAAACTAAGGGTCCCAAACGTCTTTCAAAGGAGTAATACCCATTAAAGTTTAGGGTCCAAAAATTCAAATGATTATACAAAACAGAAAAATCGGTCGATTCGTTTGCGGTTTTCACTAAAACTATTCTTTATGTCAGTATTTTCTTGAAAATAAATTATAAAGATAAATTTCAAAAAATGTCGATAGAGGGCGCTTTAGACTTTGGAGCAACGATAAACTTGTTTTTACCATTATTTTTTGCATCTCATTAAGTTTTTTTAGAAGCTTAGACATAAACTTAAATTTTGAGCTCAAAATCTAAATCGTTGGAAGTGGTTAAGTAGCTCAAACTGAATTGCGGGGGGAGGTTAAAATTTCAAATGATTATAAAAAACGGAAAAATTGGTCAATTGATTTGCGATTTTCACTAAAATTATTCTTTATGTCAGTATTATCTTGAAAATTATTTACAAAGATAAAATTCAAAAAATGCCGATAGAGGGAGCTTTAGACTTTGGAATAACATACAACTATTTTTTCCGTTATTTTTTGCATCTCACAAATTTTTTTAGAAGCTTAGACATAAACTTAAATTTTGAGATAAATATCTGAATCGTTGCGAGTGGTTAAGTAGTGCAAACTGAACTGTGTTCAATGGGGGTGGGGAGGTTCAAATTTCAAATGATTATAAAAAATGGAAAAATTGGTCCGTTTTCGCTAAAGCTATTATTTATATCAATATTTTCTTGAAAATAAATTTTACAGATATATTTGAAAAAATTCCGTCAGAGGGCGCCTTAAACTTTATAGTAACCAACAACTATTTTTAACCGTTATTTTTGTACTTAATAAAATGCTTGTAAAAGTTCAAACTTAAATTTTTTGCTCAAAATCATATCATCGTTGTGAGTAACTAAGCGGCCAAAAATTGAACTGCGTTCGATGGGTGGGGAAGGTAAAATTTCAACTCCTGAACACAGTTCAGTTTGCGCTTCTTAACCCCCTCCTATCGATTTAGATTTTGAGCACAAAATTTAAGTCTAAACTGTTGCAAGCATTTAATTAGATTAAAAAAAAGGGTTAAAAATAATTGTTGGTTATTCTAAAGTTTAAGGCACCCTCTAACGGATTTTTAAAAATTTATCTTTAAAATTCATTTTCAAGGAAATATTGACATAAAGAATAATTTTAGCGAAAACCGACCAATTTTTCCGTTTTTTATAATCACTTGAAATTTGAACCTCCCCACCCCCATTGAACACAGTTCAATTTGCGCTACTTTACCACTCCCAACGATTCAGATTTTCATCTCAAAATTTAAGTTTATGTCTGAGCTTCTAAAAAAGTTTAATGAGATGCAAAAAATAACGGAAAAAAATAGTTTTACGTTACTCCAAAGTCAAAAGCGCCCTCTAACGGCATTTTTTGAATTTTATCTTAATAAATTATTTCCAAGATAATACTGACATAAACAATAATTTTAGTGAAAATCGCAAATCAATTGACCAATTTTTCCGTTTTTTATAATCATTTGAAATTTGAACCTCCTCCCGCAATTCAGTTTGCGCTACTTAACCACTTCCAACGATTTAGATTTTGAGCTCAAAATTTAAGTTTATGTTTAAGCTTCTAAAAATGTTTAATGAGATGCAAAAAATAATGGTAAAAACTAGTTTATCGTTACTCCAAAGTCTAAAGCGCCCTCTATCGACATTTTTTGAAATTTATCTTTATAATTTATTTTCAAGATAATACTGACATAAAGAATAGTTTTAGTGAAAACCGCAAACAAATCGACCAATTTTTCTGTTTTTTATAATCATTTGAATTTTTAGACCCTAAACTTTAATGGCGCATATCTCCTTTGGAAGACGTTTGGGACCCTTAGTTTCCTATTTAATATTGTTCATCATGACATGACAGACCAGCATGTTAAGTTTGTAAACGACCTTTTGGGACACCCTGTAGTTCCAATTGCAAAAATGCTTTAAAAAGGGTAAAGAATTGATTTTCAAGCGATTTAGATGAAAAAATTTTTTTTGCCGAAAATTAGGGGTTAGTGACAAATTTACTTAAAATAAAAATAAACGCAAAATATAAAATTTAACATTAAACATTGAAAGTAAAATAATTTTTACAATATTATTTTTAAATTTATGATGATTATTACATATTAAAGCAAAATTTGTACTAAAAATATAAGTAAAAAAATAACAGAAAGTTTCTTAATTTAAATTATGAAAAGCAACAACTACAATTCGTTACAAAATAACATATATTTAAAATTCTATTAGATTACTTAACCTAACAGAATTTGGTGTAGTCCTATAAAATAAATAAATAGTACGCACCTAAAATTGTATTAATATTACATTGTCATTGGACATATATAAATGTGCAAATTGAACCTCGATCGGATATTTGGGAGGGAGTTAAAATTCAAATAGAAATGTTGAACTAGGGAAACATACATGTGAACGTTTTAAGCAAAATAAAAGCTTATCAAAATAACACATCTTTTAAAAATAAAATCGCGATTTTATAAAATTTGATTTTCTCGATAAAGAGAATATTAAAACTTACGTCTTCAACTATTTTAACCAATCTAGACGTTAATTAATAAAAAACACTACCTAAAAACTTATACGGTCATAGCAACTTCAGTTAAACTGCTTTAAAAATATTTCTTTATCTCATTTAAAACATTTTTTTCAATTGAACTATATGTCTGTGACAAATGGTTTAGGAATTATGTATTGGACAGCGTTGGAAATGGCGCCCTTTATAATAATTTAAGCACTTAGCATACGTTCAATGAAAACTTAGTCCAACTCGTTCGTTTTCAGCTACAAAAAAGTGGTTTAAGTCATGAAATTTAAAGTTTCATAGTTCGGTCAATTTTAATGTTAGATGAATGGAACTTTTTTATATTGCTTGGGGGGGGGGGGGTTATATTGCTTGATAGGGTGGTGGGACATTTTTACTAAATATCACTAATAGGACCGTATGACCGTATAAAAAGTTAATTATCGTAATTTTTTGATAAATTTTTATTGACCTAAAACGCTTGAAAAACAATTCTTTATCTTTTTAAAAGCATTTTTGCAATTGGGACTATATGTCTATGACTAACGGTTTAGAAATTAGCCATTGGCCACCGTGAGAGTCGACACCCTGTATAGTATATGAGACATTTTTCGAGAAACTCAGAAATTGAAAGTACACACACACGCACACACACAAAAAAACATTTATTTGCCTAGCTGTGACACGTTTAGAACGAAGAAACAGGAAGTATAAAAATAGTTGATGTTTGTCACGGATTTTTTTAGTGACTCAAACGCAGCACAGCGTACAGAAAAAAAAATCTGAAAACAGTATGGAGTTTGTGTGATATCCATATGTACACATTTGATATTGTACGGCTTGTCCCATCATGAAAAGTTTCAACAAAAGGAATTATTGTTAATTAAAAAATATGTCTAACACTTATTTTAAAATCAATGTAATGTTTGATTGATTTGAAAATATATAATCTATTTTTTTTTCAATTTTTTCTACCGAAAATGTGCATGAGTACATGGATATCCTGTGATTGATAAAAGACCTAAAAGTGTTTAATTCGCAAAATTAACGACAACAAAAATTCTAAATTTTAAAGTAATTATACTAATGGATAGTGAATATAATAAATAGTGAAGATGTAAATTCCTTTTAGTTTCTTTTGATATTACCACCCTGAAATCTTGTTGAAAAATTAAATAAAAACGTACTTTGGTCCCGGTCATAGACATAAGGGTTAAATTTGCTTTTAATAGTTCTTTGGGTTTTTTTTTTTTTTTTTTTTTTTTTTTTTTTTTTTTTTTGGTCTTTAAAATTGCTTTTATAATTTTTGGAAAATATGTTGATAGACTTTTGGACTGAAGTATGTATAGAGAATATTTTTAAGTGCAAGCGTATTACTAAGAATATTATTTTTTTTAAGACAGTGTTGTACATTAGTAAAAATTAAAATACCAACCTTGAAAATACCAAATTTCCGCAAACTTTAGGAAGAAAACATAGTTAAGAATCTTACACTTTTTCATTTTTTTAAGACTGAGATTTCTTGCCAATTTACTATAGAGTTTTGAAGAGAGCCTAATTATAAAAAACAAAGTTGATTCATTTAATTAAACTAAAATATTGTTAAAGTCTTGAAATTATTAAAATATATACACTCCGAAAATAATATTTTCATTTATTTCGTTTTTTTTTTTTTTTTTTTTTTTTTTTTTTTTTTTTTTTTTTTTTTTTTTTTTTTTACAACCTGAATTGAAAAAAAAGTATATATATAACAAAAAATAGCACAAGAAAGAAAAAATGCGTCAAATAGAGTTTATGAAACAATCCTATGTTACTGTCAGAAAATATGACTGTTTAATAAGATTTACAATATTATGTAAATGAACATTTAAAGAAAAAAACATTGTTTGCGAATAACCAATTTCAGAATTAACCATAAATATTCAGAAGAACATTATAATTATTTTGAGTACGTTTAACTAAGATGAAGAGATAAAATTTAACTTTCAGCTGTTCCATATGTTTTACCTAGTCTTGTATATAATGTGTAGATGTCTTTACACACTACATATATTTCTAAAATTAATTGAAATTAATCTCCAAAATAACCTGTGATTTTTAATAATTTTTATGCTGTATTTTTTCAAGAACGGATGGTATGGAATCGAACTCCAGTTCCGAAAATGTGAAAGTAAATTCAAGAAAAATATGAAGAAATCAATCGAAGTCTTTCTGCAACTTCCATCACACAGCCAATAAGAACGCAACTTCCCCCAGTCTTTAGTAAAATTTAATCCTTTATTAAAGAGAGCAGCTTTTAAATTTTCTAGTAATGGATTGTCAAACGAGATGCCGACTCCTTTTATGTAGCTTTCATTACAAAAAAGTAAAAAGCTACCTATTGCAGCCGTTCGGAGGAAAGCACTTCTAGAATATTTTGGTATATTTTCACCGATCAAGACCCCAGACCCCAAAACCACCCTCCTTTTAAATGTTGACATACATATATATATATATATATATATATATATATATAACCATATATGTATATATATTTGTCATTATGTATATATATATGTATATATATCTGATATTTGTCTTGCGATAACGAACGTATTTATGAACCGATTTGAATGAAACTTGGTATGTACATTGTACATACAAATGTCTCGACCGATGTCGTTGGCCAGTATCATCCGCCATTTCGTTTCAAAATGGCGGCCATTTTAATTTTTTTAAAAAATTTAAAATTTAAAATTAAATGCAAAAAATGAAAAGTTGAAAGATATTTTTCTTTTACGTGTTAGAACTTAAAACAACGGTTCCAGAACACTTTTTATTTTGTCTATATCTTAAAAAATGATTGAGTTATAGCACTTTGAATTTTTCTTATGGCTGACATTTTAAAACAATCTGATTTTAGTCACGTGATAACATGCGTATTTATGAATCGATTAGGATGTAAGTTGGTGTGTACGTATATACTGAGATTTGAATCGCGTTCATTACCCATTTTCATCCGCCATCTTGTTTCAAAATGGCGGCCATTTAAATTAAAAAAAATTAATATTTAAAAATAGGTACAAGAAAGTGAGAAATTGAAAAAGATTTTTCTCTTATGCATTTGACCATGATACAAAGATTCCAGAGCATTTCTTGTTTCGTCTGTATCTTAAAAAATGGCTGAGTGATAGCACTTTTAATTTCTAGTGTTGCTCACATTTTGAAATGTTCTGATTTTCGTCACGTGATAACACGCGTATTTATAAACCGATTTTGAAGAAACTTGGTGTGTACATTGTAAATTCCAATGTCTGGACCGAGTTTGTTGGCCAATTCCATCCGCCATCTTGTTTAAAAATGACGGAATATTAAATTGTTTTTTATTTTAAAATTTTAAAATTAGGTGCAAAAAAGTAAGAAATTGAAAAAGATTTTTCTTTTGTGTGTTTGACCTTGATACAAAGATTCCAGAGCATTTTTTGTTTCATCTATATCTTGAAAAATGGCTGAGTTATAGCACTTTCAATTTCCAGTGTGGTTGACATTTTGAAACGGACTGAAATTTGTCACGCGATGCGCATATTTATAAACTGATTTGGGTATAAATCCGTGCGCACATAGTACATACCAACGTCTTGACCGCGTTCATTGACCAACTTCATTCGTCCTCTTGTTTCAAAATAGCAACCATTTAAGTTTGTCAAAAATCTTTTAAATGTATAATGATGTACAAACAAAAAATTAAAAATGAAAAAAAGTTATTTTTAAAGTATTTATTTTAATAATGAATTCCGGAGTATTTTTTGCTTTGTCTCTACCTTAAAAAACGCCTGAGATATATCAGTTTGAATTTCTAACGTTGGTGACTTTTAAAAAAATGAATTTGCCCGCCACAGCACTCGGATACATTAATCGATTTCAATATGAGTGTGCATGTGCACATGAATCAAGATTCCGACCAAGCTCATTGGTTTGTTTTATTCATCATGTTGCTTTAAATAGGCATACACTTCATGATATCATGTAATTTGGCTCCAAATCGCTTAAAATAAAACCAGGTTGAATAAAAGATGACTAATTTCTAAAACTTTCTATTAAAATTCAGTCTTCACAAGAACTAATATTCAATCTTATAAAATCGATCTACTAATTTGAGCTTCGTATATTTGAATAATCTAATTTAATTTAAAATAAATAAATAAATAAATAAGTATATGAAAGCTACCTCTTCCTCCTGGTATTGCCGGACGGACTTTTTAGGTTTGGTTTGGTTTATTTTTGTCGCCCAAATATCTACACTAGAGATATAGGGCCAGAGGGGGAGTGCCCTTCGTGGGGGTCATTCTAAGATAACCTAACCGGTATTTACGCAAGGTTCGAAGAAAACCACGAAAACTCCGAACGTTTAGGCCGACAGCCGCAATTTGGTTCGAACCGAGCACCTGGCGTCTACCAGTTGAGAGGTCAGAACATCTCGGCCACTGGTGGGGCCGACTCTTTTTAGGACATGCGGATCGAAAGAGCTCCCTATGGAGATTTACTGTGCATGCACATTTAGAGATAAAGTGGTAATCACGATTGGCACTACAGCTTTAAAAAGAATTGCCAAATATTCAGGCGAATCCAGTGTCCATTTATACAACATTTTTAGCTCTGGATTTTTCCATTCATACAATATTTTTAGCTCCGGATTAATTCAAAATCGGGATAGCGCATGCGCGGTAATAGTGTTCGTAGGGAGCTATTGCTGTTTGGATCCACTTGTATTTTTAGGTGCGTTCATAATTATGTATATAAGTAGCACCTATAGTTGTCGTTCAGTCCGTCCGTCCTTCCGCATATAACAACTCAAAAACTACCCAACCGAATCGCTTGAAATTTAAAATATATCATTATTGAATAACTTTGTTGAGTCTTTTCAAATTTTATGAAAATCGGATACATATATCAATTACAGGGACAATCAAAAGTATTCCGTTACATTACGGTCAATGGGGAAAAAAGTTTCAAATGCATTTTAATTGTTTGAAATTTAAAATATATAATTATTATATAATTTTGTCGAGTTTTTTGAAATTTTATGAAAATCGTATGCATAGATCAATTACAGTGACAATCAAAAACATTATATTTTCAACAAACGTTATATTTATATATATATATATCGGTCATTGGGGAATAATGTTTTAAGTGCATTTTAATGATGTTACACTTCGAACATGATACAACTGATAGGCATCTATGACGTACATATTATAATATACGTTCTGCACAATCTGTGGGCAGTGAATATTTTTCATTGATTTACAAGGCCATACAAAAGTATTTCATTACATAATGTTATAGGGGGGAAATTGTTTGATGCCTGTTATAATTGTTATTAATTATTTAACAATTTATGAAAAGGATATACGTTGCTGAGGAATACTACAAGTTACTTCCTGTGTAAAAGAAAGCAGATTGTATTTAAAGGGACATTCAAAAGATTTTGGTTACTATACTGAATCCAAAATACTGTGTACTCTTTACATCAAGATCTGAATATTTTTTTGGATGCGTCCGTAATTATATAAATAGCTAGCACCGATATTTGTCGTTCAGTCTGTCAGTCTGTCAGTCTGCTCGCATGTAACAAATTAAAAGCTGTCCAGCCAAATTCCACGATATTTAAAACATATAGATTTAGCGTAATTTTGTCGATTCCTTTTAAATTTTATGAAAATCGGATGCATAGTTTAATTAGAGAGACAATCAAATGTATTCCATTACATTACGATCAATAGTAAAAAATATTTTAACTTTTTCGAATATAATGAAAATGACATTAGCTTATGAAGTATATATGTATATATATATACCAAAATATACATTTTGTACAATATGTGTTGCAAAGAATATTTGTTATTAAACTACATGGCCACACAAAAGTACTCCACTACATAATGCTATACGGGGAAACATTGTTTGGGACGTGAGTTAATAAAATTAAGCTATTTCACATTTTATGAATATGATGTACGTTGCTGAGGTGTAATTAAACTTACTTCCTGAATATTTACAAGAACACAATAAAGATTTCGACCACTATGCACTATCAGAACTACAGTGTTCTATAACAGCATAATGTGAATATTTTTAAACTTTGTTTTCGTATGAATGCACCTCATTTGCTACGCTTTACGTGCAATTTCCAACTTGTTTTCTAATGGTAAGTTTTTCCTTTACTTTATGTTTAATGTTTCAAGCAACAAAGCTGCAAAGTTGAATTAAAGTACCAAAGCTGCGAACACAAAATCAAGTATTAAGTGAAGCAAAAGTGGAATTATTTTCTCACGTGCACAATGCTATCAATAACATTGAGACTTTTTCAAACATGAAAACTTTTACAGCACTCTAAAACACAATAGCTTGTTATTATTTTTAACAACCTTGTTGGTTATTCGGGATCCAGCATATTCAGTTTCATAAGGACATTTTTCTTTTTTTATAGTGTAAGGTAGAATATGTTAAACATTACTGAAAGCTTATCTCTGCATATGAATGTTTTTATATTAATTAAATATTTTTAGTAAATCATTATAATTCGTTTGGAAAAGCAATAACTGGAAAAAACAATCATTTTTAACTAATATATACTCACAAAATTAATGTTAATTAATAAGAATTATGCGTGTTCCATTATATGAGTAATAAAGACTATGCTTTCCACATGGTATGTTTAAGAATGTGTAACTCAAAAGCGCACATTGCAACTGAAAATTCAATACCTCCAATTACGGATCATACACAGTTTCTTAACCTGCTCAGTCTCGATGTCGCCTGGAGGAGACACTAAAGAACATCCTTTAGGTAAAATAAGTAAAATTGTGCCACTTTGTGCGAATTTCAATACATAAGTAAAAAAACTGCAACTTTATAACGCACAAATTTCGAACCCCTCACCCCACCCCTTCTAAAGAATTACACACGCCATTTCTAGGATGTCTTGATCCCCTTCCTCAGTGAATAATAAAAAAATGAAATGAGTTCACCACAAACACCCCCACAAATGAAAAAATTAAAATTACTAATAAAAAGAATCATTTAAATGGATTTCAGCTTCAGTCTATTTCTAAAATTGCTAAAATTGTTTCCAGTTTTTTTTTTTTTTTTTTTTTTTTTTTTTTTTATAAATGTGTACATATCATAAACATTCATTTATAGACTGTTAATCTTTGGAGATGTTTCATTACAATTTTAAACTTGTTTTCGTAACTCCACGTGATATTTGTATCAGGATTGAGGAAGTTAAACAAATGTTCTTCGGCGTTCATTTAAATCAATGATAAATACTATGCATGCCATGTGCAACAATAGACATTATAAAGTATAGTTGAGTAATTAATATAAATTTCTGTACTCATGGATAAAAGGATCTTGCAAAATGATCCTGATTCCTCACTCCCGATCTGTATTAAATCTTAATTGGCCTTATCATTATTATTTTAATAACCAAAGTTATTTTAAAATCAATGTAAAATGATATTTGTTCTATTTTATTAAATTATCACCAACATATCCACGCAGTTCAAAATAGAAAATGCATACATTTATTTAAATAGAATAAAAATACTTGTCCAGTATGAAATGCTAAAAATATAATTTATGAATATTTTTTTTTTTTTTTGCAAAGTATAAAAGATATTGCGACAGATTTGAAAATGTACAATTTACAGTTACATACAAAAATTCCCGTTACTTTACTGACTATCGGAAAAAGTTATATACACTAGATTCCATCAATGCTATTTTAATCATTAATAAAACTGGTATACAAAACGGAGTTGGAATACAAAATTCATCTTTATTAAAAATAACGCATAACATTTATTTTTTGTTTTAAGGGATATATTAAGTTATAAGGGATAATAACATTTAGACAGCAATTGTTGCAAATGATTTTTCAAAGAGTTATAAGCGCATTATTTTATTAATTAAAAAATGAGTTATCCATGAAATATAATGTATATTTGTATATATACACACGTGTGTGTGTGTGCTGAGAGAGAACTAAGCTTGTTTATTATTTGATTTAAGTTTTAACACTAGTTTAAAATTCGTGAAGCGCAAAACAAAAATTTTAATTCCTAAAAATTATTTTAAAAAGTGTTTTTATGACTGATGTAGTAAAACTCAGAAAAATATGTTAAAGTGTCTATTTATAAATTCATTTGAAAAGAAAAAGTTGTAACAGAAATATTTTTTTTATACTTTCAATCATCTAGGTTTTTTTTTTTTTTTTTTAATTTTTGCATTAGAAGGCAACATTTGTTATTCAATTAACAAACAAGAAAAAAGCGGCTTCTTTTTTTACTCCTATTTTCCTATTATTTTATTCCTATTCAGTGTATTTTGTATTTTTTATTCCTCAAGGGAAAATGTATCTATCCAGATAAATGCTTGATCGTAACCTGTAAATTATCTATACTAATAAAATAACAAATCGCTCTGTCTGCGTGTGTGTGTGTGTGTGTGTGTGTGTGTGTGTGTGTCTGCGATGGCTAGCAAAATCTATGGGACGTACGAAGCTCAAAATTTTTATGAGAGTAGCCCAATATCTCTCCTGATGCACCTGAGCTTCAGAATTTCGAAATTCTATTTATTAACTGAGTAATTAATTAAATTCCAAAGATCACTCTCATAAAAAATCGCCTTTTTTCTTCTTTTTTTCCCTTCATTTAGTTATGGTTGGTTGGTTGCATAAAATTTTGGCATAAATAATTAAAAAAGCTGGAACCGACCTTTAAAATTTATAGACTGGCAAGCTGTCAGTTTAAAAGATGATTTTTTATCACAGCGGTTGTAAACCATGGAGGAAAAAGATAGGTGGTGGTGAAGTAAACCGAAAAAAGGGTTGCAATATTAAACCATTTATCGCTCAAATTTTAATGTCCCAAACAAAAGCATGTAGAAGAGATTTTGTATTAATAAGACGAATTGAAAGAAATGAATTACAGCTGAAGCGTATTTTGCGAAGAAATAGTAATTTTTTAAAATGGTCTTTTTTCCATTATATTATTTATTTTTAAAAAAATGTTTGCTTTTAAAATAATTGGAATTGATAAATTCGAAATAATTAAATATCAAAATAAAATAAAAAAGAATATTGAAAACATTTGATTTGAACTAAAAATTGTATTACTAAAAGTTTTCTTTTTTTTTCAGAACTTTTTAATACTTTATAATGTAGATGAAAAAATGTTTTTAATTTAACAACATATTAATAACTCTATGTCAATATATAAAATATATTTATGAAAACAATCTTTTAAAATCATGCGCGAAAACTTAAATAACAAATATTAATCTAAAATCTAGATTTCAGAGTGCAGACGATTTTAAGACATTAACGAAAGAATGTTAACTTTTCAAGCAAAATCTTAAATGATGCTTCTATATTGGTATTTCAAAGTGACGGCTAGGTTACATTTATGTTATATTTAAGTTACGGTAGGGTAATGTTAAGTCGCAGTTAGGTTACAGACAGATTATGGTTATGGTACAAAAGTTTACGGTTAGGAATTTGTCCACAGTGTATACATTACGCATGCTTTGATTAAAAATATACACTTTTGTTAAATGGTTCTGAAATTATAATACTATATACCAATCTTTTATCATCGCGTATCGATTTCATTCACGGTATAGACGGAATTAAGAGTGATATAATTAGTTTGAAATTCAAAATATTTCACTTGGGATTTCTATGCGAAAAAAATAATTAGTTACGTGATTTAACAGTGATTTTTACGGGTAAATATCAACACTTTAACACGAAACTAACGCAATCGTTGGATACATGTTCCCTCCCGTGTTTCTCATTGCTCATTTTAAGTATTTTTAGAGCTCAATATTAGTTGTTCTTTTTAAAACCGATTTTTCACAAAGTCAGCTGCGACGTATTTCAGACAATGTATTTCTGCATGCTTCCAGTTAATGATAAAATCATACAAATTTCAAGTTCGTTTAATATTGTTAATACGGACCCGGGCAACGCCGGGCGGGTCAGCTAGTATATATATATATTACAAAGAGAGAGAAAAAAAATGTCATATTATTTAATAAGAAAACGGTGTTTTATACTTTTATAGTTTATTTTTTCCTTATATACATACGTTTAATTATTTCCGATTTGAAGTACATTTAGCCTTAGTATATATATATATCTGTATATAAGAATGATTATGGAAAGGATGGTACTTTGAAAATGTTTTAAAATGTACAACGATAATATTTCCTTCATTTTTATAAGCTCTATGAACGCAAAAAAATAATTTCCTCAAAACCCTACATTTTATATAATATTATTTTCAATAAATACACGGAGTTTTTTATGCATTTTTTTATTATATATATATTACAAATTTAAAATTTTTTCGCCAAAACTAACCTTTATACTATCTTAGAATTATCTTAGAATTTCAATTTTTTATCATTAAAATGAACAAAAATATATAAATTTTAATTGTGAATCAGCATTTTCAAAAATTTTAATCTAAATAAAAATTAAAAAGGTTTAAATTAATAATTTAAGAAAAAATTATGTCAGTTTTTTCTTAATCATATTTTCAAGAATATTTCTTTTTTCAAATTTGCTAAATCAAAATTACATAAAAACATTAAGAAAGACATGTCCAAAGTTTGAACCATTTACCTTTAATGGTTCTTGACTTAATTGATATTGGAGGAATCGATGTCGTAGGCGAGTTGTCTGTTGAAAAACACATTAAAAAAGGGGTTAAATATCAGTATTTTTTTAATGAGAATTTTGCCTTGTTTAGCTCCATTACATTATTCAAGTACTTCTATAAGAAAATACTGGTTGTTTCCTCTTTTTTGGTTGTGTTTTTTCCTGACCAGTCGGCATCCTGATATTCTATATAGTACTAAAATTCGAAATAAAAATAATAATAAAAACATAAATGCAATTTAACATATTACAACGACTATTTGGAAAATGATATTTTCAGATTAAAATTTTATAGATTTATATATTGTATATTTAAATTAATAATAATAATAGAATCATAGACCTATATTTCGTACGCCTTGCTTTAAACATTAAGATTCCTAGACCAATGACAAAAAAAATGCTTAAAATGTGCATTTTTTATTTGATGGAGATATTCAGATTGAATCTAAACGCCTCCTATCACGTAACACATGAATAAACTTTAATATCCCTGACCCACCATGAAAAAACTTTAAATGAAATTTCAGTTTTAAAAATTTTGGAACTGCAAATTTTTAAGCTTTTAAAAATCTCACATTTAATGTTTTTCTTACTTTTTTTTTATCAGTATGGAAACAGAAGTATTCTACTTTTGGACATTAAAGAAGGGCCAATAAAAAAACGAATAGAAAAAAAGAACAGATGAATTCCATTTTTAACATTAAACCTTGACCAATCAGAAAACACACAAGTTGAGTAACTCAACCAATAAAAAGATCCAGGTATACTTCAGATTTCCCAATTCGCTACGGAGGACAACAACTATTTTCCAAATACTTAAAAAAGTACAACTGCTCATTTTTTATCAAATATTTAGTATTTTTAAATTAAAATCCCTCTGTATGTACACTAATGCATTTCACAAAATTGTCTAGCTCTAAGTTGGGTTGAAAACCTTGCATGATGTAACCAAAAAACACGAAAGATTTTTGGGGGAATTTAAGGAGGTTCGGGACACATTTGTAAATAATTTTTATTTATTGAGTAAAAATTTTAATTTTTTGTGATGATTAACCATGTCAATTTAAAACAAAATCACACAATAGAACTTCTCTGATTTTTTTTTAAAAATAAAAATGTAAAATTTAAAATTTAAGAGAAAAGTGGCGTAATTAAAAATCCTTATAACTCGAAATATCATTTGCATATTTTTCATTTTTTTTATCATTAAAATGAATAAAAATATATAAATTTTAGTTGTGATTCAGCATGTTTAAAAATATAAATTTAAATAAAAATTCAAAATATGTAAATTAAAAACTGAAGAAAAAATGGTGTGAGTTTTTCTTAATAATATTTGAAACAGTCAATATAAATATATATATATTTTCAAATTTTCTGTAAAACTCATGTTTAATGTTTGAGCCATTTATTTTTAATGGTTCATGACTTATAACAGTTTAAATGTAAGAAATTTAGAAAAAAATCATTATAAAAAAGGGAAAAAAACGCATTTTCCCCGAAGGTCGTTTTTATGAAAACCCATGCTTTAAAGTTAGATTTTGAAAGTGAACCAAAACTGAAAAAAAGTAATGATATTTTATGTTCTATTTAAGATAGTAACATAAATTTTAACGAGATTTTAAGCAGAAAAAGCGGAACAAAACAAGAAAAATAATGTTATAACATAACTCGGCCCCCCTTAAATAGAATTTCGCTTTATCGCCAGAAATATTATTATACATATGAACACACTTATTACATAAAACCCTCATATTTGTATGATATAGTGATCTGTCAGTTTATTAACTGTATGTTAAATTGCCATCTCAAATATTTTTCGTTGATTTTTTTTCTTTTTACTTACCCATCATACGTAGTATAGGGTAAGTCTTGCAATCGTTTTAAAAATCGAAATTTTTATTTGACGGATTTACACGTTTCGGACACTGGAGATTCCGAAAAACATATTTTTAGAAAAAAAATTTCCGTCCGTCCGTCCGTCCGTCTCTGTGTCTGTCTGTCTGTCTGTCTTTAACCGATCTATCTCCCGAACAAATTAAGATAGGGACTTGAAATTTTGTATGTGCTTAGTATGTAAGAATGGGACGAAGCCTATGTAATATCAGTGACCTCGATTATCCGGAACTATTTTTTTCGTACTCTCGAATAATTCGGTCTGATGAAAGGTATATAAAAATTTCCGAACTTTTTTATTTTAAGGAGTGGACGTAAAAGGTAATAAACTAACACAAATTTTGCATAAAAAGCGAAGTTGATCGGATTATTAGTTGTCGAGATATTTCTAATCCTGTTTTCCACATTCTTTGATTTTTCATGACCCTGTATTTCATTCAAATTTCAATTCAAAGATATCTTTTAATTGGAAATGAGACACTTAATTCGAAGCAAGAAACCGTTAGTGAATATGATAACTATTTTTAGAGTTATAAGGATGTTTCTTTTATGCAATTTTAGTGCTAGTAGAATAGTTTGGCGTTTCATACAATTTATCGAAATTGGTTCATCAGAAATTCATTAATAGAGCATGATGATGTGTTAAAAATACTTAAATGTACGTTTATATTTTGTTTTGGAATTGTAATGCATTTTATAAATTGTTTACATATATTATGTTTTCATTTATTATGTTATGCATATCCATGATGGGTAAGTAATACGGTGGCCTCCAACGACTAGTTTATTATCAATTGATGTTGGAGGAATCGATGTCAAACATATTCAGGATGACAAGTGGTCAGTTAAAAAGTCCAATCGAAAAAAGTGTTAAATATCAGTATCTTGTTAAAAAGAAATTCGGTTTGTTTAACCCCTATATATTATTCGAAGTATTTTCTATTAGAAAATGCTGATACTTCCCTCTTTTTTGGCTGTGTTTTTCCCTGACCTCTCGCCACCCTAATATTCCGTATATTCTAAAATTCATAAAAAAATAAAAAAATAAAAATCATACAAATTTCTAAATATTAAACAAAATGTATGACATTGAATGCATTCGTTAATTAAGGGTCATATATTGTGTATATTTCTTATGTATTTCAATAGTAATAACTAAACTAATAATAAATATGTATCACGTGCAGAATTATATATATTTTATATTTATATATTTATATTTAATATTTAATAATTAATATTTTATATTTAATAATTTGCCTTATATATCTTTATATGAAAAATAGATTTCTATGATTAAAAAAATGTTTTTGGAAATACATAAAAACCCATTAACAAAACAATAGATCTTGAACTAGAAATACACATTTTACATCTCTTTCGTATTTTGTTTTGTTCCACAGTAAATTAGAAAATAATGATTCGCGAAACCTGGGAATTTATGGCATGAAATTCATAAACCAAAATAAAGGATTCAGAAGTATACAACGAAAATGAACGTTAAATTTCTCTTTTCAATTCTACAGAATAATTTTTTTCAAGTATTTACAAAATTTCATGTAAAAGATTCGTTGAAAGAAAAGGTAGTTTCGATTTATAAAAAAGCGTTTCTTTTGAAAATAAATAAAGGTATTCTGCCAAGCATCCGTGTAAATACATTATAACAATAATTAAGAAAAAACACCTGAATACATTTTTTCAAGAAAAGAGAATCGCATAGCTATTTTATCGTAGCTTTTAAAATTAATTTTGAGAATTTTTTTTCAAACTTTCGTATAATCGTAAATAAAGTGACAAATGTATATACACACACACATATATATATATATATATATTTCTCTGTGTGCGTATTTATATATATATATGTATACTTTTTTAAAATGTGTGATACAACATTTCAACTCTTAAAGACTAAATTTTAGAAGATAATTAACAGTAACACAAACAATGAAAAACTATGTAGCACTTAAAAAATCTTTCAGGAAAAATTAATTAATTAACTGCATAAGTACATTTAAAATCAGTACCTTAAAACTTATTAATATTTTTTTTTACATAATTGGAATAGAGTGATTATAGATCTTTTATCATAGTTTTGTAACTAAGCAGCTTAGATATTGTGCAATAGACTTGTTGAAAACTACGATAGAACAGTTATCAAAATGCGTACAACAATTTTTTTAAAGCGAAAAACAATATTTTCCATTTATAAAAAGTTTTTTTATTGGATTAATTTGACTATATAAATTCCATTCAGAGTTCCATAATTTAGCAATTTATTTTATGTAAAATGAATTGAAAAAACATGGCCTAAATTATCATAGCGTATGACTCATGCAAATCGATATTTTGTGCCATTTAAACACGTTATTCTTTTACAAATAGGGTTTTTTCGTTATATCACTCATAACTCTATAACTAAGCAACATATAATATGTTACATAATAAATTCTTTGTAAGAATATGCAATATCAGTGCTAGAATGTTAAAATTAAAATCAAACTCACATTCTGAATTGCCAGAATCAATTTCCAATTTATAATTTGCATTTTAAATTTATACTAGATAGCTTGCCCTGTGTTGCTAGGAGACTTCTGTCAAGTGACAAAACAAATTGTGAAAAACTCTAAAATTCACAATAAAAATCGCGAAAAAAAGAAATGCTGCACGAATTTTGAATCAACTTCATTTAAAAGAGAAAAAATATATTGTATTGTATAAGAAAATTGAATCTACACAGTTAAAAATCTTGCAGCATTTTGTACAGTCATTTCACCGTTTTCTGAAAAAACAGTAACATAACCGTAATTTAACTCTATTCTGGCCATAAAATTTGTGATAATATGTTCAGAATAACGTAAAAAGACGGTTGTTTTACTTTTTTTGTAGAAAACGGTCAAATGCCTGGATAAAATGCTGCAGATTTTTAAGAGTGTACATTCGAGTTAAAAATCTGTAAAAATCGTAAAAAATCGCAAAAAATTCCAAAAACATCTCGAAGAATTCGAAAATTGCTGCACGAAATTCGAATACATTATATTGAAAAAAAGTTAAATAAAAAAAATAAAGTATAAAAAATTCGCAACAAATTGCGAAGAAACATATAAAACGCATTAAAAATCGCAAAAATTTCAAAAGAAATGATACACAGAATTTACTGGACTTGACTAAAATTGCTGTTCTAATTCCTTTCATGGATGTCTATCAGTGAAACGCAGAAAAAACTGTAAAATATGCGATAAAATCGGATGGTAATACACTGCACTTGACAATATTATATCAAGCTACAATTCTGAAACCTAATTTCTACTCTGTATCTAAGAAAACCCAACTCAAACTGAAGAAAAGCCCAGATTTTCATTAAAAGTTCGTACGCTTTAAAAATGAGTGAGTAGAACGTTTAATGTGATAGGCTAAAGATTTGAAACCAAATTAATACTAGGCTAGAAATTAGAATCAGAAATCTTTTTAAAAAATGATTGTGAAAAACGAAAAATTTCTATAAACTTGGTAAATATAAAAATAATGTTGAACGGTAAAAATTTATATCAGAGGGATAAAACATTGCAATCGAAAAATTAACTATATTAGGTAAAATATTTGAAATTGAAATAAATTTCCGGATGTTAAAACATCGCACTGGTACTCGAAGAAAGATTAAAAATCATTTTGAAAATTCTTTTGAATTCTGTTTTAAAAATGCGAAATGTTTCAAAGACTCTATTGAAATCGGAAAACCGTCAAAAACGACAAAAAAAAAGACACAGAATGCCAGAAGTATCTAAAATTTGCTGAAAATCACAATATCGAAATAAAATATTGTAAAATTCAAGAAGTATTGAAGCCAAAATTTAGAACATAAGACTAAAAGTTACTAACCAAAATCATGTTATCAAAGTTATTATTATTATTATAATTATTATTATTAGTAGTAATATTATTAGTATTAGTATTATTATTGGAAATAGTTCAGAAAAAAATTATAAAATTGCATTAAAACTTAGAAAAATTAAAGATTCCAGGAAAGCAAAATATTATTATAGTAAGATTGAAATATTATACCAATTACCATTCCCGAATGTCAGAAAATCAATATAGAATTCGAAAAAATGATAAACATTGCAGTGAAAAATGAATTAGAAGCTGCTCACTTAAAACTAATATCACCGGACAAATTTGACGAATAAGGAAAACATTGTAATCGGAATTGTTTCATGGATTTAAAAATATATATATACAAAATGCTGTATTGAAAAGTCTTCCGAAAATAACAGAAAAATAAAATCAACATATAACTTAAAAAACATCAAAAAATGCAAAAAATTATATTGCTATGCAATGAAAATAAAGAGTAATCGATGGAAAAAAACTACTATATTACGCTAAATGCTTGAAACGAAATTTATTTTTCAGGTGTGAAAAAATCATCTTGGGACTCGAAAAAACTTTAAAAGTCGAATTAAAAATGGATTTAAGAATCACTAAACATTTAAAAATTGCAGAGGACAAAATTTACATTAATGGAGTAAAATATAGTAATCTTAATTATTTAATCAACAAAAAAATAAACAATGACGCAAAATAAAATAATTTCTAAAAATCTTTATATATTTCATTAAAAACTGCTGAAATTGAAAAAAAAAATGGTGACAAAATCTACTACATTTAGCTAATATGTTGAAACTGAATTCATTTTAATAATGTTAAAAAATTGCCATGGTATTCAAACAATCAATAGAAATCGCATTAAATTAATTAAATATTCAAAAACAGCAGGTATCAGAATACACTACAATAAGGCAAAACACTGTCAATAGAATTTCTTTATGAATGACAAAAAATATACGTGAAAGGTAAAGATGAAAAAAAATCTCAAAAAACCGCATTCAAAATTGCTATAGAATTTGTTAGATGGCAAAATTTAATATATTACGCTAAAAGTTTGATATCAGATTCCTTTTCCGAATATCAAAATGTGCCATGGGATTCGAAAAACTGCTAAAATTCACAATGAAGTCGGCTCTAAAATTCGCTATATATTAAAATACCGATCGGAGAAAAAAGTTACCCTAATGCGGTAAAACAAAGCAATTGGAAAAAATTCTTGAATGGCAAAGTATTGACGCGAAATGTAAAAATATAATAGAAAACGGCTAGAAGTCGAATTGAAAATCGCGCTAAACATCATCTTAAAAATTGCTAAAATTTATAATTCGTATACGGCAAAATCTACTGTATTAGGCTAAAAGTTTAAAACCTAATTAATTTATTGAATGTCAATAAATCTTTGCGGAGATTGAAAAAAAAATGCATAAAATCGCATTGAAATATACATTAAAATCGCGTTGTAAAATGAGCTGAAAATCGCTAATTATTAAATAAATTGTGAAATCAAATTTACCTTAATGAGTAAACCATTGCAATAAAAATCTTTCGTGAATAATAATAATAATAATAATAATAATAATAATAATAATAAAACTAGTGCTGTACGTAAAAAATCTTAAAAAATCTCATAAAAATTCGCATTAAAAATCGTTCAAATTCAAAATCATAAATGACAAAATTTACTACATTAGTCAAAAAATTTGAAAACTTTGAATTTTTTTAACTGCGAAAAAAATCGTCGTAAAACTAAAAAAAAAAAAAAAAAAGTGTATTGAAGATTGCATTAAAAGATGCATTGTAAAATCGTAGGTATCAAAAATTACTCTACTAAGGTAACCAGAAATACAAATCAGTAATCACATTGTAACCAGAAATATGTCATAATTGAACAAAAATGGACGCACAACGCTAAATATAGATTATATCATTAATGCAATTTCGAAAAACCGCTGAAACTTCCATTCAAAATCACAATAAAAATCGGTGAAATACACAAATGGTAGCAAACAAAATTTAGTATTAATATTAGTAGACTTGAATTTTGAAAAAAAAATAATTTCAACAACATAAAAAATAGCCGCAGAATGCGAAAACAAACTACATACAGAGTGTTTCAAAAATGACCGGTATATTTGAAAAATCAATAAAAACTAAACGGGCAGTGATAGAAATACAACGTTTGTTGCAATATGCTTGGGACAACAGTAAATTTTCAGGCACAAATCTTATCAAATTAGTTAAAATTTTGAACAACAGATGGCTCTGCAGTCTGAAAAAATCTAAAATACAATACCTTCCACATACCCATAATGCGCAGCAATAAAATCACCTGCAGTGCCATCTGTTGTTGAAAATTGTAACTAATTTCGAATGTTTGTCTGCCTGAAAATTTACTGTTGTCCCAAGAATATTGCAACACAAATATTTTATTCCTTTCGCTGCCCGTTTCATTTTTATTGATTTTTCAAATACACCGGTCATTTTTGAAACACTTATTAACATTTCTCTAAAAATTCAAAAATTTCTCTTTAAAGTTTATAATAAACAGAACAAAATTTACCATGCTAGGTTAGAATAATGTAATTCCTTCATAAGAATAATGTAATTCCTTCATAAGAATTATGTAATTCCTTCATAGATGTGGAAAAATCCCCTAAGAATACAAGGAAAAATTTACAATCTCTCAAAAAATTAAATTAAAACATATCTATGCACAAAATCGAAAATCGAACTTCGAGGTGCGCAAATCCTTATATAACTTACTTCCACAAATTGCAATTTTCTGTGACACTGTTTAATTAAAACAACTTTGACACATTTTGATTCTCATCAACAAACTTCTTACTTTATTATCATAGACAGATATATTGAATTACTTGTGTTACATTAATAAAGATTTTTTGTTTTCGCAAATGTAATCTGCTTATAAGGAAATCACACTACATCAGTTAAGAATGAAATTTCCCCTCTTTTAAGAAGTCATTGCATTAAAAAGATGAATGTATAATATATATGTATATTATGTAGCTGAGATGCTGTTATACATAGAAAATTATATCGACGAAATTTCTAGGCAGTAATAAATCATGGTATGGTGAGAGATAATGATCACCACTCAGAAATTCTACAAATCTTAAGATGACATCATTAGCGTTACAAGCTACTTACCGAGTACACAGGACATGTAAACAATTACCAAGAATAAAAGTAGGCCAAAACGCATTGATCTGACGTGATGAAACATCCTCTCATTGGAAAAATTCTGGTTGAGAAATTCATTAATTCTACTATGTCAAGAGCACAAGATTTTACTTAGGTAACAGTTCAAAACAAGCCAAAACACCTGTGCTCGAAGATTGTAAATCTACGTTGTGTAAAGACTGCTTGGTGGAGGGAGAAGACAGCAAGGTAAAAGAACGAATCACAGAGAGGCAGCTATCTGTCAATATTTAAGTTTATATTAATATTTAAATTGAAAGTACAATACCTCATTCTTCTTGAAGCGATTCATTTACAAAGCCTGGTAATTGGTCTCAAGGAAACACCAGTTGAAATGATATTGGTTATCTTTCAATGTCCACCCATTGTTTTTAGGAACTGAAATATATTGTTCCTTCTTATGAGTATTATTCTAGAGACTAACGATGTAATTATCTCATCGAAAATGCCTGCAAAAGCTTACTCTTGCACTATGGTAAGTTGCTCACAACAAAGCTTTTAAAATTTTTCCGATTGAACTCTTTATCAGCATCGGAAATCATGTAAGTGCTAATGAACAGTTGAAGTCTGGCATCACCTATGTCAATTATTCCGGCCATATTGTGTTAAATACATTTTGTTTTAGCTCTAAGTCATTGAATAAATCAAAATGTATTTTTTAATCGATAAATATTTTTTTTCTTCGTTCACTTACAAATTTTATTATTTTTTACATATTATAAGACGTCAATAAACTATTATTTTAATAAATTAAGTGCTGTTGAGAATCATAATTTCCCCAATATTTCCAATAAGAAACATTATTCATAAATTAATAATGATTTGTTCATAATTTCGATTACGATTTTAAATGTATTCGCATTTTGGTATGCTGCAATTATTTTTAAAATTAAGGATTAAAATATTACTTAATTATTAGTGAAGACTTCCAATAAACCATTAATAACATAAGTTTTATGAAGCTTTGTTATAACACTATCTAATTATCACGCTCGCACTCATGCTCATAGCGACACTTTATATATGTCTGGCTGGATGTTTGGCCCCTGCAGTTGGTCTGTTTGCTTTCACAAAGTATTGAAATAGTTCCCTGAGCATCATATATAAAAATCAAGACTGGGAAAATAAGAAAAGTTATATCATTTTTTATAGAGCTTCACAGCGTTTCGTTCAAATTACTGCCGACGGGAAGGGTCTGGCAATATTGATCATTAATTTTTAACAATATTTTTTCTGTAAAACATGCATGTAAATCTGCACTGAGAGTTTAAGAAAAGTTTGCAGTGCTTTTACCTACGTTTGTATCTGTAAATTGGCCATTGGCCAAGGCTAGCAGGTATCACTACGCTCACTACTAACACTAATTTCTGCCACATATTTTACTTGTGAGAAAATAAGTAACGTCTGTGGGTATCGGGATCTTGGACTATTTGCTTTATTTTTAATCTTTAACCACCGGTTTATCAAAACTGAAAATATTCTATTCATGAAACGCGAAAATGCTCCAATTAAATAAGGTAATCTTTACAATAAGAAACTAGTCGTTGGGGGCCACCGTAATACTTACCCATCATGGATATGTATATGAAAATAAAACATGTGAAACTATTTATACAATGCATTGCAATTCATAAACAAAATTTTTAATATTGTTAATATACATAGTAATGCTATATTAAAGAACTGCTGATGTACCAATTTCGACAAATTATATAAAACACCAAACTACTCAAGTAGTACCGAACTGCGTAAAAGAAACATCCTTATAACTCCAAAAATAATAATTCTATTAACTAACAATTAACTGCGTCGGATTAAGCGTCTCATTGCCAATAAAAACTACTTTTGAATTGAAATTTGAATGAAATACAGGGTCATAAAAAATCGAAGAATGTGGAAAATAAGATTACAAATATCTGGGCAACTAATAATCCGATCGACTTCGTTCTATAAGCAAAATGTGTGTTATTTTATTGCCTTTTACGTCCATTCCTTAGAACAAAAAAAATCGAAAATGTTTATATACCTTTCATCAGAACGAATTTTTCGAGAGTCCGAAAAAAATAGTTCCGGATAATCGAGGTTGCTGATATTAAATAGGGTTCGTTCCATTCTTACATACTAACTACATACAAAATTTCAAGTCTCTATCTCAATTTGTTCGGGAGATAGAGCGTTTACAGACAGACAGACAGACAGACAGACAGACGGACGGCAAAATTTTTTTTCTAAAAATATGTTTTCCGGAATCTACACTATCTAAAACGTGTAAATCCGTCAAAAAAATTTTTCGATTTTCAAAACGATATCAAGACTTACCCTATACTACGTATGATGGGTAAGTAATAAATGGTGGGAATAATGAGGGATTCTGAGAAATGTGTGGTACGCATGCCAGTCGTTCGTCCTCAAGAGGTAATAATACATAGATTTGTTAAACGGAACTCTCTGAGCGCGTGTAATACTCGTACTTGACCATTTATTTAAACGATACTTTGAAATTTACAATATATGAAATATTCAGACGTAATGGTTACAACTGAAATTTCTTTTCTAATTTAGCAATACAAATTAGGTAAGAATCCAAATTTTAAAGCTTTAAACCATGATAGGACCCAAATGATATGAACTAGTGAAATGTATAATGCATTTACAAAGAGATCTTATAAAATCAAATCAGGATTTATATATTAAACATAAAATAAAGCAGTTACATTTAATGAACAAACACTGCAATTTTAAACGTTAATTTGCGATATTTATGTGAGTTCATAACTCTTATAATAGTTATTTTGAAGCACGTAATGGAATAAACTTTTAAATTTTCCTGTTTAAAATACTGTAACAGCTTTTAATCACATCACGTACTATAAAGTAATAGAGATGAACGTCACGTAAATCAAGTGAAACTCAACTCAAAGTATCGTTATTTGATAACATACTGCAAAATAGTAAAATAAAAAAAGCAAATGCAATATCATGTTTAGTCAAACTAAACAAAAGTTTTTTGCCTTTTGAATTCTATTAATGCAGATTAATCAGATTTTAAACATATGTATAGCCTTTTTTATTTATTTTTATTTTTATTTATTTTTCTTTTAATAATAATATATTTTTTAATGAAGTATGAAACCTGAGACAGAATTATAAAACATTATGTATACATACATATGTTTAAGATTGTAGTGATTTTGTGGTGGTTCTTGGAAATATTCAGTCAAATTATTTGCAACACTTATAGATTCAATGCATTATATTAATCGTGCGTAAAATCCTTTTAATTCTACGAACAGCCGAGACTGTATTAATGTTTAGCACAGTTGTGAAGTGAATTCCTATTGGCAATGGAAAGGGTAAATGAGAATTTTCTCCATGATGAAGTAATGAGTCATTTTATACGTAAATAGTTTTATTAGAAATATCATTTACAATAGTTCCGACGATTCTTTGCAAAGTTCAGGCCTTACGATGCTATGAATCATCGTCGATGTTAGAAGAGATTAAGAAAAGAAGAATCATAATTTTAACAAATTCTCACTATAAGAGTTGATGCTAACATTATTTACTACAGATTTTGTGTAGTCCCGATAAGATTAAAAGCGTTTTCACTCACCGCATTTCATACAAAGGATGCCTAAATTACAAATACTTACCGCAACAGAAAACTTACTACAAAAGATTATTACTCATACAAAGTACGGTAAACGATTATTTTTCTGTTTTCATGTAGATTAGCTCTTAATGTTACGCAAAAAATGCTAAAAAAACCATTTTGTACAATATCTGATGAATGTATGTACAAAAATTTCTTTACCTATTTACATTATAAAGGCGAAAAGTATGTGTCGTAACGCATACGTCATTTCGCGAATGGTAACACTTTGAAATTTGAAATGCAATTCCAATTTGCAATTTTCGCAAATGAAAAATATTAAACTTTTAAACATTGCAGATTTTTAATTTATACACTTTCGAATAGGGTAAAAAATTACTTTTAAATGTAATTTGTTTGAAAAGTGTACCTTAATTTATTTTTGATGTATTATTATTATTTTTTGTTGCTGTTTTAATACTGTTTTTGTAATGGTGGATAGAGAAGAACCCCGTGTTTATTAAAAGCAAAGGGGAAAAAAACATACAAAAGCAGATTACTTCATCTTTATGTTATCATTTTCTCATTAAAAATGAAAAAATAAAGTACGAACTGTGTCAAAAGTATCGTCTGATGTAAAACCCGGTGAATTTTTGGTTTCATTTACAAAATTTCATTTATACGTGACATAATACAAATAGTTTACTATATGTTTAAGCTAATAGCATCGATACTTCATGTTTTAAATTAAAATTACTTTAACATTATCATATTAAAACACCATATTAAATTTTTTTTCAAGGTGAATACAGTACAGATATGAAAGGTACGTATATCTTATTCATAAAATGTGAAATAGTTGAATATAATTAAAACACGCCCCAAACAATGTTTCCCCGTATAGCATTATGCAGCGGAATATTTTTGTGTGACCCTGTAATTTAATAAAAAAAACATTTTGCATCACAGATTGTACAGAATGCATATTTTAGTATATATTTCATAGATTCATGCCAATTCTATTATGTTCGAATGCGTATAACATCATAAAAATGCATTTGAAACTTTTTTCCCATTGACCGTAATATAATGGAATGCCTTTCATTGTCCCTGTAAATGATCTATGCATCCGACTTTCATAACATTTGAAATGACTCGATAAAATTGCGTAGTAATTATCTGCTCTAAATTTCAAACGATTAAAATACATTTGATTTTTTTTCCCCATTGACCGTAATGTAACCGAATTCTTTTGATTGTCCCTGTAATTGATCTATGCATCCGATTTTCATAACATTTGAAATGACTCGACAAAATTACGCAATAATTATATGTTTTAAATTTTAAACGATTAAAATACATTTGAAAGTTTTTTCCCCATTGACCGTAATGTAACGGAATCCTTTTGATTGTCCCTGTAAATGATCTATCCATCCAATTTTCATAAAATTTGAAATGACTCGACAAAATTATGGTATAATTATGTATTTTAAATTTCAAACGATTCAGTTGGGTAATTTTTGCGTTGTTATATGCGGACGGACAGACAGACAGACGGGCAGACAAACAGACAGACAGACTGAGCGACAACAATAGGTGCTACGTATTTACATAATTACGAACGCACCTAAAAAGGAAAAAAATGAAAGAAACAGAAACAGGACAAATTTAAAAGAGAAAGTAGACAAATTAAAGACAACGAAAAACGGTTAGTGGGTAGATGGGACGATGAAACTAGTAGAAATCTAGAGAATTTTGACGCTTTATAAAACAGGTGTAGGTATAGATTTAACTAAAAAGTATACGTCAGTTCTGAAAAAAACTGTTTAATATTTGTTTGGTAAAAATGTGTGTTTGGAAAAGCATAAAAAATATCTAACAAAATATTAAACCTTAAAATGGAATACAGGTTTCATTTTCTGTTCCCTGTAAACTGAAAAATAGGGATTCATGAAAACTCGTAATTTATGGTATGAAAATCCAAAACGAAAACAAAAGATTCGGAAATAAACAGGTAAAATGAATGTTATACTTTCCTTTTATCAATTTTACCTCTTAGTTCTTTTTTTTTCTTTTCACATTTTAAATCATTTACAGAACTTCAATCAAGATTCATGAAAAGAAAATGCAGTTTTTTATATAACACTCTCGCTTTCAAAATAAATAAAGCATTTACGCTCTACATCTGTGTAAGTATGTGTAATTTATGTATATATATATATATATATATATATATATGAATAGTTACTTTCAAGAAAAAGGATGGAGAATTTATTTTCTCGTTTTTTTATATTAAGAACTAGAAATAGACTGCATGTTTTCTAAATTCCACATAAATGTACATAAAACAAAAAATACATACATACATATATGTATATAATTTTCTTATCTGTAGAATAAAATTTAGTCTGTTAAATATCAAATGTATATGTGTCATTTGCAGTAAGATTTATCATACAACAATAAATGTACCGAAAAAAATCCTCCCTCAAAAAATTATTTATTGAACAATGCAAGTGTTATCAATATCAATCGAGTAAAACTTTTTAAAAAGCTCATTATTTTATGATCGTAATCCCTTTAGTATAGAAATTTCATTCACTGTTTTATAGATAAGCAGCATAAAAATATATCCAATAATATACTGAAATAATTCCTGAAACATTATTCAACTAAAAGTGAAACTCTTATCAAAATCCGCTCGGTATATATATTTTTAATAATTTATTATTTTTATTTTAATAGTTTATTATTTTAATAATCTTCATACCTCTATAGAAATATAATGGGTATGTAACGCCGAAAAAATGGGAATATTGTAACCATTAAAATAGAAATTATTTATTATACCAAATGACTAATCAGTTTTCAAAATTATTTAAAGAGATAAATCTTTCATAATCGTCACAAATTAATTCCAATATTGTCATTCATAATTTTATCACTAAGCTAGTGTTAATATTTACATCGAAATTATGTAAAAACAATGCAAGTTGCAACAAAATGTTTTAATTTTAGTATTTACATTTTGTATTTACTGGAACTCATTTTATAAACCGCCAGAATGAATTTCCCATTTGCATTTTACATTTTAATACACATATTGCAATAAAGTGTGTTATATGAATAAACATATTTTTTGTATTAAGACAGTTTTGTACTAATAAGGAAATCCGACCAGTTTAGTTGAGAAAAAAAAATTCCGTTTTTTCAAGGGGCTTTACGTTGAAAATTATTTAAAAAAAAAGTTTTATGTATGCGATTTGGAAAATGAAAACATTATTGCAAATATGATACAAAAATAATATTTCTGTATTTCTATTTTCAGCGACGGAATGAGATTTTTTTCTCTAGGTTTACTTTCCTCTCAAATAACACCGAACGGCAATTTTACGATGCAAGAAATTTGAACTGAAAAGTGATATAAAAATATTTTTTATTAGAAGATGTTTTTGTGTTTGATTTTGTTCAGTCATCATAAAATAACACACTGATGTTTTTTAGTTCTATTTCATAGTCCGATTCATGTTCGCGTTTGTTTTTTATATTTCTAATGTTTATCAAGTACAAAAATTCATTTAAGAATGTATCTCAGTGCATTTTATCAACATATTTTTCTGTTACAGTCTTACAGACAATCGAAAAAGATATCTGTAAGAAAAAAATATGCAGATTGTTTTAGTATAATTAATTTTTGTATTTCAAATGATTATTTCATCATTAATGTTATTTTAATATTAATATATATATAAGTTTAGCCTATTTATAATACTGTGATAATGATGTACGATCTTTCATAATTAGAAATATAAATTTAAAAAAAAATAGAGATTTTTTAATTTTTTTTTTTTTTTTTTTTTTTTTTTGCAATGAACACACAAAATTTCATCTTAGCTATAATCTGTCTATGGCTTTAAATTACACCCATCAATAAAGGTCCATTATAAACAGCAGGTAAATAAAATAAATTGGAACGCTTGCAGCATTCTATAAGTAGTGCAGAATAAAATAGAAACTGATAAAAAGCACTGAAATTAATTTCAAAAATTTCTGTTTTGAAGTGTTATACCTTAATTTTTGTAAATGAAATTGATCATCCTACACGTGTAAGTGTAATGTACCATTTATTTTATTTTTTTCGAAGACTGCATCTAACTATGTTTTTGAATATTTTTGTATTAAATAGTTTACTTAAAAAATTTTCAATTTCAAATGAGCATTATCTCATTTGAAATGTTATGTTTATGTAATACAATTATGTATATTTAACATTCACATAATGTTCGCTCAAATTTAGTTTGTTTCTATTAAAATTTGGAGCGTAGAAAGCTACAATCATAATACTGCTACCTATGTGTACTTAACTGTCTTAGTGGTACGCGATAAGACTACTAACTGTGCCATCTACCACAAATTCTTAAAGGAAACTATATCGAAAACAGTCAAATAATGGAAAACCGCAACTGTACATTATAGTGCAAAGACTTGTGTTTTTACTATACAAATATTCAATACGAGCATTTACGTATTAAAAGTACCAATAATGCCATGATTCAAGTCTTTACCTTATACTGAATGTAAAAAAAAAAGTTTAATACTTACACTCTGGATGCCAGTAATGTACAATAAAATCAACAATAATAAACTGTAAAATAAAGAGCAATATACATTTAAGCTATTTTATACTGCATATTACTTGTAATATATTTATAAAGAGGTATCCTAATTTACAATTTATTATTTTTAATTTTTTATAATACTGATTGCTGAAATGTCCCATATCTTTAAGGATATTTCTAATAAAAAAAATATTTGGTTCAATGTTTGCGTCGTAAAATTCATATGGGAATTTGAATGGGAATGCCTATTGCCTATGAGAATAAATTTCATTTTGTAAAAAATGAAATAGTTCAGAGAAATGGTAGAACAAGGAGGTTTCACTGTGTCGGTATTTGAATTTTGAATCTTTCAAAATATTAATAATTTTATTTAAAATTATTTATATTGCATCAAGATAGTCTGAAAAACGTTTATCATAATTAATAATATGAAAAATAGTGTATTGTCAATTTTCCAAGTGCATAAATATTTATATTTAAAAGAATTAAAAATTATATTAAAAAATACATTAAAAGTTAAAAGAATATTTTTGTCAATAAAAAAAGAAAATTTCTTTTAGAAATTTGAAAATTTGAAGACATTATTGTTTTATTTTTCTAGTTATGAATTTAAATGTTATTTATATTAAATATATGTAAAATCATTCTGCTTTGCAAGAAAAGTTTTTTTTCGGGAGGGGGGGGGTTAAGGAATATGAAATAGAAAAAAAATATGAATATTTTAATGTTGTGATCTTCAGCATGATACCTTAAAAAATAAAAAGCGTAAATACCTTAGAAACAGCACTTATTCAAAGTCCTTGCAGCATAATGGATCGTCCAAATATCATCCATTTATTATCTTCCAAGATAAGGTAATATGTGTCATCAAAATTTTAGAGATTACTAGTAAGAGGATTTTTCTATACACACATAGAGATAAATTATAATTTGCATTACTAAATTAATTACTTTAAATGAAATATAATTTACTTTAGGGAGGATGCTGAAAATTAAATATTACTTTTTTTTAAATTTTAAGTTGATACGTAAAAAATATATTGTTCAGTTATATTATAATGTATTATATCTTTATGTATACTAATTTATTCAAATTTTATGCGCGATTTAATTTTTTCTTATAACGGTTTATAATTTACAAATTAAATTTAAAATTAAACATCCAAGTGCTTAAATTATGATAATGAATTAAATTAAAAATTAAACATCATACTAATGCGAAATTTTATTCATTTTTAAATACAAATGAAAATATGATATATTTTTTTTATGAAAATTTAAAATAAAGGTTAAATATTGGTTGACTCTGCAAAATATATTTTTTTAATTAATATTGATCAATCTTTAACAAAATATTATAATGAATGGACATGTTGTTAATAACTTTAACTAATGAAATTAATTTTTAAAATATTTCGAAGTACTTCCTAACATTTTTTTTTTTTTTAAATGGACTTTATAATTTAAGGAAACAAAACCACACTAAGGGAATGTTTTTGTTATTTTATATAAAATAGTCGTATATTTCATTTTGTAAAAATATAATAAACGCATCCAATGCAAATAGTATAAAACTGAGGAAGTCACGCAAGGCAAACAAAGATAAAATATTTCGCTGACATTATCAAAAACGTGTGCGTTAAAATAATAAAATATATCAACAGTTAATTGATCTTTATTAAATAATAAGGTAAAGTATCTTACGATGGTTGTTAAGGATGTATGTAGAAGACACACTAGATTTTTTTTCTGATTCGTAGTTTATTTCTGCATTTCTAATGATTCAAATTATACAAAACAGGGTAACATTTTTTTACTGTAATTATTATATAAATAACGATAAAATAATAACAAATGATCTCATACAAATATTTAGTTATTCACTGTAATTAAAAAAATGAAAATGGTATAAATACTTTGTGACTTTTAGTAGAGAAGTAATCACTCTGTCTTTAATTATAATCACATAATTATAATCATAACGTACTAAGACGTATCGCGTTGAATTATTAGTATGAATAGCATTTTCTTTTTGCAATATTGAAAATAGTAATGTATTTTCTTGAACCTAATAATGTTACCTAATAACATTTTCTACAATTGTCACATTGTCTTATGTTCCCCTCTTCATCCTATCTTAAATATCAAAGTTTAACTATCGCATTTAAATAATTTGATTTGATAAGGTAAAGCGTCCATATTTCGACCCTTCCCTAATTTCGTCCACATTCATTTCTCCGCTTCTGTGAAAGGGGCTCCACTGATCGCGTAAGGCAAAACGAATGGAAGATAAAAGGATGCATAAGTAAAAACTTCACTCACCAAGAAGAATCTGTGTATTATTAAATTCAGATTTCCTATATTTAGAAGATCTAAATAACTAACATAATTTGTAGCTCGATAGTTACTTTGCCGTATGTATTTATTTCCTATTTATTGCATGCTTAGTTAAGATGTTAAAAGTATCATATAGTAAATTTTACAACGTTCAGTTTATTTTACAAGAACAAAAACATCGCTATATTGGGAAGTAGCGTTGTTCCAATTTCGTCCCTCTTTCAGTTCTTATTATCGTACCGAGGACGAATTTAGGAAGGTTTTTGAGCTCTGTCAAATCCTGATAAATAATGTGCCTGTAATATTGTATGTAGGTATGTATAGACATAATTTTGACAATTTGCTTAAAATTTTGTAAATAAGTTCGTTCAGGAAAGAGATCAGGAAAGTCTCCACTAAGAAAAAATCTGTAGAAAATCTACAGGTATTTGGCCAAAAATATGTGGGAAATCTGGCGGTATTGGGCCAGAATGCAGATATTTTTATGAATATGTTTCAAAATTCTTAAAATATTTTAATACAAAGCTAAATCTGCAAACTTTCTTCAAATTTCTGCAGAATTTCTGAAGAAAGGGGCGATTTCATCAGATAATCTTAAGATTGTTTTTAATGGGGATTGATTTTAGTGATCTAGTGAAGTTGCAACTTCTGCCCGAGAAGGTTCAGCAGCATTGATCACTCGATCTCCGCATAAAAACAAAGTAAAAAATTCCCTGGCGAAAAAAAAAAAAAAAAAAAAAAAAAAAAAACGCCCAGCTTACAAATTACTACTCACAACTACCACTCTCAAGGGGAAGGGAAAAAATCCACCTTATAATAAGTCCAAACATGACCTACCAAACGTGATTGATGACGAAAGTGGTTATTATGTTGAAATTTCTCACGGTGATAATAAGCGAAGATGACGACAATGATGCAGAGTGCCCTACTTGCTTGAAGCGTTTTCCTCATGATAACTATGGGGAACAAGGAGTTCAGCGCCTTCAGTGCTGCACATAATCACACGAAAAATTATCAGGAGCCAATTGTATGTTCCTCAAGCTTGGATGGATAATTTTTTTAATGGTATCATTGATAGTATTATTTACTATTAGAATTAGGATTAGTAGTACATTTCTTTGTACCTTAAGTTAAGGTAAATTATGTTAACTATTTATTTTGAAACAAATTTTGATTTAGGCATAAGTTAATCCTATGGCTTTTTAGATTTCTTTAAGGAGAACGAAATTGAGACCTTTTTTTAGTTTTATTTTTCATATTGAGGTACTTTTGAAAAAACAATTTTTCGTATTGTTAAAGGGTTTTTTTTTTTTTTTTTTGTACAATATTTGCCCATGTTTCCATATGTGTGAATAGTTAGTCTATACAAAATCAAAATTTGGTAAGTTTTCACTGAAAATTAAAATTTCTTGGGGCCTAAAAGTAACTGGGGAACGATAATAAAGCATCTTACCTTACGGATATTACTGGTTAGAACTGTTTAGGGAAATGGTAAATAATGTGCTACAATTTCAGAAGAAAAAGCTTCTATCATATTCAACTGGAATGAAATTTATAAAAATATATTGAAAATATTATTCCACTCTATGACTGATTGCGTTTTTACATAAATTAAAAGATCTGGCGCATACATTGGTTATTAATCTATATTTTGGACCAATGTTCATATCATTAAGAAATTCCTCAAGATGGAAAAATGTAGTTCATTGTGCATATAATTCGTTGTTTCAAATGTATTTTGTTACAAAATAAAACAATTTGTTCATTTTTTAACATGGATTTTCCTATTTCCTCTGGTAATCCTCTGGTATGTAATCAAAAAGGCTTACGTTTAGAAAATGCTTACAGAAATGAGTTGCACAGGAGAAATTGTAGAAGAATTGATTTATCATTAAAATATATCTATAAATAGATTTAATGCTCAGAATTTTACTTGCAATAGCAATCCGAATCTTTCTTGTGTTTTAAAATAACAATTCCTTTTATCCCATTCATTTTTATCACAAATTTAGATTTCCTACGAAATATGTAGGTATGATTTAACAAAGAAAATAACTATATATAGAAAAAGTGTAGTAGATATCGTATCTATTTTATTTAAAGGAAAACAGGATGACTTTCGTTTTGCCTGAAAATGACATTCCATAAAGGAAATCATAATGTGGGATATAGAATAAGCAATAACAAAAGTAGGATCTATTTTTTCAGATTAATTTATCCTGTGTGTTTATTTATTTAACTATTTTTTGTTACACTGATACCGCTGTTTTTGAAATATAGTGTAGGGAAAAATAACTTGTCTATTATAATGGCAATAATTCAAATAAACGCTACGAAAAATTTTTAAATTATGTTTTTATCTAAATTGAGTTTCCCTTTTTTACGTACACTGTTAAAGATATAATCCTAGTTTGAACCAAATTTTGGTGATCAGTAGCTGCCACCATAAGATGGTGAAATCTCGCACAAAAAATTGGAGCTTCCTAATTCAACCTCGGTCCAACTACTGGAACTATGCTTCTACAGGAGCGCCAAATATTGGTTCAAGATTTCACTATCTTAGAATGGCAGCTATTGAGCACCAAAATTTGGTTCAAACTAGGACAATATTTTTAACAGTGTATGTAAGGATAATTAGGTGTATATTTTCAGAGAATATTCGTACATTTAGGTTCATTTTGTTGTAAAACAATCTGATTGGAATCTGTATGCTTATTAAAATTTTATTTGTAACCTAGGAATAATTGCATGAATTTTTCTTGTTGCAATTACATGTCCCAGGCATCCCAAGTTCATTAAATTTCTCTAGTATCCTTACATATTTTTTTATTAACAGCGTAAACGTGTATAGTTACATTGTTATTATTATTATTATGATTATTTTGTTGTTGTCGTTAAATAAGAAATTCTAGGCATCCCAGTTTCGGAGAAAAGCCTCAGTAAACTTATAAATTATTATTTTTTTGGTGGGGAGGGGGAAACTTGTACAATTTAATTCTTACTTGGAATTTATAAAAGCGATTCCCAAATCTCAGAATTGATAATAATACCATATAACTATATTACTGATTATTTTTTAAAATTCTAACCTAAACAAGATACGATTTTCTAACTAGGAATACGTGGAATACGTCATTTGTCTTTAATAAATTGTTTACTACAGATATCACAAACCATTTTTTATTTAAATGTGTAATAGTACGTAAAGAACTCTTTCACTTTAAAATTTTACTTTTACTTTTTAGTCACTTTTTTATAGTTTCATATGCTAAATGTAATAAAGGGCAGCAACTTTGTAAAGTTTAATACTGCTCGGTGTGAGCATCGATAGTTAACGGTGATATTTAAAACCAAAACAAGGACGCACTGAAATATAACATCCGTCATCAAATATCCATATCTGGAAAGACAAAAATAATTATATATCACAATTTATACAAATAAATATTTAACTTGAATTCAAAAATTATAGATTTATATATGAAATGTAATTTTATTTTTCGTGCAATTAATTAGATGTACAAACAATATATATATTTTTTCAGTATGACCATTATTTTTTGTTTCCTGCACAATCAGTTAGGGATATTCGATACGTAATGCACCATTTTTTAAAATGTAATCTCTTTTATCAAACATTCAATATATATGGTTCATTATGTGGTTTCAGGATAAGAAAATGTGCCATTTGGATGCATTTAAAAGCAAAAATGTATATAAAAAAAAGTCAAAAAATGAGGAGTTTCGATTTGAGCACGACATTAATAAGGTAGTTTTTCTTCAACCATTATTATTTTTTTTATATTTTTTATGCTTATTTATTTATTTATGTTAATATATTTGTAGTTATTTTTTATATAGTTTTTGCTGTAAAAATTGGTTAAAAAAATTGTCAATGTAAAATTTGTAGATACTTTTAAGAAGATATGTAACATATTTAAACGAACAAAGTTATGAATTTTCTTCTTCTTTTCCTCGCTCCTTTCCATTTATTTAATTTTTTCGGTAATAATGGTCGTACCAAACTTTTGTCAACATAAAATTTGCAGGTAAAATAAAGGAAGTTTACAATAAATTGAATTTAAAAAAGTGAATTTAATATCTTATAAATTAACGATGTTATGATGTTTTTCTTTCTAAATCCCTATTTTTTCACCCTTTCATCTCATTTTAAATTTTATGAAAAATGTGTGATACGTATATATTTCACCGTTATTTCAGAAATAACAATAACTTTTAATTAATTTGATATGAATTATAATTCTGAAGTTAAGCTTTTTTTTCAAGCTTTCACAAAACTTCTCTCTATTCTCATCCCCGTTGTCCAATTTTGCTCCTTAATGAAACTGATCAATTGTCTCAGCCCATTCGCTTTATATGTCAATTTGGCAGAATTATGGAAGTTTTGATGTATATAAAAAATGCTATATATATGTGTGCGTGTGCATGTGTGTGTATACGGTGAGCATAAATTATCGAGCGCATTTTAATGTTCTATAAAATCGAAACAAATGAATGTAGCAGACACCATTCTTATTCAAATGCGAAAATGATTTAACCTTTTATGTACCGCATTATAAATTCATGAAAATTTTACATTCTAAAGCACTTTACGGAAAATTTTTTAACTAAATTAAAAGAATTACATAATCATTTAATCAATATTTGAAGGATTTTAGAAAGTTTGAAAAATTTAGAAGGATTAATTAAATTTAAATTTACAGGTACTTTGTGCAACTTTTATAACCCCACTCAAATCTTTTACCTTTTTTTTCTTAGTATTTTGTAGACTTATAAAATGTACAAATATTATTTTTTTACAACATAAATATAAAAATATTTCCGACTCGAAAAATCCCCATCACAATCCCTCAGCCCCAAGAAATCTGAGAAGATGCAGAGGCAAAACAAATAACCCTTTTAAAAATATTTTTGTTTTGTGTAACCAACAATGCTTTTGGAACAAGATAAAGCAATGTATCTGTAACTCATTCTAAACAGTATTAAAACTAACTGACGTATTAAAAGAATTTTATAAGTTATTAAAATGGCACTTATAACCTCATCAGACCTGAGCATAAAATAACTCTACAAATATATATTTGTTGCTTTTGCATAATCGAAATGACACCATAGATGACAGAAACAGTCATTTTCATGAAACCAGTACTTTAGGGGACTGGTAATTTAGGTTTACAATTATGGATACAAAAGTACTAATCCGCTTAAAACATCAGTTTAATTATCAGTAATACAAATTAACGCAATAACAAAATTAACGTCTTTAAACAAGTAAATGATCAGCAGATCCTCAATTTTTTTTTATTATAAAGTATTTAAGATAAATAATCATGAATACTTTCTTGGCCACTATATTTTGAAGGTATTTTCGAAACTCAGATTGAAAATAATATTTATTTTATGAGGTAATAATCATCAGTGCTGATATTTATTGGGATTATTTTGAAGCAAAAAACATTCAGCTGTAGAGAAGTAAAGTAAAAATGCAAAAAATTCGAACAGTTTAGTTTTTATAAGGAAAAGAATGGAGGTACACATTTGTGTACCTCAGGTCTGAAGAGGTTAAGTACCTTCGGTACACTGAAAAAAATTTTCCCGTTAAGAAACGGAAATAGTTCAGTTAATTTAGACGCCAGTACTACTTCCGTTTTTTAACGGAAAAAAATTCCGTAAATTCCAGAAATAGTTCCTTTTTTTTCACAAAATATTTCCGTTTTTTTTTTAAATATTTTCTCTTGCAAAAATTTTCGTTTGAAAATTAAAAGAATTTTTCAAGGACAAACGAACACCTTTGTGATTTTTATTCTTTACTTTAGAAAGACACGTTAACATCATTACCATATTGTATACATTTAATTTAAACAACAGTGAATAAATGTGACTTACCTTCCATAGGGATTGAACCCGGGAGCTCTTCGGTCGTAGACCACAGTGTAATACCATTACACCAAGATTACACAAAACACTTTTTCAAATATCTTTAGTTATTTCGGATGCATTTCATAAAATAAAGACAAGATTTTAAAAGCGGTTTTTTTTTTTTTTTTTTTTTTTTTTTTTTTTTTTTTTTTTAAGAGAGGGTTTTTTTTTTTTTTTTTTTTTTTTTTTTTTTTTTTTTTTTTTAAGAGAGGGTTTTTTTTTTTAATTGACCGGATAGTTTAAAATCATGTTTTACAGATTTTCTTTCTATAATTTCTAATATTTAGCTTTTTAATTTTAGCTTTATAAAAAAAAAAGTTTAGCCTTTAAAATATTACATGCATGAATGAAAGTATTAAAACATTTTGTTTCCTAATTTTTTGGAAGAGTTTTAAAGTTCTATTATAATATTATTCATATTCATTTACTTATTTTATAAAAGGTTTGGTTTATTTTTGTCGTCCGATTATCTGCGCTAGGGATATAGGACCAGGGGGGGAGTGCCCTTCGTGGGGGTCTTTCTAAGGGAACCTAACCCGTATTTACGCAAGGTTCGAAGAAAACCACGAAAACTCCGAACGGTTAGGCCGACAGCCGCGATTGGGTTCGAACCCAGCACCTGCCGTCTACCAGTTGAGAGGTCCGTACCTCTCGACCACTGGTGGGGCTATTTTATAAAAGGATTCTAACACACTTTAAAAAAAAAGCATGTATTTTAACAAATATTTTGTATGACGATCTATTGTAAACTCAATAAAAATAGTTACTATAGTAACTATTAATTATAGTAACTATTAATTTTAATAACTCATGTATGGGTTATTAAAATTAATTACATTTATTGATTATTATGACTTAGGTAATCGCCGAAATAATAATAATTTTGGTAATATATTTTGATGTATTTTAAATTTTATGTGCGAACTTTTTAATTTGAATAGATTAAAAAATATATATACTAAAATTAAAAGTAGATTTTTTTCTCACTGAAATATCCTACACACTTTTTGTACTGTGATTAAATAAACAATACTTTAAAATGATACTGAAAAAAAATAATTTTCTTTAACTGTATCAAACTTAAAAAGAATTAATAAATCTTATTATTGCTATTATTAATTTAATATTGTAAAAATATGCTATCTTTTTATTATTAAAACAGAAAAAAAAAGAGAAACGTTGCTATAACGTTTTTCTCTATTTTTCTCATACAGATGAAGCCACGATACTTACCGGTTAAAAATACCAATAACATGTGCTGTTAAAAACGGAAGGTTTACTGTTTCGGAAAAAATTAACGGAACAGTTCCGTATTTGTAACCGAAAAGTAGGAAATACGGAAATACTACTGTTTTCTCGGAAAAATAAAACTATTCCGTAAAATTTTACGGAAAACTTTGTGTATATTAACGGATATTTTTTACAGTGTAGATAAATTGTAAAACAGTTTGTTTTTAGCCATAAACGTATTTTCGGTAAAATGGTGAGCACGGCATTTCGATGGGAATTTCTACATAGGATAGAAATGAAATATAAACCCCATCGCAGCAAACATTTCTCTTTCAAAGCAATGATTTTTATGCATTATAACTGAGGATTGACTGAAACCTTAACCGAAATTGAATTTTGATGATATTCCTAATTTCGGCAGAAAACGAGAACAAGAATGTCCAAAAGAGTTTTTTAAAATAAATAATATCTTCATAAAATACACGTCTTTTTTTATATGACTATGCGTGTATTATTTTATATGCATAATTATTAATTAATTATAAGCATATCTCACTTTGCTTCTCTGTGTCGCAGATGAAAACATTTTATTTTCGTATAAAATAAAGATAATTAATTTATGAAGCACACATTATATTTTTCAAATTCCAAAACAAATTTCATCAAATTCAAAAATGTTTTAAATATACAAGCATCCATTTATCTTTTATAATATTTTTTTATATCTGTTACGATAGAACTAAATTAATACTTATATTCGAAGTATTTTAAATACTTCTGCCATTGCAAAGCTCCACCAGGGGCCTAGAGGTTATGACCTCTCAACTGGTAGGCGGCAGGTGCTGGGTTCGAACCCATTGGCGGCCGTTTGAAGTTTTCGTGGTATCCTTTGAATCCGGCGTAAATACTTGTTAGGTTACCTTAGAAAGACCCCCCACGAAGAGCACACCTCCCCCTGGGCCTATATTCCTCGAGTAGATAATCGGCCGACTAAAAATAAACCAAACCAATTCTGCCAATGCAAAATAAATCATTTCTATTGCTTCGAAGTTTGTAGTTCTTAATGAACACATTCAAAGTATCAGCAAAATTTAATGATATATCTACGACTTGCTTTTAAAGCAAAACTCATAATTTCAGTTTTTCGTGACTGATAATTTTAAAAAGTAAACTTCACAAAAATAAGTAAAGAGTGTCACATTTCCGCCTATACATCTTAAATTAGAGAATATTATTGAAAATTTTCATAAAAAAGATACTTTTGTGATACAGATACTTTTGGGTGAGTTTCGGCCCGGAAGAATTTTTGGACGAGTTTTCGCTGAGAATGAATTTTAGGTAAATCTCAGACTTTCAGTAAAACTGAAAACGAAACAAAAATTTCGGTCTATAACAATTTGTAAAATTATAATAATTTAACAGATTTATCTAGACAAAAATTTAAAGCCTCTATCTCACCCATGAAAGAAGATGCGAGTTTAAGAGCTATGGACTAGAAGAAAGGAAAGCTAGAAAAGGGAAATACAGACGCATCAAATACAGCCCCTTTGTAAGTTTTACTAATGAATGGGGAAAGGAAGGATCATAGAAGAAAATCTTTCTGTATTCCTTTTCAAAATCATAACTGTAAGAAGACCAAACACTTTCTTTTGTGTATCTTATCGCACTGTAAAAAAAAAAAAAAAAAAGTTAAATTAACGTATTGAAAAATTTAGAGACTTATAATTTAGCCTTTTTTTCACGGGATAAACAATTTATTTTATATTCCTCCATTAATCGTTAAACGAAAACACCCATACATTAAACGAACAATTTTGATAATTTATTGAAGTTTTACTTTACAAATTAAATTATGTTTGCAAATGTTTAATAGTGTGTGTAAGGCGTGCTTAACATAATGATTGTTTTAATACACGTAATGTAATAAAACCTCAAAATGTTCTTTATCTGAAGATCTTCAACAACATTAAATCACATCACGTGCAATAAATGGATCTATGTGAACATCACGTAAATTGGCTAAAGTTAAACTCCTGTAGTATTTAAGCCAGTATGTAAGCTGTATGTAAGTAGGGAAGTAAAAGTATAATATTGCAAGGCATGTAATTTTTTTTTTTTTTTTTTTTTTTTTTTTAGTTTCACATTATTAAAGTACATTATACGTATATGTCGAATATCTCAAGATTTTACAAATTTAAAATATGAGATCTGTAACTGCATCTGCTTGAGACTATTAAAAAAGTCACATTCATATTATTTTTTCTTATAAAAAATAATAATGCTTTTAAGAAAAAAGTAATTTAAATAAATATGCATTTGTTTTTTTGATTCACATTACTGAAAAAAATAAACTGTAAAATTAGATTATCAAAAATTTTGATGACATTAAAATATGAAACATTTTATCGTTTGTAGATTCTTGTGTTTAAATATAATTCATGTTTGTATTACTTTTATCATAAAATATATATAATTATCGAAATTAAAAGTAATTAAAATATTTGATTCAAAAAGTATTATAACTTTTCAAAATAAAAGTTTTCAAAAAAATAATTTTAATTATCTCGGTATATTCTCATCAAAAGTCTTACACATAAAAACCCATAATATTTGTGATGCAGGTAATGAAATAAAACATCTAAATGATCCCTATCTATATTTTTTAACAATAATAAATCACATCAAGTGCGATAAACATATCTATATGAACACACTTTAAATAACTAAAATTAAACTCCTGAAATAGTTTAAGTTAGTATCAAGGTTGCCAATTTCGCCGCAAATTTGAAAATGAAATTTTAAATTCAGACTGGAAATTTCGAAAAGGAATTGTTACTGTATATTTTCACTCAATGTTGTTTGATAAAATGCTATTTAATTTTCTACTGGCGGTGTAGCCTAGCAACCAAGATATATCTAATTTTTTCAAAATGTAAAAAGTTTTCTGTGCAAACGATAATTTGTGGTAAATACATTATCTGCTTTATTTCTTCAGCTTTTACCTAAGCTATGTGAAACGATATTCTTTTTGTTTTTGTGTTTGATAGAATGTTTATTATGAGAATATGTGTAAAAATGTTACGGTTTTTATTGGAGTTGTGTTTTGTTAAATTATGTATGTTCGAAAGAACCTGAGATGATTTTCTCATGAGAATAAACTATTTAAAACCAGAGATGAGTAATTAATTTTGAATTGAGTAAGAAATTAATAATAAACTTCCAAACAATTGGAAGATTTATATGAATGGAATTTGAACTTACCAAAAAGTTATCAAAAATTCTCATAAAGGAGAAACGAAACATATGGTTCGTCGATCCGGAGAAAAATCAGCGAGTTGTTGTTCTACGTCAATGACTGAAGGATAACTGGTGAATATTTTGTGTTGCTTTGTTATTTCGTCGTATCTAGAAATAATCTTTTAAAGAGTCAAGAAGGGTAAGTGCACCCATTTAATTTTTATTCGTTAAAAATGAGTATGAAAGAATTAAATGCGAAAAAGAAAATTTACAAAACCAATTTAACAAAACTAAAAGAAAAATTATCGAATTCTGAGCTAGAATTAAATGAATTAATTCTTATAAAGGAGAAACGAAATAAATTAGAACAAAACTTTTCTGAATTGTTTGAGTTTATTTATAAGATAAGCAAAGACGATAAAATTGAGGATTTTATTACGGAAAACGAGGAAATTAATGAAATTTTAGAAATAATGGAATTTGAACTTACCAAAAAGTTATCAAAAATGAAATTGCAAACTGTTAAAATAGAAAACGCCACAAAAGCTGAAAATAACATAAAATTGCCGAAGTTAACTCTTCCTGTATTTACGGGTAATTTGCATGAGTGGCTTTCTTTTAAGGATATATTTAAGGCTACTGTACATGAATATTCAAATTTGTCAGGGGCAATGAAATTACAATATTTGAAGTCTTCATTGAGATGAGATGCATTTTGTATAATACAATCTATTTCAATCGTGGATTCTAATTATGAAGTTGCATGGTCGCTTTTGGAAGAACGGTTTTCAAATTCGAGAGAACAAGTTTACGCGCATTTAAAACGCTTTTTAAATACTCCTGTTATTCAGAATGAGTCCCCAGCAGCATTATTAAATCTAATAGACATAACAAATGAATGTATTAGGTCGTTAGAGATTTTAGAACAAAAAGTTGATGGGTTTTCTACTACTATGTTTGCTTATTTTTGGTAATTGATAATATCTCATAAAAAAAGTTATTCTTTATTTCTGGTGTGAACTTGAAATTACTGAATAAAATTGGGGACAAATGGGAAACACTTGTCAGTAAATAAACTAGAATATAAAAATATAAAAGAATTCATTTACCATGTTACATAAAAATCAAATATTTGTTTTCTAATTCGTATTATATAAAAAAAAAAAAAAAAAAAAATCAAAGTGTGAATTTAGATTATCTCACAATTCCTTGAGTTTTAAATATCAGACATTTAATTATTTAATTGTTTGTGCTTCAGTATATTTGAAAATAAAACACGTTAATGTTATTTTTGTTTATTATGCATATAATGTTAATGTTATTTATGTAAATGCAAAAGGGAATCAGTGAAATTAATTGAATGTCGAGGATTAAAACTTGATGTAATTTTATTTTTATAATATTAAGTGTTCGGTTCAACAAAAAATTATAAGTGTTGTCTTAGTTATTCTCTGAAAATATTATACCATTACGCAACAAAATATTAATAATATTTAATTGAAATTATCTACTTAGAATCTACCAGTCATCTCTCTAAAATATCTGACCTTTTTTCTTTATCTACTGATGTTTCTTAAAAAAATACTGAATTGTTTCAACTAACAGATTTTTTAATTGCGTACCATGCATAACAAACATGGATTGATTTTTTCTTACCCAAATAATAATGTGATTCAAGTAATAGTATAAAAACTCAAAATATGTTCTCTACTTAAACTTTTTGGCAACTTAAAATCATCTCACGTCCAAGTAATGTATCTAGATAAGGATCACGTAAATTAACTAAAGTTGAACACCTCTAGTTTAAAGTCATTACATAAACTACAAAAGAAAAAGAAAACCAAAACAAGAAAAAAGAAACATTTGAATTTACGAGATACATTAAAAATCTGTCTTTACATTTTAATTATTGAAAAAAAAAGATATTTAGGGATTAAAAACTGGAAAAATTTTAAACAAGATATTCATAAAAAATGTTTCAAAATGTGATATTCAGGAATAACATTTATGATATTTAAACAATATTTTTTAAATAGTGATTTATCTGTTTAATTAATGTACGGATATCCACCATAGCTAATATTAGACTTTTTCTAGATTTTTCTAGATATTTTCTAGATTAGATATTTTCTAGAAATTATTTTCTGTTTATTTGTCATTTGTTGTTCTCTAAAAACAAATGTATTTGAAACGTCTTACAATGAAGTGGGCAATACTTGAGTTCTGCAGTAATATGCAGAATAATATTTCGTTATAACCCATAATCCTTTACTTACCACATACGTTTTTGAACTATTGTGTTCAGTGAAATATCCACCCACTTTTGTGCAATTATAAGATTTTGTATGCTCATTGCTATTACAATTTCGCCAGAGTTGAAAATTTTCATTCTATGGCAATTTTATTATACAGTGTGATTCTAAATTCTTTGTACAGACTTTAAGTTTTGTAACAATCATTTACTGTAACATGCTGTTCTGTTACAGTTTCTGTTACAGTCTGTCATTCTTAATAATAACACTAAACGTATGGTCATTCCGTCTATAGCTAACTGTGCTCGTTTCTATCACTTCCTAAGGTCCATAAACCTACTCTTTCATTTCGCCCTATCGTTTCTAATATTGGTACTGCTTCTTATAAACTTGCCAAGTTCCTTTCTAAGTTACTCGCTCCTTTATCTTCCATTAATTTTCACACTGTTAAAAACTCTATTGACTTTGTTGATAAAATTAAACGCCTTTCTCCTTGTAATTACAAAATGGTTTCCTTAGATGTTAAATCCCTCTTCACTAACGTCCCTTTTCAAGGAGCAATTGACTGTTTGGAAAGAAGGCTACGCGAATTCCATTACTCTTCCATCGAGATTGACGAGATCCTGCAATTAGTTAGTATTTGTGTTAAGCAAACCGCTTTCCAATTTAATAATTCCTTTTATGATCAAACGGATGGTTTGGCCATGGGCAATCCTTTGTCTCCTCTTTTATGTGATATTTATATGCATTTTGTGGAAGAAAGACTCTTCGGTTTATATAATTTTCCCTTCTGGTGTAGGTATGTTGATGATACTTTTATCTTAGTTCCTTTTGAGCTGGATCTCCAAAATCTCCTTTCACATGTCAACTCTGTTGATCCTTGGATCCAATTTACTCTTGAAGTCGAAGAGAACGATTCTCTTCCTTTCCTCGATGTCTTGGTCACTAAACACCCTGATCGGTTCTCTACCTCTGTTTATAGAAAACCTTTCGCTGTATCTTTTCCTCCGCATGCTTTTTCTAACCATCCTCCACAGCATAAAGTGGCTTCCTTTTATACTTCTGTTTATAGAGCACTTCGGATTTGTTCTGACTCTTCTGCTCTAAATAATGAAATTAGTTACCTCAAATCTCTTGCCCTCGCTCGTGGTTATAATCCCTCTTTGATTGACAAAGCTCTGTATAAATTTAATAAGCCTAAACGTCTTCTTACTGATTCTAGTAATTCGTCTAATATTAACTCTTTAGTTCTACCTTTTTATTCTCCTCTTTGTTTCAAAATTGCTTAAATCCTTTCTCGTTTCAATTTTAAAGTTATCTTCAAACCTATGTATAAAATTAAATTCTCGTCTTTGAAAGATCCTATTCCTGTTGAGAACCGGTGGGGTGTTTATTTTATTCCTTGCTCTTGCAATTTGGGTTATATTGGTCAGACCAGAAGAGCGTTGAAGAAAAGATTGGATGAACATCAGAGATATATTATAAATCAGGAATTATCTAGGTCTTCGATTGCTTCTCACTGTTGGTCTCCCGGTCATTATTTCAATTTTTCCATGGCAAGAATTGTTTCTAATCCTGCCTCTCCTACTTATTTAGATACTCACGAAGCTTATTTTATTTGTAAAAATTCTAATACTCTCGTCAATGATCTCTCATCATCCTCCTCCCTTTCTCCTGCATAGAAATTACTTTTGTAGGGTTTTTTTTAATTAATTAATTTATTTTATTTACTATTTTTACAATTATTTTATTTATTTATTTATTTATTTATTTTATTATTATTATTATTATTATTATTATAATTTTATTTATTTTATTTATTTATTTATTTATTTATTTATTTATTTATTTATTTATTTATTTATTTTTTATTTATTTATTTTTTATTTTATTTATTTATTTTTATTATTATTATTATAATTTTAATTATTTTATTTATTTATTTATTTTTTATTTATTTTTATTTCATTATTAATATTATTTCCCACTGTTTTCTTTCTCTTTTATTAGTTTATCATCATTTTTCTCTTCCACCTGGACTCTTTTAGCCAGCGCCACCTGTGGCACTCTTTGTAACTCCTCCTTCTTTTTTAATGTTATCTTTACCTTTCTCTTCCTCCTTGGCTCTGTCAGATAGCGCCACCTTTCGCACTCTTTGTAATCTCCTCCCTGTTTCTTTCACCTTTATTTCCACTCTGTCCCTTGTGACACGTGTTTGGATCAGCTGAAGACGAGCTGTATTTTTGAAGCTCGAAACGCGTCCTGTTTATTTTCCTTTTTATGGTGATTATACAAAGTTTTTTAGCTTATTTATAAAGTTTGTGAATTAAAAAAACTTAATTTATAATTTTTTCCAGGTATTTTTGTCTTTTTAATTAAAGATTTCGATTTCATACCGGGAATTTTCAAAGAAGAATTTTTTTCTGTATATAATCATAAAATGTCTGCCTTGCGTGATGATGTTGCAAAAAGCGTTTTTAATGGCAAGTTTCTGCGTTGGCACTCCGGAAAGCTTCGGTGGTTGATGCGTATTACGCTTGCTTCTATTTTTTATTTACTCGATATTTAATTTACAAATTTTTTTGTATAGAAATTTTCTGGTATGAATAAATAATTTTGAAATACAAAGGGGCCACATTGGTAGCCCTGATATTTGTACCGCAAAGCGTCACGTGCGCAGATGCATTCCTATACAAAAAATGATATTTACAGTGTCATGTACCAAACCTTAAAAATTGTACCGTGAAGTTAAAATCACCCTGTAAAGCAAAGTGCTCTATTATCGTCCCCCAGTTACTTTTAGTCCTTTAGAAGTTTTAATTTTCAGTGAAAACATACCAAATTTGGATTTTGTACAGACTAACTATTCACACATATGGAAACATGGGCAAATGTTGTACAAAAAATCTTTAACAATACGAAAAATTGGTTTTTTGTAACAGTATCTCAATATGAAAAAAAAAAAAAAAAAAAAAAAACTGTCCCAATTTCGTCCCTCTGAAAAAAATCCCAAAAAGCCACAGATTTACTTATGACGAAATCAAAATGTGTTTCAAAATAAATAATTAACATAACTTACCTTAACTTAAGGTACAAATAAATGTACTACATATAAATTGTGCATTATTTTTATCTCCTGAGCATGTTTCGTGTGATCCTGTGCAGCACTGAAGGTACAGAACCCATTGTTCCATATGCTTATCATGAAAAAAACGCTTCAAGCATGTAGGGCACTCTGTATCATTGTCGTCATCATCACATATATCATCACCATGAAGAATTTCAACGGAAGAATTACTTTAGTCATCAATGATGTTTGGTAGGTCACATTTGGACTTATTAAACGATGGATTTTTCCCCTTTCCCTTGAGAGTGATATTTGTGAAAAGTGTTTTTCAAACTGAGCTTTTTTTCTTAGCCTAGGAATTTTTCACTTTGTTTTCATGCGGCGAACCAGTGATCAATGTTTCTAATTCTTCTGGAAGAACTTGCTACTGTGATCAATGGCACTTCCCTGATCTCTTATTATAATGGACTTATTTACAAACTTTGAAGCACATTCTCAAATATAAGTGTATACATACATACATTAAAAAAAATGCAGGCACATTATTCATCAGAATTTGACAGCGCTGAAATACGTTTCTGATTTCGTCTCCGGTACGAAAATAAGAATTGAAAACGGGACGAAAAAAGACAGCGCTATTTCTTTATTAGGCGATGTTCTTGTAAAATAAATTGAAAATTGTAAAATTCTCTATATGGTACTGTTAACATTTTATCTACATAGATAACATGTAATGGATAGGAAATAAATACTTACACCAATATAAATATCGTTCTACAAATAACTTAGGAAGAAGTTAGATATTCTAAAAATAGGAAATCCGAATTTAACAATACATCGATTCGTCTTGGCGAGTGAAAATTTCACTTCTGAATCCTTTTAACTTCCGTTTGTTTTGCCTTGCGTGATCAGTAGCGCCATTTTCAGAGAAGCTGAGAAATGAATGGGGACGAAATTAGAGAAAATATGAGCACTTTACCTTAAATAATAAAAAAAAGGTTCTAGAACATTCCATAATCTCTGTACACAATTATTGAACAAAAAAGTTTGAAAATATAAATTTTTTAAACCCATATTTTTTATTTACTTTTTTCACTTCAAAATATAAAGTAAAGCTAAGTATTTCTATAATGAATCAAGTAAGTTAGACAATTTTGAAAAGTTTCAAATGTTTATCTAAATAAGAAATTTAGAAAAAAAAAATCAAAGCGTAAAAAATTCATTTCTAGAAAAAAGAAAGAAAAAACTATCTACAAAAAGATGATACTTAAAATATATTATTTAAAACCCTTTTATCATCATAATATTTTGGGTCTATAGACATTTGTGTCCATAGTCTTTTAGCACTATCTTCAGGCCGATTTTTAAAAACTCAAAACCATGAAATGTTTCAAATTTCATGCACACTTTAATATATTCATATCTTTAGTAGCACAATTGAAGTTTATTTTAAAGTAGCAAAAAATATGCTGACCAGGGATTTAACTTGGATTACATCAAGCATAGGTATCCACGTTTGATTTCTGGATTGGACATTTAAATGATTTTTCTAGTTGAAAAAAGAAAAAGAAAATCTGTAACCTAGACAACTAGACTTTGCTACATGCTAACATCTCCACTTTGTACTGTCTTTAATATTTACACACGTTTCTGTGCATTTTTAAAAAATCATAACTGAAGACAAAAAAATATATATATTAAGAAGCGTGTAAATATTATATTCAAAGTGCCTTTTTTAAATAAGCCGAACTTATTCAATATCAAACAACACACTTTTAACGTGTAAGTACATTTCTCCCGTATTTGACGCAGAATTTATTCCCTTATGTTACGAAATAATTTAAACAATTACACTTTTTATATGAATGATTAAAACATTTAACAAACTAAAAGGTGTAACTTTCCGTTCAATTATTAGTTTAAGAGAAATTTTAAATGAAAAAAAAAATAAAATATTTTTTTTAGATATCAAAAATTCGTATTTGTATTTAGTAAGATAAGTTATAAAAAGAAAGGAGGTAAAGAACGTAATTTAGTGTGAACATTAATATTTATTTATATATATATCATGAAGATGTTTTTTTAGAATTATAAAATAATTCTCAAAGGAACATAAAAAGGTGTTTATTAAAAAAACGTGTACAAGAAAAAATATATATGTTTTCATCTCATCAAAAAAAAATTAATAAATAAATAAATATTCGACACTTTTAAAAATGCCCCCATTTACTTGTAATTTTTAAATAATAAAATAATAATCTGAATATGTTTCAATTTAAGAGATGAAAATTTCAAAAATAGTTTCGTTAGTTTTACACTTTAAAGTAAATTAAATTTTCAACATTTATTATAAAATTCATAATTTTACAAATAATTATTTTCCGTATTTTGAAACTACAAATATTTATATATATATTTAAAATATTGAAAAAGAAAATGTAAATAATTGACTATTTTGTTCAGATTGCGAAATTTAAAAAATATGCTTCTAAATAAGAAATAAAATCTATAAAATTTAAATTTACAGTATCCAATTAATCAAGATTGTACTATCTGAAAAATTGCAAATTATTCATAATTTTAAAAACACAACTGAATATAGATTTTTAGAATTTAAATAAATTACTTTTAAAATATATTATATATATATATATATATATATATATATATATATATGGTACAGGCCAAACCCGATTTCAGGCCAAACTAGTTTATCCTAACGCCCATCGGATAGACTAGTTTTTCCTAGGCCAAACTAGTCTGTCCTAACGTCCATCGGATAAACTAGTTTTTCCTAGGCCAAACCGGTCTATCCTAAGGCCCATCGGATAAACTAGTTTTTCCTAGGCCAAACTAGTCTATCCTAAGGCCCATAGGACAATCTAGTTTTTCCTAGGCCAAACTAGTTTGGCCTAACTCTTATAGGATAAACTAGTTTAGCCTGCTGTTTATTGGTCTGAACTAGTTTCTCCTAGGCCGATCTAGTTTATCCTAGGCCAATTCAATTTGGCGTGATTTTATTGAATTCAATGACCGCCACAGCGCCAACATTCTAGTTTGTCCTAGGCTGATCTAGTTTATCCTAGGCCAATTAAATTTTACGTGTTTTTAGCTTGCAGGCGTCAAAGCCTGAGAAATAATGGGCTCGCAGGTTCTGTATGTATGAATGTATGTATGTACGAATGTACGTACGTATGTACGTGCGTATGTACGTAACGCGATAACTCGTGATAGAAATATCCGATTTGCTTCAAGTTTTGGATATAGGTTCATTGATATAAGGTACTTTTCTGATTAATTTTGGGAATTCTTGGAATAATTGGGAAATATATTATTTTGAAATAATTGGGGAATTCTTGGGAATAATTTAGAGAAATAGATTTTTGATGCAGAATTGTCAGTTTTCATTTAAAATTTTAGATATAGGATCATTCTGACAAGGTGCCTGCATGATTAGTTGTGGATGTTTATTGTTTAAGTGTAAAAAAGGGGCAATGTTGGTTACCCCCCCCCACCCCATAATTTAGATAAATGGTTTTTGACGCAGAATTTACGGATATGCTTCACATTTGTATATAGGTTCTTTCTGATAAGGCGATTCCCTGAATAGTTTTGGCGGTTTAATGGTTAAGTATGAAGGGAAAAATGAACGATTACCCTCTTGCATAGAAAAAGCTAGTTCATCCTATGGGCATTTAGATAAACAAGTTGGTGTAGAAAAAACTAATTTATCCAATTGGCATAAGGATAAAATAGTTTGGTCGAGGCTAATCTAATTTAGCTCGAAAACAGGTTTGGCCAGTAAAAAAAAAATATATATCACTAGAAAAAGTATAAATGTGTGTCAAGTGTCATTGCTTATAACACCAATACAGAAATTTAACATGTTCACCTTAGAGACATGATGCATTGGACATGGTGTTTGCTTATTCAAGCAAATTATTATTATTTACTTTAATGTTATTTACTTTAATGTTATTTACTTTTGTACAGGCAGAGCTCTGTCTGTACAAAAATCAGTGAAAAAAGACTCAGTCCAGCTCGATCTGGCCCTACTCAATTTCTGCAAAAAAATTCTGGTTTTACTTCACATACAATTAAGATTCCTTTAAAAAATACTGCTTATATACTTATTGGATAAATGTACAATGTATTTTTAAATTATGTTGTGTTCACAGAAAGGAAAATACACAATGTATTAATGATTATCTAGATTCTTAGAGTTTCAATATTCAAATACGGATTCATTAAATAATCAATGTAGTTTAGAACAAAAGAAATAATATGCGAGTTATAAATATCATAACTTTTGAATCCGTTCAGCAAAAAGTAGATTTATGAATATATTTCTCTGTCATTCCTTAAGGTTTTTCTCAAATCCTAAAGAGCTACATCCTAACACATTTATTAACTACTTCCTTTTCGGAAATGCATAAGGTTAACAGAGTCAGATAATATATAATCGAATGGCGTAAACCATATTTTCATAAAAGCGATGTATCTTTGAGAAAATAATAAAGCTACGTTTTGAATCGAATTTCCGGTTACGACTTCACGAAAAAAAAAAAAAAAAACGCCGTGACAAGAATAGCTTATATGTCGACAGGTAATTAATTTCTCAAAAATGGAAAATGCTGTTCGATTGCAAATTTTGTTCAGCTTCATTCTGGCTCGAATATGCAATAATAATAATAATAATAATAATAATAATAAATGCAAGTCAGATCTCAATTGGCACGTGTGTGCAGACACCATGTCCAATGCATCATGTCTCTAAGGTGAACATGTTAAATTTCTGTAATAATAATAATAATAATAATAATAATAATAATAATAAATGCCAGTCAGATCTCAGTTGGCATGAGTGTGCAGCCACCATGTCCAATGCATCATGTCTCTAAGGTGAACATGTTAAATTTTTGTAATAATAATAATAATAATAATAATAATAATAATAATAATAATAATAATACTAATAATAATAATAATAAATGCAAGTCAGATCTCAGTTGGCACGAGTGTGCAGACACCATGTCCAATGCATCATGTCTCTAAGGTGAACATGTTAAATTTCTGTATTGGTGTTATAAGCAATGACCCTTGACACACATTTATAGTTTTTCTAGTGAAAGATATGTTTTTTACTGACCAGACCCGTTTTCGAGCTAAATTAGATTAGCCTCGGCCAAACTATTTTATCCTTATGCCAATTAGATAAACTAGTTTTTTCTACACCAAACTTGTTTATCTAAATGCCCATAGAATAAACTAATTTTTTCTATGTAAGAGATGTAATTTTTCCCTTCATACTTAACCATTAATCCCCAAAATTATTCAGGGAATCGCCTTATCAGAAAAAACCTATATACAAATGTGAAGCAAATCCGTAAATTCTGCGTCAAAAACCATTTATCTAAATTATGGGGAGGGGTTAACCTACATTGTCCTTTTTTTATACTTAAACAATAAACATCCACAACTAATCATGGAGGCGCCTTGTCAGAATGATCCTATATCTAAAATTTTAAATGAAAACTGATAATTCTGCATCAAAAATCCATTTCTCTAATTTAACGGTGGGGGACTAGACTCCCGTTCGCTCCCCTTTATTCTTATCCAATGAATTCCCAACATTAATCAGAAAAGTACCTTATATCAATGAACGTACATCCAAAATTTGAAGCAAATCGGATATTTCTATCACGAGTTATCGCGTTACGTACATACGCACGTACATACGTACGTACATTCGTACATACATACGTGCATTTATACATACAGAATCTGCGAGCCCATTATTTCTTAGGCTTTGACACCTGCGAGCTAAAAACACGTAAAATTAAATTGGCCTAGGATAAACTAGATCAGCCTAGGACAAACTAGAATATTGGCGCTGTGGCGGTCATTGAATTCAATAAAATCACGCCAAATTGAATTGGCCTAGGATAAATTAGATCGGCCTAGGAGAAACTAGTTCAGACCAATAAACAGCAGGCTAAACTAGTTTATCCTATAAGAGTTAGGCCAAACTAGTTTGGCCTAGGAAAAACTAGATTGTCCTTTGGGCCTTAGGATAGACTAGTTTGGCCTAGGAAAATCTAGTTTATCCGATGGGCCTTAGGATAGACCGGTTTGGCCTAGGAAAAACTAGTTTATCCGATGGGCGTTAGGATAGACCGGTTTGGCCTAGGAAAAACTAGTCTATCCGATGGGCGTTAGGATAAACTAGTTTGGCCTAGGCCAATCTAGTTTGGCCTGTAACATATATATATATATATATATATATATATATATATACATATATATATATTATTTTTAAATGTTTAAAATTACGTAATATTGGAAATCGGTATATAGTGTAAAAATCACTGACATGTAAATCCAAAATTAAAATATTTTACAAGTTAAGATTATATAAGTATATGCGTGCAAATGAAGGATTTCTTTGAAAGTTATAATAGCAAAATTTACAAGAACGTTTTTTTTAAATAAAATTAAATGCAATTTTGTACTAAGAGAAAAATTGCAAATGCTTAATAATAATAAAGCAAATAAATACAGACAAGTATTTTTTGCATCATATCTAACTTTCCCAGGCTGAAGGATAACTTCAGTATCGTACTATGTTCAATACTATCATGTTAAAGAAAAGTTTAAGTCTCTCAATTTTTATTCAAATTTTAAAATTAAAACGATAAAAAAATTTGAATAATTCATTTTTGCAGGGATGCAGTTTTTCTTTCCAATGAAAATGCTTTTTTAATCCCTTATATAGTGGTTTAAATAATATCCATATGAATATTAGTGTTATGTATATCTATATTCATAGGATATTTATATATGGTAATACCACAAAATTCAGCATTTATGCATAACTACATCATTGGTGTTACATCATTGGTGGCACTTATTAATGTAAAAGAAATAGCAAATTATTGCTCGTCACCAAAATATTTTCTATTTCCTTCCCTAAAACTTTAATACACGGTTACTTATTTAAATCTTTATTCGGAAATTATTTATAATAAATATTCTAATAATTAATGTTATTATTAACACATTTTCTTTTTATAAAGTATTTCAATGAAAAATCTTTTACTGCGTCCTCTCCCAGCAAATTATGAAAATGCTTTTAAAAACTATTGTAAATTTTCTCTAACTATTTACAGTATTTTTTATGTTTATATAAAAAAAAATAGTATTTCATATAAAAAATACGATAAATTTGGGCATTTGAACTTGTAATACAATGTTTCTGCGGTATTTTGAATTAACAATCACTACTTGCCATTGTGCGTGTTCAGTTTAACAGTTTCATAATTTGCTGAGCGAAGACGAAGTGAAAGATTTTCCATAATATATTTTACAAAAAGAAAATGTTTTAATAATTTATTATAGATAAGTTTCGAATAAAGATTTAAACCAGTATCCGAGTGTTACATTTTTAGGAGAAAAAATTGAAATTTCTGAATATTTTACTTACTAATAAAAATTTGCAATTTCTTTTATATTAATAAGTAATAAAAATGATGAACACCAATGGTGTAGTTATGCATAATAGCTGAATTTTGTAATATTACCATATATAAATATACATATAAATAAAGGGATGCATAATGCTAATAGATAATATGGATATTATTCGAACCGCCACATAAAAAATTAAAAAAAAAATTCATTGAAAAAAAACTGTATTACTGAAAAAAATTAATGATTTTTTTCTTGATTCTTTAAATTTCAAAATTTGAATAAAAATTAAGTGACTTAATCTTTTCTTTAACATGATAATATAAAACTTGCACGATACTGAAAATTTCTTTAAGTCTGAGAAAGTTAGATATGATGCATATAAAAAAACAACCATTGCTATTAAATTTAAAACACTACAGTTCAGAAGAACTTTAGTTCCTTGCAATATTAAAAGCAAATTTATAATTTTAACAAAATAGAGAAAAATTAATAAATTAAAGTATCAATAATAAAATGCAGCTAAGGACAGATTTTTAAGACATAATTTTTAAATATTGCATTTTAGTAAATAATTACATTTTTTTAAAATTTCTGTCTCGAATTTAAACCAGTTTCTTTATAAAAACGTTGTAATTTTGTTCTGTGAGTGTAATTTCTTAATACATGTGATTCCTGAAATCAATATAAATCCTTATCCCCACTGAAATTTATCAAGTTATCAATTTTATAGTATCTATAACATACCGGAAAATTTATTTCGGAAATTTAACATTCATACTAAAAAATTGTCTATAGTATTCCTTTCTCTTTTTAAGACAGACATTTCATGACTACATACAGAAAAAAAAAGTCACTGAAAATTTCTGGTATGAAATCGAAAATCCTGAATAAAAAAATCATTTTCTATTTTTTTATGTATTTCCTGCATTTGACAGAATTACCAAGTGAAAGGCGAGGGAAATTTTCAAAATGTCTTACAGATGTAAGCCGGCAAGGATTAAATAATAGCAAACATTATTCATTTACTTAATTTTAGCTTCTTGAATATATTTTTATAAATATTTATACAGATTTTTGTTTCATTGTATATTATCCATAAGAAGCCATTTTTCAATTAAAGCCACATTTACCCTCTTTAGATTGATATATTAAAATGTTAATCATAAACTCACACACTTTTAATTGGTCATTCTAAATTTATTTCTTTTTATTCTAAATTCAGAGAGACTATTAATAGTAGCTGATTCAATTAATCGCCTCTAATCCCAAGGAAAGCAAATAATGTGAAAAAGAAAAAGTCACGCAAAACAAACAAAGTGAAAATATTCAGTTTTCTTTAATAATAATGTATATATTTCATTAAAAGATGGAATAAATGAATGGAAACATTTCCAAAGACTTGTGTGATTTTGTGTTGCATGAATAATAAGGAACGAAAATGATTTTTAAAAAATTATTAATCATAGTTCGTTCACAGGCTAGGTGATAATGTTTGTCATAAAATAAATGAAAAAATAATGTGCTTACTTTTGAAGGGAAAATATATATGTTTATAAGGTGTCTTTAATGATAACGCCATGTGCTAATATTACTTCCATATATGAAAGAATATGGAAAAATTACACTACAATTTCTGAACTGAAATAATCTGAGTCATCTGAATGATTTGTTACATTTTTAGACCTTATAGTTGGAATCAACATTCAAGAATAAATTACCCTTATAAATTTTGCTTGGTTAGTTCTGTGATGTGAAGACTATACAGTTACTATGAAACACTTTGCTTGTTGCATAACTTTGTCGTATAATTCATGCATTTTAAATATCTTATGAGAGATTTTGGATGGGTTCACGAGGTAACTTGTAGTTTAAAATGTACTTCATAACATGTAGATTGGGGTAATGACTCCAATAACCCACATATTTATTTTCAGTGGCAGAACTATAGCTATTTTTTATTTACTGTTTTTAATGCTCAAGAGATCATCATTGTCATTTTTGGAAAATTAAATGGCTAAAAAGAAATTAGCGTGTTCAAAATGCTGATTTTTTTTTTTCATGACAGAATAATAAAATATATGAAAGAATATGGAATATTATTATTGGAATATATATTATTGCATTATGAGAAAGCAATTAATGGGTTAAGAATATCTAAAAGCAATTTGTCAATTTCTAATGCTGTAGAATTTGTAACGTTAAAACTGGAAAAATTTAATGACATTACTTTATTGCTTTATGTTTTTGTTTGCCTGGCGTTATTTCCCACATAAGCGTAAGATTTTGTTAATACATGTCTGCTAAAATATTCTATATACATGTCTACTATATGTATACATACAGGGTGTCCGAAAAGTCTGGAAACGGCCGAATAATTCAAGAAATACATATGAGATTGAAAAACGTAAATATACGTGTTAAATATTTTTAAATAAGCTACTCAGTGATACCAAATTTGACCTTCGCAACCGACCCCCTGGGGGTCAGAGGTGGTCCAACTTTGAAATCTTAAATTATAACCCCCATTTTTTATTGCAGATTCGGATTCTACGGACAAAAATACGTAACTTTTGTATTTGATGTTTATTTCAAATCTTCGTTTATCACGGTGTAATCGAGCATATTAAATCGATACATATTCCCGCTTTTCCAACAGGATTTTCCCTAATCGAAACTGATTGGGCAGAATTTTTGACGTCAAATTCCCCGTCTTTTGCACAAATAGCGTTTCCTGAAAATCACCCGTGGCGATTATTTCAATAGTGCTACACTGTTAAAAATCTGACCCATTTGCTGCAGCGTCACTCCACAGCTATTATAGAATATCTCTTTTGTGACCAATAAGAGTGCTCCATAACACAGTAAAGTAATCGTTTTCTATAAAAGTGGTGGAGTGACGATGCAGTAAAAGTGTCAATTTTTTACAGTGTACTTTACTATGTTATGGAACATTCTCATTGGTCATGAAACAGATACTCTATAAAAGCTGTGGAGTGACGCTACAGCAAATGGGTCAAATTTTTAACTGTGTGTAGTACTATCGAAATAATCGGCACCGGTGATTTTCAGGAAACGCTATTCTTGCAAAAGACGAGGAATTTGATGTCATAAATTCTCCCCAATTAGTTTCGATTAGGGAAAATCCCGTTGGAAAAGCCGAAAAATGTATCGATTTAATATGCTCGAATACCCGTGATAAACGAGGATTCGAAATAAACATCAAATACAAAAGTTGCGTATTTTTGTCCGTAGAATCCGAATCTGCAATAAAAAATGGGGGTTATAATTTAAGATTTCAAAGTTGGACCCCCTCTGACCCCCAGGGGGTCGGTTACGAAGGTCAAATTTGGTATCACAGAGTAGCTTATTTAAAAATATTTAACACGTATATTTACGTTTTTCAATCTCATATGTATTTCTCGAGTTATTCGACCGTTTCCAGACTTTTCGGACACCCTGTATAAATAAACATATATTATTTTAAAACATGTAAATATGTTAGTATTTTAATGTTTCTTGATTAAAAAAAAATACTAATAATGCACCTGCTGCTGTATAAAATATATTTCCCTGCAAGTTTTGAATTATATATATATATATATATATATATTCTGTTATGCATATATACATATTCTACATATATACGTTGCTGGTCCTTAAAATTGCAACACTATAAAAAAAGAAAATACAATAAAAATTTATTTATTGTACGTAAACAGCATGGCATGATACATAATGATTAATTTTGTGAGCATTTTGGGGCTTTACAGGGGTGGTAAATTAGTAGACAACACCAAAAACGCCCTTACCCGGTTAGGTATAAAGTCGAGCTGGGCTTGGATTACAGAAAATGACAATTCATCCCTTTCTGCTTTAAGTCAATGCCGCTCTTCATCAACCGTGTTAGCTGGAGAAGAGTGGCGGGCCAATTATTCCACAATACATGACTAGAGGTTTTCAATGGGTGATAAGTTTAGAGACCGTACACGACAGGATTGCAATCAAATACCCTATGCATGGAGGAAAGTCAGAAGATGACATTAGCAAGTTGGGATTCGTTATCTCGTTGGAAGATGGCGTTTGACAGACATCGAAAGAGATGCCTTATGCCGATATCGAAAGAAAACAGGTTCAGAGCTTTATTTTATGAGCTTAAACACGCGTTTATGGCCATCTGAGTACTGCAAAAAGAATTGGAACTCGTCTGAAATCACGACATTGTGGCCTTCTTGTACCCAGCTTTGTCGTCCATCGCCCCAGAGCCGCCGTCTTGTTTTATGCTTGTATTGTCAAGGCAATTCAATATAATTATCACCTTGCAGACAATCCACGATGTTGAAAATGTCGTCTCACCATAAGAGCGGATACTGCGATTCTGCAAACATCCCCACTTCCTAACTGATAGTCTTTGATATAAGTGTACGATTTTGCATTGTTGAGCACACCCCGTCCCCTCGGGCGTTAATCATGTAAGTGCAGTGAGTTATGCATGCTGTTTAATATAAATCCTCAGCAAGCCATTTATTCTATATTAGCATGACAGTGGATCGATTTCGATTAGTGCCAGAGGCGATATCATGATAATCTAGATTCAGAATAGACAATGATCCTGCCTCAATCAAATTCCGACACTTGCTGGTAAGCTCTTTTTAATACTATTCGAGATATAACACGATAGTCTGAGCAAACGTATGACCTTACAAAACGCACTCCAAATAAAAAAAATCATGACGTATTTTTTATTTATTTTTTATTTTTTACTATTTGGAAAATAGTTTTGTCCTCTGTAAAAAACGCACTTTTTTCTTTTTTTTTTTTTTTTTTTTTTTTTTTTTTTACCTATTTGGAAAATAGTTTTGTCCTCTGTAGATAAGTGAGAAATCTGAAGTATATCTGGATATTTTTATTGGTTGAGTTCCGCAAATTATTGAATTTTGTTTCATTTTATTCGTTTTCTAATTGGTCTATGTTTAATGTCATAAATGGAATACTTCTGTTTTTTATTTTATTCGTTTTCCGATTGGTCCATACTTAATGTCTAGAAATGAAATACTTCTGTTGACAATACAATGACAAAAAAATATTAAAAACTTTAAAAAAAATTAATAACTAAGGGACAAATTTAAATACAAGTTTCAAACAAGTTACATTTAAAAGTATTTTTTCTTTTTTATATGACAGCGTAAAAAATAAAAATGTCCAATGTTTAGAAATTTAAATATTTACATTATCTAAATTTGTTAAACTGAAATTTCTTTTAATGTTTGTGTATAAATGGCCCAGAAATATTAACGTGACTCTAAATGCCCAGGCATATTAATAGGACTCTATTATTAAGTAAGCTACGTTGTGATCATCATAAAAATGATGTTATTATTATTATATTTTAAATATAGAAATCATTTATAAGCCTAAAATATACTCTTTTAAAATATTATTTTCCAAATGGTCGTTGCAATTTGTTAAATTACATTTTTTTTTTTTTTTTTTTTTTTTTTTTTTTTTTTTTTTTTTGAATGGAGGGGTTTTTTTAATTATTTTTATTTATTTTTTATATAGCGCTTCACATGTTGTTTCTCTCTCCTGCGCCAACTAAATACATTGGAATACTAATCACTTGCATATTATAACCTCTTCTTACTTTAATGTGAATTTGATGTTCGTCCCATCATTTCTTCCTGATATTGCAACTTTAACCTACACGTGGGGCTCGGACAGCATCTGTCTGTCTAAGCACGTATTCTCGGGCAGATGCTGTCCAAGCCCCTATGTAAAGGTTAATAGCCAGCAATGTATATTTATGTCTATCAATCTATGTGTCCCACTCTATATATATTGAGTGTATTTTGTACAAACATAAAACATTTTTACTGACCAAATATATTTGTCATGTACACATCTTATATTGTGTCTCCGAAATATAGTGACATACTTTTTGGGAAGAGAGCACATGTTAAGGATTAATACTTCTATAAAAATCCATCACTAGAAACGTCGCTGCCCGCCCACCTGTTAGAGCCGATCACGAGGTCACTATAACTATTTTACCACAGTTATTCGAGCTGCATTTTCTCGGGAACGATATGCAATATTTTATGTTCAGTAAGCTGACAAAGCATCAACAATTCTACCAGTGTATAGAAAATTCTATCCACAGAGAAATGTATCTGAAAACAGGACTTTTTGAATATACATAAAAATTTTTGTGTATAAAATACACAATTTTCTATTTAAGACCATTACTGCGAACTTACAGTAGTGATGTGTTTAACGATAGTTAAATCATTAAATATATTTTGCAGAAAAAATAAATAAATGCGTTGTTTGTTCAAATGCTTTATCATATGAATGATTTTCCAAGACATCAATAAATAAATAAATAAATAAAGTAGTTATTATATATATATATATATATGATAAATAAATAAAACTGTTCGATAGACATATTTGCATTTTACTTATGGAACATGGTTACTACTTGTTGTTTTCTTCGACTTAAGCACAGTAAAGTCAATACGATTTTTTTAATTGAACAAGCAAATACGATAGGATTACATTTCCCTTCTAATTATTGAGTACAGTCTTCAAAAATATTATTAACAACAAAATTCGGACAATTCCGTAAAAAAAAAAAATAAAAAAAAATAAAATAATAAAAATAAAAATATATAAATAAATAAATAAGGATTTGCCTTACTCGTATATGCCCAAACACTTTAATAGTTTCTATATAAAAAATAGGCTGATTATAAAGATGTGACTCACTAATTATGTCGAATTTTAAATTCAATGAAGTTTTAAATGATGTAAGAATGCCTTAAGAGTTAAAAGTCCAAGAAATTAGGACCAATATTAGGTATATAAAAGGTAATAATATCTATAATAATGTGAAATGATTGAATCTAGCGTTCTTTGTAGCACATGCTAAAGGCAATAAAGATTTAACTATTATGTAACAAACAAATAATATCTTGGCCTTTTTATGATTCCGTTTTGTTTGCATAAAAATTATCGATTTATATACGTACGCGAGGCCAACCACATGCACAAATACTTGCTCGCGCACAGAAACACACACATATATATATTTTAAAACTACAGACAGATACACATTTCTGTGTCATTATTTTCCGTTCCATGGGATTTACTGCAAAGTATAATGAGATATTGAAAAAATCTCATAATACAAATGTGAGCTATATAATGATATATTTAGGGAATGCATTTCAAGAAATAGTTAAAGCATGAAAGTAGTCATTTTCTGCTGAAAACCGAAATCATTTTTTAGGCTATACTGCAGAAATCACATTTATTTTATTTAAGGAAAACATAATGATAGCTTTTTATATGAATTACTTTCCATAAAGAATGAGAATCTGGGTTATAAAATCGCGGGTAAACAAAGAACCATAATATATTGTATTTTTCAATTTTATCCCCTGAATTGCTCACTTTTTCTGTATTACTGATATTTGAAATAAATGATATTCCAGGATATACAGACTTTTTATGTCTAAAAATTGATGGGAAATTTCGAAAGATGCAAATATTTTTTCCTTTAGCATTTACCTGTTAAAAACGTACAAAATGCACAGTTTTCTGAAAAAAAATTATAAAATTATAAAAATCATTTATGACAAAATTTATATAATAAAGTTTTTCAAAACAGGAATACATTATATGTTATATCGCATCAATATCTATACTTGATTAATTCTTTTACAATTCTGTTATTTTAAATAATATATGTATGCATTCTCAAATCTATAATTTCTATGTTTAAAAATGTTTTCGACAAGTTTTTAAAAATGTTGTACATTTTATGTCAGTGAAATCATATGTAGCAATCACAAAAAATGGGAACACACTACAAAAACAAACTTTTGAGCATAGAAATCTGTTTAGATGCAAATGGTAGTTTCTGAAATACTATTCAATGAATGTTTACGTTACTGTACACTGGTGTTCAAAAGTTAAGCATAATTGGTAATTAAGAAAGTAATGAAAGAAATATAAATAGAAATGGGGTGAAACTCCATGTAAACAAAATAGTACGCGTCATATATTTTCGCGAACAGTTTTCCCCGAAATCGAGCAGGGGACCGTCAACAAATTGAAAAAGAACAAAGATCTTTTGGATAACCCTGTCAAAACTAATGTAGCAAAAGCGTGCACATTATGATTAAGTGGCTTATTGTAATGTACTGTGTTTATTTTTATACGGATAGCACGTATACTCGTAGACAAATTAAGATTTTTATAAAAACAGTCCTATATTTTTCCAAGTTTTTTGCTTATAACTTGCAGAGTTCTTAATATAAAATAATGTTCTTTTCTGAAAATATGACAAACATCATTGTACACAATACCCTGCCATCAGAATTTAAAAATAATAAAAATTGTATGAAAAATGAGTAGGTTTAGTAAACAATTTTTCATTGCTCATGCGTCAACGATATCAAAATTTCATTTGCATATTGTGTTAGCTAAATGTATAGAGCAACCTCTGTAAAAGTTTCAAAAACATAGCTTGAAAATTCTGAAACTGATCGTCAATAGAATCAACTCAAAATCCGTTATTCCTAAAAGGAAGCAAAAAAATCAGGGGTTTTATCCAAATATATTTGTACGTGCAATATTGTGTAGGCACTAAACAATGGAATATGCATACAGCCTCTCATCGTTTTGCTTCATTTAGGGAATAAAGGATTTTGATCTCATTCTATCAAAGATAATTTTCAGAATTTTTAAACTATGTTTTTGAGACTTTTACAAAAGTTGCTCTATACATTTAACTAACATAAATTGCAAATGAATTTTTAATAGCGTTCACGCATGCGCAGTAAAAATTATTTTGTAAACCTGCTCATTTGTCATACAATTTTTATTATTTTTTAATTCTGATGACAGGGTATTGTGTACAATGATGTTTGTCATATTTTCAGAAAAGAACATTATTTTATATTAAGAACTCTGCAAGTTATAAACAAAAAACTTAAAAAAGTTAGGACTGTTTTTATAAAAACCTTAATTTCTCTACGAGTGTACATGCTATCCTTATAAAAGTAAACACAGTACATTACAATAAGCCACTTAATCATAATGTGCAGTTTGAACGCTTTTGCTACATTAGTTTTGACAGGGTTATCCAAAAGATCTTCGTCCTTTTTCAATTTGTATACGGTCCCCTTTTCGATTTGGGAAACTGTTCGCGAAAATATATGACGCGTACTATTTTGTTTACACACCTGGAGTTTCATCACATTTCGATTTATATTTCTTTAATTACTTACTTGATGTATAAGGTCAAGGGTCATAAAATCTCGGTCAAGTTTGTTAATTGACAAAATCAGACCAAGGAAAAAAAATAAAGAGGGGGATTTGTGCAACCCGAAAAAAAAATAAGTTTTTAACTATATACATATCATTATTACTTTTAGTAAAAGGGCCAAAATTATACGTATAACAGATTTTTGATAAAATATAAATTGGGCTTAAAGGGAGAAAAAAGAAATAGGGTTTCACGGAGTAAAAAAGTCCTGACTTGGCCAAATGTCTAGATAAAAAATTCAATTAAATTTCCTTTAAATCTTTTCAATTTTATCTACAATTTTTATATTTTCAAATTCTTAAGTATACCAACCTTTACAGTAAAATAATTTTTTAAAAAGTTGCGGTTGAAGAGAAAATTATCCTATAATGCTTGTACTCCAGTCTAAACTGCCTATATTTCTGACTTATTTTTAAATTGATTTTTGCTACCAAACGAATTAAACTTGAAGGTCTCTTACTCAGAAACACTATAAAGGGACGTATTACCCGATTATCTATCTATCTATCTACCTATTTATCCATCTATCCATCTATCTATCTCTCTCTATATATATGTAATTACACACACACACATATATATATACACATATATATATCGGGTGGCCCAAAAATAACTGATGGATTTTAAAATTCAATAACTTGCAAACGGTGACAGCTATTCAAAAAAAATTTGCAGCAGGGTTATGTACAATGTTAGGAGTTTTTTTTTACCGTAATTTTTTATTTTAGTTCGCATATCAAACAATAGGTGGCGCTGACGGCGATTGAAGGCCAGATCGACGCTTAATTCAGCACTGATAATCTGGCATTCAATCGCCGTCAGCGCCACCTACTGTTTGATATGCGAACTAAAATAAAAAATACGGTAAAAAAACTCCTGTCATTGTACATAACCACGCTGCAAAAATTTTTTAAATAGCTGTCACCGTTTGCAAGTTATTGAATTTTAAAATCCATCAGTCATTTTTGGGACACCCGGTATATATACATATAAATTATATATATATATATATCTGACGATTTAAGGAGAACTCGAATTATTTCCACTGGTTAAAAAGAAACACACAGTCATGGCAAGCGAGGGAAAAAACAAAATAAATAAATAAATGTAGAAGATCCAATAATTAGTCATGGGCTGCTGTAAATTCATTTATTAAATTCGTAATAATGAGGAAGGAAAAGCTCCTTTTGCAAAAATTCCATCATTATTTCAGCGAGCTGTCCTCATCGAAGAAGCAACCCAAGAAATCTTCTTTTTCATCTCGAGACTTCCACCTTTTTAAACTAAAAAGAAAGTTCTGGAACATTCTGTAACCTCAAACCATCATTCTTTTATGTAAACAGAATTCTTGTCCAGCTACGAGATTATTTTCCACAAACGATAAATTTATTTAAAAAAAATATTATTTAACCAATTTATAATTGACTCAGAATTTTAAATATCTTAGGCAGACGATTTTTATAAATGATTAATTTTAAGAGAAAAAGAAAAGAAATGAATTTATTAATATGCAAATTATCGTTGACGGCGGGAAAATAAATAAATAGATAAAATAAAATAATGATATTTTTTGAAAGGTATGGTTTTGGAATAAATTTAATAAGACTTTCTTAAAAAGGGTTGATAAAAACATAGAAGAAATGAATTTTATTTGGAATATTAAGAAATAAAATTTAATTAAGAATATTTTTAATTTAGAGCCTCTTTTAATTTTACGCATACTGGAATAATGTTTTTTAAGGCAAATTAAGAATTTATATCGTCTGCATAAGAATTAACAGATTAGATTTAGAAACAAGATTTTAATTTAATAATTTGAAGAAAGTACGGAACATTATTATAAGAAAATTAAGATAGTATAAAGGTTAGTTTTGGCGAAAAAATTTTAAATTTGTAATATATATATATATATATATCATCATCATCATCATCAACCGTTTTCGATCCACTGCTGGATGTAGGTCTCCCCCAGATTTTTCCAATGTTTTCTGTCTAGTGCTTTCGTCATCCAATTTACACCAGCCAGTTTTCTAATTTCGTCACTCCATCTTACTTGTGGTCGTCTTCTTGGTCGTTTTACATCTCTGGAATACCACTGTAGTATATTTGTGTTCCATCTATTGTCTTGTCTTCTTGCAATGTGCCCAGCACATTTCCATTTTAGCTGCTTGATTCTTTCAAGGATGTCAAAAACTTTTGTTTGGTTTCTTATCCAGGTTATCCTCTTTCTGTCTCTTCTAGTTATGCCTAGCATGCATTTTTCCATGCTTCTCTGTGTTGTTTGTAATCTTTGTATCATCCGCTTTGTTAGTGTCCATGTTTCTGCTCCGTAGGTTAATGCAGGTAAAATACATTGATTAAAAACTTTTCTTTTCAAACAAAGAGGCATAATACTCTTCAGAATAATACTGTTCTTCCCGAAAGCACTCCACCCATTTCTTATTCTTCTATTGATTTCATTCAAGATACTATTATCCGATGATATTTCCTGTCCTAGGTACACATAACTTTGCAGTTCTTTAATCTCAGTGTTCTTGTAGACAATTTTCTTTTTTTTTATGTAAATGAATTAAACATCACCTTAGTCTTTTCTAAATTTATTTTTAATCCCACATTGATGCTAGCTTCTGCAAGATCTTTTAGCATAATTTCCAATTCTTCAGGACTGTTACTGAAAATTACAATGTCGTCAGCGAACCGGAGATGACTTAAAAATTCTCCATTTATTCTAATCCCTTTGTTTTCCCAATCCAGCTTCTTGAAGATATTTTCTAAGACAGCATTAAAAAGCTTGGGTGAAATGGTGTCTCCTTGTCTTACTCCTCTTCCGAGCTTGATCTTCGCTTTTCCTTTATCTAAACGGATGGTTGCTGTTGCTTTCTTGTAAATCTTCTTTATGATATTGATGTAATGTTTGTCTATACCAATGTCCTCCAGAGAATCTACTACCGCTGATGTGTAGACGGAATCAAAAGCTTTTTCATAATCAATAAAGGCAAGGCAGAGAGTTAAATTATATTCTCTATGCTTTTCTATGAGTTCTCTTACTGTTTGGATATGATCCATTGTGCTGAATCCACTTCGGAATCCTGCTTGTTCTCTAGGTTGAGCTGAGTCCAGAGCTGATTCAAGTCTTGTCGTTAAAACTTTGGTGAAAATTTTATAAATCACGGACAGTAAGCTGATCGGACGGTAATTTTTAATGTTTTCCTTCTCTCCTTTCTTGTAAAGTAGTACCATCACAGCATTATTCCAATCTTGTGGTACATCTGACCTTTTGAGACATTTGGAAAACAGTAAGGATAGCCTTTTTGCAAATTCTTCTCCTGCTTCTTTGATAAGGTCAATTGTAATTCCATCTTCTCCAGGGCATTTACCTTTTTTCATAAATCTAATAGCTTGTAAAACTTCGTCTGTCATCACTGGGATTATCTCTTCAGTTTCTGTTAAGATTTCTCGTTGATCGTGTTCGTTAATTTCTCTCTGATCTTCACATTTATATAGATCATTATAGAACTTTTCAACAATGTGTACTATTCCGTTGCTGATTTTGGTGATTGTTCCATCTGCTCTCTTCAGCGCAAAAATACCTTTTCTTCCAACACATAACTTGTGCTTAGCTGATTTTAAACTTTTGTTATCTTCCAGAACTTTTTTAACAAGGTCACAGTTAAATTTTCTGATATCTTCTGTAACGCATTTTCTTACTGTTTTACATAATTCAGCATATTCAACTCTTGATTTAGGATCATTTTTCTTCATTTTAAATTCTCTGCGTTTTTTCATCAATCTTCTTGTTTCTTCTGTTATTTTCTTTGTCTCTTTTACTTGTGCATCACCGGCTATCTTCTTAGCAATTTCTTGTAGAGTATTGGTTATCTTCCTGTTCACTATTGTAACATCTAGCTCTTCTTCTAAAGTTGATTGAAGTACTTGGAAACGGTTTTGGAGTTCCAAATGAAATTCTTCTTTATGTTTCATGAGGTTTATAATATCGATTGATTTCTTTGAGTGCAGCAAAAGCTTCATTCTTTCCACTTTAGTATTTAACAGCAGTTTGCATCTAACCAATCTGTGATCGCTTCCTGTATTGAAGTTATTGAGAACGCTGCAGTCCTGAATAAGATACTTTTTGTTGGTCAAGATGTAGTCGATTTCACTTGTTGAGCCATTTGCTTAACGCCATGTGCATTTTCTTTGTGGCTTTTTCTTGAAAAATGAATTCATGATATATATCTGTTCACATTCTGCAAACTCAATCAATCTTTTTCCTCTTTCATCTCGCATATAAATATATATATATATATATCACAAATAAATTTTAAAAGCTTATCACAGCTGGAAACACACATTAAAAAATATTGGCTCATATTTAATGGAACAACTAAATAAATTATGTGAGTCGACATAAATGACAAATTCCACCTAGTCAATTATGCATAGAAAACACGTTGTAGAGCATATTAAAAATGTATAAAGGCTTTTTTACGTTCGATTTTGTGAAAATCATAAAAATACTCTGTAAAAGTATTTTTCGAATATATCACAATTCCTTATCGGAATACTTTTTTGGGGATCTCCATGAACAATTTATAATGACTTTTTAATAAATACTCTACAAAAAACCTCTGCTTCCTATATGAGTGAGGCATATAAATTTTATTATGTTTGAATGTACATCATAATTTTTTATCGGAACTTTTTCGGTGTCCCTATAAATGAACCATAACTGTAATTTAATCAATACTCTACAAAAACAATATTGTTTCCCACATGAGTGAGGCTTGTGAATTGCATTATGTCTGAAATAGTGTAGCATCATTAAAATAACCATTAACAGATTTTTTTGGCATATATCATAATTCTATATCGGAATACTTTTTGGCGTTCTTATAAAAGAATTGTAGTGACTACTTAATCAATACTTTACAAATAATAATAATAATAAGTATCCCACATGTTCATTATGTTTAAAATCGTGTAACATCATTAAAATGCCCCATAAAAGATTTGTTCGCATATATCCTAATTCCTTATCGAAATTTTTTTTGTACTTATAAACGAATTATGATGGCTATTTAATCAATACTCTGCAAAAAAGTATTGCTTCAGACATGAGTGACGCATATATATTTCATTATGTTTGAAATATATCCAAATCCTTATCGGAATTATTTTTGGCATCACTATAAACGAACTAAAATCGCTACTTAATCAGTATTCTACAAAATGCATATTGCTTCCTAAATGAGTGAGGCTTGTAAATGCATTATGTTTGAAATAGTGTAGCATCATTCAAATACACTGTAAAAGGTTTTTTGCCATATATCATAATTCTTTATATCGGAATTCTTTTTGGAGTTCTTATAAACGAACTTTATAATGGGTTCTTATTCAATGTTCTTTCCCTTGTTTCATCCCACGTGTGCATTATGTTTGAAATAGTATAAATCATTAAAATACCCTATGAAAGATTTGTTTGCACGTAGCATATATATATATATATATATATATATATATATATATATATATATATATATATATATATATATATATATATATATATATATGTTGAATATCTTCCTCACTTCTGATGTCGCCTGTTTGAGACACCAAATAATACCCTTTAACTTAATTCAAATGCTTTTAGAATTCTTCAAAATACTTCTAGAACTTTTTAAGAAATGAATCATAAGAATCCATATTTAGAATAGTATAACATATAACAATTGAGATATTTTCATAGTCCCTTATAAAATTTGTTTCAGGTCTGAAAAAAATGTATTTAAAAAAAAAAAATGTTGCAAAAGTGAGTATTATGAACAAAGTTTTCTAAAGCCATGGTTCTGTTGTTTCAGGTCTGAAAAGGATGTATTAAAAAAAAATGCAAAAGTGAGTATTATCAATAAAGTTTTCTAAAGCCATGGCTCTGGAAACGAAAAGAATAAATAATGATACTGAGAAAATAGTTCTTTGTTTATCAAGTTCAAATAAATTGAACGTAAATTAAAATCACAGGTCGCTTTTAAATATTTTCACAAAACCACCTCACCAACTTTTAAATTTTAAAGTAGGTCTGAAAAATGTGTGAGAGCATTTCATGTTTTTGAGCTTGAAAAAAGTATTTTTGTGAATACAGCGTTAACATAATTCTGATAAAAGCAGCTCCTACAAAAAACTAAAATTAAAAACTCGTGAAAAGCTAGCAAATAAATTTATTAAACCGAATTTAGCTCTAACCTTGATTTATTAACATATGTGTATTATATATAATTCTATTTAGTGTGTATTATTTATAATTCACTAAAAGTGTCAATGTAAAGGCTAAACAATCATTGAACACCATAAATGAAAAAAATCGTTTATTACAATCTGTTATTGCAAATTCTATTATTTTGCATATGTGTAGCATCTGTCAACAAATCTTTTAAAAAATAAGTTTTACATTAAGTTATAGAATAATAAAAAGGGTTTTAATAACAAAATGAAATTGATAAATAAATAAAAAAAAAAAACAGTGAACAAAAGAAATGGACAACTTTATCTTTTACCAGTATAATAAATAAGTATAAATTGAAGACTATTAACAAAGTATATATTATTCAATTGGTAAAATAATAAAAATACATTTCATCTAAATTGCAAAATGCTTTTTTATAAATGTATATATATATTTATGATAAGTCTTCCATGATTTTCTTCGAACCTTTCATTGCGTACATAAGGGTTAAATTCCAGTTGAAAGACAATAAGGAGGCCACTTGTATCAGGATTTATATCCCTCTTATAGATAATTGGGCGTCATACATAGCAACAATTACAATTCTCCTTTATTAAATAACATGAGAGTAATAACAAAATATCATATTTCTTTTTTAATTAACACATTTTTAAGTAAAAAATGAAGTAAAATTTTTGTAACAAAATGTTGACAGTTTTTTTTTTTATAATTTTTTTCGGAGAAAGAGGCAGAAAAGTACTTAAAATAAAGGTAATCATGAACAAACGTAAAAGTCTTTCTTTTTCTATTCTTCAGGAGAGGTGGAAAAACGCTTAAAATAAATGAAAGTATGAAAAAAGTAATATCTTTGATAAAACTTCTTAAAAATAAAAACTTTTGTTTTACGATGTAGCTGATTGAATAAAAAACAGTTTTTATATTCTCTATGATATTTTCTATTTTTTAAAATTATTACTCTCAGGTGAATGAAAAAAACATGTTATATATGAGAAGAATACACACACACACACACACATATATATATGTATATAGTAGTTAACAAAACAATAAATTTTGTAAATTGAAAAACTTGAGTGAAAAAAAATAAATGTACTGTACAGTACCGAAAGAAAAAGTATTTTATCAGACATGAAATACTTATCCTTTTAAGGGGGGGGGGACTTATGGTTGTATCTTTTGTAGAAAAGAGGGGATAATTAAAAGGGTGTTTGTTCGTTTGAGAAGTTTATTTGTATTTTGTAAAAGTCATAGGTTTTATTTGCAATTTACAAAGAAAACTCAGGTGAAAGTAACATAAAAATGGATTTCTCTGTATAGCTCTTCCATAAAAGCTAAGTAATTTCCATTAATAAAATTTATAAATTAGTAAGACAAATTTGCATAAAATGACGAAATTAGGTACCACAGAACAATAAACAAAAATTATAAAACATTAACTGAATACAAATGGTTACTAAATCTAAAATCGAAAAAAAAAAAATCAAGCAAATCTTTAACTTAATTTCATTGAAAGGAACATTTTTTTAAAATTTGCTGGAAGCTTGCATACAAGTGCAGATTTAGCCCACTATTTAGATGGGAGGGGGAAGGCTCGTGGCTCCTTTTGTTTAGGGAGGAGTGTCATAGCTTTAAAATAAGTAATTTTTATTTCGAAAGCTGTTCTCATATCAAAAATGACACTTTTTTCCTAAAATATTTGAGAAATCATATCCATTCGTAAATACAGAAAAATTGCATTAATATTTGTAAAAAAATATAAGATTTGATTTACACAATTTTATTCTGATAACCAAGAAAGTGAAGAATTTCTCACTTTCTTATAAAGGCAGAGAATTATTCAGTTGTTGAGTATATTACAAAAATTGCTATGTTTACTATTAAAATTGACTAATTTTTTCCATTAAAAGTTGCAGAAATAAGGGAACAATTGGCTGTCGCGGCCTGAAATTAAATTGTAAATATTTTAAATGTCCTTTAACAATTCACTTCAATCAGAGGGTGAACGACATGACCTCCGATACTTTTTCCTTGGATCTGTCACTGCGTGCATAGCACATTATGCTATTCTGATACAATAGGGACAATTTAAAAAATAAATTCAAAAGATATTTTTATTTATTAGACATGAAAAAAAAAATTAAATTAAAACTAAAAAAAAAGGAACTGATGAAAGAGATAGAAACTAAAAATTGAAGAAAAGAGCTTATAAATGTCATTTTTTGAAAAAAATAAAATAAATAAAAATATAAAAATAAAAATAAATTAAAATAATTATCTATATGGGAGCGGCTTATAATTGGAGGGGACATATACCGAAAAAATAATTTGATTTTACAGTGTAATACTCGCAGGGGAAGCTCTAGTATTATACTTTAAAAAAATAATATTATATATCTCACCATTTAAATGAATTCAACAGTATATTACTGCTTAACGGTCTATTACTTCCTAATTTTATGGTTTATTACTGTTATTTTTCAGGTATTAAAATGGCGCGCACCAGCTGCCAGTATTACACTTTTATTCATGTTTTTTTCAATTTGTATTAACTGAATTTTACGGCATATACATACAGGGTGTCCAGCAAATAAGACCCCAAATTTAAAATTAAATTTCTCAAAAACAAAGGACGATAGAATTATGCAGTAAACGGTTTTTATTAGGCAAAGTCTAGAAATCTAATATAGATGTTTCGAACGGTGAATATTTTTAAAATATTGTGTTATTATTGCAAATAATACTTGACTTGACAATACTTCTGTATTATTTGCAGAGAACAGGTTTTTTGGCGTATAGTGCCACATATTAAGGATTTTTCAATCTAAATTTCGGAATTTAGAAATTTCAAAAATTTCAAAAATTTAACTCGAAAAATCGTTAATATATATATATATATATATATATATATATATATATATATATATATATATATATATATATATATATATATATATATATATATATATATATATAAATATATATATATATATATGTATATATATATATATATATATAAACTTGTTCTCTGCAAATTTTTTGTGGATCACTAAAGATTAAATGATTCGCTAATTTTTAAAATTGAATTAAAATATTGCATTAACAATAAATTTACAGACTCTATCATAAATTTACTGAATAACTTATTCGTTACTTAACAGAATCTCTTTTTTTTTTTTTTTCTAATCACTTTAATTTTAGGGTAAGACTTAATACAATTGATTACCTTAGATTCTCCGTAATTTCACGGAAAATGCTTTAACAGTGCAGAATAATTCGAAACATTATTGGAGGATGGCAATGAAAAGAAAATTAAATATGTTGGGACATCATATTAAGAAATCGTGAAGAAATATCTACATATTAAATCATCTCATAAGATGCGAATCTATCCAATCAATTTTATGTCTTCGTTAGTAATTAAGACAATGCTGCAGCTGATATTTTACATAGGTGATATTATAAAAATAGAATTTAGATGGTTGAATAGCGTGAACAGTGTGAAGTAGAAGTGTAATAGGAACTTGAAATAAATACTTCTTAATCATTCTAAAATTGCTATTCGATATGTTTTGCATAATAAAAGAAATGAATGGAATTTAAAAAAATGTCGACAACGAAAAGTACCAGTCGACTCGTAAAATAATACAACAGACCGCATTAATTGCCTCATGCGACATTGTCGATTGTGTGATGCTGAAGGTGTGATTATCTCCAGAAATTAACTTCGACTACAAAAAGTCGCTAAAGAACTACGTAATAAGAAAATAATTGATGTCCTGTTCTAGATGCATACATGGAAAAAAAGTTTTCAACCCTTATGAAAATGGTTGTTTTTTTTTTTGTTTTTTTTTTTTTGGGGGGGGGGGGTAAGAGTAAACCTGGTAGTGTCCGCATTGTATTGTATTTGTTTTTTCTTAGCGCTCGTGATCTTTTAGCATTTCTTCGCTTATTGCGATTCTCTACCGGATGCCAGAATCAAATATCCTGACCCTAATAGCCAAGTTTACACAAGAATACAAATTTAAACGGAAAACTAATTAAAACAAATACCAAAAAGCGGTAAATGTATGATCGTGGCTCTGAAGCTACCGAATGACCGCAGCTGCGTCAAGATTATTAATATTAAACCATTAGCTGATCATTTGCTTCGGATAAACTCGAATATGAATCTGGTAAATTTAAATCAGGTAAACTTTCATTATCTGAATTGGAATATAACATGTCAAAATGATAAGAATTTCATTTTTCAAATGGTTGTTATATATATATATATATATCTGTTGCAGCCAATACCCGAAATTGGCCAATTCTAGAACTGGCCGGCCAATTCCCGAATTGGCTAGCAACGTTACAAAATGACTGGCCAATTCTAGTATTGGCCAGCCAATTCGCGAACTGGCCAGATGCAATTGGCCTATTCGCGAACTGGCCAGATGTGACTGGCCAATTCCCGAAATAGATATAAGCACTCGGCTTAATCCTTTGTAACATAGTTGAAAGTGTCTATGAATTCAAATAGTCTAGACGTCAGCCTGTCCGTGATCTAACTCGAGTAAAGTTTCCGGTTAACTTGTAATTGTCATCGTATTTGGTTTATCAATTAATTTCGACATTGAAAGGGAATTGTGTACAATTTCTGGTTAATTTAGTTGGGTACACAAAAATATTTCGTTTCAATAGAATCAATGGGAATCTTTTTTACTGTACATTTTAATGTTACATTATCTTAATTACAAAAAAATTAGTACCTATGCATCATAGTTTGGATGTTGGCCAAGGCTTCCCGGCCAGTTCGCGAATTGGCCGGCCAAAACCTGAAATAAGCTATTCATTTCATGTATTTCGGGTTTTGGCCAGGAAGCTTGGCCAGTTCAGGTATTGGCCGGCCAGTTATAGAATTGGCCAGGCTCCGGGTATTGGCCGCAACATATGTTTATATATATATATATATATATATATATATATATATATATATATATAGTTATTGATTCCGCATTTTTTTTTTCGTATTAGTGAACGTGATCCTTTTGCATTTCTTCTTCTAACGTCCACGATCCTTTAGCATTTCTTCTTTTAGCTCCGCAAGTCTTTATTTTTTCGTCTTTTAACTTCCTTTAGATATTTTTTTTATTCTTGCAACTTTCTAGCGGAAGCGAGGTTCAATGATCCGGACCAACATCTCAAATAGTAGAGTAACTATCGGAAGCCAGTTCAGAAAAAAAAATCATAACGCATCTAATTACAATAAACTGTATACATTTTTTTTTTCTTGACAAAAATATATTAAAAACTTTATAATTGTAAGCAAAATACTTGGCGGATTTTGGGGCTGTTTTTATGAAAATATTTATTTCTCTGCGAGTATGCAGACTATCCTTATAAAAAAAACTGTTTATTAGAATAAGCCACTTAATTGTAATCTACAGTTTATCCTCCTGACTGCCGCGACCGGATTTTTTTGCACACTAACCTGCAGTTTCACTGCAGCATAAGCAATATTTAAATTAATATAATTCTACAAATAAAACCCAGTTTTGAAAAATTAAGTTATGATTAATACTATCAAAGATTATATACCTATACGTAGTAACATATCCCGTCCCACATAGCATGCATGTTCACAGTGACGTCACAGTGACGTCACTGTGAGTCACTGTGGTCACGTCACATCTGTGACCAAAATGCCACTCCTCAGTGACGTCACATTGTGACTGAAATGTGACGTCACATCTGTGACAAAAATGCCACCCCTCAGTGACGTCACATTGTGACTGAAATGTGACGTCACATCTGTGACCAAAATGCCACCTCTCAGTGACGTCACATTGTGACTCAGATGTGACTTTCTTAGAAAACTTTAGAAAATTACAAAAATTCTCCAAACCATGTTATTTGCTGGTAAAAAAACGTGTTTTCTGGCATTGCAGAAGAATATTGTGCAATCGCTCTTATGTCACACATTACATGCACTGCATGTAACATGTACGTCATATCACATATATGAGATAAACCTCCCATCATATGAAACTAAGCACCCAGCAATGAACCTATCAGTGAAACTTCCATTTAAGGAAATTTCTCGTTACACTTAAATGCTTCGTTATGAAAAAAATATCGTTGAATAGAAATCCACGAAAATTCATGAAATTTGTATAGTAAACTACAAATAAAAATGGAAATATTATAAAACTGTGTTTTAATTTGGATAGTACTTTTTGTTATGCAATATAGCCACATAAAAAAAATCATTAGTATAATATCTAAAAAACCGCGTAATAAAGGAAGGGAAACAAAAACTGAATCGCAGCGTTCTAATTCTCGTTTTCTCTTGTATTTCAAATCGAAAAATTAAAAAAAAAAATTCGAATATTACTTTGTGTGCGATCTCTTATGAAAGATACACTCATAAAAACTTTCGCATCTTTTTTAAGTATTCAGAGAATGGACCTATAATATTTTCGCGGAACTAGAATCCCTTTCTTAGCATATCGAAAAATTTTCGCATTTTTTCCTTTTTATTTAAAAGATAAAATAAATACATAATTTCAATTCGTACAATCCGCTGAAATATATTCACCAATCAATCTTAACAGCAATCTATCCTTTTGAATATTGTGCATGCACGGAAGTGCAACAAATTTTGCTAAGAAGAATTTTTTTTTAATATGAATATTAATTTAAATGTTAATTGCGTTCTAAAAGAAGGTTCAACAGAAAATTAAAAAGTAGATAATTTCATTAAATATGCGCTTCGTTAAATGAAAGTTCCACTGTATTTTGAAACTAATTGAAAGTAAAATAGAAATGCGTGAAAAAAAAATTTAACTCAAAATTTTAATTAGGGATACCCTCATAAAACTAATGCGCATGCGCATTCAACTTATAAATCTTCGAAGCTCAAACAACCAATAATAACAAAAAATCACCTGCTTAAAAAATATCGTTTGGCAACAACCAGAATAGTTGACACTAGTGTATTTATTCTTTAGAATATTAGGCCAGCTGCTCTAGTAACTTTGTTATGATGTTATGCGTGTATATTTAGTACGTAAGTTGAAAATTTTTAAAAAGTTATGCAGAAATGCGATCAGTTGACATTTTATATAAAATGCCGGTCCGAAAAAATACATTGTCAGTGGCGTTTCGTTAATATGAGCGCGCCAATGTCAATGTACTTCATTCGGACATTCCGACTTCGAAATTATCTTCGCTATTTGGATTATGAAACTTGAATTAGAGGATAATGCCGTTAAGAAAGAGGTAAGAAAATGTTATTTTTCCTGCTTTTTTTATAATGATTTCTGTGAATTTCGTAAAAAACATGTTATAAAAGGAATAAGTATCATATTAATTTAACTTTTTTGAATCCACTTACCTTAGTAAATTCAATAAATTTAACATTTATTTTGTTGAAATACGGAACAGCATGTCAACGATTTGAAAATAGTTAATAACATTATTTTTAAAATGCACTTTAATCACATTTTTTTAATTACATGGTTAAAATCAAATATTAATAAATTTAAAAATGTATGCATAATCAAAAGTTAACGTTATAATTAATATATAAAGGAGTTTGGGGTTGTTTAACTGTTGAAAATAGTGATAAATATATTAATTTATGCACTAATATTGCAAAAACAAATTTTTTAAAACTTTTTTATTACCTTTCTGAATTTCTCATAATCCCAAAAATTTGATAACTGTAATTCCATGACATTTATTATTTTAAACCATGTATCTAAAATAATTAAGATATTGATTTTGTGATAATAACAATTATTGATTTTAAAAAAATGAGTAATTATCGCATTATTTTATTAATTTTTGATATCTTAATTGTTAAATGGTGCTGAAAATAACAATTTTGTTCCATTAGTATGTGTTCATTAAATCCTGGTTCTAAATAGTCATAAAAACAATTACATGTACTTTTTTGTGGGATGTACATTACTGAAATTTTTAGTGTTTGATGTATTTCTATTATTTTCAATAAAATTTTGTCTAATATTGGGAAGTGAGACTGAGAATACTTAAATACTATTAATAGATTCATCTAATACGAAAAAAAAATGAAATCTAATAATTATAACTATTAATAAGGAAACTTTTTAAAAATAAATTCCATAAGGATGACCTTTACCGGCACATCTACACTATATGACATATACAATATATATATATGAGTTTAACTACGAATTTAAACCTTGGTGTAATCATACATGCGCACAGGCCACTATAGTAAGGAAATAACTAAGCGTAATACTAGAACTAATTGCCTCATCTTCATTAGTACTCGATTTTTAAATAAAATCTGTATATTACAAATATTGCGCATAAACTTCACGTAGTTTTATCAAAAGATAATTCTATATTATATTTAACAGAATGATTTTAATTGGTAAATTAATCAAACGAATATTAATTTTCCAAAATGAGTAAAAAAATGTTTAGATTAGGATTCGAACTAGAGACCCTCGATGTATGCTGCCAAAGCTCTTCCAACAGAGCAACTTAGCACGCACAATTCACCCGGAGAAATATCATTATATACTCATACGAATAGTATGCATTTATCATACGAGTAGTTTGAAAAAAAATTAAAGTATTATTACATAGGGTTATATATAATAATGATAAGTATGCGTTCGTATTCACTGTGTGAATTGTGTGCGTCAGATTCTTCCAGGATAGTTCAGTCGACAAAGTATTGACAATTTGCGCGAAAGACTGCTTAGTTCGAATCCTGACCTGGACACTTTTTCAATCAGTTGGAAAATTACAACAAAAGATAATTAAAAGATATAGGGTAGATGCTCCAGTTTTGGCAACTGCACAAGTTTTGGCCACATTGGAATGATTTACCCTCTATTTAGGCTGTAAATTGATTTTAACAAATTATATGCATTCTTACTCCTTAATCTAACACTCTTTTATTATTTTCAATCCCATTTGTTTATTTTTTGATAAAAAATGACTAGAAAAAAAAAAAAAAAAAAAAAAAAAAAAAAAAAAAAAAAGTGTAAAACTATAGTGTGCACTCACATATATTAAGGTTTTTGCTTAGGTAACAAGTTTTCACAATCTTTCAATATTAGGGATTTATCGAACTTTATTTGTTCTGAAACAGATTGCTATGAAGCTTTATGAAGTAGGCTTTCTCTCTGTTGCAATTTCATATTTAAATTAATTATTTTTACAGCTTAAAGTAGGGGTGGCCAAAACTACTTGCTTTACGTGCTAGTACGTGCTTTAAATTTGCTATGTGTACCAGTTATGGCCATTGTGTGGCCAAAAATGGCACAACAATATGCTCCACTTTTGGCCACAAGACTAATTATAGTGAAAATTTCAGCAATATATTTAGAAATGTTTTATGACTTATAAATTTAAAAGTTCAATAAAATTACAGCATGATTTAGTGGTTTCTTGTATTTTTTCAAAACAAAATGAGGAAGTTGCATAACTTTTGCAAAATTTCAAGCACATGAATTTAGAAATAACAAATAATGTGAAAATCTTTATACTATAAATAGGATTCATTTTAACAAGTTAAAAAAGACAATTCTGTACTCTTAAAAATGGTCTAGATTAAACACTGTTATAAGATAGGAAGTAAAATTATGGCTTTTCAAAATTCATTGTCAGCTTTTCAAGATGGTTAAGTTTTGTAGTATCTCGTTCTACCTTGCAACACAAGTTTACAGAATGGAGACCAGTTTTTACTATTTTTGAATCTCAAGTAATAGGGTTGTGCTATTTATGATGGCCAATTATCTATATGAGAGATATGGGCCAAAAAAGAAGGGAGATGCCCTCTGTGAAGGTCTTTCTAAGATCCTAGCCAATATTTACACAAGGAAATCTAAGGTTTGAAGAAAACTAACTCCAAATGATTAGGCTGACAGGCAGCTAAGTACGAGGAATTAAAGTTTAAAATCAGTTGAAAAAAATGGATTTTAGAGATTGTCAAAATACTATTTCATGTAAAAATGGAATAATTTCAAGATTCTAGTCATATAACTGTAAATATTGGTATAGTATAACATATGATATATATAAATGAAAATATGCAAAATGTTAAAATAAGCTTTTTATGTCCTATAAGTCTTTTTTATGAATTAAATATATTTTTTGTTTTTAAATTTAAATGTTCAGTTAAAATCAGCTTAAGTATATTTTATTCGATGTTTTTATGATTTCATTTAAAAAAATGCAAATCTTTTTTATACAGCAAACAAATATCTGTGTGGTAAAACAGATTTTGCACAAAAATGCTTTATTTTTACTTATTATCAGTTAAAATGTTTGCAAAATTACAAGATATTAGGGCGGCCAAAACTGGTGCAGGGGTGGCCAAAACTGGTGCAAATTGAAAGAAATTACTTAACGAGTTATTACTCACAATCTAAAATATTTGATAGAAAGTTATTATAATTAACAGAAAGACAACTAAATTTACTAAAGAATACTGTTATTGCGATTTAATATGCTTTATTCAGTCTAAAACTATAAAATTTCCATTTCAACTTTTCTCTTAATGCGGCCAACACTGGAGCATCCACCCTATATATTTATAGACATCAGGATTATTGGTCAGAAATATTGGCAAGCTGTACAGTTTTAGATATGTGCTGAAATTTGTGGATATTAAAGCGAGTAAAAGTTTTTTTTTAAAAAGTTCAAAAAGATTAAACAGTTTGAACAGCATACTACAAAATGTGTGTCAGTTATAAATAAAATTGAAGCTATGCAATTTTCAGCATGTGGGGAAAATATATAAATATTTTTGAAAGGCAATATTTTTCAAATTTTAAAAACAACACCAGAGTTGTAAGGCATGTGAGGTAAATCGAATTTTTAACTTTGATTTAGAAGAAAGTCTCCTTACTGCAGGTAACTATTTTATATATTATACAGTATTTGTTCATAAATTGTCAATATATGATTTTAGGACTCAAACCCTATTTTAACAGAACATGGCGTGGAGTTATAGCTTCAGCAGATCCTGTTTCTTTTAAATTATTAGAGAATCGTTAAGAAAAGTTAAATCGTCACAGAATCATCACAGTGTTAACGAAAGTTTTGTCACAAACAATCTGCATCGTGAGTCTAAAATAATGGGACAAACTTTAAGGGAGGTGGTAGAGCTCACTATAATAAATAATTATGGCATAGAAATGTATGACTGGAAGTGACGCGTTAAAACGCCACACTAGTCACTGTAAAAGACACGGATTATAATGTTAAGTGTATGGGAGCGCTATTTTCAAATATCTCGCTAAAATTTTAATATTTTCGCATATTTTTTTTCCACAGGACAGCTGAGGACGACCCGCAACTGGGCTGGTTTTTACTTTTTTGATTTTGGTTACAGATTAAGAGCCCACAATAATTCAGAACCAGTTTAAACCGGTTCTAAAACTGAAACTATTGTAATATAAAAAAAATATAACCAAAATCGAAAAAGTAAAAATTAGCCTAGTTGTGGATCGTCCTCAGCTATCCTATGGAAAAAATATCATGTAAAATATTGAAATTTGAGCAATATATTTGACAACAACACCCCCCCCCCCATAGACATAACATTACCATCCGGGTCTTTTTTGGTGACTAGTGTAGCGTCTTGACGGGTCACTTCCGGTCATAATTATTTGCTATAGTGAGTCCTACCGCCCCCTCAAAATTTGTTCCATGATTTTGGACTCACCCTGTATTTCACAATTTGGTCACAATGTGACTTGAAAGCATTGTCACTTTCGTCACAATTACGTCACAATGTTAATGACAAAATCGTCACAAATGACACACTTTTCACAAATTGGTCACATTGCGACGTCACAATGTGGTCACAATGTGACGTCACAAACAAGCTCTAAAACGGCCATAACGACTTCACATTTTAGTCACTGTGATTTCACATCGACGTCACGTGACGTCACATCGACAATCGATGTTCACAAAGTCACAATGTGACTTCACAACGACGTCACCGTGACGTCACCATGTCTTACGGGGTAAGACATGGTGACGTCACTGCAACGTCGTTGTAAAGTCACATTGTGACTTTGTGAACATCGATTCTCGATGTGACGTCACGTGACGTCGATGTGAAATCACAGTGACTAAAATGTGAAGTCGTTATGGCCGTTTTAGAGCTTTTATGTGACGTCACAATGTGACCAATTTGTGAAAAGTGTGTCATTTGTGACTACTTTGACATTAATAATGTGACGAACTGTGAAAATTTTTTTAGAAAGTCACATCTTAGTCACATTGTGACGTCACTGAGCGGTGGCATTTTCGTCACAGGTGTGATGTGACCAAAGTGACTCACAGTGACGTCACAATGACGTCACTGTGAACATGCATGCTATGAGGGATTTTGTAACAGATTGGAAAAAATATTTTTTTTAATATATATAATAAATTTCAGAGAAAACAATATTACAGTTTTACCCTTTTGCTCGGCGGTCAGGGGGTTAAACGCCTCTGATACATTACCTTTGACAATGTTTTTCGAAAGATATTAATTCCTACAATTTAACCGTTTCTGCTACATTAGTTCTTAGAATGTGTCTAAGATCACAAAGACATTTCAAGATTGTTCCTTTTCACTTTGTTGATGGTCCTATATGGGGTTTCTGGAAAAAAAGTCTTCGGGAAAATATAGCCTAACCTATACTATATTGTATACACAGCTGGAGTTTCAGGATAATTCGTTAGATAGATTCGTTCGCTAGATAATGTCGCAAATGCCCTATCACATTTGGCCATATATTGTATACCCAAATATAACATTTGAAAATATAGTTGAACGGAAACTATTTCAATTTGATATTTCTTTACTCATCCTAAAAGTTTGAATGACTGTGAGGGACTGCTAAGACAAGGAAGCCTTGTCTGTAGAGCACAGTGTCCCTCCCGGTCGCCTTTATTAATGTGTACAAAATACATTTTTTAGTTGCAATAAAATTGAAAAAATACAGATTAAACTGAGCCGCTGGTGCACAGACTGCCCCCTCGCGACAGAGAGTGGGCGAGCATGGAAACAAATATTAGATAATCATATACTTTCCTTAGTTTAGCAAGTAACGCTGGCCGAGGTAACACCCCTTGTAGCAAGGATTTTGTCCTAAAAGTTTATAATTATAGATGATTTTCACAGAAAAATCTGATGAACCGATTTTTTAAATCGCATTTTCGACGCATTCGTATTTTCATATCGACTCTGTAGATATTTTAGGTGTTATACAATTGTTTTATCTATTTGTTGTTTGTGTAATTAATAAAACAGTTTTTTTCATTATAGACATTAATCTCACATGTATCTAAGGTTCTTTGAAAACCGTATCTTTCTATGTACTTCCAGCATATTCATTTACAAAATTGCTATATCGTCATTTTTTATACTATGATATTGAAATGACTTAATATTTAATTTTTAATATTTGTCAAATATTGTAATTGTATGACATATAATTTTACGTAATATAAACATATCATTCTATAAACTCATTCTGTAATTACAAGATTATGATAATGACATGAATTTAGTAAAGTACAAATACACATAATATAAATAAAAAACAAATTTATTATTAATTACCTTATTAAAAAAACCAGAAATCATGTTTTTTGAGAAGAAGAAAAAAAAACTGTTGAATTATTAGCAGTAATATAGTTTCAGATAACAAATCCTTCAGATTAAAAAAAAAAAAACTTACTACAGATACATTGCATCACTCTAATAAAGCAAACATTCATAATTAAAATAGAAGAATGTATTTCATATCTTGAAAAAAAATCTTGTGCAAACATTTTTTGCCGTTTAGCTAATTGGTTTGGTAATTAACTTTGAATATCATTTTTATTATTTGTGTAAACATATAGATCGATGTATTTCATTTTTAAAAGGAGTATTATTTTATTCTTTCGATAACTGTTTGATTTGATGAGCTTAATTATTCATAATTATTGTACACGTAGAGAAAAAGAAATAACAATAGAAAATGTTAAAATAATAATAATATATTATAGTTTGTGTAATTTACAAATATTTTGTAAGCATAATTTATGATTCAAAAAAAGTTCTAAATTATACATTTGATATGCACATTTTATTTTATCATGCTACATTTAAACATACACAGTCTACTTATATGTATAAAATAGAAACGAAAATTTCGAGTTTTCCGCCTACTCCTCCAATTTTACTGAAGAAATTTTAAAGTAACTTATATCGATAGTTAGATATTATTTCAAGGAAGGTTTTCGTATATAGTACATTGTTATATGTACCGGGTGTCCCAAAAGTGACTGATGGATTTTAAAATTCAATAAATTTCAAACGGTGACAGCTATTTAAAAAATTCTTGCAGGAGGTTTATGTATAATGTCAGAAGTTTTTTTTTTTTTTAACCGTAATATTTTATTTTAGTTCGCATCTCAAACAATAGGTGGCGCTGACGGCGATTGAAGGCCAGGTGATCAGTGCTGAGTGAAGCGTCAACCTGGCCTTCGATCGCCGACAGCGCCACCTATTGTGTGAGATCCGAACTAAAATAAAAAATTACGGAAAAAAAAACTCCTTACATTATACATAACCCTCCTGCAAAATTTTTTAAATAGCTGTCACCGTTTGCAATTTATTGAATTTTAAAATCCATCAGTCATTTTTGCGACACCCGGTATATTAGTTATATAGTTTTGACGGAAGTTTTTTTATTTTGGACAAAAGGGTTACCATTTGGCATATTTTTTTCATTTGGCGCGGCATATTAAGCTATCTTTGTTAAAGAATTGAAATGTTTATAATAATCTGAAATGAAAAAAAAAGAACATTTCTAAAAATAAAATTACAAAAAATTATTACTGATTTTATTTAATATACAAATAAGAAAAACAATCAATTAGAAATAATATAAAATAACACTATTTTATTTAAATATCTAGGCAATTTTTAGAGGCTTAAAGGAAATAAGCGTTGTCAAAGTCATTGATTGAATCAATATATGGCAATTTATCACTTTTTTGACTACATATTTGACTACGGAATAACAAAAAAATTATCTAAAATTAAAAATAAATAAAATATAAATGACGCCATTTTTAACAGAATTTTTAAAGTATGCCAAGGTTAGTTTCAAGAACTGCTGGATGCATTTTTAAAAATCACTTACATCATTGAATAAGTTGGTGACATATTCATATTATAACAATAAATCTATTTTTTCTTTTTAACAAATTGATATTTTTTCCCCGCAATGATAGCTATTTTTTGTGTTTTTCAGCTGCGCAAACGACTATTATGCTGTTGTTGATTAAATAATTATAACTGCTATATTAATTGGAAAAAATATGAACAAATAGAAAAGACTGTTAGTAATTTTATTTAAATAAATATACAATTAAAAAATACGAGAAATTACGGTTATTCATATGGATATTTATGGGATATACGCATCGGGATACCTAATTATCGCCAAAATGGCGTTATTTTATCTGATGAGGAAACCCGGATATTGTTGTTAATTTATTATAAATTGTTTATTTAGTTTTATATATAAATTTATTTATTTTTTATTTGATAGAAAACAAATATAACGTTTATAATATAAAAATATATGTTTATAAAATTTTAAAATTAAAATTTTTCCATTACCTTGAAAAATTTGAGGATATTAAAATGGCCATTTTTGATTTCTTCGCCAATCAGAAGAGGACATGGAACTGTTCCCTTATTATTCTTTATTTTTAATGAAATGTGTGAAAGACGTGTATTTTAAATATATGTAATATAACTATTTTACATGCATGTATTCTAAATGAAAAGAGAGAAAGATTTATATTTCAAATGAGCTGAATAAAATAGGAATGACAAATATGTAAACAACGTTTAGTAATTTATCACATATGCCTAGCTAACAAAAAATGTTACTTTTCGTTACAATTTTTGTAGCAACCTGTGCGAAGAATAATGAAAAAATATGCTGGTAATCAAAAATGACAGCTGCGTGGACTCTTTATTATGTCAAAAATATTGATAATATTAAATATTATGATACTACTATTCCGCAAGTCAACACAAATACCATCGCAATGACGCAAATATTTATATCGGGAAACGTCTAACTGTACCTCTTTACATCTAGCTTTAACAACTGAATATAATATCAACAAAATTTCAAAGTATAGTTTTAGTTTTTAACATATGTATTAATTAAGGTGGTAAGATTAAACAATCGATTCTACCGACGATTGGCGTAAGTTGATTGGCATGGTTTGGCGCATAATGAACTTTAAAATAGAGGGTTAAATTAATCCGACGTCTTCCATAATTGAGTTTAGAGAAAAGTGGAGTAATTTGGAACAGATTTTTTTTGGATACATTTTGATAATTTCCGCTTACCAACACCGTGTCAAAATGTATATTAAGGGTCTCTTCGAAAAATATTTTTCCATCCAGAACAGTTCAAGACATTTTCAGACTCATTTCTAAAATTAAAAACATGAAACTTTTTAAGCTGATTTTAAAGAGATGTATAAGAGGTTGTGTGATTTCATTTTTCGCTCAATTAATTAGAATTGTATTTATAAGCGATTATTTTCTCAGTATGAGCCTTTTTTCGTTCCCAGATACCTCATTTGGAAAATTCTGTTGAAAACGCCAACTTTAACAGCCTTTTTTGCAATATTTTCTGCATTTGTAAAAAAAAATGACTAACGCGGCACATTATGCAGTTTTTAAGTAAGAGAATTTGGCAATTTTATGCATTTGAGAGCAAAAAGAAATTTATAAATAAATTAGAAAATAATCAGTTTGGTTTGAAATACACTCTTAATCGCTATTTATTTCTACTCAAACGTGCAAATAACTTTTGTTTCTAACATTATAGCCTGCTATTTATTGAAAACGCTTTTTCTCCTTAATTATTATTTAACCGTAAGCATGCAAAACTGTTAAATTTACAATTCCTAGAATCAGAAATATTTTTTAATTGCGTTATAGCTTACATTTTCTCCTCATACAAAAATGACGATGTTTACTGCAGTGCTAAGAAAAAGTAACAATTTCATACCTGTAGTTTAGATAGACATATTGATATTATTGATAGACATATACATTTTACTTTAATCATAAAATGCAAATTGGTATTTCGTTCCAATTGTTGATAACCTGAGTGCTGCTCAAAGTATTTTCATGAAATATTTTTTTTTTTGAAAAACATCTAGCATCTTTCAGGTTACTTATTTATCGAATTATGGGAGAAAGTTCAATAATCTGTAAAACTCATTTATGGAATATTATTTATTTTTAAAAAATCTACTACACGTATTTTGAAAGAACTTGCATTATAAGTTAGATAATTTTTCAGGGATGGTTTTAGTGTATTGCATATTGCTCTATAATGATGAATTATAGAGTTAGTCAGTTATTTCGAAATAAATTTCTATAATCACGTAAACTCATTATGAAAGATTACTCTTTATAAAAACTATTAATAGACGGATTTCGATGAGACTTACATTGTTTGTTAGACAAATTTTGAATGACAGTTTGTGTAAATTCAACCGGCTGTGTCGTTCTATAAGAAAACCTACTATAGAAAAACAAAATTCATCTGGATAAGCAGACCAGCGTAGCGGGCGACGACTACTAGTAATAATATAAAATGTGAGTAATTCTTGAAGTGTGTCATACGTATACCTGTATGTCATATAATCTTAAGGGAGACCCGAACCCTATATTCGGCCAAAAATCATCAAAAGTTCTTTTTTTTTATCTCAGAAAACGATAAAATACATATTTGCGAATATCCATGCAAAATTTCAGAACTTGGGCACACTTGAAATAGGTAGCAAATGAACTTTTTTTAATTGTAGTCACTAGAGTTTAAAGGACTAGCGGCCATTTAAAATGTGTTTTCCTGAAAATGACCTTTTCCATATTTTGCCTAAGCTTAAAGTACTAAGGCTCAGAGGTAAAATGGTTTAGAAACAAAGTGTTTATGTTTTTAGAATCTTAAAAAAAATTGAAACAAAAGTAAGGAGAGATTTTTTTAAACTATTTCTGAAATATTTACATAAATTGGTAAACATGAAAGTTATAACGAATTTAAGGAAATTTACCATGCGTAATTTCCTTCTTTTTTTTAGCTGATTAAAATAGAAAATTAAAAATATCTCTCCCTACGTCGTTTCCATATACTATAGCACTATTTAAGAAATTTTAGTAATACCAAAATATTGAAAATTGTATGAGGAGTACTAATTTTAAAAAGTGTATTTTTCCGCAAAAAATCATAAAAATCTACTTAAAAAGATACTTTTTAATAAAAAGTGAATTTTTTGCTAATTATTCCTTACAAAAAGATTCTTAAATAGTACACCCAAATTCATTACTTTAAAATCAATAATAAAAATTTTGTGTTTTTTTCTTACGGGTCTCACTTAAGCATTTGTATTACACAAAATCGTCCATTAATTAAGAATAATGCATGATTTTGCATATGAAGATTTGAAAACAAAACAAACGTTATATATTCATCAATCTCATTTATTTCAGTTTCAGGATATCATTTCCAGGATAGTTCAATATGTAATTATCTCGATAGTTCTCTAGATAAACTTTAAAATCTCAAATGATCAATCACATTTGGAATACATTTTATACCCAAATATAACAGTTGAAAATACAGTTGAACGGAATCTACTTAAATTTATATTTCTTTAATACTCCTAGGGTTTTATAACCATAGATAATTTTCACAGAAAAATCTGAGGAATCGATTTTTTTACTGCTATTTTTGACGCATTCGTGTTTTTGTATCAACGAATCTTCTTACATAGTTCATAATGTAGATGTTTTAGATGTTATAAAATTGTTTAATCTATTTGTTGTTTATGTAATTGATAAAACATTTTTTTCATTGTAGACAATAATCTCACATGTCTCTAAGGTTCTTTGTGAAAACTGTATATTTCTAAATACTTTCAGCTTATTTATTTACAAAATTGCTATATCGTTATTTTAGGTAGATTTGGTATGAAATACTACCTATTGCATTCTCTACTATGTTGGGATTTCTGAAAATTTTTTGCAGATCTACGAGGATCATGACCCCTAGACCCCAAAACTACTATCTATCTATCTATCTATCTATATCTATATCTTTTTCTATATCTATATCTATATATATATTTCACTTTTTTTAGACACGATAACTTCCATAATTATGCTCAGATCTTTTTCAATGTCTTGCATAAAATCAAGGGGCATAAAATCTCGGTCAAGTTTGTTAATGGGCAAAATCGGACCAAGGGAGTAGAAAAAGGGAGGGGTTTTGTGAAAACAGAAAAACCGGCATAACGTCTTAACGGAAATAGATAATGAATCAGTTTAAAGTTTGTATTACTTCTAAGAAATGGGCAAAAAGTTTATTCATGACATATATTTGATGAAACTTAAGACAGGCCCAAGGAGTGAAAAAATTAAGGTTTTCGGGAGTAAAAAATTCATAACTTCGTCAATTCTCAAGATATCAAATCCAAATGATTTTTTATAAATGTCCTTAATATTATCTAAAACTTTTGTATTGACAAGTTTTTGATAGGCCTAATTGTTACTACAAAATTAAATTAAAATAGAAAACAAAAAGGGGGGGGGGTGGAAAAAGAATAAAATCCATAACTTCGTCAATTTTTAAGCTATCAAAACCAATTTAATTTATTTTTTAACTTCTCAATAATATCTATAACTTTTACATTGACAAGATTTTTGTAGGACCAATCCTTATAGCTAAAGTAAATTAAACAAAAATACGAGTTGAAGATAAAATCTCAAATCAAAACTGTTTATATAATGACTCTTTTTTTTAAATTGATATTTAATTTTAAACGCATAGAAATGACAAGTTTTCTTATTTGGGAACTATATAATATGATGTATTATTCAATTTTTTGATAAGAAAGAATATATTTCAAAAAATTCTTTGAAAATAGCCTTTTTGAAAGCAGAATTTTCAGAAGCGATCGTGAATGAAAAATTATGGAAATATTAAAATAACCAACTGCTAACTTTCTGATTCATTTTTAAATCCATTTTCGACCCCAAACGCATAAAATTGACAGGTTTCCTTATTTAGGAACTGTATAAAGGGAAGTATTAGCCAATTTCTTGATGAACCCATATAGCACAAAAGCTCCTCAATACCTCCCCAAGAGCTCCAAGTCATCCCATATTCCTCCTGAAAATAAAATGACAAGATCAGGACGTCCTGGGGAAGAGTCTTTTACGGTGTGCTCAGGAATGAGCTCCCAGTAACGTCCCACGGAGCAACTTCCCAGGGATGCTACTCCTGAGGAAGTACCTGGGAAATCCCTCCTGGGGAAGTACCCGGTTATTCATTCTTGGGGAAGTGCCCAGGAAGTCACAGTGCTGGCGCCATCTTATGAATGATTCTGGAGTACAATACTCAATTTTTTTTTTATTAAAATAGTGAATTCAATTTAATCGGTATCGATTTTAATGAGTTTATTATATTTTATTAATTATTCGATTACTTATTTTTAAGAAAATTAGATAATTGTTATAAAATTTTTATAATTTTTAATTACTGCTGTAACTTTTAATCTTTTTTAGTTAAATTAAAAAAATTTATTTATTATTTCAATTAATTCTTTTTTTATATACTAATTACTATTATGTATCTTCTAAACCAAATTTTGTTCATTTATCAATATTTTATTAATTATTAATAAATAACCTATTGCGTTTTGGTTTTTTATTATTATTCCTTTTTTATTAATTTAGAAATTAATTTAACTTGTTTAAATGAACTAAATAGTAAGTTTCTAAATTAATACTTTAAAATCTTTAAATAGAAGACAATTCTAGTTCATATATTTTTTCTGAAATTACGAGGTAAAGGTATTTATGGAAAGAAAAAAAAAAAGAGATTATTAACGTAAGTTTGTTCATAAGTACCCGTTTAAAACTTTGTTATGAAAATTATCTAAATCGAGTTCTAATGCATCTTAATATCAGATATTAAATGTTTATATATATATATATATATATATATATATATATATATATATATAATTAACTAACATACTTACTAAATCTTATTTAAAAAAAAAAAAAATAAATGAATAAATAAACAAAGTTGTCGCGACGAAACTAGATATTTTTATCCCAGCACATAACATCAACTCAAAGATAGTGCTGCAATTCATTTTAAAATGGTATATTTGGATTTAAAATACATAAATATTGAGCTTCACCTCCCCCCCCCACCCATTTCCCAAATATATACCTATACGTGGTTTATTTGAAAAGATTTTCTGTTTAAAAAATATAAATTCACGCAACTTAAAAGTTTAATTCAGGTTATTATCATGTACCTACCGAATGTTGAGGATAAGAAAATGTTAGCTAAATAGAAGCATCAATTTAAATGCCATTTCTGAAGGTTTAGCCTATTTGTTTTCCTTATCATAAATTAATTTTTTTTAAATGTAAATTGGACTGATTAACAATTTATTTTCCTAATTTTTTTTATAGATTACCAAACATAATATTATTATTGTTATTTAAATTCTGAAATATAAAATGAAGTTTTCATTAAGAAAACTTCTGAAATGCCTATAACATTATAGATTTTGAAATTACAGATAAATATTTATCTGTATTTCATAAATAACAAATAGTTTAACACAATATTTAATTGAAGAGTATTTTGCCATCACTTAAAACTTTCATTTAAAAAATCAATTTTCTATTCTATTAATGAATGTATTAATATAAGGAACTGCATAGCAATATCATACTATACTCGGCATAGACAGTCAACATTCCAGCACTTAGACACTCAATAGCTAATCACGCCCCTCCAATCAATTTCGACAGCGGAGAAGCAGGCGAACAGCAGTTTTCCCGGAAATTTACTGAACGAAAGGACAAAAAAAAGGGTGTTATTCCAAGAATAGAAGTGAAACTATTTTTGAATTAGTAAAACAAATTTGTTTGTAGGTGTAAAAGAAAGTATATGGATACATATATTAGTTTGGGATTTTTAAAAAATAATTAGTTGATAAAAACATCTTATATTTTAAATAAAGATATTAGTTTTTTCAGGTTTTTTAAATTGCCTAAAATCTTAGTTACTAAAATTACATTTCAAGTAATTAACAAAAATATTTCCCGTCGTTAATTAAGTGAAAAATGGTGCATATTGTATTTTTTATGATCATGAAAATTTCATACAATTTTAAAGACTGCTAAATGGAGATTTAACTGTAAATTAATTTTATTTATAACAATAAGAAAATAAAAAGGTTTTGTAACAGATTCAAATTTTATTAATAGTTTCTATTTTATATCATTCAAATTCAAGCAGTGTTTCAGTGTAATGATGGAATTTTATAATTGATTTTCACACCAAATCCTGTTACAATTAAATTATATAAATTTCTACAATGGTGTGTTTTCAATGACAATGCAGAATTTTAATATTTTTACAATGTTATAAAATAGTACAATGCTTTTACCGTATTTTTTAATCCCGCGACAATTGATAAATATCGAAACATCTGCAACTCGTACCATCATGTAAGAATTTTATAAGTAACAGATTTAATTATTCGTTAATAAATACTCGCCAAAACATACCTAATCACTTTAAAACGTGTTTGTTGATTGATTGAATTTATGACGGCCAATTATCAACATGAGGGACATATCAAGGGAGGGGGGGGTTGCCCTCAGTGAAGGTCTTTCTAAAGGAACCTAACCCGTATTTACGCAAGGAAATCCAAGTATCGAAGAAAACCCCGGGAAACTCCGAACGATTAGGCCGATGGATGCGATTCAGCACCTCCTATCTACCGATTTCGAGAGCAGAATCTCTTGACTGTTAACTATGAAACGAACTAGGAACTAGCCCAATAGGAAAGAAAAGACTAAGCAAAATTATATATTTTTTTTTCATAAATTCGTATAATAAGAGCACCTTTTTAAAAAACGTAAAAAAAAAAAAAAAATCGATAAAAATTTTTTGTAAAAAAAGTAAGAGCGAGAGAGAGCAAAAAAGTTTCATTTTTGAAAAGGATTTACTTAGATTTTATTTTTCAATCATTAAAAAAAATAATAATAAAAAAAAATAAGGGACACATTAAGGAGGAGGATTGCTGCCCTCCGGAGGGTCTTTCTAAAGGAACCTAACCCGTATTTACGCAAGGAAATTTAAGATTCGAAGAAAACCGTGGAAAACTCAAAACGATTAGGCCGACGGGTGCGATTGGATACAAACTCAGCACCTCCCGTCTACTAGCTTCGAGAGCAGAATCTCTTGGCCGCTGGTGTTGTTCTCTATGAAACTGAAACAATGAAATATTTCAAAGAGTAAAAATTAGGAAAGAAAAGACTAAGCAAATTTATGTATTTTTTTTTTCATAAATTCATTTAATAAGAGCACCAAAAGCAAAAAGAGAAAAAAAATCGATTAAAATTTCTGTAAAAAAAAAGTAAGAGAGAGAAAGCAAAAAAGTTTTATTTTTGAAAGGATTCACTTTATTTGTCAATCATAAAAAGAAAAATCATAATTTTAAAGAAACTATGTGTTTTAATCTCTTGCTATTTTAATCTTTGGAAATAATATTTTTACTAACTAAAATAAAATTTTATAGGGGATATCATCAGAAACGTTTTGCATCATTCATTGTGTGTCAAAATATATAGTTCATAATCCATTTTCTAACTACAGAACGATTTTAATGGATTTTAAGTATTAAAAGCTAAAAGGATATTTTTATCATTTAAAAATACAATTTCCTTTAAAAATTTTTAAATTCGAAGACATTTATGTTATAACAAATAATTATTGATAATATATTTAGAGTTATTAATTTAAATTTATGTCGAATGTATGCAAAAGGCACAAAAAAAGAGGACATTTCCTAGTTTTAAGTTTCAAAAGCGGAGTAAAAATGCATGTATACCTTAGAAACCTTTACTCCTCATTGACCCTACAGCATAACGGTAAGAGCACGCGTCCAGAATACCAAGGAACTCGGGTTCAAGTCCAGGAGGAAAAATGAAGGTAAGAAATTTGTTACTGAATTATCTCTGTGTATGTAAATCCACCTGAATAATAGAGGAAAAAAAAACATTCGCGTTTTCTTCTTAAAAAAATTTAATTAAATCATAACTTTATTTAAAAAATTTTTTTGAACATATTAGTGACCTTGAAGTTTCCCAAAGTCCTCCTATATTACTTCCTCAAATCTTCCCCAGAACCACCCGGGGAGGACCCTAAGGGAGGTCCTGGGGAGCTCCCCAGGATGCTGTAAAGCGGACATTTTCGGTTCCTGAGGACCTCCTGGTGACAATTTTCTGCATCCTCAGGGATGCCTGGGGTATGACGGTCCTGGGATGCGAATCCTCCCCAGGACATCCTGGGGATGCAAGTGTGCTATATGGGAAGATAGAATATGTTTCAAAAAATGCCTTGAAAATAGCCTTTTTGAGCAGAATTTCCCGAAGCAATCGTGACTGAAAATTAAGGAAGTTTTCAAATAACAAACTGCTTGCTTTCTGACTCATTTTTAAATCCCTTTTTGCCCTAAAACGCCAATAATTGATAGGTTCCCTTATTTCGGAACTGTATAATGTGACGTGATAGCTCGGTTTTTGATAAAGATAGAATATATTTTAAAAAATGCTATAAAAATAGGAATTTTGTGCAGAATTTCCTAAAGCGATCGTGATTGAAAAATTAAGGAAGTATTCAGATAAAAAACTGCTTTCTTTCTGACTTCTTTTTAAATCCATTTTTGCTCTCAAACGCATCCAACTGATATGTTCTCTTATTTAGGAACTGTATAATTTGCCATATTGGTCAGTTTTTTAAAAAAGGCAGAATGTATTTAAAACCTGTCAAACTGGGAATTTTGAGCTGAATTTCACTTAAGATGAATTTGATAAAATTAGCTCTTACAGAAAAATGAAATTAAAAATTCTTCAAAAGAGAATAAGTAAAATTGTTAAACTGGGTTTATCGGTAATCATGTATTAATTTTTGTTGTAGAAATGAGCACTTATCTTCGAAATCTCCGCCTATAGGCCAAGCCGACAGCGATTTTTATTTTTAATGCTATGCTATTAAAAGTGATTTAACATTTAATTTTTAATGTTTGTCAAATATTACAACGGTGAAACAGATAATTTTTCGTAATATAAACCTATGATTCTATAAACCCTTTCTGTAATTACAAGAATATGGCAATGAAAAAAAAACAGAAAAAATACAAATACATATAATACTAATAAGAAACTAATTTATTATTAATTACTTCGCAAAAATAGCAGAACACGTTTTTTGAGAAGAAAAAAAAACCTTAAATTACATACAGTAATATACTTTCAGATAACGAATCCTTCAAATTGAAAAAGAAAAATCTTTGCTCTAGTTATATTGCATCACTCTAACAAAGCAAACATTTATAATTATAATAGAAGAATGTATTTCTCATCTTGAAAAAAAATCTTGTGCAAACATTTTTTGCCGTTTAGGTAATTTGTTTGGTAATTAACTCTGAATATCATTTTTATTATTTGAGTAAACATAAAGATCGATGTATTTTATTTTTTAAAAGAAGTATTATTTTATTCTTTTGATAACTGTTTGATTTGATGAGCTTACTTATTCATAATTATTGTACACGTAGAGAAAAAGAAATAACAATAGAAAATTTAAAAAAAGTAATAATAATATATTATAGTTTGTGTAATTTACAAATATTTTGTAAGTATAACTTATGTTTAAAAAAAATATATATATAATTAATTGAAAAAAAAAGTTCCAAATTATCTACTTTATATGCACATTTTATCTTATCATGCTAAATTTAAAAATACACAGCAATGATATAAAATGCAATCACTTCTTGCAGTGTGTCTTACGTATACCATTGTGTCATATAGTCTTAAACATTCATATTACTCTCATGCACATTAATTGAGAATAATGCCTGATTTTGCCTATAAAGATTCGAAAAAAAACTTGATTTATTCATCAAACATATTCATTTGACAGTAGATAAATAATAAAAACCATGGTCTATGTATAATACCATTCATAAAATAACTGTTGACCCTTGGAGCAATTATAAAAAAATATCACTCTTATAAAAACATAACACTATAGGATATGTATGATGGTCAATGCTTAGTTCGTCTCCTATACTTTGAAATACAATCCTTAGAATGCCTAGGCACGCTAAGTATCAACTTATGGAGTTGAGCTTGAAGAGGGTTACTCCTCTCAGCAAGCAATGCTTTCCGAAGTTCCAATATATATGTATGAGGTGGTTGATCGACTTCAATTTGTCAGCCAATCACAGCCCACACATGCTCTATCATATCAAGTCAGGTGAGAATGCTCATTATTCTATACATATATTATTCTCAGATTGAAGGCATATTTGCTCGGTGAGGACAGAAGTTGTCATCAGTAAGCACAAATTGTGCTCCCATGGTAACCGTAAAAAAAGTACATATTTTTCCAGAATAATGTTCCGATAAATTTGTGAAATTGGGAAATGTGAAATTCTTCGTGAATAGTTTTATGTACACTGACGCATCTAAGATGAATCGCATTCATGATCTTTTGATAGTTACTGTACCGCCTAATAGAATGTAGTCCTCAAGTTTTTCGCTGCGGTCTTCCTCATCGTGAATAGTCCGTCTGTGAAGGCCAGTTTAAAAGTTACTTTTTCATCTTACAAAAGTATCAAATTATGGTATATCACTTCCATAAGTAGCAAATGTTTCATAGTGGATTTATTTGGCACTGTGTTTTTTTTTTTTAATTCAGAAATTTCGAACATCTATCTTCTCCAAAGTGTGTCGTTACTTCAAACTTCTACTTCCTGAAAACAAAGTAAATTATTAATAGTTGTTATTTCTAATATGAGGTACACAATGGTCAGTAGAGGTTCCTGTCCTTCTCAGGCGAAGCGGTTTAAAGCTAATGTTAATCCTATGGGGATGTTATTTTCTAATACCTCGTTTGCATTTCGATATTTTTAAATAAATAAATAAATAAATAAATAAATAAATAAATAAATAAATATTGGCATTGGGAGGCTAAGGTGCCTCTTTTTTTCTTCGATTTTGGTTGTAGATACTTTTTTAAAGTTTGTTTCACTTTCGAGACCGGCTCTGAAAATGAAAGTGTTTTTATGAAACAAATAACAACACACAAAATTGAGAAAATAAAAGAAGGTAGATAAATATATTAAAAAACAAGTGAGTTATATGAAACTAGCTTCCGAATAGAATTAGCATTAGCAAGTGAACGTTTCGTCTGGCGAGCACCGGAGCCTTAATATTCAAAAAGTATTTTTATACAGATATCTCAATTATTCCCATGTGATAATTAGAGTTTTAACGATATCCCTTATATGAAATATGTCATTTAAAACAAAATGTCGATTTTAAATGGCAGCAATGACTCATCTATTTCTTCGTGATCCTGAATTCATGTGTTGATAGTTGCTCTTTTTTTCCCACAAAATAATCGAAACTTCACATATGTCATTTAATAGCTAGCCAGAATGCATAGATCTATATTTGTATTTTATCATGTGCACTGTAAAAAAAACAATCTGTAAAATAACAAAAAGTTTTCTAGGAAACTGGGATACCTAGAAATTTTTATGTGACCACAACAGCAAAAATGCATGTAACAGATGCAGATTTACACTGAAAAGCAGAAAATATGTAAGGCTACTAAGACCTTGTTAGGAAACTGGGATCCCTAGACCTTTTTATGTATCTGCAACCCAGGTTTCAGATAAAATTTTAGTAAGATAACTGTAATTTTAGCAGATTCGTTTGTAAAGTTTCAGATTTCTGTACCTTTACAAAAATTAGTTAAAATTAGTTTTTTAGATTTTTTATCTTTTTTTGTAGAGTGCACAGATAAAATATTAGTAAACATACAGATTTCGGCAATTTTGCATCTGTAGGATTACATATTTTTTTTCTCTAGTGTATGCTTTATAAGCTATTATGCTACGATGCGACGAGACATTTAAGGACCGTTAAACAAAATGAATATAAAATTTCTTTCATTATTCAGCTAATAAAAGCGGACGATACTTTTCATACAAAATACTTTTCATATAATCGCAGTCATTAAGAACAGTGAAACAGTCTAATGTAAATAATTTTTAATGTCGATATTTTATCAACAATTTAAATGGATTTGCCGTTTCTCCTATTAAAAAATGTTTTTGCGAAATGTTGTTACTACAAATTACTTGTTAGCTACAGATATAATGACAATACCTTTGATTTTATTTTTCTTGCAAGAATAGCTATGTTTCTATGACAATAATGCATGTTAATTAAAGTAATATTTCAATTTGTAAAAAAAAAAAAAAAAAAAAAAAAAAAAAAAAAAAAAAAAAAAATGTTTAATGTTTTGAGTAAACTATTTTACAAACCACCCTCTAGCTACCAATTTATTAAAAGAGTTTTATTTAAAAGTCCATTTCAAAATCAACTTGTTATTATATAAGGTTTTTTTTTTTTTTGGTATCTCCAGACATTAACGAAGATAGTTAATGAACTGCAGCATTTTTTTACTCATTATACGAGAAATAAATCACTAAAATATATAATAAATACTTTACAAACAACCCTCTAACTACCAATTTCTTAAATCAGTTTTATTTAAAAGTCCATTTCAAAATCGAATTGTTATTATTATTATTATTATTATTATTATTATAAATTATTATTATTTTTATTTGTAACTCGAGGTTTTAACGACGATAGTTAATGAAACGCAGCATTTTCTTTACTCATAATTTGAGACACAATTCACTAAAATATATAAAATATTTGCCTCTATCTGAAAATGTATATTTTAACGTAAAATTTAGATACAATAACATAATTACGATTAAATGTAATTGCGTCGAAGTTTTCTAATTTGAATGTACAATAGTCGCTTTGGCATTTTCATTTGCATATCTGTGTATGGTAAACTATCTATTTATCAGTAACTCAAAACAACTATTGTAAGTAAATGACAGTAACTCTAAACGTTCAAACTAAAAGAATAAATATTTTTAAATTTTCCATACATTTATTTAATTAAATAAGCTTATACACTAACATTTGAGAATTAAAAATATATTTACAATTACTATAAATGTTTACGCACTACTATTTTTAAAAAAATATTTGTAAATCAATAGATATATTTTTCAAAATGTTATTTCACTAATAAGCATATTTTCTAAATTCAAAATTTAAAATATCTCTTTTAACATTTACAAAAATATCTTTCTAACGAATATTCAGTTTTGCCAAATCTTTTCAACTATATGTGAAATATTCCATAATATATATATATATTAGTTTATCAAAAGATTTTCGCTTATAAACCCGCGAATAATATCTGCACGTATGATAGCGACTTAGAGGCACGTAATGCAATAAACTATTAAAACACTGCAATCTTAAAATCTGTTAATAGCTTTAAATCACTTCACGTGCTAACTGAGTATCTATGTGAGCGTCACGTAAAGCAAATAATGTTAAACTATTAACATTTTTAACTAGAACAAGCAACACAAAAGAGAAAAATCCATAATAGCATGAATATTTAACAAAATGAATTCTTGCATTTTGTGATTCTGAAATATATTTTTTAAAATTAATCGATATCTAAAAATTTATAATTTATTTTATAGGTTCTGATAGTTTATGTGTTTAATGCTTTAATTTTACGCATGTATTTTTTTATGAGTGTTTAATTTTTATGTTTATGACAACCATACGTATTACCTTAATTTAATTAATTTTTCAATTAACCCTCTCATGCATACAGATAATTATTACATTATCATTATTATATTGAAAACAGATAATTATTACATTATTAAGCAAAAAACTTTTGAGCATTCATTTATAGAGATCCGATTTGTTGATAGATAATAGCTAGCATATAGTGCAATAATAAAATTTTTTTACAATGGGTTTTCATTTATCTCAAAAAATGATTTTTAGTCAATAATGCAAAATGATGAAAAATAATTTATGCATGAGAGGGTTAATTTTTAGCAGTTAAATTACGCTTGAAATTCTTGAATATTTAATGCGTGAATTTTTACTTTGCTACTAAGCGTAAAACCAACTTAGTGAAAAATGTCCAAGCCGGGAATCTAACCCGGAAGCATTTTCAGAAAGAATAACGTTTTGAGCACCTTATCGCCAGAACAACGATTGGCGCGGAGATGAAGTCTGTGCTACGCATCCTTTCTTGTTTGTGACGTCAAACACCTAGCGAATAGCAACTCTTTCTTCTGCAAAGAGTTCGCGCTTATTGTTCATTTGTTTTTCCTTAAATGTTATCAAGCAAAGTCTATAATATGAGGAAATGTTATTCACCGTTGTTTACGATTGAAACATAGTTTAATACAAAGAGCTTTTTCAGATTAAAATGCTTTAATTTTCACAGACCATCTAAACATAGTTTTTTTTTTCTTTTTTCTCTCAATTCAAAAATATTATTTCCTTAACTCGCTATGTTCGAAGAAATTGAGAAGATAATTAAAAGCAGTAGTAAAGATTTGCTTGTAATAAATATAATTCTATTAATCATATGTTTTATGACACATTTGAACTTAGTTTATTTTGTGTTTGGCGATGCAGTTAGCTGAATGTTCTCGCTTTCGCCAACTCGCCAAGACTGGTGCTCAAAACGTGATTCTTTCCGAAAATGCAACCTGGAACCCTTGGAAGTGAGAAATGCAAAGCTAGGCATCGTCCTCGTAGCTTAAGTGGTAGAGCACTGGGAGCGCAATTACAAGGGTTCCGGGTTCGATTCCTGGCTTGGACATTTTTCACTATGTTGTTTCTACGCTTAGTACCAAAGTAAAAATTCACGTATTAAACATACGTATTATACCACCCAAAACCAATTTTATAACGTTGTCATTGTTGATGAAACCAATATGAGTGATAATGTCATAACTTCTCCTAGACTAAATTCACTGCTATACACAATTAAAGACAGCCGTGATTTTGGAGCGTAAGAATAATAAAATCTGAGTAAATATGGATCATTGGTTTTACAGACAAAAATGCATTATAGTATTCCATAAATTCACTTTAAAAAATCGTATGTTACGCAATATTTTATTCTCCTTATTAGAAATCCACAATCACATGTAAAAAGATTCTGACCTTTAAAAATATTTCCATTTTAAAAACAACACTAAAAAAATTATTCACAATATTCTTTGATTGTTATATATCGCAGGTTTTGCTATACATATCAGTACGATTATTTTAAATATGATAAAATTAGTTTTATAGTAATAATATCATTTTAATTACTTAAATTTGCAATTAAATTAATTAATCATTTAAATAATGTCAATAAACTTACTTTAATAATTATAATAAAAATTTGTCTAAAATGCATGATTTTCATTTTTTACAGTACCTTTTTGAATCAAAACACATTTTAACAGCATGTGGACGAGGTTTGAAGAATAAAATGCATTTATTAAAAGTACATCTGTCGGTAAAATATAAATATAGACATCAGGAGCAACCTTGCACAACTACTTTTATAAAGCCATTAAGTACTTCGGAATTCATCTTTCGGAATTTTAACGTTATTTTACTGAAAGTTCTATGCAAGTTGCCCTATATAGTCGACAACCAAATAAAAAAAAATCATTTACCCCTCATGCTTATTAGGGTGGGTAAAAATAAAAAGATAATAAAAGCGAAATGTTTAAAATTTTTAATAGCGGAGTAAAGTTATCTTTTGTAATCAGAAGGATATTTTTATGTTAGATGATTAGTCAAAAAACTATGTATCAATATCCGACATTTTGTTTTAATTTTTAAATATTAAATTTTAGAATTCTTCTACTTTTAAAAAAGTGTTTAATAAATGTAATTTTTACTACAGTGCTTAAAAATAACATTTGATGCAACTTTAAAATACGAAATACTAGTAATAATTAATAATTATTACAAATTATTTGTATTATTTCGCTATTTTGTTTTCTTACGTTGCAATGAACTGGCGTATTTAAACTTACAAGCTAATTTAGTTTTTCTTATTTATAGATGCATGTTTTTCATTATTAAACAAAGTTTGGTTTCTTAAGATATGCTTTTAATTTTTTATATGTTTTAAACTTTACATTTTAATGTTAAAACAAATCAAACCCCTAATAATACTTCAGTTTATTTAATTTATTAAATAAAAAAGACATAAATGTATTTTTTTTTAAATTTTAAAATAAATGTCATGTGTAAACAAGCTTTACTTTTTTTTAAACAAACATATAACAAGCACATAAAATACTTTCATTTAAAATAAGAAAATGGAAAAAACTTCTCCTTCAACTTAGATTTCTAAATAAAAAAAGCAATGATATAATTCTCTTTCTATTTTATGAGACAAAGAAGAAATATATATCGAATATCTTTAGTTTTATTCTAGATTCAGAAAACAGTTACGCGAGTTTAAGTATTTAAATTCGAAAGACAAATGTGATATTCTTTACCAAGCTGAAGGTAAAACTTCTACTTTAAATTCAAATTACTTGCTTTCAGAAAAAGTTATTTCTCATAATTATTTGTATAGCATTTCTTTTTCTGAAAACTTTTAATTTTTTTATTTTTTTTATTGTTTTTTTTTTAGATTTAAAATTGATTTTGAAAAATTTCATCTTAGTAGAATTAAGTTGCAGAATTGTATAAAATTGCGTAAGCATACCAAAAATAATTTTTTTAATAGATAACTGAGAAAGTATAATAAAATTAGATATTTTTCTTAAAAATAATAATTATACACACCCAAAGTTTGGCTTCCTGTTTCAAGGACTAAAATGTTTAGAAACTAAAATTCAAAATTACTATTATAATTGCATGATTTTTTTATTTTTATTTTTTTATACTTCAATACAGGTTCATGTTATTTGTGCAATTTTCATTATTTCACTATAGAGTATGAGTGTCTACGAGAAGTAATATAGAATACCAGTTTCTTCACAGATATTAATCGAATGTCATACATCGATACATTTCGGCTATGGTCACCTGGTCCTACTTGAATTCGGAATTATTCCGCGAAAAAAAAATGCGTTGTAATAGAAATTTTTGTGCAATTTGCATTATTGTGTCCTTGAAAACTTTATGAATTTATGCATAGCATTGAGACAAATTTGATAATGTTTATTTCGATATCTATAAAAAAGTCTCACTTAAATTTGAAAGTATTCTGCGGAACGTAGCACTATAATATTGATTTATGTGCAATTTTATCGAATTTCGTAGTTCCGATGCACATCGGAGGCACATGAAACGACGACAGCCATTCCAATGGACCAGTTATTAGCGATAAGTTGATGTACAATAGAATTTCTAAAAGTGCACATTTTAATAAATATCACGATCGATTTTAACATTTTTTTGCTACAACTATTTGATGTTAAAAATAATATATAGATGAAAATCAAAGTATATTTATGAGGATGGTTTGTCGAACTATCGCAATTAAAGGGGAAATGTCACTTTTAAAAAATATGTTTTGTTTTTATACCTTGTATGTTTTAAGTTCAACGTTCTTCAACCAGTAAAATTCTAAACCATTATGTCATTTTTGAAAGTGTGATTGAGGATTTTTTAGTCGAGTGAAGAGATGGATATCAGAAAGAGATAGGAGAATAAAATTGATGTTGTAACAGAACGTTCCTACATTTATTCAATTTTTACGATGCTAAAACACTTGCAAAGGGGATGTGCATTATCCCGATAAAAAATCTTATTTTCCTTCTTAATTCTTTCTTTTCAATTTCGTTTGTCCACGTGGTCTAAAAATTTTGTAAAATTTTCAATGTTTACCTTTCAGCCCTTGGGAATATTTGCAGTTTGTAATATCACATTTGCATTCCAATGCACTGATACCATATCTTTTCAAACTAATTTTAAAGACAGTGCTACTTTTGATTTTTGTCCAGCTATGTTATTCTTGTTTTGATTATATGCTTCTCAGGAGCATAATAATGAACTGAAATTTCATTTGTCGTAGCGAATCGGTAATCAAAATCTGTTTATTTGCGTTAAAGCGGTCAAGACTTTCTTGACAAAATATGTTTTTCTGAAACAGTTAAATCACTGTTAGCCTGCGCGACAGTCGTCTTCCCAAAACTAATTTCATCCCTAATTATGCAGTTATGATATGGAATGTTCTTTCATTTGAAAAGGCTACATCTTTAATAATTTCGAGACTTTTATTCGAGGGTTCTGCACATCTATTTCATGCACTTTATCGACGATTTCAGGCGTTGAGGCTGTTTTTGGTTCTCCTCTGTGATCATGAAATTCTTTTCTCTTACGTATTTAAATTTCGCTACCAACTTATGTGCGGGCGTAAATAAAACAACAAAGTCTCCTAAAGTATCCAGCTTATCGTTAGGTAATATCTGGCATCTTTAGGTCTTTTTTCCCCTCACTATTCACACATGTCGACAATAAATTTATCCATTTTGGAACAACTGGAAATTTACCTTTATTTAAAACAATGCCAGAAGGAATAATGAATAACAGAAAAATATCTAATTTGATCTTTGTTTCGAATATAATTTGCATTTTATTTTGAGTTTACGTATTTAGAAATAATTTTAACCACCTGTGACTTATTTCGCAATCTTTTCAAATCATCCTCGTAGTATTGAATATATTATAATGATATGGTAGCTCTCAAAACAATTTTCATTCAGATAACAATTGAATTAACTAAAACTAATAATAAAATACAGAAATCAGTTAGATATTTTTCAACCACATGCAATGTTTTAGAAAATTTTTATAATTTTTTCTAGGAAATAATGTGGAACCGAAGAAAAATCAGAAGATAGATAAATCGAAAGTATTTTGACATTGTAATATAAAAAGTGTTTTAACACATTAATTATTAAACGTAGTAAATTAAACACAGTATTTTGTAGCATATTCTCCAGCCTTTACAAAAGTTTCTCAAAGCGTGGGCATTTACGTAATCGACTAACTTTCGTATTCGATATAAAGACATTCGGTTCCACTCATTTTTATGAATTATGTATAAAGACGCCTTTTATGAATAAGTTTGAGACCTTATTGAACGACCTAACTCAGAAATAGTCCTCAGAACTCCTTTGACAGAAATAGAGGCCGTAATAAACATGAAACCTCTTACGTATACAACAAGTGATTTCGGCGAGCCAGAGCCACTTACACCGGCTCACTTTCTTCAACTTGGAAGTAAAAACATTACTTTTCCACTACATTTTGCCAAATTAGAGTATAAAATCTCTACCCGAAAGACATTATTAAGGAGAAAAGTATACCAAACTACCTTGTTAAAACAGCTAGGGACTAAATGAAAGGAACAATACTTGCTGAACTTAAGATCGATCCGTCAATTTAAAACTCCCGAGAGACACAAAAATCTAAAGATTGGAAATGTTGTCTTAGTGGACGGTAGTACTAAATCTAAATTGCTGTGGAACTTGGGAGTAATTCTTGGCAGAGATCAGCTTATTCGAGCTTGCATGGTAAAGACTGCTAAAGGACAGTTAAGAAAACCAGTACAACTTTTGTACCCTTTTGAACTAGATTGTTGAATGTTATATGATTTCAGTATTTGAATTTTAAATTAATTACTTTTTTTTCTACTATTGTTTGAATATATAAATGTGATTTATTTCTTATTATAAATTCATAGTTGAAATATGTTTTTTTATGTGTGAATTTTGCAATTGTTAACTTATCCATTTAGAAAAAATGTTTCATTTGTGTATAATTATGCTTTATTTCAAATTGAAAGGATTATTGAGATGTTAACAATAGTATTTAATTTGTTTATATTACGTATATACATTTAGTTTATTTTATTCAGGTAAAATATCTGGCTAGATACGTACATGTAGCTACATGTTATTGAAGTGTCATTTTTTATTTATATTAATCATGATGTTAATTATTGTTTAATGCATTATATGTCAACATCTGAAGATTGAAATATTTTTTTCTGTTTTATTATTTGAGTAATGATTTAAATTAATGTTTATTGTAAGAATTTAGTTTTATTGATTTATCATTATGTACTCTCATGAATCCAGGTGGGGAGTTGTGTGGAGAATCATGTTTTAACAGCAAAAGGGCAATGAAAGTCTTAGCTGTACACGTGGCAACCCTCCTGGGCTCAAGATATTTTTTTGTTTTGTTTATGTTTCAGAGAGAGAAAATATACGAAATGGTGATGACAAGTGTGTATAGAAGAAATATTCTAAAATGTATCGAATTTCATGTTAATAGTGTGTATATAAGATGTACATATTTTCTTCCAATTAAAAAGAATTAAAGAAAATGCCCATTTTGAAATTATAGAATAAGTGTCAATCGCCGAAAAAAAATTAGTGTTCGAATACAGCCACTGAACCAGACGACGCGACAAATGTTGTCAAAATAAGTTTGAGTGTAACTGTATTAACATGCATAATCATTTTTTAAGCATAAACTACATAACCAAAGGTGATCGTCCACTTGCGATTATAGACGTTTATTAAAATATCTAGAAAAATATATAAGGAATTATTTTAAAATTCTCAGTACGTAAACTGAATAATGCAGGTTCTATATTTCCGTGAAGATGTTTCCCCGTAATCCCATAGGGGACCGTCAAAGAATTGAAAAAAGGCGATCTTTTGCATAAACCTGTCACAAGTAATGTAGGAAAAGCGTCCAAACTGGAGATTATGATTGCGTGGCTTATTGCAATAAACTGCGATTATTTTTACGAGGATAGCACATATGCTTGTAGAAAAAAAATTAGATAACATTCCCATTATAACAGTAATAATATATTATTACTGTATTACACAATACACTTGTTACACATTTATTATATAAGTCCTTAGTAATAGTAAATACTGTACGATAAAAAAAAATAGTATGCCTTTCTTTTATTCTAATACTATCTGCTGCGGTTATAAATTCAGAGATAAAAGAGCAAACCTTCATAAAGCAAGTGAGCGATAGAATAAATCTAATTCAGGTTTTAAGACAGGGATGACTATGATTTATTAAAGAAACATTTTTTAGAAAGGGGTTGAAAAAAATCATAGGAACAAAATATTCTTCACAATGAAATTACCCACATATTACAAATACAGGTAATATCTCAAAATATAATACATAGAATCTCTATCTGTTTTATTTTCTTTTAGCAAAAAATAACATTTTAAGATTACAATTTCCTGAGTTACCTTTCATAAAGAAAATGAGAATCTAGGATTGAAAATGAATGATTGAAAAAGAAGCATAAAATGATTGCATTTTTCAATTTTATTCAACCTATTTCTTTTTTTTTTATGTTACCTAAATTCTACATGTTTCATTTAATACTATTGTAGTATAAAAACATTTTTCTGGATTATTTAAACAATGTTGGGTATGTTTAAATCATAAAAAGGATAAATTTGTATTACTTGCAATTTAAGTTTTTTTATTATATTTATGAACATATTATATTATATTATATTATAATTATTATATTATAATAAATGTAAGATAAGGATTTTCTGAAAAGAGAACAATGGCTAATGCCAACTAGTAGGATGTGCCGATCCCAAAACTTTCTTCTATCTTATATGTACATTTTAATATTTAAAAAAAATAGTTACTTATGTTAGAGCTTTAATAATTTTAATTCAATACCATGCCAACTTTGATTTTCATCTTCAATTTCTGCTTAAGTCAATTAACCGGAGTAAAAACGAGTTTCCGTCTCTGTACGAGCCGATGGACAATAGGATGATAGGCAGATTTTTTTTTCCAATTCAGGGAAGACCTACTTGCCATACACAAAAAAAAAATAACAAAAAAATTAGTTCAGTTCTAGGCATAAATTCATACACTTTTAGGTGATGCAATTTTGAAAATGACTTAAAAATCGCGATTGCAGCGCCCTTTTCCGGCGGATTCATCTTAAATTCAGGGAGGACCAACTAGCCATAGCCTTACACTTACTTAAAAAAATGGTTTCAATTCGATACATATCTTCATACACTTTTGGTCGGTACAATATTAAAAATGCAGCACCCCCTTCCGGCGGAATATTTCAAAATTGAAGGAGGACCTGTTTGCCACAGGCAAAAACAACCACAAAAAATTTGATTCAATTCTATGCACATCTTCATACACTTTTTGGTGATAGAATGGCGACATACGGACACACAGACACACAGACACACGGACACACAGACATTTTGTAACAACAGGATTTTTGGAATCTCTGACCCTTAAAAGGTGTAATACCGACGAAAACCGGAAGTAAAAAAAATTCGATTACAATACTTTCTTCTATTGAAGATATAGGAAAGTAAAAATATAAACAGAAAGAAAAAACCCGAAATACATATTTATAAAATCATTATTTCACAATTTGTTCTCTAAAAAATAATAATGTATTTGTTATTTGCATTAAACGGTAACCAATAGGGTGGGCCGAAAAAATCGAATTTTTTCAAATCAACTATTAATTGTGGAAAAGTTGCCTTTCAAAATTAGAAGGATAACGATTTTTTTTTAATCGGTTAAAATGTTTAGGTCGCGCGTCGCACTTGAAGTTCGAAAGATTTGAACAAAAATGACATTTTTTGGAATTGATGAAAATTAAACAAATTTTGAAACAACTTCTAATAGTGCGGAAAAGTTTCATTTTATAACTAAAAAAATAACGCTTTTTTTTTTAAATCAGTTAATATTTTGGTCGCGCATCGCCATTTAAGGTACCGATATTTTATCAAAATCGACACTGTTTCATATAAAAGATTAAAATTAGTTCTCTTTTCTCATCTTCTTCTAATAACATAAAAATATTCCATTATATGCATAGAAACGTAAAATAAAATCAATTTTAAATTTGGTTAATAATTATTTATAATATATTTTTACGAAAAGTTTAGAAAAATACATTTTTAACTATTTTATTTATTTAAAGTTAAACATTTATATTATACAGATTAAGAACACTATTTTATATACTAAATATACTGAAACAAATGCCTAAAAGGCGATTCGATGAAATGCAAAAGGCAAATCCACCACTGCCAGGGCCTGCCTATCTTCATTTCCAAGTTTCGAATAACGCCTTTTTTCAATCTCGTATTGATAGAGGTGCTGTCACATCCACCTACAAGTACTTCATCTAAGGAGATATTCTTCTGAGACAGATATAAAAGATACTTTCACAAATATTTTTTCCGGTTTTATTCATAGGCATTACATGACCAATATATTTTGATTCCGGCTCCTGAATTAAAGAAATGTGCTTCTTCGCATATTCACAGTATCCGCAAAGAAACTCTTCGAGAGGGTTGAATTCTGATAGGGATTAGCCGATGCGTTTTCACGTAACTTTGCGATAATTATACTTGGCGAGCGATAGATGCTTCCGTCGAGGAGTTTGATTTCCTTCCGAACCGAGTACAAAGTCACTTTTCTCTTGCAGCATTGCATTGGACGGAACGTGTCTTACTGAAAGATGTACTCTTTAAAAGTTTTTAAACACAAATTTTTACTTTGTACTCGGCTCCGAAGGAAATCAAACTCGACGGAAGCGTCTGTCGCTACGCCAAGTATAACTATCTCCAAGTTACGTGAAAACGCGTCGGCCAATCCCTATCAGAATTCAACCCTCCCGAAGAGTTTCTTTGTGGATACTGTGAATATGCGTGCTCTTCCCTTTTTGATCTTCGATGGCGTTTTACACCGGTTTTCTCTTGATATAACTATTGATCCTTTCTGCCGTCGAAATAACAACCTCGAAAAACAAGAACATTGTCCTTTTGTAAAAGATTCCTTGTTTTAAGTCTTTCTCTCCTTATTTTACTTTTATCAATAACAAGTTGCATACGTGTATCACAGATCATTCCCATGCGTTGAAGGACTCGGGATACAAGGGTAGCAACTGAACTTGTCACCTGATACACCAAGTCTGTCACTTTGTAAAGCTGTTGCTAGTAAACGAGCCCTGATCTGTGATTAAATAGAATTTTCAGCTGTGGCGAACGTTTCTGAATCATTTGCGGACTTGAGCTTTTGAAATGTTTCGTCATAAAGGAGTGAAACAATTTCGACATCAGTATTTTCAACTTTACAATTAACATAAGAACAACTAGCTTCTGAGTTGACAAATCTTTGGTTTATAAAACGTTTATTAGTTTTCACTTTTCTTTCGTTCCTTTTTCTAAACTTTGCCTTTTTTTTTTCTTTTCGTAGGTAAACTTTGGTTTAATTTGTGGAATCGTTCTCTTCTTATCACAGTTGCCGTTTATTAGTATGGGACATTTACAACGATCTAGTGATACACAAGTGCATTTTAGATCCATGGTGCATTTGCATGACGCCACATCAAAAATCTTTAATGATTTAATTTCTATTTCCTGTAATTTCACTTTAAAACTCAATTTATTATTATCTCGTTAAACTGATTTCCTAGTTTTTTAGTACTTTTCATGATAGGCTATTATCAGTTGCATAATTCTGACTCAGACAATGTTGTTATTGAAGACTTTTCATAAATGTATTTGACTTTTTTAGCTACTATTTCTGTGTCATCAGAAAAACAAACTGACTTTCTCGATTGTGAAGCAACTTGTAAATTATATCTTACTTCAAAAGAGCAGCGCAAAATATTTTCGTCTGAAGGCAGTTAATTCGTATTAAAGTCTTTTGGGGGCTAAATATTGGGCAATCCAAATCTTGCCTTGTAATTAACTTAGGTTTATTATTATACGTACTATATTTGAACGAAGAGTAAAAAACTAACGTACATCAAAATTTGTCAATTTTGATCATTTTTTTCCAAATTTCAGATAAAATGCGCGTTTTAAAAGTATTAACAGATTTTAAAAAGAGGAATTTTTTTTTATTGTAAAATGTGACTTTAACGTACTATTACAAGCAATCTCGAAATTACTTTAATTTTCATCATTAATTCCAAAAAATATTATTTTTGATCAATTTTTTCCGAAATTCAGTTTTGATGGACAAACTAAGGATATTAACTGATTAAAAAAAATGTTTTTGTTATCTTTTAAATTATAAAAGGATACTTTTCCGCCTTATTAGAAGTAGGTTCATTTTTTTTTCTAATTTTCATCATTAATTTCAAAAAATGTCATTTCTGGACAAATTTTCCGAACTTCAAGTGCATGCGCGACCTAAAGATATTAACCGATTTCTAAAATTGTTTTTGCGTTATCCTTCTAACTACAAAAGGGAACTTTTCCGCACTATTAATAGTTTATTTGAAAAAAAAAATCGATTTTTTCGACCCACCCTAGTAACCAATGCTTAAACGTGTAGTCCAGTTTTAAAAGCCATACTTTCGCTAATTTGAAATGTTTAGACAGTGTTGAGTTTATTCACATTTTGGTGATTTTTAAATTGAACATTAAAAATAAAATTATATAATGAGATATAAATAATAAATAAAAATCATGCGTCAAGCAAAGATTATGTCACAGTTTTAAATACATTCAAAATAATGTAAAAAAAACTGCATTGTTTAATAAGTTAAATCGCAATATCTATTTCAATAATATGGAAAGACATTGTTTATTACACAGGAAATGACTTGTCGTACATTTAAACAACGTGCATACATTTTATTATATGTGAAATAGTTTAACATACATAAAATCTTCCTTCAATTTTGCATTATGTAACGTAAATCTGTATTTAACACTGTAAATTAATAATTGTACAGCATACTTTGAAAAAAATATTTTTTAATGCTCTTCATAATTTCACATCAATTCATTATGTTTCGATTTATGTAACATCATTAAAAAGCCAATTAAAAGCGCATTTCCAGCAAATATTATTATTCAAACAGAATTGTAATCAATTTCATTTCCTGTAAATTGATTAAAAATTCAGTGATAAGTGAAATCGTTGAAATTGATTTATAACAATTTCAATATATTTGCAAAAGTGTAACATCATTAAAATACTCTGCAAACGATTTTTCTCCATAGTCCTAATGTAATGGAATTCTTTTGGATGTCCCTATAATTGGCACATTATTCATATGCAATACCAAACTGGTATTGTGGACCTTAAATAAGGATTACCAATTGAATATAAAAATTCTGATATTTTTTACGGGAGTTGAACTGTGGGCAGATGGACCTACGAACAGACAATCCAAATGCATATGCACTTTTCAATCAAGTTTGTTGAAGATTGTCGATAAGCAGATATTTGCCAGGTAATGGAAATACCAGGTAATCTTTACAAACTACTGTGTCTAGAATATTACTTTTAGTTATTGAATTTTTTGAGTATGTATCCATATTTCTCCTTTATACTATATTTTATATAAATTTTGAGACATTAAAATATTTAACACTTTGAACAATCCTTTACAATCTTGATAAATGCACGGACAGAAATTTAAAGATAATTATTTTTCTTAGTCTTCGTATATTAATTTTGTAGTAAATCGCCCTGATCTGCACTTATAAAATACAAGTGCATAGTACATTGTACTTAACAAATAAAATATTTAATTAATTAAAAAATGCAATATGTAAATTTTATTTTTCAGGATGTTTCATAAAAATAAAATACAACAGTAGGCTTCTTGAAATAAGTGTGTTAGATGTAAATATGGACTTAACCTCTTCAGACCTGAGGTACACAAATGTTTACCTTTAATCTTTTCCTCATAAAAACAAAACTGTTCGTTTTTTTGCATTTTTACTTTACTTCTATACAGCTGAATGTATTTTACTTTAAAACAACACCAAAGAATGTCAACACTGTTGAATATTACCTCATAAAATAAATATTATTTTCATTCAAGTTTCGAAAACACCTTCAAAACATTCTGGTCAAGATAGTAAGAAATATTAATGATTATTTAACTTAAATGCTTTACAATGAAAAATTTTGAATATTTGCTGACCATTTACTTGTTTAAAGACCTCAATTTTGTTATTGCGTAAATTTATGTTTCTGATAGTTAAACTGATGTTTTAAGGGGATTAGTACTTTTATATCCATATTTTTAAACCAAAATTATCTGTCCCCTAAGGTACTGATTTCATAAAAAATGACTTTTTCTGTCATCTATAGTGTGATATCGATTATGTTAAAGCAATAAATATATATCTGTAGAGTTATTTAATACTCAGGTCTGAAGCGGATAAAATTATCTTGAACAGTTTTATCTTGGATAAAAAGCTAATTAGAATTTTCGGACATGCTCCATTCAGAGAGTTAAATATTTCAAGATTCTTCTGATGAGTACACTTTGGGAGACTCGGAAGTGCCTTAGGTTTATAACTAAGAGTAAAAATTAAATCTTTTAAAACCTTGTAACAATAAGAAATGTATAAAATTTTACTCTTCTAAAATTATTATTTTGTTAATTCTGTTTTCAGGTTCAATAATTAAAGAATAAAATTTTATTATTATTAATTATGTTTCTAAATTTTAAACTTTTCCTGGAGAGGAAGCTTGTCGAAGAATACAGGATAGTTAAAATCCGAATAAATATTAGAGCTCATGCAAGCAGGTTTCATTTTAATACGTATTTGATTTTCTATAGTTTTGTTATATATATATATATATATATATATATATATATATATAAAATGCTTTAACAAAGCATATGACATTTATATGTTTTAATTGTGCATAATTCATATATAGTTATTTTTTAACTTTGTATTTTGATTTTAAAAGTGTCAGTTTTATTGTCAAACACTTGGATTTTTTTTTCAAATTATTACTTTCTTTTTGTGATATAATTTCGTTGTATTTATTTTCATATATATTTCTTTCATTTTTAATATTCTGAATTTCCGTTGTTCTAAAGCAGATTTCTAATACAAACAAATGCCTATTTTCAACTACTTCGCAAACATATTCAGGTTTAATTAATGAAGGTATCATATTTTCAAACAGTATGTGAGCTAAATGTCACAAGTCAAATTAATAAATTCAGTGAGTACTATTTAACATATGAAATAAATATAAGCTTATGAATTATCGAAAAAAATATATAACTAATATTATACGATATATTAATATTTTGAGTCATCATTATTTGATATATATATATATAGATATATAGATAAATTTAGCAAGAATTAATTTGCAATTTGTATAATTAAATTAACATTTCTATCCCCCATTTTTCATTCAAATATTAACAATGATTCAAAAACGTTTATTTTTTTTTCTTATAATCAAATAAAAAAAATAAAAGTATAATACAAAAAAAAAAAAACGATTTGAAATGCACTAATGACTAATAGGCTATAGAAAAATAATTATTAAAAAATAGGCATATATATAGGAATAATATAGAAAAATAGGCTATAATTTTTTTTCTTGTTAAGTATTTTCTCACAGAAAATATATTCACCTATATTGAAAACTAACGATTCTTTTTCTATTATTAAACAAAAAAAAAAAAAAATCTAAAATGTTTGCAGATAAAGTAAGCACATTTCAAAAAGTCGAAAGTTTTCGAAGTTTTTCGAAAGGTTTTGTCCAAAATATCAACTTAATAACCATTATATAAATCCACATAAAACGTCAATATACAAACTAATATATGACTGTTTTATAATGGTGAGAATGTAAAGTGCAATAGAAGAGGAAAGGAAAACTCAGAGAAAATAGAACGGAAACTACAATCAAGCACTTTTCGTGTTCACTCAAGCAAGGTGAAAATACGAAATTGTTTTATTCTCTTGAGAAATTAAACCCATTCTTTTCCTATTTTTTTCTGTTACAGAGCCATTTTTCGCGTATCGAAGTATGCGGAAGGAAGAAAATAGAACAAAATGAAAGTCTTTACTTGGTGATTTCTATTTTTTACCACTTTAAGCTTTACTAACATTTTCTGATTTAAATATTAATTTTGTTAATTGGTATTTGTATATATATCTTCAGAAAAACATCATCAGACAACTTACAGAAAAAAGCATTAATTAACCTTAAGTTTAGAAAACCGAAAAAAATCAACATTAGATATATTTTGTAACAATATGTTTAAAAGCACATACTAATTATCATTGGTCATTACCACGGCCAACTTCATTAGAGGCCTTGGAAGCTCTTGGCTGTTAGGACGGAATTTATGACATCATATCATGTTTAACCAATCGGCAAAGACAACTCTTGTTTGTAACGCCCCTTACAAGGACAACTTCCTCGCGAGATTGGATAGACGGAGATTACGTGATTAATTCCGTCCTAAGACCCGCCTGAAAAGCAAAAGCTTCCGAGGCCTCTAATAAAGTTGGCCGTGCCATTACTGTATAGAAACATAGTCAAATCATGCGTGAACGTTTTACTGCATATCATCATTGTGAAATATCGTAATATACTTTCTATTTTTTTTAATTATGTCTTTAAAGGGTCACTTACTATGACATTATGGAAAAACGTGTCAATTTTGTATTTTATGCAAATAAGTGATTTTGTGACAATAAAACTTAAAGGACGTTAAGATATGTTTCACATGCACGCATCAGTGATAAATTCTTCGAATATTTTTTTTTTCTATATTTGTATGAATTCTTTATTTAAGATAATTTAAAATGTATAAAAATAGAAACTCAACGTTGAAAAATGTACAACTAATGTATGAGAATGTACTAAACTGCCATTTTGAATTGATTACCGATATTCTTTATCAGTGCAAGGCACAGCATGCTAGAAAAAGCAAAGATGAGCGAAAGCAGTGAGAAGCGAAGGCTTATATACACGTTACAAAAGCTACCCCCCCCCCCCTCTACCAAAAAAACAAACAGTGGGGAGAAATCAATTGGGTGGACAAGTCGAAACATCTACCGAATAACAAACAAATAAACACCGAAAAAAATAATAAGAAATTAAAGACATCCAAAAAATTGGAAAATAAGGAGGAATAGGTTAGTGATTGATTAAGGAGTGAGGATTTTTAATGATGTCATAAACTTCCCAAATATAAAGATCAAGGCTAGAAGGACACTTTGGCGGAAGAAAATATGAATATGTGTAAAGACCAATAATGTTGAGCATTAGAAGAACGCTTATGCTATAGATTTTTAACATATATTTTATTTTCCCTTAAACGAAATCAAATAGTACGTTCAGTCTGGCCAATATATGAAAGACCATACTGGCAAAAAATTTGGTAAATACTCCAGTTTTCTAAGTGATCAGTGGAGTGCTTGAGATTTGAAAAAGCGATTTCATAGACAGAAAAAAAATTCACGGAATTCAAACATTCTAATGCTCGTATTCACCAACTACTTCAATCCCAAGCTATACCCAAAACCTCGGTCGAAAGCTCAAATGGTGTTCACCTCTAATCCTCATTGGATGTCTTCTTGATAATGTCCAAACAAATGTTATTGTGAATTTCATTTGGGCGTTCAACCGCGGTTTTCTAGGTTGAGGTAGATGGTGAATACGAGCTTTAGGAATTCACTGACTGATTTTAGGGGGGAAATGTAAAACAAGCTAAGTTCTACAGTTGGTATTAAAATTCTTTTCACAATGGGCGGAGTTTGTTAATCTTCTGTAAATGGAATCAATAATATTAGGTAAATAAGAACAATCAACAATAGCTTTTAGATATTAAAGTTTATCACAGAACAACTCAGGAATAGAACAAATATCGGAAGCCTGGAAAACCTTAAAACTTCAAATTTCTCTTCGAGAGGATGAGGAGAATACCTGTGATGTTCGACACTGACAGCAAAAGACTTGCGAAAGACAGTAGTCAGAGAGCTGCATTATTACGAATAAAAAGGACATCACAAATTATCACAACTCATAACTATTCACAACAGCGAGAACATGATGAATATCTGAATTCATATGAACTAGTAATGTAGTTTCTAAAAAACATTTTAAATCAGTCTGTAAAGAGACAAGTATTATGTCATTGTGGAAAAATTGGTCTATTTCGTTTTATAAACAGGTAAGTAACTTTGTATTGACAATAAAATATAATGTGAAGTTTAAAATAGATTTCTTATGCATGCATCTGTGATAAGTTCTTACTTTTTCTTTTAATTTTATTTTATATCTCCAAATTCTTTATTTAAGGTAATTTAACATCGATAAAGATAGACAACCAATATTGAGAAATGCACAAATAATGTATGGAAAAGTAGCAAACAGCCGTTTCTTATCTATTACCGATATTCTTCATCAATGCAAGGAACAGCGTGATAGAAAAAGCTGGACAAAACTAGAGAGAGGCGAAGGCTTTTTTACTGTTACAGTAGCTCACACGCTAAAAAATATTTAAAAATAAAAATAAAAATGAGAAGAAAACAGGAAGAACAGCTGCTTGGACGAGTAGAGAAATCTACAGGAGAAATGACGTGAAAATGACGTCAGTTCTTGTGCGCCTCTTCTAGAAAAAACAACTTTCTGGGAATAGCAAAACTGTGTGCATTGGTTTTCGTTGTAAATCAAAGGATAAAATTACAAGATAAAACAACTATTTTGCATAGTATAGTGTTTTTCAGTACTGAATTAAAAATAAGGTAGTTTAATAATAAAAATAAAACGGTTCATTTGTATATATATATATATATATATGTATGTATAAATATATGTATATACAGCGCGTGTAAAAACTATAAAAACAACACTTTTTTTTGATATACATAAATTTTAAAACAAATAAAACTTGTTTCCTTATAATATGTATCGCCAAGCTGAAAAGCTAATGAAAAGTCAACGAAATTCAACTGTGTATATTTATTACAAAAATATAGTAATTATACCTAAAAATACTACTTTTTGCCAGTGTAAAAATAAATAAATAAAAAATTAAAAAATAGGGACAGTAACATATATTCAATATAGTAACCGAAGAAACAAATATTAATGTATTATGCAATCACCTCTGAGTTTAATGATTGCAAATATTCCATCATTCCTAGACATCATTAATTTTTGCCACTGTTTGGGATTGTTTTTGCCCTATTCAACTTAAATCATAGATCTGCGTTCTGATGCTGACAAAAAATGCCTTCCATTTTTATTAACTCGTCTTGCTGGATCTCGCCATAAGTTATTGGTAAGGACTTCTTAGCAACCATTACAAAACTTGCATATTTTTCTTATAGAACTAAAGTTTTGTCTCCCAACTTGTGTGGATAGGCATATTACCTCGCTGTTATATCCGTTTTTTTTCCTTCCAGAAGTGTTGCAACAAATGAAAGATAGTCAGAAAGAGTTTATATGTGTGTCTATGAATTATGTTTTCATGAATTATTATACAATTTTCACCCCGTCTTAAAAAAATGCAGCCCCATGTCGCAATGAATCCGCCACCTAATTGATGTTTTAATACAATCTCCTTTTATTTTCTTAAATCATCCCAATAACATTTTCAATGATATAGGTGATGACTTGAGACGACAAACCGCTGCATGTTTTTTCTCCAATGAAAATAATGAAAGTTAAATGGTCTTGATGGCTGGAAATATTATTGGAATAATAAAAAAAAGATATATTATAAAAGCGTCAAGTAACTGACGAATTATTGCCACATGGAGCTAGTTCAAAGACATATGCACAAACTATTTTTCACCACCTTTGATTTATTTCAACACTTACTTCCAGCAGCAAAAAACAGCGAGATAATGCACCTATCTACACAATTCGTGAGAAAGCAAATTTTAGTTTCGTAAGACAAATATTGATGTTTTGCAATGGCCGATAAGAAGTCCTGATCTAAACCATATCCATAGCATACGAGGAGATCTAGTAAGACGAATTTATCAAAATCGAAGGCATTTTTCCTCATCATCAAATTTATATTTCTTGTTGAAAATTAATAGCAAAAATAAATAAATAAATAAATAATAATAAATAAAAAAAAATCCCGAACGGTACCAAAAATTAATGATGTCGAAGAATGATGAAATATTTGCAATCATTAAACTCAGAAGTGGGTGCATAATATATTAATTATTTTTTGTTTTTTGTTTTTTGTTTTTGTTTTGTTACTATATTGAATTTATTTTGCTGTCCTTATAGTTTTTACACAAGCAAAAACAGCGTTTTTTTTTCGACAATTACTTTATTTTCCTAATAAAATGTATTCATCGAATCTTATTGACGTTTTTATTAGCTTTTCATCTTGAAAATACATATTAAAAAGAAAAAAGTTTTATTTGTTTTAAAATTTATACACATATTTTACACGCGTTGTACATACATACGGTAACATAATTTGTAGGATTCAGATGAAAACTTAGGTCATAATAATAAATCGTTATCAAAAACTCTCTATTCATGGAAAGCCACTGACTAATTCGAAATGTAGTAACTTTAAACAACACAATTCTATTTCTCAGAAAAGCCTATTATATTAGTTTTCGTTTCGGCCATGGATAGAAGATTTTTTTTTTTTTTTTGCATTATATAGGAAACAGAGTTTACCCTCTGTAAATACTTCATTATAGGTCCGCAGAATACAGGATAAGTAAGCTGATTGAAACTGTTAAATCAAATATTGCAGCATCATTATTACGAAAACTTAAACAGTTAGTAATGTCGTGTCATAATGACATTTTCAAAAGGATGTCACGATGGTGTTCTGTATCCCGAGGTCCTTGTAATTAATAACAATAGTATTATTTTTCAGACAACATTTTACCACTAACATTCTGTTCTCCATATTCACATTTTGGCAATTACACCAGGATGCCTAGGGTATACAGGGCGATTCAAAATAACGTGGACAAAATGATATGACAAATCAAGCATACAACAAGGATAAAAAAAATTACATAGGAACATAGGGTCGCAAACTATTTATTGAGTCACGAATACAGGGTGTTTCATTCTAGCTACAACCGGTTTGAAAATAATAATTTCGAGGAAAATATAAATGTTGAAATGAAAATGCAATGATATGTACCTTATTCTGTGCAAAATATGATAACGTTAGAAAAAGATCTGGAAAAACAAACTGCTCAAGCAATTGATGATACCGTATTAAACTGATTATCAGAATACAAAATGTGAGGTGCCAAGTGCATATTGCTGGTGCGCAAAATGCAAACTTCTACTACTTTTGTTTTGTGTTATCACATTTAAAACAAAGGTGAGAATGTCTATTAAATGTTTTATTATAATTTACTTCATTTTTCTGAAATTTATTATCGTCAACCCAAATTCAGTTAAAATGAAACACCCTGTATTTGTGACTCAACAAGGCGTTAGCGGCCCTATGTTCCTCTGGAATATATTATCCTTGCCATATGCCTGATTGGTCATATCAATTTGTCCACGTTATTTTGAATCATCCTGTATACGCACTGAGGATGGGTAAAACGACCAGTAGAAGACTAAAGCTGAACAGAACTATGATCTAAAGAAGTAATAACAAATGTACTGATAAGATCCTCTTAGAAAAGCGCAAGAATCACTATTTAGAATAAAAGAAAAAAAATGACACAAGAAAATAATTAAAAAAAGATCATATCTATATATTTTTTAAATGGTGGGGGGAGGCTTGAAAGTAAATAATATTTACGGATTTTATAGTATTTTTTTAGTAATGAATTGGAAGAAAAATAATATTAAAAGGTGCTTTTTAAAAAGAAAAACATTTAATTAAACATAATGAATAGATTTTTATCTTCAAAATTGGGCATAATTTAATAAATAAGATTGCTAAATAATTTTAGAAAGGTGATTTAAAAAAAATGAATTTAATATAGTGCGAAAATATACTTTGTAATGTTCTATCCTTGTTCCTCTCTTCTTGCTCCGACGGATATAATATTAAAATTCCATTCTACGGACAAATAAAATTCAACATCGTTTAAATAATAATTTAATGATTATTATAATTTTAAATAAAAAAACAGCATTGAAAAATTTTTATCGCATAAAAATATCGAAAATTAGAAAAAAATTGAAATATTAAATATCAGATAAAAATTACTGGTAAATATTATAATTTTTAATTGAAATTCTTTGTAAAATCATTATTATGCATTGTATATTTAATATTATTCTTTAATATACTAGCATTTTTTACAAAAACTGGGAATCTCAACCCCCGACCCCAAGATTTCGGATGTCCAAGATTCAGGGATTGTGATACCCAAGATTCTGGAAGCACGCTAATTGCAAGGGTTTTTAAAAAATTGAATTATAATTAGAAAAAAGATAATGACGATCTCACTATAAATGGTTTTTCACTCATTTTTCTTTGTTTGATGTTTTTTTTAAGGCCAAATTAGCTGCTATGTTAGGAGATACAAATTCTGATTTCGTCTTTGACATTTTGATTCTAAAAAAAAAGTTAAAAATTTGGAAATAGCTGATATAAAATGAATTAAATAAACTGTAAATATAGTCTTTATCTCTCGGTATTTACTTTATATATTATAAAATTTTGGATTTTGAAAACTCCTGTTTATATTTCCAATAAATATATTTATATTCGTGTATTATTATTGTGTAGTGCATTTTGGAAATTTATGTCAAGCTATGTCGTTGATAACTTTTAAAAATATAGCTGCTAATAATTGCGATTTTAAAAGACTTCCTTTTAAACACACAATTATATGTTTCTGTAAACGATGTTTTCATATCCCTGTGAATTTTATTTCTTTGATAGATGAATTACACTTTTAGTTAGAATTTGTCATTCCTTGACAAAAAATACTTCCAATTTACGTATCTGATTTTCCTTCATCGTTTTTTATTTCATTGTCTCGAGAAGTTTTGCACATGGCATCCCTACGATCACTAACCGCTGCATACTCGCTTCGCAATACCTTTTTCGCATATCGCGAAGCAATCTCTTTTTTGTAGTATACTTCTATATGCCCAGAAGGCACTTCTCTTGGCGAGTTACACTCGCCATCACCTGCTCAGACTTCCCAGGTTCTAAAAGCACACTAACTTCATCGGATTTAAAAAAGATAAAATTATAGTTTTAAAGAAAAGTGATGATCTCCCTTCTAAGGGATTTCCATTAAGTTACTTTATTTTATTTTATTTTATTAAGCTCATTTCTTTGATTGGAGATTTTTTAGGCCAAATCAGTCGCTGTTAAGAGATACAATGCCAGTTTTTGTCTTTTTTTTAAGTTAATTTTTTTTTGAATTAATCTAATGTAAAATGAATTCAGTATAAACCGAATTAAGCAAAGGTTTCAAAAAAATTTTCTGCTGTAAACGCTGTTAAACGATGACCAGATGTGTATAAAGATGCAATACTTTCTGACAATATATTATACGTCAATTCTAAATCACCATGAGGAAACACATTTGGAAATGTCATTAGATCTCCTTGGTGTGAGGTTTAATTGATAATAAAAGTCTCACGGCCATCTTCTTGTCTTGAATAAACTTTAAGTTCCACAAATAGAATACAATTATCTTTTGAATCAATTATCAAAGCAACTTCCCAAGTTGTGGATATGTTATATCTTTGTTTGTCTTCAAATTGATCAGTTATAAAATAAAAAATATATTCGTGCCCATAAATTCTAGTTATAACTTGCATCATTCTCCAATTTTTAGAATATGGATTTATCGTCTAGTTGGCGACAAAATTTGCGGCATGTAGCGATAGATACCACTCCACAGATACCAAATTTTCATTAGTCATTGCCAAAATCGTTAGTTTATATATATATAAATATAAGGATTTATTATTTTTTTACATTTTATTACATTTTAATATTAAATTAAAACTTTCTCTGGTACAATTTTACATTGTATTTAATAAATGTAAATTATCTAAATATTTCCTTAATAGCTTTCAGATTCTTATTCTCAATGATACAACTTATACTGTTGTGTAAATTCATAAACTTGTTTCTTTTTGTTTATAATACAAAAATCACTTTTAAATTTTTAGATTAATTAACAGTAGAATTAAGATTCTTAAGCAACAATGACTGTAACCACTTGGTTATTTATTTTTAATTGATTTATTTTCTTCTTTATTATGAGCAATTTTTATCTAATTGTGCATATTTTCTAAAAATGTAAATATATACATCTATTACGACCCTTATGAAACAGGTCAATACTAATTATGATACATATTGAAAATTACACTGAATGTTCAATATTTTAAGCATTCAATAACAAACTTTTCTTTAAATTTCGAAATAAAAAGTAAATTAAATAAAATAACAACGTAAAATTCATGTTTTGTTTAGAATGCGAACCTTTTGTAGACTATAAACTAAAACATAGCTAACTGATATTATCAAACGGAGTTTTAAAAATATGTGTTCGATTTTTTTTATTTTTATTTTATTTTATGTAGGGGGAACTGGGGTACATTGATACTTGGGGCACATTGATACACCCCCTGTACAGCACAGAGGGTCATTACAGGAAGTTTCACAACAGCTCCAAAAGGTGATACTAGTGAAATTAACAACACACAGAAAGTTTTGGAATGATTCAATAGTTTGATGAAATGGGATGGGTGATTAATTGTTTTTGTAGGTCAAAAGTAAATTTAAGTTGTACAATTGAAATGGTATTATACTACTGTTCCAGTATTTTCAACCGAAAAGAATACCCTCCCTGCCAAGTAACGCTAATCTTTATCAGTTCCTCATTCTTTATTGTTAGATAAATTATGATGTGTTGGATTTGCGACTCATTTTATTTAAAATGTCTGCATGGGGCACAATGATACAGTCTTTGTCGGGGCACATTGATACAACCTAAATTCTTTACTAGTTCATTTTTTCATAATCTTTTATTTTTATTTTTACCATACACTCCTTAATTCAACCATTTTTCGTCAAAAAGTTCTAATATTAGTTTTTACTGAAGTGAAATAGCTCTAATTTCTTTATATTAGAACATTTTATAGTATTTTTGCAAACAGAAGACGTACAAACTTACACAATATCTAGTGCTAGTAGAAATAACAAAAGAAATGGACGGCAGCCTGGCAAATCTCAAATTTATATCGATTCTGCCGAGAAAAATGTATTATCGACATGAGAAATGTTAAGTAAGAGAAACAAGCTGCAGAACAGTACATGATAATTATATTATAAACATAATTTTTAATATAATTATCCTTTATTTTCTGTCTGTAAACCGATTTATAAACAGAAAACCTGGTAATTCTTTCACCTTTCCTAAAAAAGAAGAGAATTCTGGTGTTAAAGGGCCGGATATGACAAAGTTACCACAGCCAACAAACAGACAAGGAACAGCCAGAACATCAGGGCATTATACATTTAATTTTGATTGCTTTAATATCGCTTACAAATAAATTGTGTGCGATTTTAATGTCTATAAATATATATAAAATGGTTTGCTAATTATTTTTCTGTGAAAAATATGCATTGGTGTTATTTTGTCTCCATTTTTCCCAGACGTTTCAAAGTGTATCAATCTGCCCCGGGGATGGGGCACTTTGATACAAATTACTTTTTTGATTTTTTTAAAATTACATGCAAAAATAATACATAAAACAACGATTGTACATTTTTGTAACACACAGCACAGGTTTTGCTGACATCACGTAGAAAATTGAAATTTCTGCTTTCCAGACACCAAAACTTTTTTTGAAAAAAGCTGTATCAATGTCCCCCAGTTCCCCCTATATGCTTTACAATTTACCCCAGCGTAAAATTTAGCATAATTTTATATTAATTTTACAATTAAACTGCAATTGAAGTTTTCCTTATATTATTTTGATTATATATAACTTTCTTATATATATTAGGGTAACATCCCCAGTAATTGGCAGGCACCAGTAATTGGCACATCCTACAAAAATTTCCTAAAATAAGATTTATATCCAGTCTTTTAAAAATGCAAGACCATATAAAAGCTATTTGCTCATTTACTTTACAGATTATAACTCTGATTTATGCTGCTAGATGACAATAGTGCCTAGGAAAGAGAAACAATTATGGTTTGTATTAAATTAGGCATTTTTTGTTGCAAATGCATCTTAACTGGTTTAAGAAAGGCGTGCATTTCAATTTATTATTGTCTGATTTATTGTATATTGTAAATTTTAATTGACAACAGTTTTATTTAGTTGAAAATGGCTATTTTAATTGTGTAAAAGTCTAAGTGCCAATTATTGGTGATTACAGCAACTTTTTATAAATAGATTTTTATAAAAAACTTTTTCAAATATTTTTTTTAGTGGGCAAAATAGATGCACAGATATCCACTCTTTGATTTAAAGATATTTGTAAATAAATATTTTATTTCTTGGTAATAAAAATAGATGTAAGTTTAAAGACAAATCCTTAATGTGTCAATTACTGGGGACGTTACCCTATTATATCATATAATTTAAAAAGTTATGTCACGAAATTTTTATTTTTCTTATTTCGAGCATGAAATATAAAACCCACGATATTTGCAAAGTTATTTTCATTACATATTATTTTGAGCATTAAATGTACAAATCCAAAACTTCTTCTTAATGGGAAACTATTTCGACTTTTACATGTGACACTTTCTATCGTGCCAGATAGGTAACATCATTATAAAACATGAAGGAACAGTTTCTTAAAATTTAATAAAATGGTCTTTCATAGAGTACATTATATTTTATATTTCACAACCATTATTTAACATTCACATTAACAAAAAGTTTAAATCATCATTCATTCTTTTAGCAATTGCATCACTAAATTATTTTTTCATCATATTTTTATCCTAAAATAGATGTTTGATTGAACAAAATGAAATGTTCAGCTCAAATCAATTTATCTTTAAAGATTGTAGGCCTCTAAGAAGACACATTATTCTAATCTTTTCTTCGCATATTTATTAATTATTGTCAATAGCATTAAAATACTTTTCTAGGGTATATTAATCTATGATTTTCGTTGATTACTTCTTTCAACGTTCAAATTCTTTTAAAAGATTTGCGTTGTGGGAATTATGGAAAAGCTGGAGATAAGACTGTTTAAACTGATAGTATTTCAGTATTACACACGATTATACGCAAGAATGTTATAAAATATAAAATCTTATATAATAAATATTTTCCCGGTTCCCTTAACCTCTTCAGTCCCTGAGTACCCAAATGGGTACATCAGTTTTGCCCCATTTTATTAATGATATTTAAATATTAAAGGAATTTCGATATAAGAATAATATGTTTCGAATTCTAAGATTCGAGCTAATGAAAATAAAACAAAAATCTCGCTCTGAAGTCAAACGAGAGAAGAAATAATTCAGTAATAATTAAAAATACTATAATAATCGCCAGTAGCGAAGAGGTTAAATATTATAAAATGCCAAGTTCTCTAAAATTAATTAATCAACGATATTGTTTTTTCATTCAAATATATATTCTATGTATATATATATGTATATAATTATTAATTTGTAATATTTTAAAGAGGATTGTACTTACAATTTTAAATTAAAACAAATATCCATTTTTTAATCATGTGTGCTATTTGTATGTGATAACTAAAATATGTAGTTCTTTAAGTTATTATAATTAAAACTAAAATTTAATAGTTTATAGGCGTATTTTTTCGAAAATAATACTTTCATAAATTTCTGAAAATTCCACAACTTGTATTACAATTATAAATACATTCAACCCTAAAACACGATAACATTTCCTACATTTTTATAATATTCTTACATTAAAAATTTCACAGATAACTACAATTGGACAACTTAGTTAAAAATTATTACTTCTTTGGGTTTAGATTTCAAATGCAAGTTTTAATGATGGTCCAATTACATGATTATAAATGTGTTCTATTTTATTACAATATACTTTGAAATTTTCAATACGCACATTAAATATGATATCAGAAAACCAATCCCTAAATTTATAATAAGTCACATTAGAGAGTTACTGACATAGCAAATATGGCATAGTGTTTTATAAACTAAATACTTAATCAATGTTGGTTTTTATATTTTATCACCCACAGAATATTGTTCTGTATCATTTTTAAAAGGAATCGTATTAGAATTCCCATACACATATTGCATCATACACTTAAAAATATCATTTAATAATTCTAGAAAGATCTTCCACTTAACAAATGCATTTTGTTTCATTAAAATATTTGAAGTTACATTTGTTTATTATTTTTAATGTATACTTTAGTACTATAAGTTCATTGTACAAACATTAAAATCCATTCCTTACGTACATAATTCACATGTAAACATGGATGTTTCTGTCAGTACCTTGAAAATTTTTAAAATTAGTAAAAGTATTTAATTTACACCATAAAAAGTAAACTATATCTGATGATAATCGTTTTCAAATTTTTTGCTGCGGATAACACATATAAAATTATCAATTAAAGCAATAAAATTCATACATGAACTGTAAAAAAAAATCTGTAACTCTACAGATGCAAAGATAGAGAAATGTGTATGCTTATTAAAATTTATCTCTATTTTGTGCGAAAAATATGTAAAATGGTTGTTAAACTAAATCTTACAGGTGCAGAAGTCTATAGCTGTATAGAGTATCTTCTAAAATTATGGTAATCGTACAAAACTTTTATCTGTATTCCGGATTGCGGGTACTTGAAACGTTCTCAGCATCCCAGTTTCCTAAAAAACTCTTAATAGCATTACATATTTTTAGATTTACAATGCCAGTGTCTATAAATTACAATTTTTTTCTTATTGTTATCTTTACATAAAATGCTCTAAGAATCACAGTATCTTAGAAAAATTTAATTACGTTACATATTATTTTTCTAGGTTTCTACACTCTTTGGTGTATGCGCGTAGTGAAATAATGTTCTTATTCCTAATTACATAAAAGAACGTGTTTTTTTCTGTGCTTGGGTCAAAATTTGCGAATGTCCACCGTCATTTTTAATTTATGTTTTCCAGCTGAATATATATATATATATTTTAATACCATGAAATGTAGTTTTATAATCGTTTTTAACATATGATGAAAATTAGTAGTGTAAAAAAAAAAATGTTCCATGTTCCTAAATTTTTGTAATACGAGGCGTGTTTTTTAGGTAAGGTTTGCAGTTTTGTTCTATAGTTTCAAGTGTAGTGTTTGCAGTAACGACTACTTATATCATGTTCCAGTATTCCTTGGAAACAACTGTCGGTAGTTGCATCTGTGTAGGTAACCTGTACAGCCTGTTCTGCGTCTTTAAAATGCTCAAGATTATTGAATCACCCACCCTGTGTAAAATACGGTCACTCACAGCCATTTTACTCATAAACTATGAAACATGGAAAGCTAAAATTGGGGGATTTAATAAAGACTATTGACCCACATAGTTACAGATTATGAAACATTTGCAAAATATTTAGGAGGGGATAGAGAATTAATTAAGATACGCGAAGAAAAAAATCCTTTCCTTGTATATCATGTGGGGGTATCTTGTGAAAGCTTTCGTTATTCTAAGCTTAAGGGGACCAGGTAAGCAAAATTCGACCAAAAAATCGATTTTTATTTTTTTATTGCATTAAATAAATTAAACTTTTATCTTTCCAACGATTTATTACACTTGTATATCCACGAAACAGAAGTGTTAGAATTTCATATTCTTTCTCAAAACACTTCAATGCTTACGCGTCATTTAAAGAGCTGGCCAATGTAAACAAACCGCTCTTCCCTCATGGAGCCTCAGTTACACTGTTAAAAATCTACGCACTCCACCACTTGCATATAGTATCTCTATTACAACCAATGAGAAAGCTCCATTTCACGGCCAAGTAACCGTTTTCTATACAAGCAGGGGAGTGCTTTGCAGCAAAATGCAGCAGATTTTTAACAGTGTAGCGCTTTACTTATATTATCTCTGTTGAACCTTTTCTATTTTATTACGATGAAGGAATTGGCAACAGGAATGTTAACTGTAACCAGTATTTACAGTTTTAACTGTTTTTAATAGCTCCTCGTGTGTTTATTATTAGTGATTTTTGTTGCATCTCGATTTATACACGTGTGCTGCATATTTACGTAAACAAATTGTATTTTACTGATTTTTATACAGCGAATTAGTTTTTTAGAATGCCGCGAAGTAAGCGTGTGTTTAAAAAACGTAAATGTGTTGGAAAACCAGCCGTGAAAGATACCGACACTGGCGCTGAGGTAAATGAAACTGTGGTGACTGAAAGTGCCAAATTAGATAATTCCTTTCTACAATATAAGGAATTCGGTGAAAACAGGGAATTCGGATATGAATTTATATCCTTAAATGCTTTACAGAATGTTTTTGATGCATTTGCTGCTTGCAAGAACTGTAATGGACGCCTATCTTTGGAAATAAAAAGGCGAATAGGCCTTGCATCAGAATTGCAGGTCTGTTGCAAAAATTGTAAAAGCTGTTCTACATTTTTCAACTGTGAGAAATTAGAAAATACTGAATCAAAAGTAAACTTATATGATTTAAATATGAGATTTGTGTATGCTCTTCGCAGTATTGGAAAAGGTCAAGCAGCTGGCAGAATGCTGTGTGGTGTGATGAATCTACCACCTCCACCTGCAAAATTTTCACATTACAATAAAGTTTTGACTGCTGCATCAGAACAAGTATGCACTGAGCAGATGAAAGTAGCAGCTGAAGAATGTATATCGATTAATGATAACAACAGATATTTATGTGTTGCCTTTGATGGCACTTGGCAGAAGCGAGGTCATCTGTCACATAATAAGGTTGTAACAGCGACAAGTGTCGACACAGGCAAAGTGATAGATGTTCAAGTTATGTCTAAATTTTGTAAGTGCCCTTCAAGAAATCACTCGATTCATTTAGACACGTGCACTGCTAATTATAGTGGAACAAGTGGGGGAATGGAGGTCAGTGGCGTGAAAGAAATCTTCAACAGATCACAAACATTGTATGATGCTCGATATGTCAAATATCTTGGTGACGGTGACTCCAAAGCCTTTAAAACTGTAATGTCGTCTAAAGTTTATGGTGATCAAGATATTGAAAAATTAGAGTGCATTGGGCACATTCAAAAGAGGATGGGAAGTAGATTGACTGAACTGAAGAAAAAGTATTCTGGGAAGAAACTTAGTGATGGAAAATCATTAGGTGGTAAAAACAGGTTAACCGACATTATTATTATGAAAATCCAGAAGTTCTATGGTTTAGCCATTAGGAGAAATGTCGGATCTCTTCAAACTATGCAACAAGGTGTATGGGCTGAGTATTTTCATTTGCTGTCTAATAATGAAAATCCAAATCATGGACTTTGTCCAGTTGGATCCGAAAGCTGGTGTGGGTTTCATCGTGCCCAAGCAACAGGCAAAACATATGACCACACTAAGCATACCCATGTTCCTCTTCCAATAATGGAGGTCATAAAGCCAGTATTTAGAGACTTGGCAAACCCTGAGCTTCTAAGAAAATGTCTGCATGGGAGAACACAAAATCCCAATGAATCTGTGAACAGTGTCATCTGGACCCGTGTGCCAAAAAATGTGTTTTTGACCATTGAAACTTTAAAATTTGGAGTTTTTGATGCTGTTTCTTGCTTTAATGCAGGAAATGTAACAAAGTGCCTTACATTATCCAAAACTGGAATTAACCCTGGTCACCACTGTATCAAAACTATGAAGAATCTGGATAATGAACGTGTTATCGACAGAGAGCGAAAATTATCCAAATATCACAAAAAAGCCAAAATTAGAAATAAATTTCAAAAAAGGAAACTTGAAGAGTCGTATGAAATTGAAGAAGGTGATGATCCTTCATATAAACGAGGATTTCATTAAATTTTTCTTATCACTACCAATAAAAATGATAATTTAATCTTTAAATCCGTTTTTCTCAAAACATGGATTTTTCAGGTTCGTGTTCCTTTTTCTTAATATCTATGAAAGTTAAGAACTCAATTTTTTAATGACACATGTATTATGTTATATTACATACTTTAACACAAGGATTTGATGATATGTTGAAAATTTTTTTTAGGTGGTGAAATTCCACCAAAAATGCAAAATTAAAAGTGATTTTCAGTAAAAATTTAATAATAATTTTTTAATCTTACTCGGAAAAAAAATGGCCTGTTAAAGTATGTAAAACATGCTGTTCTAACTACCATAAAAATTTCATAACCATATCTTTCTTCATTTCTGAGAAAAAGGTACATAAAGTTGATGAATTTAACATGGCGGAGATAGGGCTTTCCTGGTCCCCTTAAAAACTTAATTCTTTTAATTTTAGGTATTATATTTTTAGAGTTATCGTCAAAAATTTCGTATTTACTCGTGTATAGGGCGCACCCCTAATTTACAAGTAAAAATGGCGATTTCTTAAAAACTCGTATATAAGGCGCACCATAAATTTGATACGCTAATGAAGAATGACCAAATAAATTTCAGTAAAAAAAAAAAAAAAAAAAAAAAAAAAAAAAAAAAAAAAAAAGTGGAAACAAACATTACACCAGACCAGAAAACAAGACGAAAATGCATTTTTTGACTTCGGATTGTAAGAGAATTACGGGAAATAGAATGAGTGACTGTAAAGAGAATTGATAATTACCGTTTTGATAATGTCATTAGCTCTGTTGCAATAAAAAACTGCAAGGAATGAAATAAATATGCAGTAATACTTCAATTAAGTAGAATTTCTCGAGTTTTAATATCTGCTTTGAATAATTTCTTGTTTCATATGTATATCGTTCGACTGCATCCAACAGTAAAAAATTATTCCGGCGCACCTAGGAGTTTTGCCCTAATTTTTTGGAAAAAAAAGTGCGCCTTATACACGAGTAAATACGGTATTGTGCAAAAATCGCCAACCCCTATCTAATTCCGAATCCACTGAAGCTAAAATTATGAAAAAATTGAAAATTAAGGTGTTGGTTTAAATTTTGCAGGAAAGCTATAACGATTACTCTAGATTGCACAGTTTTTGAGAAAATCACTTTTTTTGTTATACACAAATTTCGATTTGGGGCCATTGAGCAAAAGTGTTGAGGAGCGTTAAAAATACTTATTGTATCAGAATTATAAAAGCATTGCTGATAATGATTTTAGAAAAAAATCGTCGGTAATTAGAGAGATATTAACCATTATAAACAGGGATGGTTTGGACATAAATAATGGCCGAGGCGGCGTACTCGACATATCATCTTCTTTTAAAGCCCAGATAACACATTTTAATAATACATTTGTATAAAGCAATGCCAAGTAGCAGTATAAATATTGCAGGGAAATAATAGCGATAATTCTAGGTTGCCTAGATTTTGAGAAAATCACATTTTTCTGTAACACACAGATTTCAATTTTATGTACATTGAAAAAAAGTGTTGAGGAACGTTGTCGTATCAAAACTTTTGCTCTTACCTTATCGTATCAAAAGTATAAAATCAATGTTGATAATGATTTTTGAAAAAAAAATGTCGGTAATTAGAGAAGATATTAACCCTTAAAAACACGGATAGTTTGGAAATAAATAATGGTAGAGGCGGCGTACTTTACATCTCATCTTCTTTTAAAGCCTAGATAACAAATTTTAATAATACATTTGTATAAAGCAATACCAAATAGCAGTATAAATCTTGCAGGGAAATTACAGCGATTATTCAAGATTGCGAAGTTTTTGAGGAAATCACATTTTTCTGTTACTTACAAATTTCTATTTGTGGGCATTGAGCAAAAGTGTTAAGGAGCATTTGAGGTACTTATCACGTCAGAAGTATAAACGCATTGTTGATAATGAGTTTTGAAGAAAATCGTCGATAATTAGAGGAGATATTAACCCTTAAAAAACCCTTAACCAAAAACAACAACCGTTTTTTATAAATTCGTATTTTTATGCAACGATTTTCTTCTATTAATACAGCTAACTTCTTCGCGATGAGAGAATTTTGCTTAGTTTTTATTCTTTAGTTATTGGTTGTTCAATATATGTATATATATATATATATATATATATACACCCAAGAGCCATTGCATTATGACCACCCTCTTAATAACGTGTAGGACCACCTTTAGCCCTCAAAACTGCCAGAACCCGGCGAGGCATTGATTCCACAAGGTGCTGATACGTAGTCTGAGGTATCTGGTACCAAGTGTTCACCAACTGGTCCTGCAATTCCCTCACATTACGAGGGGGTGGCGTTGCAGCTCGAATTTGGTTTTCCAGGTGGGACCACAAATGTTCTATTGGATTAAGGTCAGGAGAATTTGGAGGCCAAGACATGACTTGAAAGTCACTGGAATCTTCCTCGAACCACTCCCTGACGATTCCACCCTTATGACATGGTGCATTATCCTGTTGGTAAACACCATCCCCCTCTGGAAATACTGTTGCCATGAATGGGTGAACCTGGTCTGCAACGATGTTCACTTAACGCATTGACGTCAGGGATTGTTGTATAGGGATTATGGGTCCTAATGTGCTCCATGAAAACAATCCCCACACCATAATACCTCCGCCACCTGCTTGTCTCCGTCCAATTGTGCACCCGGGAGCCAGGGTTTCGTTTGGAAATCGGCGTATTCGCACACGGCCGTCGATGTGATGAACCAGGAAACGTGATTCATCGGACCATGCAACTTTCTTCCATTCTTCTAATGTCCAATTCCGATGTTTCTTGGCCCATTGCAGACGCAGCTGGCGATGACGTGCTGTCAGTGCAGGGACATGCTTCGGCCTCCGGCTCCGTAGACCCATGTGCAGCAATGTACGCTGCACAGTGTGTTGAGAAACACTGCCTGGGTCGCCACTGTTATAGTTGGTACTGATTTCAGCTATTGTAGCTCTTGGATCACGGCGAACAATGCGTAGTAATCTCCGCTCTCCTCTGGAATCAATGCTCCGTGGACGACACACCGCTGGCCGGCGACTTGTCGTTTCACCATCCATGCACCACTTTCGATATGTGCTCACAACTACTGCACGTGAACAGCCAACTAAACGCGCCGTTTCTGATATCGACGTTCCCAGTCGCCGAGCCATAACGATTTGACCTTTATCAAAGTCTGATAAATCAGCTGCTTTTCCCATTATGTCGCTAATCAAGCTATGCTCGGAAAGACAATGCATAGCCCTTTTATATACTCCAACCTCAGCCGCGCACGCGCATTGGTTTTCTTCCTGGGCGATCCCATTGTTGTAGATGGACGGTGGTCATAATGTAATGGCTCGTCGGTGTATATATATATATATATATATATATATATATATATATATATATATATATATATATATATATATATATATATATATATATATATATATATATATATATATATATATATTACATCTATCTATCTATATATATTTATATACATATATATATATATATGTATATACGTACTTGAATCGCGAAAATGCTCAAATTAAATAATATAAACTTTAAAATAAAAAATAAGTGGTGAGAATAAAAAAGGATTCTGAGATTTTAAAGGGGCGTGTATAATGGCCGCTCGTGTCCCGAAGATTTAATAATACACATGTTTATTGTACGGAAACTTCTGAGCGCGAGTTATTTACACACTTGACCTTTTATTGGAGAGGGAAACCGATTCAAATTGAAAGAAGCCACATGCTGACAGAGAGAATTTTAGTACTCCATCATATGGTTTTTGGACAACTTTTGAACAAAATAATAATGGTCATGTTCTTCAGAACTTGTCAGGGTGTAGGAGACCCCGCGAAAAGACTATTCGTGTAGCGGAATTATCAGGAGAATAGCATCTGATGACCTGCATAAAGATGTAGCTGCGATGTCTTGCAATTTACGGAGTTAAAATATTGCTGAAATAAGTCTGTTTACTGCGTTAAGACTCTTATGTGTCGCAATACATCTATGAAAGTGTCAGTGTTAAGAAATATTTCATAAATAAAAATAAAAATATCAGATTGACATTTACCAAGAAGTAGAAGGGCTGCTCATGTGAAAACTAAAAAGAAAACTAGTTTTTGAAGAATCGAAATTAAAAAAAAAAAATTGTATTGATTGAAGTCACTGCGTCCGACTGCCTAAAAGTAAAAGTTATGATCCCAGGTGCATTTTTTGCAATAGATCTTGGTGTAGAAAACGTTACGTTGTAGAGAGCATTTTCTGGAAAACATCTTGGTCCGTTAGTTGAAATCCGCGCCAAGATAAATGGTGCAATGTATAAGGATATTTTCTAAACCTATTTGTTTCCTTATTGGAGGAAATATTGGGGTCGCAACTATTTCTTTCGATATGATAGTTACCCAACAAAAGCAACAAAGCTCGTGAAACAGTGGCATTCGCACAAAATAATGCAATTTTAAAATAGTCAGTCCGACCCTCCAATCTGAATCCAATAGAAAACCCTTTGAATGATCTTCACAAAAGTTCTCGGAATCACAAGTATTCCAAGTACTAACTCAGCAGAATTGACTCAAAAATTGCACGAAGAAGGGAAAATACTTATCTATTAATCGGCGCATGTTATCTGTTAATCGGCTATTAATCGGCGCATGTCACTGCGATCCAGTACTTATGATAAGAGTATGACGATAAAATACTAATTACAAATGTTGTTGATACTCTTATTTTCTGTTGTAGCACATTTTTTCTCTAAATGGCCGGAATATTTTAAGAATACACTGCAAAAAATAACTGTAGATTTTAGAGTTTAATATTGGCAATTGGGATGCAAGTGTAAAACAGTAAAATTTACAGCAATGAACAGTAAAATTAGCAAGTAAAATACCATTGAGCAGAAATGTATTGTTGAAATCATTTACACGATGGTATATTGCGACTTATTTTACTGTTATAAAATGACGCCCTGCCAGTATCATAAAGTGAAATCAGCACTTATTTTTTCGCAGTTCAAGCGTTTTTCTTTGCAATTAATTTCGTGAAGTAAATTCATTCATACTATTTGTTCCTATCAATTAGATCGGTAAATTTCATAAGTATCACTTTGATATTCCGGTTCACAGAAATATATTTATAAAATAACCAGAAATTTTATGCTGGCAGGAACAACTACTGTCCTTTGACAACTACTGTCCTTTAATTATTTGCTTTTGTGGGTTTACTACATTGCGTTTTTAATTTCCACAGATACAAATATTCACTAAGAAACGGAATACATAATGCTTCCTTTATATGTAATTACGTGTTCGCTATACACAGAACACATAAGATCAGAAAGTAGCTGGAACCAATATTCCTATAAAGTTTGAATTTATGCATGTTCAAGCAAACTTGAACATCTTCCTTAAAAGATGGCTTGTTAAAATCTATAACAATTAAGCTAACATATTTTAATTTTATATGGTCTATTTTTTTTTATCTTTAACTTATCTCAATTAGAATTAAAAATCATGCATACATTTTTATCGATATGTATGTTCGTTACATTTATTAAATCATGTCATTCGTTTTAAAATTCCATCCTTTGAAAACATTGCCTTTTTTATAATTACTGAAATAAAGCTTATTTTAAAAGTTAACATTAAGGGGTTTTGTTGGAGTTTTTTTCCTATTTAGCGGCACGAGCAATAAACTTAGTAAAAGTTAATTTTCAAAAAAAAATAATAAAATTGTTTCTACTGAAAAAATATATCTAGAGGCAAGTTAGAAAGAACTACACTGAAAAAAATCAGCAGAAATTCCAGGCAATGTCCGTAAAAAAAAAAAAAAAAAAAAAAAAAAAAAAAAAAAAAATAAAAAAAAAAATTATACTTATATCATCGGATTTTGTCATTACATTAACAGTTTTTTCGCGTAAAACACAAACAAATACGGAAGTTGACCGTTTATGTAAAAAATGTGGCATATTTCGTAAATGTATTGGATAATTCACGGTTAAGTACCATAAATTTACAATTTTTTTTACAGTGTAGATGAAAACTAGAAGCATGTTTGTACCTTACTTCCAATTTTCGTACAGATATTTTTTCTCTTATTTAACTATATGTATTTATTTAACTACAAAATACAGTTACTATTCTGCTGTAGAAGTGATTATCATCTCATTTCATATCACATGAAAGTAAGGAAGACTTTTGTGTTTTTGATGAATAATTTAAAATATATGTATATACATATTTTAAATTCTTATGACGCGTTCAGTAATCGGCGATATCGAGTGTCAGAATGATAATATATTACTTGCTGCATTCATATTTGCTGGAAAATGTGTTCATGTGTTTATATTTATTCAAGTTTATCTATTTTGTAAGCTGTTTATTTATTTTTCTCATTCAAATTTCTGTAAAATTGTATGTGTAATGTCCTATGTAAGATATATAATATAAAAATATAGATAGTTTATGCATAAATAAATTATAAACTTTCGTATAATTCACCAATAGACATGTATAATACTGACCTTATTCACACAACAATATCATATTAGTAAATGTCAGGTAGTTGATAGGCATTACCAAGTTTGCTATGCAATTTATTACGGAATAGAGTTAGTTACTACTTACTTACAACGTAAACCACCACTATATTGCATATTTGACATTTCATTATGCTGAATCGGCTATTAAGCATAAAATGCCAGTTGGTTTGTGAAATTGATTATATTTTGGTGAAATTTTATAAATTTATCAAAGAATCAGTTTCGATTATTTTTATAGATTTTATGTCTTTGTTTCAGTTGTTTTAACTTAAATTCTTTGTTTGTTAATAAAAAATGAAGATTATCTTTCAAATATCATTTTAATTAAAAAAGGATATTAAAAAAAGAGAGAGATATATAATTTTTAAGTTAATGGATTGTGGGTACCAGTTGATGTGATTTTGTGTTAAACATCAAATGCATTGTAAGTCAATGCTACTAATTTCAACGATATTGTTAATTTCCATTAAAAAATTTTGGAATATGTACCTCTTTTAGCAACTTTTTTCCTTTATTAATATTAATGAATTAAAGAAAAAACACTGAGAAATATGCTTGGTGTATAATTGAATATTTAAACAGTATAATTCTAGATAGAATGAAAATGCTTTTACGTAATTGAAAAACATGTAAAATATTACTGTTGAAAATCACAAATCTTATAGGAAATGATATCGCATATTGTGTATTAGTTTTCAACTTAGATATTAAGTAAGACAGCAAATAGTACAATTTTCTTTATCCTTTAAATACGAAAATATGCAAACTACTATATTTAATTTTTTATTGATATCACACTGAAAATTTTACAAGTACTTAGGTTTTTTTTTTTGAAATAATAAATAGAAATAAATGCAACTTGGACGAAATTGAAATGAACCAACACCCCCTTCCTCCCTCTCCCCCCCAAAAAAGAAAAAAATATATACTTTTGTTAAATTACATTCAAAATACATCTCATAAGTAATGTATAACTTCTTAAAGAGATTATCGTTTTTTATTGAACATGTCAACTGAAGTGTGTGTTGATAGAAATTTTAAGTTACTTTTATAATAGCCTTTCCAAAATATCTCAAATAATATTAGATTTTTTTTAGATTTTTTAGATAGAGGATTTACTTTCTGTGTATTTGAAATAACAACATGATAATTGTGTTTAAAGAAAATGTCTTGGTATAATGTATCATTTCTATTTTTTCCCTTTCTCATTCAGAAGTAGAGAAAGGCATGTATTCTTATTCTATGTAATGGATTTATTTGAAATTAATATATATATATATATATTTATAAGAAATTGTACTTTAAAATTTGTATTTTAAATGAAATTAATATCGTAGAGTTATGACTATGTGACAAATACTCAGTGATTTATCACTGGTTTACATAAAAGTTTCAAATGGATTGCATAAAGATTTTTATATTCCTTATTGAAAATGTTAGAGCTGTTCCTGCATGTAAATGCACCTACATATTGATAATGAAAATTTTATTATTTTAAAAAATGTATGTTTCATATTGTGCAGAATTATATATATCTGCATTATGTTTACGAATGTATATTTCTAAAACTTAAAAATTCTAATACGTCTCTACATTTTTATATAAAATATCTAGCAGATGTAGCATGGTAATAAACAAAAAATAAACAAATAGAATATTCAGTTAATAGTGAATTTAAAAATTAGGGTTTTAAATGTCATTGCATAAATGTGCATATAGAAATATATGCTGAGAATGGGCTAATTAAAAAGTATGCTGTGTTGACCTGAGTGTTTTTTTTTTATTTGCTGATTTTTTTTTTTAATGCGGTGTTGTAAAAATCCCAAGAAAACATTCAATTATGAACATTCTCTATGTGGCACCAAAGTAAAGACAGTGATATTGAAGCGCACATCAAATCAAACACAAATCTTGTGTCGATACTTCAACTATGTACGTATCATACCTTTCCGGATGTAAAAAAAGCATCTTTCTGGCAACCTTGAATATGAATTATCGAATGATTGTAGATGAATTTTCTCACCATCAATGTGACCAAAATTTCAGTTACAATTTTTCGCTGATTGTATTATGTGTGTTATAACACAGAAGTAGTATTCGCTACAATTAATTGATGCATAAAATTTCCTAATATATATAAACAATTATGTATGTGTATTGTCACATCTGATTCAATTTTCAATTAGGAGAGTGTTAGTAATGTTTTCGTTTCATTGCAAAAAAAAAAAGAATCTTCAAGAGTCGTCGGATATTACCAAGGCCACAAGTCATTTCCTTTCCGCTTTTTGGTGGCTTTAATTTGGGTAACTTTGCTCTTCGGTTTGTACGGTAATGTCGCTTTGATTTTTTCCTGACTTCCACTCTTGAGTTGGAATATAAACGAAAAGAAAAAAAATGGACCCTGAATGGAATGAGCGCGCCGGGAATTCGGCGACGTTATATATATTTTATAATTCTGCAATTCTGTGACGTATTCATGTTATTCGAGCAAATCATTTTGTAATTTGTGTCCCCGCTCGCATTTTCAGAAATAATCACGTTTTGAGCACCAGCCTTGGCGGGTTGGCGAAAGCGAGAACATTCAGCTAGCTGCATCGCCAAGTACAAAATAAACTAAATTCAAATGTGTCATAAAACATATGATTAATTGTTTAATAATAATTTATTACAAGCGAATCTTTACTACTGTTTTTAATTAACTTCTCAATTTCTTCGAACATAGCGAGTTAAGGAAATAATATTTTTGAATTGAGGAAAAAAAAACTATGTTTAGATGTTCTGTGAAATTTAAAGCATTTTAATCTGAAAAAGCTCTTTGTTTTAAATTATGTTTTAATCGTAAACAACGGTGAATAACATTTCCTCATATTATAGTATTTGCTTGATAACATTTACGGAAAAACAAATGAACAATAAGCGCGATCTCTTTGCAGAAGGAAGGGTTGCTATTCACTAGACGTTTGACGTCACAAACAAGAAAGGGTGCGTAGCACTAACGTCATCTCCGCGCCAATCGTTGTTTTAGCGATAAGGTGCTCAAAACGTGATTCTTTCTGAAAATGCTCCCCGCTCACCCGTTTGGCTTGTGCACTAGTTACTATGTCAGAATCTTGATAGGTGGGGGTTGGGGGGGAGGAGAGTCCATGTTTTTTACGAACTGTGGAGGGAGGAGTTTCTCTTCAGGATTTCTTATGAGAAGTACAATTTAGTCAGTTTCAATCCGATGCCCCCATACGTTTCACAAAATTCCTTTTACAGCATTATGAACGGATAAAAATTAGTGTTTGACAAAAAATTCCATCACTATTTTAGAGTTTCAAAGTTTATTTTCCACAACTTACATAAAATTAGTTTAATTGGATAATTGCTTATTTGTGTGTTACATAAGAAATACCACTAACTTAAAAAAAGAAGTTATTCAAAAAAATTACGCATCTCTCAAAGTACACAGTTTAATAATTTAATTTTACATCGTCGCAAAGAAGAAAAAAAAAGTTTTGATCCTACAAATAATCTTTTATTTTCCTAAAGTTTTAACGTAATCTTCTTTGCATACGTAAATCAATTATTAGTAAAGGCTTAAAATCTTATTCAAAAATTAATTCATCTGATATTACTTAAACGACCTTCATTCAAGATGCAATCTCTCAAATGGGTTTAAACATAATATTTTATTTTACCCGTCTTTGATAAAAGATATTTTTAAAATAAATGGAATCGAATGATATATTGGATTAAGTAGGATTAAGATATAAAAGATAAATATTATTATTTTTTAAGAATTTTTCGAAAGACATTTATTATCTTAAATGTAAAAAAAAATTCTTTAATCAATTCCATTATTTTTCAGATTTGTTTTTCTTTATTTTAACGTATCATTCTGAAATTTATAGAATATTAAGATAATTGTAATGATTTTTAATTAATTCCTCTTGTTTATCTACTGTATTGGGTTGCTTTCTGAATTCATTTTCAAAAGATGAAAAATGTATGTGTATAATTAATTGTAAATATTTATTGACTTTAAATTATAGTATAAATATTAATATGTTGAATTTAAATATCGCATATGCTATAAGATATTTATTAATTTTAAAACACATATCATGTTAGAAGTTTCTTAGAGTATTTACTTTCAAAATTTAAAAAATATGTACAAATACTGGTTGAGATATTTCAGTCTGAAAACAAAAATAGCTATATATGAAATGAACTTGAAAATAGCAGATTATCTTTTAAAATCTCCATGCACTTATTTTTGTGTGCTTGAATAAAATTTTGTTGAAAACTTTAAAAAGAAGGAATATGAAGTTATCTTTAAATCTAAGCAGAAGTCGGAAGGATATCTAAAATAAGTTAAAAAATAAATTTTCTGTCTAAAACTAGTGTAATTTTAATATCCATTTCAAAATTAGAAACCGCCAGTGCCTCTTTTATAATAGGAAATTAATATTTTCAAAGCATTTTTAGTTTTATAAGCATGAGAAATTTTCTGGTATATACAATGCTATAGAGCTTATTAAGCACTGAAACAGTTAATACAAAAGTTAAATAGTTAGCATTATTGTGTTTATTTTTAAGTGGCTTGAATTTTAGTTTTAATATAAATATTGCACATTTTTCTACGAAATGCATTTATATAATTTCACTTTATTAAAATGCCAATATAACAGTGAATTAAAATAAAATAAGAATATTCTAGTGAAAACTATTGATTATATCTGAGGATCCCATTGACAAAAAAAGGGGGAAATCTAAAGTCACAGGGTGTCTAAAAAGTAAAGCTATTTATTTGGGATAAAAATAAAATAATAAAAAAAAGAAATTTAAGAGCTTGTATAGTTATGTGCTGCGTTCTATAAGTCAAATACTTAATTCGTTAAACTACTAAACTATTTAATTCTTTATTCTCTGCTTAAAAGTTTTAAAATAGTGTAAACTACTTTATATAATACTTATTGAAATAAGAATTCAAAAATCGGTACGAAATAAGCAGTAATTTCATATTGTAATTCAGATATTTACTATCGATGTTCGTACTTTAAACTCGATTTAGTCGCAATTAAAATTTTGTCACTCGTATCCCTTGTTTTCCGGGGTTCTCACTTATTTTCTTTAAAAAGACCTAAATAAAAAGTGAAACATATTGTCTTCCACACTGGGGTTGTCACTGTATGTGTTTTGACATTAAATACATTTGAAAGAGTATCATTCAAAGTGTTAATTAAATTAAACGAAAATAAGATGTTCTCAATATAACCTTTTAAAGGTTCTTTTTTTCATATACCACAAAATAATCCACAATTACTATTATTAATTATTTTACCTCAAATAATGTATCTATGTAAAAAAATTACAAATGTAATATAACCCCATATATTAAAATACGTAAATATTTTGAATGTTTTCTCTTAAAGTAAACTAATGTGATCTATTTGGATGAAATGCTACCACTAGACTTCATTGTAATTTTATAATTAATTTTAGAACCGCAAATCTTGATAAAGCTTACTTGTTTAGAATGAATTTCAAGCATTGCATATTGCATAAATTTAATTACATGAGGTTTGATATAATCCAGAGTATTTAAAATAGACTTCCTTTCATTACGCGAAAACAGGATTAAATTGTTAAATTTTGTCCATAGTTTCACAAAATACCTCTAATATAAATTATATCCTTATATTTATTTTTTTATTGAAAAAAATGCATAATTAATAATAGTTTCTAAATGATTATTAAAATTTTTGCTTTAATAAATATTTTATGCATTTAGTAATCACATACACTATCTTTCTTAAAATAAAAATTTTTAGTCTATATTTGATGGTACATTCATATTCATTTTTTTAGCCAATAAATTGTAAAACAACAACTAAAATTATTATGTTTCTAAAGCATGCAGAAAAATAGTAATGTAAAATAAATTTAATGTCTGCTAATTTTATTTATAAGTGCCACACAGAAAAGATCCATTTGTATGAAATCATATTTTGAAAAAGCCTACGTATACTCAAAATGTAACTCTATATTTCTCAATCATAAAGAAAAACTCTAATTAAAAAAAATTCACATATGCACTATATCATTTTAGATGCATTCAATATTTATCGTTATCTTGCTGTGGTTTAAGATTACTTTTTTTGTTGTGTTGTTGGAAGTAAAATTGTACTATTTAAAATTTTAAAATCCTTAAAAAGCACACAACTAACACAGCAAACAAATGTCCAAGCCGGGACACGAACCTAAGTAACCGGTATAGCAAACCAACCGACATTCAACAACCCCAACAACTTGGAACGATACCCAGCCTATCACTTTTCAATATTATTTTTTGTCAAAGTTGTATTTACAGCACAAGATAGAATACTTTTCTGTGAGCCAACGACTCTAGGGTAAATTCGAAATCCAACATTAATGAAATTGAATACTTCTATATAACATTAATTTTTTTTTTCTGTAGAATATTTCACAAGAATTACGTTCAGTAATTTAAGAATTTAACTGCTTATAAAGCGTACAGCCAACATAGTGAAAAAGTGTCCAAGCCAGGTCAACGGTATAGCGAACCGACGTTCTATAAACAGACGCACTTATAATAATATCCAGTTGTTTTGGATTTCCGGCTTGGACACATTTGTCACTATGTTGGATTTACTTTTTTAATGAAATTGAAGTATGGAATATTATTGAATGCAAGAGCGTGTGAAAATTAGAACTTTAAATGGTTAGATTAAATATAATCAATGCTGGATTTTCTTAAGTTTCTTGTTTGCCCCATAATTGATTGTTCATTTACAAAAAAATCTATCTTGTTCAGCAGTTGAAGTTCTGTAATATACAGGGTGTTTCGCTACCAGACCGACAAACTTTGAGGGATGATAGTATACATAAAGACAAACATTATTAAATAGGAAACCATGGGGCGCAAACTTCTTCTGTAGGAGCCAGGGGCCATTAAAATTTAAGGTCCAAAAATTCAAACGCTGATAAAAATTAGAAAAAAGGGTCGATTTGTTTGCGGTTTTCTCTAAAATCATTTTTTATATCACGATTTTTTATTTTTTTAATTTTAAAGGTTATGTTCAAAAATTGTCGATAAAGGGCGCTTTAGAATTTAGAGTAACGAACAAATACTTTTTGCCGTTCTTTTGTGCATGGGGCTGAAATTATTCTAAAGTTTAGACTTTAACTTAAATTTTAAGCCCAAAATCGGAAACATGGGGATCGGTTAACTAGCAAAAATTTAACTGTGAACCGAGGGAGAGATTTTAAACGCTCATAAACATTGGACAAACTAATCGATTTTGTTGCGGTTTGCGTGTAGGTCATTCTCTTGGTAATTATTTTATTCAAAATGACATACAGCTGTGGTGTCCTCATTTTTTCATAGAGGGCGCTTCCGACACATCTCCGACATTTCAATGGCATTACTCCTGGGTGTTTTACTACCAGACTACCATACTTCCAGGAAGAGTTAGGGATGCGAAAGCGACAAGGAATCTCATAGGAATGTAACATTGAAAATGTCTTTTTTGTGAGTTATGGTTAAAGGAAGCAGAGAAAAGAACAACAGAAACAAGCAGAGAAACAGCAACACGTTAATATGACATAAAACAGTTTATTTAAAGGTTTTACCAGAAAAGATGTTCGAAATTACGACCAGAGGTAATTCGACATGCTTAACAGCGGCGTCGCATATAATTCCTCACGCTTTGAAAGATTCCTGGAATCTTTGATAGATTTCCGGAAGCTACAGAAATACGCTAAGTCTTTAATTGATGGTACGGAATTCTCATACACCCAACTTTTCATGTGACCCTAGCAGAATAAGCTCATACTTGATAGGTCCGGTGATCTCGCAGGCCAATAAACCGAGAAACCATGACCTATCAACCGCTGTCCGTATGTTACGTTGAGGTATCGGTAAATACCATTGCTAAAATGTGGAAGAGCCCGATCGTGCTGGAACCACATAGAGCTGCGCAACGAGAGAGAAACTTTCACGTTCATTACCGTTCAGAGTCATCTACCGCAAGAAAATCGCAGCGCCATCTACTATCGCTGTCAAGTAGTTTACCGGACATTTTCTGGTCGTAGTTTCGAACATTTTTCGCAGTAAATCCTTTAAATAAACTTTGTTCTGTCACTTTAACATGTTGCTGTTTCTCTGCTTGTTTCTGTTGTTTTTTCTCTGCTTTTTTTAAACGTAACATGCAAAAAACAATTTTCAACGTTACATTCCTGTGTGATTCCGAGTCATCTTTGCATCTCTTACACTTCCTGGAAGTATGGTGGTCTGGTAATAAAACACCCAGGAGCAATGCCATTGAAATGTCAGACATGTGTCCGAAGCGCATTCTATCAAAAAATGAGGACATGAAAGCTGTACATCATTTTGAATAAAATAATTAAAAAGGAATGGCCTACACGCAAACCGCAACAAAATAGATTAGTTTGTCCAATGTTTATGAGCGTTTAAAATCTCTCCCTCGGTTCACAGTTAAATTTTCGCTAGTTAACCGATCCGCATGTTTCCGATTTTGGGCTTAAAATTTAAGTTAAAGTCTAAACTTTAGAATAAATTCAACCCCATGCACAAAAGAACGGCAAAAAAATACTTATTCGTTACTCTAAAGTCTAAAGCGCCCTCTACCGACAATTTTTGAACTTAACCTTTAAAATTAAAAAAAATAAAAAATCTTGATATAAAGAATGATTTTAGAGAAAACCGCAAACAAATCGACCCTTTTTTCTAATCTTTATCAGCGTTTGAATTTTTGGACCTTAAACTTTAATGGGCCCTAGCTCCTACAGAAGACTTTTGCGCCCCATGGTTTCCTATTTAATAATGTTTGTCTTTATGTCTACTATCACCCCTCAAAGTTTGTCGGTCTGGCAGCAAAACACCCTGTATATTAGCGAGAATTGGTAGCCTGTGTATCACTTCAAATGGTTTAATTTGTAAAAAGTCGGTGCGCTATACTGATAAGCGGGGTTCGAGTTACGGCTTGGACACTTTTTCTCTATGTCGACTATACGCAAAGGTGGAGTGAAAAAAAAATGAAAAAAAAATGGTATAGCACGCAAATTTTTTGTATGGTTCTCAGTAATAAAAGTCTAGTTTTTACGAAATCACGTTTCATACTTCGGTGCCATCCACCCACCTCACAATCGCCAACAACTTTTTTTTTTAAATTCGTCAAAAATGCCTTGCAAAACATATCAACAGTGATAAAAATATATTTAGACAATAAGAATGCCATTCCATGGAAAAATTGTATGTAATACGTAGTAATATGCCTGCACAGTTTTTTCGAAATCAAGTCTTAGTTATCGCTGTATCGTACCCTTCATCATTTGCAGATTACGTCAAGAATTCCTTATACAAATCATAAATCGGAATAAAAATGAAGTTGATAAATAAATACATTATTAAGTGGTAAAATTGCGTATATAGTAAGTAAAAATGCCTCCAAAGTTATTATTGTTATTATTATTATTATTATTATTGTTTGCAAGGGCCCCGGTCATTCAAAATTTTGAAAAAAATAGCTCTAAATTCTTCATATGTTGTACATGTGTAGTCGAAGGTATTACACAAGAAGTGCAATACAAAAATTTTTTTTTTTTTTTTGAAATGTACAGCATCTATTAAAGTTCAGTAATGAAAATAAACGTTTAAATCTGTTAAAAGTGTTTAAAAAATCAATGTACAATTAAATCACTTCGTGCTCGGTTCGTTCGCAAAATAGCAACCTAAAAAATAAAAAATATATATTGTTGGACTTGTTGAATCATTGTGACCTCAAAATCTGACCCAAAATATCGCGCAGGGAATTTTGCTAATTGCATTTAAACGAGCTGTCACTATGACATTTCCTTTAACAGCTAGACGGATGGGGACCAGTCTTTTATTGTGGACCGATTGAAAATAATAGTATTGGACATGTGTGAATCCATTCCCATCGTTTTTTCTAGAATATTGACATTAATTGTAATCTTTAACCCGCTACTTCTGATCCCAATACCGATCAAAAATACCTGACGGAAAGTATCCTCTCTATTAAAAAAGAAGTTATTTGGAAGACGTCGCAAATAAATTTCCTAGCAAATTTTCATCAGAAGATGGGTTACGTCCGTCAGCAGAATTTTGAGACTGGGTTACGTCCGTCAGCAGAATTTTGAAACTATCTGGAAACTCCAAAACCAACGTCAAATCTGAAAATATTAGTTTGTAGTCAAGGTGTACGTATGTGGATAGTTCGCAATTAAGTGTAATTCATCCAACAAAAGTGGGCAATCCATCTTTGGGAAATTGTACATTTTCTCAGGAATATGCTTCAAGCAGTTGAATGTTTCCATTACCCACTAATCCAACGCAATTACTTTTTTGGGCATCCATGTATGATTCTAATTGCCATAGACGCTGACGATCGGAAACACATCAGCGTGTTACGTTTTCATAAAATCTCTAAAGCGCGAACGGCGAACACTCCATTGGAAGTCATGTAGTTCCAATTTCCTGAAATCAGTTTTAGCGAAAAAAAATTGCATCGATCTTATTCAGTGGCATAAGGTAAAATATACATAACCACCTATTTTGACTCATCTTTAATGCGATGATTTAAATATATACACTGTGGTAAACGAGATCGTGAAAACATAATTACGTTTGTTGAATTTATACGCCACACTGAAAATATAGAAAAGGTGAGTGAAAATGGTGGCTAAAATTACCGCGATAGTTTATGGTGCAAGCAAAAAAATGGATGTAGATTCATAAGATTTCCATTACAATCAAGACCAATTATGTCATATACTGGGACTAACTAAGGAACTGAAAGAAGTGTAAGTCACCGATTTTGATGAAAGGGGTATCGTTGGAAAGATCTCATCGTGAGCAGTAAAAAACTCAATGGAACTACCCGTCGCAAATCAGCCGTTTTCGAGATATCCGACAATTTATGTTACGTAATTTGTGCATACTTAATGGGGGACCGCTAAAAATTTTAATCTCGTTTTAACGAAAGTGGTATTGTTAAAAAGATATCATCATCAGGAAGAAAAAACTCAATAGAACTACCCGCCGGAAATAAGCCAATTTCGAGATATCCCATAACTTATGTCACGTAGCTAGTGCATAAAGTTTTAGTGCACACTTAGTGGGAGACTGCATATTTTTTTCTCGATTTTGAAGAAAATGGTGTCGTTGAGAAGATATCACTATGAGAAGTATAAAACTTAATGGAACTAACCATCTGAAATGAGCTGTTTTCGAGATATCGGGCAATTTATGTCACTTAATGCAGTTTCCCAGCAGTGTGCAGTGCATTAGCAATGTGACACAAATTGTCGTAAATCTCGAAAACGTCTCATTTTCGACGGGTAATTCCATTGAGTGTTTTAATCCTCACGATGATATCTTTTCAACGATACCACTTTCGTTAAAACGAGACAAACAATTTTTGCGGTCTCCCATTAAGTATGCACTAATTACGTGACATAAATTGTCGGATATCTCCAAAACGGCTGATTTGCAACGGAAATTGGTCGCTCACCGCTACGGTTGACCCACCCACCTACCCCCAACCACCGTTCGAGACATATATGTTCGGGATGAAGGCAGGGAAAGTCGATAGCTTCAGAGCCCCGCCCGCCCACTAACCGTCTCTCACTATCTTTAATTTGTATACTTTTTCTTTTAAATTTGTCCGGTTTCAATTTGGCTTATTTTTTTTTCTATTAAGAGTCCAAGGCTATTTGAGTCTTAAGTAGAGTATTTTGGCGCTATCCGTGGTCGCCTGCAGGCGACAGCGCTGTCGCGCAAGAGACTAGGTCTGTTTGGGTCGTAGGTAGGGGTCGTCGACGAAAATTGGTCGCTCACCGCGACGGTTTACCATCACTTACCATTGAGTTTTTTACTGCTCACGTTGAGATCTTTCCAACGATACCACTTTCGTTAAAATCAGTGACTTACACTTCTTGCAGTTCCCTAGTAAGTCAGATTTTAAAGTTACACAAAACGCTAAACATCAAAGTGCACTGTTAAAAAAATTCTGAAATTCACGAAAATTTTTTTCCTGAATTTCACAGAAAAGATGCCTTTTAACAACTAAAGGGTATTTTCCGTTACAAATCACAAAGTTCCATCATATTTCCTGAAAAAAAACGAAACGGATGGAAATAAAAACAAAAAACGGAGACACTCCGTTCCGTGGGAGCTCCATGGCCGAGTGGTCAAAGCACCACACCGCTAATCGCCTGCGAGCGCAGATTGTGGGTTCGAGTCCCATTGGCGCCATAGAATAATGAAACATAAAAATTCCTTCTAAGTTACATTTTTCTGTTTATTTTTCTCTTTTTTTCTTATTAAAAATCTTTTAATTTATTAGCCGAAAAATAAATAAATAAAGAAATAAATAGTGTATAAAAATTTCAAAAAAAAAAAAAAAAGTCTCTCTCTCTCTCTCTCTCTCTCTCTATATATATATATATATATTGTAAAAAAATTGTTAATAAAAATATTTTTATTAAAAAAAAGTGGTTTCAAACAGTGATTTTTTTTAATTTAAACTATTTAAAATATTAAAAATGATTTTAATAAATAATAAGTATTATGCATCAGTCTAAAATAATCCGTTTACAAACACTCTAAGGAATATACACTGGTTTGGTTTGGTTTATTTTGTCGTCCGATTATCTACGCTAGGGATATAGGACCAGGAGGGAGTGCCCTTCGTGGGGGTCTTTCTAAGGGAACCTAACCCGTATTTACGCAAGGTTCGAAGAAAACCACGAAAACTCCGAACGGTTAGGCCGACAGCCGCGATTGGGTTCGAACCCAGCACCTGCCGTCTACCAGTTGAGAGGTCCGTACCTCTCGGCCACTGGTGGGGCTAAAATATACACTGTTAAAAATAAATCTGTGAATTCCAGGTGAAACTATCGGCAGCAATGTAGCCGAACTGTTACCGTTCCGTAAGTAGATTACCGTTGTGGGACATACAAGAAAGGAAAACTCCGTTTGAAGAAGCGGTAACTTTCTGTTACAAAGTCTGATTTTTAATGATAATAATTTAATATAATTTTTAAAATTAATAAATCGATTAATCGTCAAAGAATTCGAAATTACCGAGTGATTTTAAGCTGCTATGTTATTTTACTTATTTTATTATTATTGCACATTGTAGTTCACGCCGTCCTCAGGATCGAACTCGGGACCTTTTGATAGCGGATTAAATCCTTATTAACCGAGCCAAAGCTGCTGATTCCGGGTCGTACAGAATATGTCTTTTATGAGTTAGTGGGAAAATCTGTTGTGCTTTTTAAAGATTTCCTTTCATATACATTCTTTATAATATTTGTAAACGGTTTATTTTATTTTATTTTAGACTGATGCATAATGCTTTTTCTTTTTTAAAAATCATTTTTTCTTTTTAAATAGTTTAAATAAAAAAATCACTGTTTATTTTATTTTATTTTATTTTATTTTATTTTATTTTATTTATTTATTTTTTATTTTTTTTTTTTTGAATGAATGAATGAATGAAAAAAAGTTTTATTAACAACTTTTTTTTTAGAAAAATAATGCTATAGACAATTTTTTGAAATTGTCGTACACTATTTATTTATTTACTGGCTAATTAATTAAAAGATTTTTTAATAAGAAATAAGAGAAAAATAAACAGAAAAAATGTAATTTAAAAGGGACTTTTGATGTTTTCATTATTTCTTGTCGCCAGTAGGATACGAACCCACAATCTGCGCTCGCAGGTAATTAGAAGTATGGTGCCTTGACCACTCGGCCACGGAGCCCCTTACACAACGGAGTGTCTCCGTTTTTTGTTTTTATTTCCAACCGTTTCGTTATTTTCAGGAAATATGGTGGGATTTGCTGATTTGTAACGGATAATGCCCTTTTGTTGTGAAAAGTGACTTTTTCTGGGAAATTCAGGAAAAAAATATTAGTGAATTTCAGAATTTTTTTAACAGTGTATTTAAAAGGAAATCTTTAAAAGGCACAACAGATTTTCCCACTAACTCATAAAAGACTTTGCACCGTTTAGCATCAGCAACTTTGGCTCAGTTCGTAAGAATTTGTCCCGCAATCTGAAGGTCCCGAGTTCGGTCCTGAGGACGGCGTGAACTAAATTATCCTAAGTAAAATAACATAGCAGCTTAAAATCCCTCGGTGGTTTCGAATTCTTTGAAGATTAATCGGTAAATCATTTTTAAAAATTATATTAAATTATTACTATTATAAATCAAACTTTGTAACGGAAAGTTGCTGATTCTTACACCGGAGTTTTCCCTTCTTGTATTTCCCACAACGGAAAATCTACTAACGGAACGGCAAAAGTTCGGTTACATTGCTGCCGGTAGTTTCACCTGGAATTCACAGATTTATTTTTAACAGTGTGAAACGTTTCTAATATTTAGTTTTTGTTTTGAAGAGCACAAATCAATTTAACTGAATTTATTTTTTTTAACTTATTTAGATGTTTATTTTTCATTACTTAACAGCAATTGTTTCTGTTATTTGAAGAAAATTACACAACTTTTCGCAGCATTACATATGGATTTATCGATTTTCAATTTTTTTTCACTCCACTCTATTGAACACCTTTTAAGCAAGGATATTTTTTAAATAGAATTGATTGCGTGGTGTGTAAAATTTTCTACAAAAAAATTTCCAAGATTGCATATATAAACTTAATTAGAATATTCTTGAACATTTTTCTGCGAATAATTTTAAAATCTTTGTTATTTTGTTCTTGTTTATTACCCAAATGTGAAAACTATCACATATTTTTCATACATTATTATAAACCAATTAACTTTTCATTGTATTAGATTAACAACCATATACAATGACATATTCTAACTACCACGAGAGTAGTCGCGCGTCGGTCTTTTTTTCCGCTTATATAATTTATTCTCTCCTAACTCATATCACTTTACAAATAAGAGAAACAATTATTGTTATTGTTTCCATGCTTAAAGAAATTCCTGTGTTATGTGGATATTTGTTATTGTGAAGCATCTCGCATTTATTTTGACTGCTCAATTGAATGATCCATACAAGTTAATTACTATATTAGCAATTATCAGAGTGTAAATTAGGAATAGTATGAAGATATTCAAGTGTTTATTAATATATACATATAAGTTGTATTTAATGATTCTCCTAAACTCTTAGCAACATTAATTAATTTATACATATATCTATATTATAAAGGCCAAACGTATCTGTGCGTAACGCATACACTTTCATATGCAATTTCCATTTTGAAATTTTCGCTATTTCAAATTTTTAAGCATGTAAACATCCCACATTTTCAATTTTTATACCATCGTATAGGAAAAAAATATTCTTTTAAATGCAATTGTCTGAAAACTGTATCTTAATTTGTTTTTGAGATATTATTATTATTATTTTTTAGTTTTTAACATCAGTTTTATAAACGTGGCAACAGAAGAACATCATTTCTATTAAAAGGAAAAGGAAAAATGTTGGAGATTAAAAAGTGAAAATTTTTGAAATTAAAATATCCTCTCTCTTTAAAATATGGTCTGATATAAAACCAGGTGAATTTTAATTTTCATTCACACTTTCAAAATTCAAAATTTCCATTTACACTCAAATGAAGACAAACAGTTTAGTATCTGTTCCCAGCTAATAGCAGTCGAGACTTCAGATTTTGAATTTAAATGATTCTAAAATGATCAAATTAAAATGCCATAAAAAAGTGAATACAGGTATGAGAGGTGCATATGTAAATTTTACAACGGTAAAAATGGTATAGGGTTTCAATTTTGCAAAGAAAAATTCTATGATTGTATTAAAGTGGAATAAATTCTGCTCTTTTTCATTTTGGAATACCAAACAATAAGAGCCTTAATTGATATCTTTGTCATAATAACAGATCTGCTTACATTACGATTAAAGTTTAATTTTAATAATTTTTAAGACCGAGCTTTATGGAAATAGTATTCGTTAACTTTAGGTTAAATATCATTTGTTTAAGAGTTAGAATTACCAATAGAAGGTACATTTTTTATTGTAATTAAATCAATGAAACAGTTTCTTTTTAAATATTTTCTTTCGTCGAAATTCGACGGGTTCTACCTTGTTTATATAAATTTCAAAGACGTCTAAGTTACTACTTATATATTAATAAATATTATTTCAATTTATGATTCCGTTGCTCAAAATAATCTCTCTCCTTTTTTAACTTAAATATATGAAATAATTCTATACATTTATTTGATGAAAATAAATAAATAGTAAAAAAAAATTATCAGATAGTCTCATGATTTTAGTTTATCTTGCTAATATTTGAACATACCATCTAATATTTGAAAGCCAAAATATAAAAGAAGAATCAAATATGTATATAAAAATAAAATCTAAAAAAATCTAATCAAAACTTCTAAAACGTTTATTCAATCTATATACTAGAAATTTGAAATCATTTGTAAGCAAAATACGCCCCTTAAAATTGAAAGCGTGAATAAAATATTTATATAAATCAATTTGTTAAAGCAGTTAAAAATATCTTTTTCTCTTCTTTAAATGAACCATGGATTAGAAATTGCATTTCATAGTTTTATTGAAGGAGTAAATAACTAAAAAAAAGTTACAGAAATCATAATATGAATTATGCAATTATTGTAAAGATGCTATTTCTTTCGGACAAAAATGCTGAATAGTGTGTTTGTCTGTGTGTGTTACTTCATGTGGTGTTCCTAAAATATGATGTCGCATAGCATTTTGCAACTATCGTATGGCATAAACAACATTTTTATCATTGTAACAAAGAAAATTTAGCCACGAGTAAGATCCAGAGACTTTGAAGAAAATCATTTAGAAAAGAGCGAATATGTCCAAAGGAATTCTGGCCTCATGATTGTTATACCTCAAAAGATTTTTCACACATAAGCATGTAGTCTCATTATTACTCAAATGTGTCATATATGTGTGTTCACTCTTTCATATAACATAAAAAGTAAATTGGTTGGCCATAGTTTTTAAAAGACAGCAAACCTCATCGGCCATTTTTATAAAATCTGAATACGGAGAATTTGGTCTTAATAAAAATTCAATTATTTTCAGTTGCTGACATGCATAAATGTATGGATATCTCTTAAGAGTAATTAAACGTGGTATCAACCAAATCACATTTTCACAATAAAAATTATCTTTCTCGTGAAAATGAGCATTCACAGCATTTATATTATTTTTACTATGTCGATTACTGTGACATAAAATGGTAACATTGCTCACGACTGCATCCCTTGTTTCGTGTCAAAGACTTCTTGCCCTGTCATTCTATAAACCAGTCTTGTCCAATATGTTTCTCAAAGTCCTGGGTTTGTAAGTGACACTCGATATAATAGTTGAAGTTTAAATTTAATGGAAACTGTATTAAATTATTATTCCATTATTCTTCGAATAATCGAATTAACTGTACATTTTTTCAGAAAGAATTAAGTCATTCCATACAAAATGAGGAAATACACTGTGGCTAACTTGTCACACATATTACTGAAAATCGCCGTATCAATGCATCATAATCATGCATGGGTAAACGCACACAAAAAATAGATTTCAGGAATCAGTATAAAAAGCTCTTTACTGAAAAATTCAATATTTCTATAACGTGTTTAAAAATTAGGAAAATCTCTTAATATATATATCCCTTAATATATATATATATATATAGAGAGAGAGAGAGAGAGAGAGAGAGAGAGAAACTTTTATCCTTGCTTTCAGGCTTTTTTTGCCTCAATAATATTTTAAATACAATTAGAAAAAAAAAGTTTCAGTTGGAGAAAATATTACATATTAATCCTGAATTCGCATAGAAAAACTAGGTGGTAACAATCTTATTTTTTCCCTTCGAATCCTGCAATATTTTAAGAAATACGTGCAAAGTTAGAGAAACAGCCTGTGGAATATGAGAATATTTTATTTTAAACGTTTTTCTGTTTTGTTGTGAATCAAAACGGACTTTCCTTCTTTGTTTTCGCATAAAAAATGACTTATTGGTCTTTATAATTGCACAATACTATTAATGCCGGACATTTATTTATTTATGTATTGCTGATAAATAGGAGGAAAAATATGATTTTGTATTTTGTATATACATATATATATATAATAAGTTTCTATCATTTTTGAAGATGGAAGTAAACGACTACTTTCAAACTTGATGAATTCTATCTTCATATGTAATACTATATAACGGATTCATTTCATAGATGTTTTTCAATTTCTATAAATCTTATAACTTTTTAAATTTTCTCATAATTTACAGATTTTCAATATTCAATGTGAAATGTAAGATAAATCATGGTATTACCATATTTTGATAACTCAATATATATGAGTGATCACAATTTACATTATTTACAGTACTATAATAAATATATATGTTACACAAAATATATAAACTTACAATATTATTAAAAAAATCATTTCTGTTAAATTGTTTTCAAGATGCTGAGCTTCAAACTTTCAACTTTTGACGATTACATGCCATTCTATACCACAAGTTATTTAATGTCCAAAACTAATAAAAAAATTATTTTTCTTCAGCATTTTTTGCAGAGCTCTATTTGAATATGAAAAAAAACACGCGTATAAAAGTATTAATAAAATCAGCTCTATGCGACCACGATTTTTTCTAAAATTTAGCTCATTTTACGTGGAATTACCCAATTTTGAAAAACGGATTTCTAAGCTTGAATTTTGCATAACGTACCGGCTGTAATTCTTTCGGCTAAAATTATTTTCTTCTTTCTATTAGTGTAAAAATTAGATCATCTATTATGTTTATTTTTGACACAAATTACTTCAAGCCTATTTGAGAAAATCCAATCTTTCTAAATAATTTACATAAGTTTTTTTTTTTTTTCAAATACATATAATGTCCTTTTTTGCTATAATATTTAACATATATCAAATAAATAATATTCCAAACAAAAATTGTACAACCTGTAGAAGAAAATTATGCATAGACACATACAGTAAATGCAAGATAAACGACAAAGAGAAAATCACTAGAAAAATTTTATAATAAATATAAAGAAAACTATACATTAAATATAAGAAAGCTACATATTATTAATTACTAATTTTATGTTTTGATATTTAGTGTATATAACATATTTACAATGTTGAGACGCATAATTTTACAAAATACATACAACTGCATATTTAAACTCATTTAACACATACAAGATTAGAGATAATGAACAAATTATTAGAAAATAAGTGCATTATATATATATATATATATATATATATATATATATAACAAAAATATATATGATACAAATAAAAAACTTATGTATTATTAATTACTTGCTGTTAATTTTAATCTTTAGTATTTATCAAATTTTTATAAAGTTCAGACAGAAAGTTTCACAATTTAAAGGGGAATGTATCTATAAACTCATTCAGTAAAGAAAACTTAGCGACATTGAAAAAAAATATTAGGAAAAATACATACTAATAATACATAATATACAAAAATATATAATATAAGATAAATATGTAAGATATAATGTAAGATAAATATATAATATATAATATAATATAATATACATAAGAATTAATTACTAATTTTAAGTTTTAATCTTTATTGTATATTAAATGTTTATAACAGTAAGACATATAATTTTACACCATACAAATACATATATCTCTAGATTCACTTATTACATAAATACGGCATTAGCAGCAATGAGAAAATTATTAGTAGTAAATATATAACAAATACATAAAATAAAATTATAAAGATACTTATTATTAATTACTAATTTTTAGTTTTAATCTTTAGTTTAATTAAGAAAATAAGAAAATTAAATATTATTAATTATTAAGTTTAATTATTAAGTACTTTTAATCTTTAGTATATATGTTTTTAAAAGTGAGACAGAAAATTCCACAACATACAGAGAAATTTATCTATAGATTTATTCGGTAAATACAACGTTAGTGGCAATGGGAAAATTATTAAAAATAAATATATATTGAATGTATATAATGAATAATAAAAAGTAAAAAAAATATACGTATAATTAATTACTAATTTGAAGTTTTATTTTTTAATATATATCAAATATTTATAAAGGCCAGACATATAATATTACACCGGACACACATATATATTCTTAGACTCATGCAGTAATTACAAATTCAAGGACAATTAAAACCAATTACCAAATTAACAAATATAAATAATAAAAATAAGATGCTAACATATAATCGATATATTTATAAAAAAACAGAACTCGTGATTCTAAATAAAAAAAACATGTTTTTTTCGATAATGAATCCTTCAGACTTTTCAGAATATTTTTTTTCTGTTATTCCAGATGCATCATATCACTCTGAGAAAGCAAATATTTGTAATTAAAATAAAAGAACTAATATGATATTGTGAAAAAAATCTTGTATAAACATTTTTTGCCGTTGAACTAATTGGTTTGGTAATTAACTACGGGTATCATTTTTATGAGTGGAGTAAACATAAGGATCCATATAAATAATTTTTTTTAAACATTATTTTATTTTTTCGATAATATTTTGATTTCGTGCATTTAATTTTCAATAATTATTACATACATGGAGATAAAAAAGTAACATTGAGGAAGCAAAAAAAAATATCGACAGTAAAAAAATTAAACAAAATCAAATAAAAGTTTCAAAATATACAAATTATATATAAAAATTTTATAATATATATCAAATGTTTATTTAGGTGAGGCAGATAATTTTACAACACACAGAAAATATATCTGTAAACAGATTGTGAAAATACATGATTAGCGGTATTACGAATACAAGGTAGAAACCGTCGAATTTCGACGAAAGAAAATGTTTAAAAAGGAACTATTTCATTGATTTATAATAAACCTACAAAATTAGTTATAGTAAAAAATGAATTTTGTATTGTTAAGTCTAATTCTTAAACAAATGATATTTAACGTCAAATTAACAAAATACTAATTTCTATTAAACGCAGTTGTAGAATTTCTTAAAATTAAACTTTAATCGTACATGTAAGCAGTAAAAAATAATAAAGATCTGTTATTATGATAAAGTTATGAATTTGGGTTCTTATGCTAGTATTCCACAATGAAAAAAAGCAAAATTTATTCAACTTTGACTCAATCATAGAATTTTTTTTCCATGAAATCTAAACCAGGCATCATTTTCATCATATCAAAATTTACGAATGCACATCCCGTATCTGTATTCACCTTTTCAGAAAAATTTGGCATTTCAATTTGATCATTTGATTCAAAATTTGAAGTCTCATTGCTATTAGCTGAAACAGATATTAAGCTGTTGATATTCTTTTACGCGTAAACCAAATTTTGTAAAGAAATAAAATTCACCTGGTTTTTGTAATAGAGGATAATTAAATTTTAATTTTTACCCTTTTAATGAGAAAATGGGAACATAAAGTAATCAATTTCTTCCCTTTTTTCATTTGCTTATAATAGAAATCGAGTACTCTTGTTGCCACAATTAGAAAATCGGTATTAAAAACTACAAAAAAATTAATATTTCAAAAACAAATTAAGATACAGCTTTCAAACAAATTTCATTTAAAAGTACATTTTTTCCCTACACGATGATCTAAAAATTGAAACTGTGCGATATTTTAAAGTTTAAAAATTTGTAGTAGCAAATACCGAAATTTCATTTAAAATTTGCAAGTGCTGCCATTCCCAAAATGATGTATGCGTTACGCACAGGCACGTTTGGCCTTTATAATATATACTATAAAAACACACATACATATTAAAAAATAAGAAATTGATATATTATTAATAAATAATTTTAAGTTATTATATTTAGTACATATCTAATGTTTATAAACGTGAGACAGAAAATTTCAACGTACAGATAAATGTATTTAATAGACTCATTGAATAAATTCAAAATTAGTGACCACAAGAAAATTATTAGAAATAAATACATAAAGAATGTATATAATATATAATAATATTTAATTAAAAGTAAGAAAGATGCATATTATTTATTACTATATTTAGGTTTTATTCTTTAATATGTATCGAATGTTTATAATGGTGAGACAGATAATTTTACACCGTACATACATATCTATTTGTAGACTCCTGTAGTAATTACAAGTTGAAGGAGAATGAGAAACTCTTACCCTAGTAACAAATATAAATGATAAAAACAAGATACTAACATATAATCTGTATCTTTATAAAAACAGAACTCATGGTACTACATAAAAAAACATAAAATTTCAGATAATGAATCTTCAGACTTTAAAAAAAAAATCTATTATTCCAGACGCATCACGCCACTCTTACAAAGCAAATATTTATAGTAATGAAGTATTAAAGAATAAAAGTGATATGTTAAAAAAAATCTTGTAAAAATATTTTTTGCCGTCTATTTAATTGTTTTGGTAATTAACTACGAGCATCATTTTTATGCATTTAGAAACATAAAAACGATATAAATATATATTTTTAAAGGATCATTCTTTTATTGTTTCGATAATATTTTGATTTTGTGCATCCAATTTTCAAAAAATTATTATATATATCAAGATAAAAAAAAGTAAAATTCGGAAAGCTAAAATAAGTTAATAATTAATAATTTAAGAAATTTAGCAACAGTAAACAAAAAAAAAAAAAAAAAAAAAAAAAAAAAAAAAAAAAAAAAAAAAAAAAATTCCAAGTTAAAAAGTTTCCAAATCAAAAAGTTTATATGAGCATTTTATCTTGCCATGCTAAATTAAGAATCATACAATAATGAGATAAATTACAAAATTTATACTTGTGTGCCATATCTGCCTCAGTGAGACTTACAGTTTTTTCTTGTATTATGCACTCACTTTCTAATTTATGTGTCCATATCATAGACATATTTGTATCTGTAGACTCATTGATTAAATGCAACATTAGAGACAATGAGAAAATTATTAAAAGTAATTAAACTGTATGTGTATACATACATATATAATAAAAAAGAAAGATACATATTATTAAATACTAAATTTAAGTTTAAATATTTAGTATATATCGAATGTTTATAATGATCGGAAAGAATTTTTCACAAGACAAAGAGATGTGTATCTGGATTCATTCACCAATCTCAACATTAGTGAAAATAAGAAAATTATTAGAAATAAATGCATAATGAATATATATAATAAATAATAATATATAATAAAACGGAAGGAATATCGTATTATCAATTACTATAATGTTTTTCAAACAATTCTAATGTTTATAATGGTGAGATAGATAATATTACACCGTCACACATATATATTTGTAGACTCATGCTGTAATTGCAGGTTCAGCGACAATGAAAACCTATTATTAAAGTAACAAATATAAATAATAAAAATAAGACGCTAACAAATAGTCGATAATATCATAAAATACAGAGCACATGGTTCTAAATAAAAAGCTTATGCATTCAGATAATGATTCCTTCAGATTTTCCAAATATATTTTTTTCTATTATTCCAGATGCATCATATCACTCTGACAAAACAAGCATTTGTAATTAAAATAAAAGAATAAATATGATAAACTAAAAAAAAAAATACTTTGTACAAACATTTTTGCAGTTTAGCTAATTGTTAAGATAATTAACTACAAGTATTATTTTTATGCGTTGGTTAAACATAAAGATCGATATAAATATATATTTTTAATGGATTAATATTTTATTCTTTCGATAATATTTCGATTTCGGACATTTAATTTAATTTATAATTTATAATTATTATTTTTTTACAGCACATAAACTTTTTCACAGCAAATGCACTTTGCATCTCTCTCGTCAGGTTGCTCTGTGGTTAGAATAAGCAGATCTTTGTCATCGGTACCAAACTCAGACATGCCAACCTCCGGCTTTTTAAAAAATCAAACAATTATACTTCTAACCAGAAATTAATTGAGTCAACGAAATTAAGTAAATTTCAAATGACCCTATAAGTTAATACTAGACACTTCTAATTAAATAAATTTTCTGGTTCAAAGTACGTTTTAATGAATTAACAAAAGCCGGAGGTTGGCAAATCTGCAAACTTAAGTTTACTATGTTTTACCTTGGAGTTGAAAAGATCATTCTTATAAGCCTTTTTTGCGTTTTTTTTTAACGCTTCTTCATCACTCACAGATCCTTGGATGAGCTGAACTGCACAGGGATTGAAACAGCTAGTCCTTCACATTCGTGGCTTTCGGCATTGTGTAATCTTTTTCTTTTTAAATATTTTACTGTGTACAGCTACACTGTAAAAAAAAATTCAAGAGGTTACTAAAAATTTGTTAGTAAATTTGTATTCCACAGAATTTTTTAGTAACCATTACAAACTTTTTTTTTGCAAGTGAAACAAGCATTTCTTTTGTAAACTGAACAAAAGAATTTTTTGTATAACTAACTTAAAAATTTTTAGTATGAGCCACAAAGCAAATTTTAGTAATAGCTCCAAAATTACTTTTAATAACCATTACGTTCAACCGAAGCGGAGGAGCTTCCTTCGAGCTGCATCCAAACTTCTGAAGCGGAAGATTTTCGGCAAAACCGCAATAGATGGCAGCACTAAACATTCCTTACTGCTCCGACCGGATTTTCATAATTCCTTTATTATCGAGACACTACAGACATTCGGGGTGTATTTGGCGGTGGCAAGTTTCGAACCCGGAACCTTTTAGCCTGGAGTCCGTTACTATAACCACTATGCTATAAAGGCCACATCAACTGAGTTTTAGTAAGAGCTATTAAAAATATAAATTTATTAATTCTATTCGTTGCTATCTTTTTTCTAGTGATTCTTACAGATTTTCTAGTAACCGACTAAGATTACTAAAAATTTTTTAGTAATTACAAGGATCACTAAAGTTTTTTTAGTAGATCGACCTTTTTTTTTTACAGTGTAGTTACTCCATATAAGAATCACATAGAATAAAGGGACCTGTGATTAAATGGTAAACATATTCATTTTTTTTTTTTTCAATCAGATTGACAGTAGAAATAAATAAATCCAAAATATTAATGCAGTGGGGTCATTAGATTTAATTTGATGTTGGTGGTCAAAGGTCAGTGGCCTTTTTGAAAAATTGAAATTTCATGTTTTGAATAGTATTTCTCATATTCTTTATTGAAGTTATCTAACAAAACAAATTTCATGCTTGTATTATGTAATGTTGGCCCGTTGCCATTGAAAAATACAATTTATGGGATATATGTAATGCAGTGAGCTACATGGCTGCAAAAGCTGAATTTCTTTTCGAAATTTCACTTATGTTTCGACACATATAGCACTTTGCATTTAAATCACCTCATCATTTTTAACTGGTCTATGCTTTACTATGGTGAAATGACACATAGAATACTAGGCTTTTCCTTGGGTGTCTGCAAATGGAATTTAATGCATTCCAAAAAATTATTTCCAAAACAAATTTCCAAAAAACGTATTTTCGCCTACTTTAAGAAAGGTATACCAAGCATACATTAATGTCAGAAGCCTGTAAAATAACAATAGAAGTGTATAACAACTATTCACCTTATAACATATCAGTAACATCAATTTTATTATTTATATGCAACAGTAATTATTTTTATTTTTATTTTTATTTATTTATTTATTTATTTATTTATTTATTTATTTTTTGTGGCAGTGAGGTATAGAGCACTAAAAGGTGAATTCATGTTTATTAAAGTAAAAAGAAGTATCTAAACCAGATAATCATAAGCTACTTAATTTTTGTTCTATTCTGTTTGTTTGAAAGTAAAACTGTCTGTAACATTTATTTTAAACATAAATGAATATTTCTTATTCAAGTTATCAAAACTCTATACTTGTGAGCCATATGTTGCTACAAGGTCAATTGGATTATTCCCAGTTTCAAAACTGATTAGGCTCAACTATTCGGAGTGGTACTGGAAAAAAAAAAACCAAACATACCTCCAGAAAATATTTCTAAGTTCACTAATTATCTGTAATTCAAATGAAACATTCTAAGTAAATAGGATTTTTCAACTCTCAACCATGGAATTATTATTAATTATTCAAATTATTATTATTATTTTTAATTGCACAATAACATCTGTCCATAGTTAAATATGAAATAACATTTATTGCCATTTAGTAAACTTATACAGAATTAGATATGAAATAGTATAAAATAGAATAAATATTACTTTGAATCCCTTCTTTCTTAAAAGTATTTAAAAAGTAATTGTAAATTCATATTTAAAAAACACGATAACGTTATTCCATTAATTAGAATGCGTTCTAAAGTCAGAATTTAATATTATCCCTTTTATTAATTTTCTAAAAAATTTCCAAACACATCATGCATTATGGAGACAATTTTCATAAGTTTCTGAAATATTTCATTAAAATAATTATTACTTTATCAGAATACATATATTTTTTATAAACTGGTGAATACTGTTTTCACGTATAATAATAATTTCATGACACGTAAAGCAATAAACTATTAAAATACTGCTATCTTAAAATCCCTTTTTAAATTTAAATCACTTCACGTGCAAAAGTAGTATCTATCAGAGCGTCACGTAAAGTAAATAAATCAAATCTATTCTGATCTTTAACCAAAAGTAACCGAAAAAAAACAATTATAGCTTGAATGTTTATTATAACGAATATACAGCTTCCGTATTCTTATTCATATTATTTAAAATAAAGCATAAATCTGACTATAATTTTAATTTCTTTAACAATTTCTGATAGTTTATTTCTTTAATGCTTTAATTTAATGCAATTATTTTAATGGATCTTTAATATTTTGTATTATGAAAATATCTATCGTAGCCTTAACAATAATTTATATCATATTATTTTTTTTTTGATAAAAAACAATATACATGGTATTAAGACTATGTCCTAAACATGAATAACTTCCGTATCCATCGAAAGCCAACCTTGAATCTGAAACTTAAAAAAAAAAAAAAAAAAAAAAAAAAAAAAAAAAAACAGTTTTTAAGTTTAAATAATTGTTGAACACAATTAATCAAATTAACCGTTAAATACTTCGATGTATTATTCAAAAAGTTTATTTCAAACAATAAATCCGTTTAAAATTTTTAAGCATCCAGAACCACCTAATAAATAGCTATAAAATATTTTCGAATTTAAAAACAAAAGTAATAAACTAACCACAAGATTTTAATAAATTTCAGGTTTTGTTATATACTTATAGGCTGTCAACTTGAACCTGAGAAAAATACTTTTTAATATATTTAAAGTAACTATAATTTCATTCTGTCTGAAATTCAAAAATTTCTTGAATTCACTTTCCAGAAGGAAAAAAAATCCAGGATAATAAATACTCTTATTATTTTTTAAGATAGTGATGCCAATAAAATATATGAATATTGCTCAATTACTGATCTACGAGTTTGTTTTAGAAAACAGCTCACTACATCGCTTGAATTTTTCTGAATTTTTGAGTGTTTTATTGAAAATTTATATTAAATTCTCATATATCCAGCTCTCAAATTGTGAAATGAAACATTTTGTATATTTACATTTAAATGATACAATAAATATCATTAAACATTGTGCTCCTTGGTCCACGGTCAAATAATGAGCTATGTGAACTAAAAAGACATTTTTGTGTTTTATTATATTTATATTTGTTTTTTTTTCTTCTGCATATGAGAGTCGTTCATTAACTGATTTGTCCCTAAAATCAGTGTTTCTTTGAAATAAATACTTTTGAATGAGATCTTCCATACAAAGGCATCTTAAGCTCAAATTAATGATTTTTATAAACTTAATAATTTCACTAATCATGTTACCATCTCTCCTTTAAAATTTTCAGATATATAATATTGCTAATTTTGCACTGTTTGTATATTTTTATTTGATATGCAAATGAACTATACTTATAAAATTACATTTAAATTACAGTTTTCGTTAAAAAGGTAATGATATTATCATTAACATTTTTTAAGAGTTTTAAGAGACATATTCATTATTTAAGAGTGATTAAGAATCATTTATTAATATTCATAGTTAAGAGACATGAAAATTTATATCAGACATGTACTATTACAATCAGCGGATCTCTTCAAATGCGGTATATACTAAATTTCATTTATTTTATTTCAACAACAAAGGCATGTTAAAGTTACATTTTCCTGAATTACATTCCGTAAAGAAAATGAGAACATTGTATTGAAAATGAATGATTGAAAAAAGAAGCATAAACAGATTATATTTTTCAATTTTATCGTATATATGTCCTATTTTTTATGATACCTAAATTCTAGATGTTTCTTTCAAAAGTATTGTAGTACAAAAACAAATTTTCAGGATTACATAGAAAATGTTGGGTATTTCGAAATCATATAAAGGATACATTTATACAATTTTCAATTGAAGTTATTATTGTATTATATGAATAGAAAAGAAAACTATATACATATATAAGAACGAAAAAAAAGGAGAATAATAAATATATGAATTAATAGTAAATAAATAATATGAATAAATAATTGTAAGTAATAATGTGGGTAATAATGTATTATATTTTTATATATATGTATACATATACATTACGTATGTATTTTATTTTTTTATCTAATTTTTCTTCTTTTAATTTAATTTGCACTATAACCCAATTCTTGAACGAATCAGACAGTCTCTGTGTGTCTATGATAGGCTAAATCAATTAACTTTAAAACAATAGAGTCAGAAAAAATAGAGTCACAGAAAATACAAAGGTAATCAATTTTAAATAACAAAAGATAAAAAACTGTTTGAGACACAAGAAAACTTTCTTTGAAGAACGGTACGAATTCATACCCTTAAACAAAAGCTTTTAAGTTCACTCTGCACAAATTAATTCATTACATCTTCAGTTGCCAGATGGTAATGTTTAAAGGAGACGAATGAAGCAGTTTGAATAAAAAATTGCGGTAGCGTAAGGGAAGATTACATGCAAATTCGATTATCTTATATAAAAATCATTAATGTAAAACTTCACAAAAAAAAATTACAAAATTGTATATCATCTTTCACAAATTCTTAATTTTAAAATGAAATGGATATTAATTCACTTTTATACTATAAAGGTAGATCACGAGTAATTTCGAACACATTCCGAGTATAAAATACGCAACGAGTGTATTCATAAAAGGAAATAATTCCTGCATCATTATTGATCATACCTGTTTATGTACTCTGCCCACATGAAATATAGCTCAATCGTACCAACATCTAATGTCATATATTCACGTATATCATATTTTTTCTGGGTTCGTACGGGTACCGTTATTATTTAACCCTTTAACGGACAAAGCATTTTCATTGTCAAGATGTTAAAATAAATGAATGACACCGGTAAAAGCGAACAAATATATTTGTAAATAAGAAAACGCGATTTTTCACATAGAAAAAAAACTGGATTTTTTAAAATTAAAATTCCAGTGTCGTTGTCGCATATCAGAATTAAAATTTTCCGGTTTCATAGAGAAACTAATGAAAGTTAAAGGGTTCAGTAAATCTTTCAGTTTATATCTTTTTATGTGAAAAAAAATGTTGTTCAAACATGCGAAATTTCGTTTTATTTCATAAGAGATCTCCTATGAGAAAATAAAGGTTTATGAAAATCCAAGACATATACGAACATGTTTTTGTGTTGTAATTATGTATTAAAGTATCCGAGTGGCCGTTTAAAGAAAATCTGACTGACAAAGTGATATTTCTCATTTTAGAGTAAAAAGAAGATTTTTCAATGATGGCATTTTACAAGAAATTGCACTAATGAAAGTAGATAATGGCAAATAACAGGAATCATAGTCACTAAGTATTTTACGTTTAATATTTCCCCTAATTTGCAACGTTAATGCATTATATTCGTGCACTGAAAAAAAAAGAAAAAAAAAGATCATCTAATACAATAATTGCTCAAACGCAAGAAAAGTAACACATCTTGCCAAAATTCATTTTGCATTTTGTTTAAGGAATAGGTCTGTTACAGGTGCGCCTTGCTACAAAAAAGTTTAATAAGTGTAATTATACAAAAAATCTTTTTATTATGCTGTATATCTATTAGTGACCACAGAAATGAGGTGTACAGCGCGTGGAGGTAAAATTACTCAACCCTCCTATTCTCATCCAATATTTTCATTCTTAAAGGTTTTTAAACTTCTACGACCGTTTTTATTCGTGCATGCAAAGCACTATAATTTCATGTTAGAGTGAAATCATGCAAATATTCTTTTGACTCTCCTGTATAATTTACTTTATGTCGACATGTGTAATTTTATTGTGGGTGAGTTAAATGTGTCTTGTTTTCACTCGAAAATATTCATTTGTGCATTTGTAAACGTATTTATTGCCTAACAGAATTTAAAAATTTCGCCTTCAAGTGTATCCAAAAGCTGCTTCTAGATTTCCCGAAAGTGTGTCTATATGAAATTAAACATAACATAGTGAATTTCTTTCTGTTTCTTTATATTTAAAATTTGATTTTAAAGATTGGCAAAGAAAGGCTGAAAACTATTATCTAATAAACATACATCAATCTTAAATGTGATTTATTAAGAAGGAAAAAAATGGAGTGATTGTTCTACGTTTTTCTTGTGCTAGTTAAATTTCTGTCAACTGATGTAAAATAACTTAACCGGGAAATTTCTATGATAATAATAGTTTTTACTTATAATGGCTGTATCTTACGCCAATATGAAGTTTCAACTAACCTGAGTGGAATTGTTTTTCTGTGATATGGAATGTGAATAAAAGTGATTAAAAATATTTGTTGCTTCTGTCCAGTTTAAGTGAGATATATGTCAAAGGATATTTATTTATTGCTTTAAGACTTTGCCATACGACTGTTAAATATACTAGTGTTCTTGATGGAATTTTTTTTTTCTAAATGGTGTGGTATACACACACACACACACACACACACACATATATATACATGAATATATGAATATACAGGGTGATTCAAAATAACGTTTACAAGTTGATATGACAAATCAGGCATACGACAAGGATAAAAAATCGCATAGGAACATAGGACTGCAAATCCCTTGTTGAGTCACAAATACAGGGTGTTTCATCCTAACTCAATTTGGGTTGACGGTAATAAATTTCAGAAAAATGAAGTAAATTATACTAAAACATTTAATAAACATTCTTACCTTCGTTTTAAATGTGATAAAAATAATAAAAAGTGGTAGAAGTTTGCATTATGCGCACCAGCAATACGCAATTAACAACTCACATTTTGGACTGAGATAATCAATTTATACGGTATCATCGATTGCTTGAACAAAATGTTTTTCCAGATCCCCTCGTAATGTTATCACATTTCATACAAAATTAGGTACATGTCGTTCCATTTTCATTACGATGTTATTGATTTTCTTTAAATTTTTACTTTCAAACCGGTTGTCGCTAGAATGAAACACCCTCTGTTTCTGACACAATAAGTAGTTTGCGACCCTATGGTCCTATGTGATTTTTACCCTTGTCGTATGCTTGATTTGTCATATCAATTTGTCCACGTTATTTTGAATCACTCTGTATATGAATATAAAGCATAATAAAAATTATCTTATATATATATTACAAATTTAAATTTTTTTTCCGCCAAAACTAACCTCTATACTATCTTAATTTTCTTATAATAATATTCCGTACTTACTTCAAATTATTAAATTAAAATCTTATTTCTAGATCTAATCTGTTAATCTGTGTGCAGACGATATAAATTTTTAATTTGCCTTAAAAAACATTATTCCAGTATGCGTAAATTTAAAAAGATGGCTCTAAATTAAAAATATTCTTAATTAAAACTTTATTTCTTAATATTCCAAATAAAACTGATTTCTTCTATGTTTTTATCAACCCTTTTTAAGAAATTCTTATTAAATTTATTCCAAAACCATACCTTTCAAAAAATACCATTATTTTATTTTATCTATTTATTTATTTTTCCGCCGTCAACGATAATGTGCATATTAATAAATTCATTTCTTTTCTTTTTCTCTTAAAATTAATCATGTATAAAAATCGTCTGCCTAAGATATTTAAAATTCGGAGTCAATTATAAATTGGTTAAATAATATTTTTTTTTTAAATAAATTTATCGTCTGTTTAAAATAGTCTCGTAACTGGACAAGAATTCTGTTTACATGAAAGAATGATGGTTTGAGGTTACCGAATGTTCCAGAACTTTCTTTTTAGTTTAAAAGGGGGAAGTCTCGAGATGAAAGGGAGATTCTGAAGATTTCTTGGGTTGCTTCTTCGATGAGGACAGCTCGCTGAAATAATGATGGAATTTTTGCAAAAAGGAGCTTTTCCTTCCTCATTATCACGAATTTAATAAATGAATTTACAGCAGCCCATGACTAATTATTGGATCTTCTACATTTATTTATTATTTTTGTTTTTTCCCTCGCTTGCCATGACTGCGTGTTTCTGTTTAACCAGTGGAAATAATTCGAGTTCTCCTGAAATCGTCACAACTAATCGAAAAGTCGCACAGGATAGGTAATGCCTGTGCTAGTGCCTGTTTCGGATTTTGAAATGAATCTACTGAAGAAGTAAAATGCTATGTAAATGAATCTAATGAATCTACTGAAACGAAGTGATGACAAAAATATGAATCGCCGAAAATTTTCCCCGCCATGGTTGAAAGTGTTATTAAGCAAGAATTGCCATTATCTTTTGATTCCTCGAGTGAATGTAACAGAGGAGATTTTAATGTTAAACAGCTTTCTGTCCGAGTGGTTTGAAAGATTTCTTCTAAATATCTCGTGAATTCCTGAGGCCTGATATTCCACCTTTTTGCTGTTTATGTGTAACTGATGACTCAAGATAATCATGGTCATAATGACAAATTTTTGAAAATTAATAACTTCAAAGTGGTGAGTATGCGAAAGGTATTTGATGAGGAATTTAATAAAGAATGGATTTTATTGAAGATTTTTCGGGAACTGTAAGTTTATTTTATTAAATGTTTTGATTATTATTTCTATTCTATTTATGATTGATGGAAAGTATTTATTATTTATTTATTTATTTATTTATTATTTTATTGATGAGAGTAATTTGAAGTTAATTTATTAATTTACTAATTTATTTATTTATTTGATTATTTATCTGTGAATCTTACTTACTTACCAATTTATGAGCATTATTATTATCATTATTATGTGTTGTAGATTGAAATATTTTATTCTTAAGGATTTAATTGAGGAGTATGATGTTCTTAAGATATTTACTGTTACTTATTAAGACTATTATGACATTTTTATGCACGATTAAAGGCAATTTTGTAATAATAAGGAATTATATAAAAAACTTAGTAGCTCAAGTTTACTTTTAAAAAGTACATTTTCTATTTTATTGATATTTGTTTGTTATCAAGAACTATTCTCAGAATGCAGTATTTTCATGATAATGTTCCTACAACTAGACATTTGAGCTGAAAATTAAGTTAACATTTATGTTTTTCATTTTATTTGTTAGAATTTCTGGTTACAGTGAGCTTTGGTTCCCGGATTCTTATAATTTATTTAAATTCAGTAAGACTATGGAACTGTGCAAGGCTGTTGCTAGAATTTTGACTGATAAATATGATTAATTTTTTTTGTAAATTTTGTGATTTTAAGTAAGGAATTACCTATAATTAAAATTTTTGAATATGTTTATGATCTATAAAATAATAGAATTAAAAGTTGATCCCAATTTAAGGTATATCTATGATATTTACAATTTCTGTTTTATTAGATAAAATTTCTGGTTAAAATTAGCATCTAAATATAGTAATTTTGAAAAAATATGTAATTGATAGAAATTATTAACTTTGAAATTTATTGCGAATGATTTTACGATCAGGATTTAATAAAGAAAATAGAAGTGCTTCATTTATTCTAATGAGTAAGAATAAAAAAATTATGGAAGATCCTAAGTTCGTACCGTTTGACCCGAGTTCTGGAATGAACATTTTGTCTTGGTTAACTTATTTTGATAAAACATGTGATAGGGAACAGAAAAATCTAGAATGGAAATTTAATTCTATTGCGCAATATTTGAAAGGTGAAGCGCAAAAAAATTATATCAATGACTGTTTAAATTGTACGGATTATGAACAAATTAAGAAAATTTTGATAGAAAGACTCATTGAATTAGACTTCCCGAGTTTTTCTGATTTTTCAAATCTGAAATTAGATAATTTAGACAATTTAGAAACTTATTTTCGTAAGAAAGTGGAAATTGGTAGGAAATTACATCTTAGTGAAAATATACTATTACAAGGTTTAACTGATGGTTTAAAACCAGAATTCAAAAACAGTATTATTATAAATCCTCCTAGTAGTACCACCGAATGGTACCGGGTTGTCAAACAATTCGTGGAAGTTTCCACCCCACTAGTTTCAAACCAAGTAATAAATCAACCATCAGCTAGACAAAATTTTCAACCTTTTCAACCAACTAGGCCCTGGATTCAGCCAGTTAGGCCGAATACTACACCTAGGAATTGGATTCCCCAAAGGCAATCTCAGTTTCAAAGACCTAGAGTTTGTCAAAATAATTATATTCAAAATTCATACCCTTCAAGACCTTGTAGGATATGCACAAATAGGGGTGTGAGTAATGTTTTTCATTGGGAAAGAGAATGTATTTTTAGGAATGAGTTGCCATCCTCTGATACTCTTCCAAATATCTCACAAAATAATTCTCATAATGTTTGTCAATTAATTGTGTATGGATGTACAAATAATTATAATTTGCCATGTGTTGTAGATACTGGCTCAACTATTGCAATATTGCCACTTAAATTTGTTAAAAAACTTAATGCTAAAATTGAGACTATACCCTCAGTTACCATTGGTCAGGCAAAAGGATTTTTACATATAAATAAAAAATGTAGTGTTCTTCTAAAAGTGGGTAAAATTAAAAAATATCTTAATTTTTTAGTATGCAATACAAATTTGGATTATGCTATTTTGGGGTTAAAAGAATGTTCTAAATTTAAATTAACCATAGATTGTAAAAATTGTATTGTAAGGCAGGGAAGGAAAATTATAACTAACAGTATATCCATACATAATGAGAGATCCCTTCATTTCAATACAGTAAATATGGACCAAGTACAACAAAACAGGGATCAATCTAATGAATTTGTAACCTCTGAATATAAAAAAGATATGAAATTAAATACTGGTAATACTGTAGCAATAGATAATTATGATAATGAAACACTGAATGTAAATAATCATGATATAGAGTTACAATCTACTTGTGGAAATATTATGAAAAATGAAGACTGTGTTGAATATGATCACGCAATTAATGTGCATCCTGATTATAGAGGTTCCATGACTCTTCAAAATTTTCGCGATAATTCGGATTCAGATTTAACTGGGGAAATAAATTTAATTCAAGATATAAATTTAAGGGAATTAGTTCATATTTATAGTGATATTTTTGCAAAGCATAAATATGATGTGGGTAGGATTAATATTGAACCACAACGCGTTATACTAAACTCAGACCTACCTATATCTTTGAGGCCCTACCGAACATCTCCTCTAGAAGAAATAGAAATAAAAAACCAAATTCAATCATTGTTAGCAGCCGGACTGATAAAGGAAAGTAATAGCCCCTATTCTGCCCCTGTTACACTAGTTATGAAAAGAGAGGAAGGTAAAAAAAACGCGATTATGTATAGACTATAGAAAATTAAACGCAATAATTAAAAATGATGCAGAACCCTTGCCCCGTATCGATGGAATTTTAGATAAATTGAGTAGTGCTCAGTATTTTTCAACTTTGGATTTAGCCTCTGGCTACTGGCACATACCAATACATCCATCCGATACAGAAAAATTAGCATTTGCAAACAATTTTGGACTTTTTGAGTGGCTCGTGCTCCCTTTTGGCATAAAAACGGGCCCTCCCATATTCAATAGAACCATTCGAAGAATCCTTAATAAATATAAAATCGACTTTGCGTGCCACTATTTTGATGATATTATAATTTTCTCTTCCTCTTTAGAAGAACATTTAAACCATTTAGCTCAAATTTTTGACATTTGCAAACAAGAAAACATTAAACTTAAACTTTCTAAATGTAAATTAGGCCAAAATAAAATAAATTTCTTAGGTTATGAAATCACTAATGGAACTATAACACCAGCAAATGCCAATATTGAAACCATCAAAAATTTAAAACCTCCTTCCAATGTGAAAGAGTTACAACGATTTCTAGGTTCCATTAATGTTTACCATAAATTCATAAATAAATATGCTGAAATTAGATATCCTCTAAATCGATTACTTAAAAAAGACACAATATGGGAATGGAACTCAGAGTGCCAGGAGTCTTTTGAAAAATTAAAAAATTCTTTAATTGCTAAACCCATCCTCAAAATTTATGATCCTAAATTACCTTTACATATGTTTGTAGATGCCTCTCAGATAGCAGTAGGTGCCGTTCTAAAACAACCTGATAAAGATAATTTCTTACATCCTATTGCTTATCATTCTAGAATTTTGAAGAGTTATGAACAAAATTATTTCATAACTGAATTAGAATGTTTAGCTATTATAGATACTCTTGACAAATTCTATCATTACTTTCATGGTGTCAAGTTTACAATTCATACGGACCACGCATCTCTAGTATGGTTAAAGAGTGTTAAAAACTTAAGAGGTAGGCTTTTTAGATGGTCACTCAAACTTAGTATATTTGATTATGAGATAAAATATGAAAAGGGTTCAACAAATGTCGAAGCAGACATGTTGTCACGAAATCCTGTTTGTCATTTTAATCAACATATTAGTTTATTGCTAGATAGGAAAGAAATTATAGAGATGCAAGACAAAGACAATGTTTGTGACAAAAAATATAAAAAAGAGAATGGAATTATTATAGTTTAGAAAAAGGGATTCAAAAAAATTGTTGTACCAATGTCATTAAGAAGAAAATTACTCCATATTGCTCATGATAATTTTGGACATTTAGGAATTCAAAAAATGCTTAATTTAATATCTCCCAACTATTATTGGCCTAATATGACAATAGACATTACCGAATTTGTTAAACATTGCGATACCTGTCAGAAAAATAAAAAACCAAAACAGAAAAGATTCGGCTTATTACAAGCTATGCCAGCAACAGATCAACATTTTGAATGTCTTTCTATTGATACTGTTGGTGGATTTAACTATTACAACTCAACAAAAAAATTCTTACACATAATAATAGATCATGCAACTAGATTTGTTTGGGCTTTTCCCTCCAAAAATGTTACCACTGAAACATACACTAACTGTTTAAAACAAATTTTCAATATCAAAGCACCTCAAAAAATACTTAGTGACAGGCATAAATCTTTCAGATCTCCAAGGTTTAAGAAATTCCTTAGAAATCATCATGTTCAACAGCGTTTTACATCTGCACATCATCCTCAGACCAATGGAAAAGTAGAGCGAGTTAATCAGACTATAGTTACCAGGCTTAAATGTAAAGTTAATTCCACTTCTTCTAAAATACCTTGGACTAGATTATTAAACCAAGTCATCGAAGAATACAACAATACGCCCCATTCTATCACCAAATTTCCACCTGCCTATTTATTTTATGGTCAATTGCCTTATGAATCTCCTTTAAAACAAAACTATTACCCATCAGTAGACAAAGCCTTCAAAATTGCGAAAGCGCGAACTCATGAATTTCACCTTAAAAGTAAAAGACTCTATGATCGAAATTTTGTTGAATGCCCATTAAAAATACAAGACTCTGTAATTTATGAAGAATTTAAATACCCTAACACTCGAAAATTAGAACCTACTTTCTCTGGACCATATAAAATTATAAATAAACTTTCTGATGTAACTTATGAAATAGATAAATTTAATTATGAGACAGGACAGAATTCCGTTATTGTGCATGTTTCTAAATTAAGACCCTATTTTTCACCCGAAGATTTTAAACTATTTCATGAGCAATCCAAAAAACAAACAAAACCTCAGATACAATCACTAGATCAAACTAAAGTCAAGACAATAGATTAAATTTACCATAAACAACCATAAAAAAAATACCATAAAAAAACTTTTACCATAACCATTTACCAAATACCATTAAACCATTAAAACCATTTACCATAAAAAAACCATAATTTTCAACATCAACGGGTATGTTCTTGGAGCGCTACAAGAATATTACTTGTTTTTGGGAGTTTTTGGGATTAAATTGGGCTCCTTATGCAGGCATAAGGTGAACACTTTGATTGTAAAAGCTTTCAAATTGATGTTGATAAATTAATTTTAAGGGTGTTTAAGTCTCACTATATTTACTCATTTATTTGACATTAGTATTACTCTATTTATTCAGCAGATATTATATGATAATAGTTATAAAATCTAATGACTCTACTCAAACCTATAACATAATATGTGATTTTCAGTGATTGTGAAAACTAGATATTAAAAGTTTTTCAAAAAAGCACACTATTTTTATTTCCATTTCTCAATTAAGAATGACACCTTTTATTCCTATTGTATTTTATTATTAAAGTTTATAAACCATGTGTGGATAAAACATTATTCTACATTTGGCATTGAAAACCTATAACCAAATTTGACAATTTTGTAAAAGAGTATCAGAGAGGAATTATTGTAAGGAAATACTGGTTGAGAGTCCATTTTCTAAGTAGTTAGATTTAATTTTATTTGGATTTTGGAATTATTATGATTTTTTTTTATTTATGCTTTCGGCTAGCAAAAAATACTTTCTTATGCTATTAGAAGATAAGAAAATTATTTAGTTGCTATGTTATTATTTTTATCCTCAACCAATATTTTCCCTATCAATAATAAACAAATAGTGATATTTTCTTTTGATTATACTCTTATTTTACTATTATTATTATTATTATGATTTCTATGATGAAGTTTAGTATTAATTATACTCTTATTGAAAAATATTAAGATATGGAGTCTTATTATACTATTACTTATTATTGTTGACATTGTTATTATTTAAATTTTTCTATATTATTTATTATTGATATTGAGAGTGATGCTATTTATTATTGAAAAATTGATATATTATTGAAAGATGTTGGATCCAACATAACATAAAAAACAAAGCTTAAACTAGATTTGGAGATATTTAATTAAAGAGACTGTATTCACTGGACATTGAAAAAGACTCTTTTATATATTCTTGAAAGACTTTTTTCATTTAAAGGACTTATTTAAAATAAACTATGTATTAAGTCATTGTAGTTATCTAAACTTCCATGAGAACGAACTTTTATTGTTTTTATTATATTTTTACCTCTTGCTTATTAATATTCCTAACTTATTTACTGTTATTATATGTATTATCTCCTATGCACTTACAAATGGTAAGTGATGTTGTAACATTATTGTATTTCTTTCAGGGAAATGCTCCTACCTAAATTTAATTCAGAATTATTTTCTCTTAACTATTTTATTTTAATCGCTAATATTTTTTATATTGCGTTAATTTTCTTTTCTTCCATCTCTTGGCTTCCTGAGTTTGACAGTTTTATTCCAAAATTTAACTTTTCTAAATTATTATATTTCTGTTGTCTGAACTTGTAGTTTTATTTAACTATCAATTTCATACAAAGTCTTAGGGAGGGGGGATAATATTACAAATTTAAATTTTTTTTTTCGCCAAAACTAACCTCTATACTATCTTAATTTTCTTATAATAATATTCCGTACTTACTTCAAATTATTAAATTAAAATCTTATTTCTAGATCTAATCTGTTAATCTGTGTGCAGACGATACAAATTCTTAATTTGCCTTAAAAAACATTATTCCAGTATGCGTAAATTTAAAAAGATGGCTCTAAATTAAAAATATTCTTAATTAAAACTTTATTTCTTAATATTCCAAATAAAACTGATTTCTTCTATGTTTTTATCAACCTTTTTTAAGAAATTCTTATTAAATTTATTCCAAAACCATACCTTTCAAAAAATATCATTATTTTATTTTATCTATTTATTTATTTTTCCGCCGTCAACGATAATGTGCATATTAATAAATTCATTTCTTTTCTTTTTCTCTTAAAATTAATCATGTATAAAAATCGTCTGCCTAAGATATTTAAAATTCGGAGTCAATTATAAATTGGTTAAATAATATTTTTTTTTAAAATAAATTTATCGTCTGTTTAAAATAGTCTCGTAACTGGACAAGAATTCTGTTTACATGAAAGAATGATGGTTTGAGGTTACCGAATGTTCCAGAACTTTCTTTTTAGTTTAAAAGGGGGAAGTCTCGAGATGAAAGGGAGATTCTGAAGATTTCTTGGGTTGCTTCTTCGATGAGGACAGCTCGCTGAAATAATGATGGAATTTTTGCAAAAAGGAGCTTTTCCTTCCTCATTATCACGAATTTAATAAATGAATTTACAGCAGCCCATGACTAATTATTGGATCTTCTACATTTATTTATTATTTTTGTTTTTTCCCTCGCTTGCCATGACTGCGTGTTTCTGTTTAACCAGTGGAAATAATTCGAGTTCTCCTGAAATCGTCACAACTAATCGAAAAGTCGCACAGGATAGGTAATGCCTGTGCTAGTGCCTGTTTCGGATTTTGAAATGAATCTACTGAAGAAGTAAAATACTATGTATATGAATCTAATGAATCTACTGAAACGAAGTGATGACAAAAATATGAATCGCCGAAAATTTTCCCCGCCATGGTTGAAAGTGTTATTAAGCAAGAATTGCCATTATCTTTTGATTCCTCGAGTGAATGTAACAGAGGAGATTTTAATGTTAAACAGCTTTCTGTCCGAGTGGTTTGAAAGATTTCTTCTAAATATCTCGTGAATTCCTGAGGCCTGATATTCCACCTTTTTGCTGTTTATGTGTAACTGATGACTCAAGATAATCATGGTCATAATGACAAATTTTTGAAAATTAATAACTTCAAAGTGGTGAGTATGCGAAAGGTATTTGATGAGGAATTTAATAAAGAATGGATTTTATTGAAGATTTTTCGGGAACTGTAAGTTTATTTTATTAAATGTTTTGATTATTATTTCTATTCTATTTATGATTGATGGAAAGTATTTATTATTTATTTATTTATTTATTTATTATTTTATTGATGAGAGTAATTTGAAGTTAATTTATTAATTTACTAATTTATTTATTTATTTGATTATTTATCTGTGAATCTTACTTACTTACCAATTTATGAGCATTATTATTATCATTATTATGTGTTGTAGATTGAAATATTTTATTCTTAAGGATTTAATTGAGGAGTATGATGTTCTTAAGATATTTACTGTTACTTATTAAGACTATTATGACATTTTTATGCACGATTAAAGGCAATTTTGTAATAATAAGGAATTATATAAAAAACTTAGTAGCTCAAGTTTACTTTTAAAAAGTACATTTTCTATTTTATTGATATTTGTTTGTTATCAAGAACTATTCTCAGAATGCAGTATTTTCATGATAATGTTCCTACAACTAGACATTTGAGCTGAAAATTAAGTTAACATTTATGTTTTTCATTTTATTTGTTAGAATTTCTGGTTACAGTGAGCTTTGGTTCCCGGATTCTTATAATTTATTTAAATTCAGTAAGACTATGGAACTGTGCAAGGCTGTTGCTAGAATTTTGACTGATAAATATGATTAATTTTTTTTGTAAATTTTGTGATTTTAAGTAAGGAATTACCTATAATTAAAATTTTTGAATATGTTTATGATCTATAAAATAATAGAATTAAAAGTTGATCCCAATTTAAGGTATATCTATGATATTTACAATTTCTGTTTTATTAGATAAAATGTCTGGTTAAAATTAGCATCTAAATATAGTAATTTTGAAAAAATATGTAATTGATAGAAATTATTAACTTTGAAATTTATTGCGAATGATTTTACGATCAGGATTTAATAAAGAAAATAGAAGTGCTTCATTTATTCTAATGAGTAAGAATAAAAAAATTATGGAAGATCCTAAGTTCGTACCGTTTGACCCGAGTTCTGGAATGAACATTTTGTCTTGGTTAACTTATTTTGATAAAACATGTGATAGGGAACAGAAAAATCTAGAATGGAAATTTAATTCTATTGCGCAATATTTGAAAGGTGAAGCGCAAAAAATTTATATCAATGACTGTTTAAATTGTACGGATTATGAACAAATTAAGAAAATTTTGATAGAAAGACTCATTGAATTAGACTTCCCGAGTTTTTCTGATTTTTCAAATCTGAAATTAGATAATTTAGACAATTTAGAAACTTATTTTCGTAAGAAAGTGGAAATTGGTAGGAAATTACATCTTAGTGAAAATATACTATTACAAGGTTTAACTGATGGTTTAAAACCAGAATTCAAAAACAGTATTATTATAAATCCTCCTAGTAGTACCACCGAATGGTACCGGGTTGTCAAACAATTCGTGGAAGTTTCCACCCCACTAGTTTCAAACCAAGTAATAAATCAACCATCAGCTAGACAAAATTTTCAACCTTTTCAACCAACTAGGCCCTGGATTCAGCCAGTTAGGCCGAATACTACACCTAGGAATTGGATTCCCCAAAGGCAATCTCAGTTTCAAAGACCTAGAGTTTGTCAAAATAATTATATTCAAAATTCATACCCTTCAAGACCTTGTAGGATATGCACAAATAGGGGTGTGAGTAATGTTTTTCATTGGGAAAGAGAATGTATTTTTAGGAATGAGTTGCCATCCTCTGATACTCTTCCAAATATCTCACAAAATAATTCTCATAATGTTTGTCAATTAATTGTGTATGGATGTACAAATAATTATAATTTGCCATGTGTTGTAGATACTGGCTCAACTATTGCAATATTGCCACTTAAATTTGTTAAAAAACTTAATGCTAAAATTGAGACTATACCCTCAGTTACCATTATTCAGGCAAAAGGATTTTTACATATAAATAAAAAATGTAGTGTTCTTCTAAAAGTGGGTAAAATTAAAAAATATGTTAATTTTTTAGTATGCAATACAAATTTGGATTATGCTATTTTGGGGTTAAAAGAATGTTCTAAATTTAAATTAACCATAGATTGTAAAAATTATATTGTAAGGCAGGGAAGGAAAATTATAACTAACAGTATATCCATACATAATGAGAGATCCCTTCATTTCAATACAGTAAATATGGACCAAGTACAACAAAACAGGGATCAATCTAATGAATTTGTAACCTCTGAATATAAAAAAGATATGAAATTAAATACTGGTAATACTGTAGCAATAGATAATTATGATAATGAAACACTGAATGTAAATAATCATGATATAGAGTTACAATCTACTTGTGGAAATATTATGAAAAATGAAGACTGTGTTGAATATGATCACGCAATTAATGTGCATCCTGATTATAGAGGTTCCATGACTCTTCAAAATTTTCGCGATAATTCGGATTCAGATTTAACTGGGGAAATAAATTTAATTCAAGATGTAAATTTAAGGGAATTAGTTCATATTTATAGTGATATTTTTGCAAAGCATAAATATGATGTGGGTAGGATTAATATTGAACCACAACGCGTTATACTAATCTCAGACCTACCTATATCTTTGAGGCCCTACCGAACATCTCCTCTAGAAGAAATAGAAATAAAAAACCAAATTCAATCATTGTTAGCAGCCGGACTGATAAAGGAAAGTAATAGCCCCTATTCTGCCCCTGTTACACTAGTTATGAAAAGAGAGGAAGGTAAAAAAACGCGATTATGTATAGACTATAGAAAATTAAACGCAATAATTAAAAATGATGCAGAACCCTTGCCCCGTATCGATGGAATTTTAGATAAATTGAGTAGTGCTCAGTATTTTTCAACTTTGGATTTAGCCTCTGGCTACTGGCACATACCAATACATCCATCCGATACAGAAAAATTAGCATTTGCAACCAATTTTGGACTTTTTGAGTGGCTCGTGCTCCCTTTTGGCATAAAAACGGGCCCTCCCATATTCAATAGAACCATTCGAAGAATCCTTAATAAATATAAAATCGACTTTGCGTGCCACTATTTTGATGATATTATAATTTTCTCTTCCTCTTTAGAAGAACATTTAAACCATTTAGCTCAAATTTTTGACATTTGCAAACAAGAAAACATTAAACTTAAACTTTCTAAATGTAAATTAGGCCAAAATAAAATAAATTTCTTAGGTTATGAAATCACTAATGGAACTATAACACCAGCAAATGCCAATATTGAAACCATCAAAAATTTAAAACCTCCTTCCAATGTGAAAGAGTTACAACGATTTCTAGGTTCCATTAATGTTTACCATAAATTCATAAATAAATATGCTGAAATTAGATATCCTCTAAATCGATTACTTAAAAAAGACACAATATGGGAATGGAACTCAGAGTGCCAGGAGTCTTTTGAAAAATTAAAAAATTCTTTAATTGCTAAACCCATCCTCAAAATTTATGATCCTAAATTACCTTTACATATGTTTGTAGATGCCTCTCAGATAGCAGTAGGTGCCGTTCTAAAACAACCTGATAAAGATAATTTCTTACATCCTATTGCCTAGCATTCTAGAATTTTGAAGAGTTATGAACAAAATTATTTCATAATTGAATTAGAAAGTTTAGCTATTATAGATACTCTTGACAAATTCTATCATTACTTTCATGGTGTCAAGTTTACAATTCATACGGACCACGCATCTCTAGTATGGTTAAAGAGTGTTAAAAACTTAAGAGGTAGGCTTTTTAGATGGTCACTCAAACTTAGTATGTTTGATTATGAGATAAAATATGAAAAGGGTTCAACAAATGTCGAAGCAGACATGTTGTCACGAAATCCTGTTTGTCATTTTAATCAACATATTAGTTTATTGCTAGATAGGAATGAAATTATAGAGATGCAAGACAAAGACAATATTTGTGACAAAAAATATAAAAAAGAGAATGGAATTATTATAGTTCAGGAAAAGGGATTCAAAAAATTGTTGTACCAATGTCATTAAGAAGAAAATTACTCCATATTGCTCATGATAATTTTGGACATTTAGGAATTCAAAAAATGCTTAATTTAATATCTCCCAACTATTATTGGCCTAATATGACAATAGACATTACCGAATTTGTTAAACATTGCGATACCTGTCAGAAAAATAAAAAACCAAAACAGAAAAGATTCGGCTTATTACAAGCTATGCCAGCAACAGATCAACCTTTTGAATGTCTTTCTATTGATACTGTTGGTGGATTTAACAATTACAACTCAACAAAAAAATTCTTACACATAATAATAGATCATGCAACTAGATTTGTTTGGGCTTTTCCCTCCAAAAATGTTACCACTGAAACATACACTAACTGTTTAAAACAAATTTTCAATATCAAAGCACCTCAAAAAATACTTAGTGACAGGCATAAATCTTTCAGATCTCCAAGGTTTAAGAAATTCCTTAGAAATCATCATGTTCAACAGCGTTTTACATCTGCACATCATCCTCAGACCAATGGAAAAGTAGAGCGAGTTAATCAGACTATAGTTACCAGGCTTAAATGTAAAGTTAATTCCACTTCTTCTAAAATACCTTGGACTAGATTATTAAACCAAGTCATCGAAGAATACAACAATACGCCCCATTCTATCACCAAATTTCCACCTGCCTATTTATTTTATGGTCAATTGCCTTATGAATCTCCTTTAAAACAAAACTATTACCCATCAGTAGACAAAGCCCTCAAAATTGCGAAAGCGCGAACTCATGAATTTCACCTTAAAAGTAAAAGACTCTATGATCGAAATTTTGTTGAATGCCCATTAAAAATACAAGACTCTGTAATTTATGAAGAATTTAAATACCCTAACACTCGAAAATTAGAACCTACTTTCTCTGGACCATATAAAATTATAAATAAACTTTCTGATGTAACTTATGAAATAGATAAATTTAATTATGAGACAGGACAGAATTCCGTTATTGTGCATGTTTCTAAATTAAGACCCTATTTTTCACCCGAAGATTTTAAACTGTTTCATGAGCAATCCAAAAAACAAACAAAACCTCAGATACAATCACTAGATCAAACTAAAGTCAAGACAATAGATTAAATTTACCATAAACAACCATAAAAAAAAATACCATAAAAAAACTTTTACCATAACCATTTACCAAATACCATTAAACCATTAAAACCATTTACCATAAAAAAACCATAATTTTCAACATCAACGGGTATGTTCTTAGAGCGCTACAAGAATATTACTTGTTTTTGGGAGTTTTTGGGATTAAATTGGGCTCCTTATGCAGGCATAAGGTGAACACTTTGATTGTAAAAGCTTTCAAATTGATGTTGATAAATTAATTTTAAGGGTGTTTAAGTCTCACTATATTTACTCATTTATTTGACATTAGTATTACTCTATTTATTCAGCAGATATTATATGATAATAGTTATAAAATCTAATGACTCTACTCAAACCTATAACATAATATGTAATTTTCAGTGATTGTGAAAACTAGATATTAAAAGTTTTTCAAAAAAGCACACTATTTTTATTTCCATTTCTCAATTAAGAATGACACCTTTTATTCCTATTGTATTTTATTATTAAAGTTTATAAACCATGTGTGGATAAAACATTATTCTACATTTGGCATTGAAAACCTATAACCAAATTTGACAATTTTGTAAAAGAGTATCAGAAAGGAATTATTGTAAGGAAATACTGGTTGAGAGTCCATTTTCTAAGTAGTTAGATTTAATTTTATTTGGATTTTGGAATTATTATGATTTTTTTTTATTTATGCTTTCGGCTAGCAAAAAATACTTTCTTATGCTATTAGAAGATAAGAAAATTATTTAGTTGCTATGTTATTATTTTTATCCTCAACCAATATTTTCCCTATCAATAATAAACAAATATTGATATTTTCTTTTGATTATACTCTTGTTTTACTATTATTATTATTATTATGATTTCTATGATGAAGTTTAGTATTAATTATACTCTTATTGAAAAATATTAGGATATGGAGTCTTATTATACTATTACTTATTATTGTTGACATTGTTATTATTTAAATTTTTCTATATTATTTATTATTGATATTGAGAGTGATGCTATTTATTATTGAAAAATTGATATATTATTGAAAGATGTTGGATCCAACATAACATAAAAAACAAAGCTTAAACTAGATTTGGAGATATTTAATTAAAGAGACTGTATTCACTGGACATTGAAAAAGACTCTTTTATATATTCTTGAAAGACTTTTTTCATTTAAAGGAATTATTTAAAATAAACTATGTATTAAGTCATTGTAGTTATTTAAACTTCCATGAGAACGAACTTTTATTGTTTTTATTATATTTTTATCTCTTGCTTATTAATATTCATAACTTATTTACTGTTATTATATGTATTATCTCCTATGCACTTACAAATGGTAAGTGATGTTGTAACATTATTGTATTTCTTTCAGGGAAATGCTCCTACCTAAATTTAATTCAGAATTATTTTCTCTTAACTATTTTATTTTAATCGCTAATATTTTTTATATTGCGTTAATTTTCTTTTCTTCCATCTCTTGGCTTCCTGAGTTTGACAGTTTTATTCCAAAATTTAACTTTTCTAAATTATTATATTTCTGTTGTCTGAACTTGTAGTTTTATTTAACTATCAATTTCATACAAAGTCTTAGGGAGGGGGGATAATATTACAAATTTAAATTTTTTTTTCGCCAAAACTAACCTCTATACTATCTTAATTTTCTTATAATAATATTCCGTACTTACTTCAAATTATTAAATTAAAATCTTATTTCTAGATCTAATCTGTTAATCTGTGTGCAGACGATATAAATTCTTAATTTGCCTTAAAAAACATTATTCCAGTATGCGTAAATTTAAAAAGATGGCTCTAAATTAAAAATATTCTTAATTAAAACTTTATTTCTTAATATTCCAAATAAAACTGATTTCTTCTATGTTTTTATCAACCCTTTTTAAGAAATTCTTATTAAATTTATTCCAAAACCATACCTTTCAAAAAATATCATTCTTTTATTTTATCTATGTATTTATTTTTCCGCCGTCAACGATAATGTGCATATTAATAAATTCATTTCTTTTCTTTTTCTCTTAAAATTAATCATGTATAAAAATCGTCTGCCTAAGATATTTAAAATTCGGAGTCAATTATAAATTGGTTAAATAATATTTTTTTTTTAAATAAATTTATCGTCTGTTTAAAATAGTCTCGTAACTGGACAAGAATTCTGTTTACATGAAAGAATGATGGTTTGAGGTTACCGAATGTTCCAGAACTTTCTTTTTAGTTTAAAAGGGGGAAGTCTCGAGATGAAAGGGAGATTCTGAAGATTTCTTGGGTTGCTTCTTCGATGAGGACAGCTCGCTGAAATAATGATGGAATTTTTGCAAAAAGGAGCTTTTCCTTCCTCATTATCACGAATTTAATAAGTGAATTTACAGCAGCCCATGACTAATTATTGGATCTTCTACATTTATTTATTATTTTTGTTTTTTCCCTCGCTTGCCATGACTGCGTGTTTCTGTTTAACCAGTGGAAATAATTCGAGTTCTCCTGAAATCGTCACAACTAATCGAAAAGTTGCACAGGATAGGTAATGCCTGTGCTAGTGCCTGTTTCGGATTTTGAAATGAATCTACTGAAGAAGTAAAATGCTATGTAAATGAATCTAATGAATCTACTGAAACGAAGTGATGACAAAAATATGAATGGCCGAAAATTTTCCCCGCCATGGTTGAAAGTGTTATTAAGCAAGAATTGCCATTATCTTTTGATTCCTCGAGTGAATGTAACAGAGGAGATTTTAATGTTAAACAGCTTTCTGTCCGAGTGGTTTGAAAGATTTCTTCTAAATATCTCGTGAATTCCTGAGGCCTGATATTCCACCTTTTTGCTGTTTATGTGTAACTGATGACTCAAGATAATCATGGTCATAATGACAAATTTTTGAAAATTAATAACTTAAAAGTGGTGAGTATGCGAAAGGTATTTGATGAGGAATTTAATAAAGAATGGATTTTATTGAAGATTTTTCGGGAACTGTAAGTTTATTTTATTAAATGTTTTGATTATTATTTTTATTCTATTTATTATTGATGGAAAGTATTTATTATTTATTTATTTATTTATTTATTATTTTATTGATGAGAGTAATTTGAAGTTAATTTATTAATTTACTAATTTATTTATTTATTTGATTATTTATCTGTGAATCTTACTTACTTACCAATTTATGAGCATTATTATTATCATTATTATGTGTTGTAGATTGAAATATTTTATTCTTAAGGATTAAATTGAGGAGTATGATGTTCTTAAGATATTTACTGTTACTTATTAAGACTATTATGACATTTTTATGCACGATTAAAGGCAATTTTGTAATAATAAGGAATTATATAAAAAAATTAGTAGCTCAAGTTTACTTTTAAAAAGTACATTTTCTATTTTATTGATATTTGTTTGTTATCAAGAACTATTCTCAGAATGCAGTATTTTCATGATAATGTTCCTACAACTAGACATTTGAGCTGAAAATTAAGTTAACATTTATGTTTTTCATTTTATTTGTTAGAATTTCTGGTTACAGTGAGCTTTGGTTCCCGGATTCTTATAATTTATTTAAATTCAGTAAGACTATGGAACTGTGCAAGGCTGTTGCTAGAATTTTGACTGATAAATATGATTAATTTTTTTTGTAAATTTTGTGATTTTAAGTAAGGAATTACCTATAATTAAAATTTTTGAATATGTTTATGATCTATAAAATAATAGAATTAAAAGTTGATCCCAATTTAAGGTATATCTATGATATTTACAATTTCTGTTTTATTAGATAAAATTTCTGGTTAAAATTAGCATCTAAATATAGTAATTTTGAAAAAATATGTAATTGATAGAAATTATTAACTTTGAAATTTATTGCGAATGATTTTACGATCAGGATTTAATAAAGAAAATAGAAGTGCTTCATTTATTCTAATGAGTAAGAATAAAAAAATTATGGAAGATCCTAAGTTCGTACCGTTTGACCCGAGTTCTGGAATGAACATTTTGTCTTGGTTAACTTATTTTGATAAAACATGTGATAGGGAACAGAAAAATCTAGAATGGATATTTAATTCTATTGCGCAATATTTGAAAGGTGAAGCGCAAAAAATTTATATCAATGACTGTTTAAATTGTACGGATTATGAACAAATTAAGAAAATTTTGATAGAAAGACTCATTGAATTAGACTTCCCGAGTTTTTCTAATTTTTCAAATCTGAAATTAGATAATTTAGACAATTTAGAAACTTATTTTCGTAAGAAAGTGGAAATTGGTAGGAAATTACATCTTAGTGAAAATATACTATTACAAGGTTTAACTGATGGTTTAAAACCAGAATTCAAAAACAGTATTATTATAAATCCTCCTAGTAGTACCACCGAATGGTACCGGGTTGTCAAACAATTCGTGGAAGTTTCCACCCCACTAGTTTCAAACCAAGTAATAAATCAACCATCAGCTAGACAAAATTTTCAACCTTTTCAACCAACTAGGCCCTGGATTCAGCCAGTTAGGCCGAATACTACACCTAGGAATTGGATTCCCCAAAGGCAATCTCAGTTTCAAAGACCTAGAGTTTGTCAAAATAATTATATTCAAAATTCATACCCTTCAAGACCTTGTAGGATATGCACAAATAGGGGTGTGAGTAATGTTTTTCATTGGGAAAGAGAATGTATTTTTAGGAATGAGTTGCCATCCTCTGATACTCTTCCAAATATCTCACAAAATAATTCTCATAATGTTTGTCAATTAATTGTGTATGGATGTACAAATAATTATAATTTGCCATGTGTTGTAGATACTGGCTCAACTATTGCAATATTGCCACTTAAATTTGTTAAAAAACTTAATGCTAAAATTGAGACTATACCCTCAGTTACCATTGGTCAGGCAAAAGGATTTTTACATATAAATAAAAAATGTAGTGTTCTTCTAAAAGTGGGTAAAATTAAAAAAATCTTAATTTTTTAGTATGCAATACAAATTTGGATTATGCTATTTTGGGGTTAAAAGAATGTTCTAAATTTAAATTAACCATAGATTGTAAAAAATGTATTGTAAGGCAGGGAAGGAAAATTATAACTAACAGTATATCCATACATAATGAGAGATCCCTTCATTTCAATACAGTAAATATGGACCAAGTACAACAAAACAGGGATCAATCTAATGAATTTGTAACCTCTGAATATAAAAAAGATATGAAATTAAATACTGGTAATACTGTAGCAATAGATAATTATGATAATGAAACACTGAATGTAAATAATCATGATATAGAGTTACAATCTACTTGTGGAAATATTATGAAAAATGAAGACTGTGTTGAATATGATCACGCAATTAATGTGCATCCTGATTATAGAGGTTCCATGACTCTTCAAAATTTTCGCGATAATTCGGATTCAGATTTAACTGGGGAAATAAATTTAATTCAAGATGTAAATTTAAGGGAATTAGTTCATATTTATAGTGATATTTTTGCAAAGCATAAATATGATGTGGGTAGGATTAATATTGAACCACAACGCGTTATACTAAACTCAGACCTACCTATATCTTTGAGGCCCTACCGAACATCTCCTCTAGAAGAAATAGAAATAAAAAACCAAATTCAATCATTGTTAGCAGCCGGACTGATAAAGGAAAGTAATAGCCCCTATTCTGCCCCTGTTACACTAGTTATGAAAAGAGAGGAAGGTAAAAAAAAACGCGATTATGTATAGACTATAGAAAATTAAACGCAATAATTAAAAATGATGCAGAACCCTTGCCCCGTATCGATGGAATTTTAGATAAATTGAGTAGTGCTCAGTATTTTTCAACTTTGGATTTAGCCTCTGGCTACTGGCACATACCAATACATCCATCCGATACAGAAAAATTAGCATTTGCAACCAATTTTGGACTTTTTGAGTGGCTCGTGCTCCCTTTTGGCATAAAAACGGGCCCTCCCATATTCAATAGAACCATTCGAAGAATCCTTAATAAATATAAAATCGACTTTGCGTGCCACTATTTTGATGATATTATAATTTTCTCTTCCTCTTTAGAAGAACATTTAAACCATTTAGCTCAAATTTTTGACATTTGCAAACAAGAAAACATTAAACTTAAACTTTCTAAATGTAAATTAGGCCAAAATAAAATAAATTTCTTAGGTTATGAAATCACTAATGGAACTATAACACCATCAAATGCCAATATTGAAACCATCAAAAATTTAAAACCTCCTTCCAATGTGAAAGAGTTACAACGATTTCTAGGTTCCATTAATGTTTACCATAAATTCATAAATTAATATGCTGAAATTAGATATCCTCTAAATCGATTACTTAAAAAAGACACAATATGGAAATGGAACTCAGAGTGCCAGGAGTCTTTTGAAAAATTAAAAAATTCTTTAATTGCTAAACCCATCCTCAAAATTTATGATCCTAAATTACCTTTACATATGTTTGTAGATGCCTCTCAGATAGCAGTAGGTGCCGTTCTAAAACAACCTGATAAAGATAATTTCTTACATCCTATTGCTTATCATTCTAGAATTTTGAAGAGTTATGAACAAAATTATTTCATAACTGAATTAGAATGTTTAGCTATTATAGATACTCTTGACAAATTCTATCATTACTTTCATGGTGTCAAGTTTACAATTCATACGGACCACGCATCTCTAGTATGGTTAAAGAGTGTTAAAAACTTAAGAGGTAGGCTTTTTAGATGGTCACTCAAACTTAGTATATTTGATTATGAGATAAAATATGAAAAGGGTTCAACAAATGTCGAAGCAGACATGTTGTCACGAAATCCTGTTTGTCATTTTAATCAACATATTAGTTTATTGCTAGATAGGAAAGAAATTATAGAGATGCAAGACAAAGACAATGTTTGTGACAAAAAATATAAAAAAGAGAATGGAATTATTATAGTTCAGAAAAAGGGATTCAAAAAAATTGTTGTACCAATGTCATTAAGAAGAAAATTACTCCATATTGCTCATGATAATTTTGGACATTTAGGAATTCAAAAAATGCTTAATTTAATATCTCCCAACTATTATTGGCCTAATATGACAATAGACATTACCGAATTTGTTAAACATTGCGATACCTGTCAGAAAAATAAAAAACCAAAACAGAAAAGATTCGGCTTATTACAAGCTATGCCAGCAACAGATCAACCTTTTGAATGTCTTTCTATTGATACTGTTGGTGGATTTAACTATTACAACTCAACAAAAAAATTCTTACACATAATAATAGATCATGCAACTAGATTTGTTTGGGCTTTTCCCTCCAAAAATGTTACCACTGAAACATACACTAACTGTTTAAAACAAATTTTCAATATCAAAGCACCTCAAAAAATACTTAGTGACAGGCATAAATCTTTCAGATCTCCAAGGTTTAAGAAATTCCTTAGAAATCATCATGTTCAACAGCGTTTTACATCTGCACATCATCCTCAGACCAATGGAAAAGTAGAGCGAGTTAATCAGACTATAGTTACCAGGCTTAAATGTAAAGTTAATTCCACTTCTTCTAAAATACCTTGGACTAGATTATTAAACCAAGTCATCGAAGAATACAACAATACGCCCCATTCTATCACCAAATTTCCACCTGCCTATTTATTTTATGGTCAATTGCCTTATGAATCTCCTTTAAAACAAAACTATTACCCATCAGTAGACAAAGCCCTCAAAATTGCGAAAGCGCGAACTCATGAATTTCACCTTAAAAGTAAAAGACTCTATGATCGAAATTTTGTTGAATGCCCATTAAAAATACAAGACTCTGTAATTTATGAAGAATTTAAATACCCTAACACTCGAAAATTAGAACCTACTTTCTCTGGACCATATAAAATTATAAATAAACTTTCTGATGTAACTTATGAAATAGATAAATTTAATTATGAGACAGGACAGAATTCCGTTATTGTGCATGTTTCTAAATTAAGACCCTATTTTTCACCCGAAGATTTTAAACTGTTTCATGAGCAATCCAAAAAACAAACAAAACCTCAGATACAATCACTAGATCAAACTAAAGTCAAGACAATAGATTAAATTTACCATAAACAACCATAAAAAAAATACCATAAAAAAACTTTTACCATAACCATTTACCAAATACCATTAAACCATTAAAACCATTTACCATAAAAAAACCATAATTTTCAACATCAACGGGTATGTTCTTGGAGCGCTACAAGAATATTACTTGTTTTTGGGAGTTTTTGGGATTAAATTGGGCTCCTTATGCAGGCATAAGGTGAACACTTTGATTGTAAAAGCTTTCAAATTGATGTTGATAAATTAATTTTAAGGGTGTTTAAGTCTCACTATATTTACTCATTTATTTGACATTAGTATTACTCTATTTATTCAGCAGATATTATATGATAATAGTTATAAAATCTAATGACTCTACTCAAACCTATAACATAATATGTGATTTTCAGTGATTGTGAAAACTAGATATTAAAAGTTTTTCAAAAAAGCACACTATTTTTATTTCCATTTCTCAATTAAGAATGACACCTTTTATTCCTATTGTATTTTATTATTAAAGTTTATAAACCATGTGTGGATAAAACATTATTCTACATTTGGCATTGAAAACCTATAACCAAATTTGACAATTTTGTAAAAGAGTATCAGAGAGGAATTATTGTAAGGAAATACTGGTTGAGAGTCCATTTTCTAAGTAGTTAGATTTAATTTTATTTGGATTTTGGAATTATTATGATTTTTTTTTATTTATGCTTTCGGCTAGCAAAAAATACTTTCTTATGCTATTAGAAGATAAGAAAATTATTTAGTTGCTATGTTATTATTTTTATCCTCAACCAATATTTTCCCTATCAATAATAAACAAATAGTGATATTTTCTTTTGATTATACTCTTATTTTACTATTATTATTATTATTATGATTTCTATGATGAAGTTTAGTATTAATTATACTCTTATTGAAAAATATTAAGATATGGAGTCTTATTATACTATTACTTATTATTGTTGACATTGTTATTATTTAAATTTTTCTATATTATTTATTATTGATATTGAGAGTGATGCTATTTATTATTGAAAAATTGATATATTATTGAAAGATGTTGGATCCAACATAACATAAAAAACAAAGCTTAAACTAGATTTGGAGATATTTAATTAAAGAGACTGTATTCACTGGACATTGAAAAAGACTCTTTTATATATTCTTGAAAGACTTTTTTCATTTAAAGGACTTATTTAAAATAAACTATGTATTAAGTCATTGTAGTTATCTAAACTTCCATGAGAACGAACTTTTATTGTTTTTATTATATTTTTATCTCTTGCTTATTAATATTCATAACTTATTTACTGTTATTATATGTATTATCTCCTATGCACTTACAAATGGTAAGTGATGTTGTAACATTATTGTATTTCTTTCAGGGAAATGCTCCTACCTAAATTTAATTCAGAATTATTTTCTCTTAACTATTTTATTTTAATCGCTAATATTTTTTATATTGCGTTAATTTTCTTTTCTTCCATCTCTTGGCTTCCTGAGTTTGACAGTTTTATTCCAAAATTTAACTTTTCTAAATTATTATATTTCTGTTGTCTGAACTTGTAGTTTTATTTAACTATCAATTTCATACAAAGTCTTAGGGAGGGGGGATAATATTACAAATTTAAATTTTTTTTTCGCCAAAACTAACCTCTATACTATCTTAATTTTCTTATAATAATATTCCGTACTTACTTCAAATTATTAAATTAAAATCTTATTTCTAGATCTAATCTGTTAATCTGTGTGCAGACGATATAAATTCTTAATTTGCCTTAAAAAACATTATTCCAGTATGCGTAAATTTAAAAAGATGGCTCTAAATTAAAAATATTCTTAATTAAAACTTTATTTCTTAATATTCCAAATAAAACTGATTTCTTCTATGTTTTTATCAACCTTTTTTAAGAAATTCTTATTAAATTTATTCCAAAACCATACCTTTCAAAAAATATCATTATTTTATTTTATCTATTTATTTATTTTTCCGCCGTCAACGATAATGTGCATATTAATAAATTCATTTCTTTTCTTTTTCTCTTAAAATTAATCATGTATAAAAATCGTCTGCCTAAGATATTTAAAATTCGGAGTCAATTATAAATTGGTTAAATAATATTTTTTTTTTAAATAAATTTATCGTCTGTTTAAAATAGTCTCGTAACTGGACAAGAATTCTGTTTACATGAAAGAATGATGTTTTGAGGTTACCGAATGTTCCAGAACTTTCTTTTTAGTTTAAAAGGGGGAAGTCTCGAGATGAAAGGGAGATTCTGAAGATTTCTTGGGTTGCTTCTTCGATGAGGACAGCTCGCTGAAATAATGATGGAATTTTTGCAAAAAGGAGCTTTTCCTTCCTCATTATCACGAATTTAATAAATGAATTTACAGCAGCCCATGACTAATTATTGGATCTTCTACATTTATTTATTATTTTTGTTTTTTCCCTCGCTTGCCATGACTGCGTGTTTCTGTTTAACCAGTGGAAATAATTCGAGTTCTCCTGAAATCGTCACAACTAATCGAAAAGTCGCACAGGATAGGTAATGCCTGTGCTAGTGCCTGTTTCGGATTTTGAAATGAATCTACTGAAGAAGTAAAATGCTATGTATATGAATCTAATGAATCTACTGAAACGAAGTGATGACAAAAATATGAATCGCCGAAAATTTTCCCCGCCATGGTTGAAAGTGTTATTAAGCAAGAATTGCCATTATCTTTTGATTCCTCGAGTGAATGTAACAGAGGAGATTTTAATGTTAAACAGCTTTCTGTCCGAGTGGTTTGAAAGATTTCTTCTAAATATCTCGTGAATTCCTGAGGCCTGATATTCCACCTTTTTGCTGTTTATGTGTAACTGATGACTCAAGATAATCATGGTCATAATGACAAATTTTTGAAAATTAATAACTTCAAAGTGGTGAGTATGCGAAAGGTATTTGATGAGGAATTTAATAAAGAATGGATTTTATTGAAGATTTTTCGGGAACTGTAAGTTTATTTTATTAAATGTTTTGATTATTATTTCTATTCTATTTATGATTGATGGAAAGTATTTATTATTTATTTATTTATTTATTTATTATTTTATTGATGAGAGTAATTTGAAGTTAATTTATTAATTTACTAATTTATTTATTTATTTGATTATTTATCTGTGAATCTTACTTACTTACCAATTTATGAGCATTATTATTATCATTATTATGTGTTGTAGATTGAAATATTTTATTCTTAAGGATTTAATTGAGGAGTATGATGTTCTTAAGATATTTACTGTTACTTATTAAGACTATTATGACATTTTTATGCACGATTAAAGGCAATTTTGTAATAATAAGGAATTATATAAAAAACTTAGTAGCTCAAGTTTACTTTTAAAAAGTACATTTTCTATTTTATTGATATTTGTTTGTTATCAAGAACTATTCTCAGAATGCAGTATTTTCATGATAATGTTCCTACAACTAGACATTTGAGCTGAAAATTAAGTTAACATTTATGTTTTTCATTTTATTTGTTAGAATTTCTGGTTACAGTGAGCTTTGGTTCCCGGATTCTTATAATTTATTTAAATTCAGTAAGACTATGGAACTGTGCAAGGCTGTTGCTAGAATTTTGACTGATAAATATGATTAATTTTTTTTGTAAATTTTGTGATTTTAAGTAAGGAATTACCTATAATTAAAATTTTTGAATATGTTTATGATCTATAAAATAATAGAATTAAAAGTTGATCCCAATTTAAGGTATATCTATGATATTTACAATTTCTGTTTTATTAGATAAAATTTCTGGTTAAAATTAGCATCTAAATATAGTAATTTTGAAAAAATATGTAATTGATAGAAATTATTAACTTTGAAATTTATTGCGAATGATTTTACGATCAGGATTTAATAAAGAAAATAGAAGTGCTTCATTTATTCTAATGAGTAAGAATAAAAAAATTATGGAAGATCCTAAGTTCGTACCGTTTGACCCGAGTTCTGGAATGAACATTTTGTCTTGGTTAACTTATTTTGATAAAACATGTGATAGGGAACAGAAAAATCTAGAATGGAAATTTAATTCTATTGCGCAATATTTGAAAGGTGAAGCGCAAAAAATTTATATCAATGACTGTTTAAATTGTACGGATTATGAACAAATTAAGAAAATTTTGATAGAAAGACTCATTGAATTAGACTTCCCGAGTTTTTCTAATTTTTCAAATCTGAAATTAGATAATTTAGACAATTTAGAAACTTATTTTCGTAAGAAAGTGGAAATTGGTAGGAAATTACATCTTAGTGAAAATATACTATTACAAGGTTTAACTGATGGTTTAAAACCAGAATTCAAAAACAGTATTATTATAAATCCTCCTAGTAGTACCACCGAATGGTACCGGGTTGTCAAACAATTCGTGGAAGTTTCCACCCCACTAGTTTCAAACCAAGTAATAAATCAACCATCAGCTAGACAAAATTTTCAACCTTTTCAACCAACTAGGCCCTGGATTCAGCCAGTTAGGCCGAATACTACACCTAGGAATTGGATTCCCCAAAGGCAATCTCAGTTTCAAAGACCTAGAGTTTGTCAAAATAATTATATTCAAAATTCATACCCTTCAAGACCTTGTAGGATATGCACAAATAGGGGTGTGAGTAATGTTTTTCATTGGGAAAGAGAATGTATTTTTAGGAATGAGTTGCCATCCTCTGATACTCTTCCAAATATCTCACAAAATAATTCTCATAATGTTTGTCAATTAATTGTGTATGGATGTACAAATAATTATAATTTGCCATGTGTTGTAGATACTGGCTCAACTATTGCAATATTGCCACTTAAATTTGTTAAAAAACTTAATGCTAAAATTGAGACTATACCCTCAGTTACCATTGGTCAGGCAAAAGGATTTTTACATATAAATAAAAAATGTAGTGTTCTTCTAAAAGTGGGTAAAATTAAAAAAATCTTAATTTTTTAGTATGCAATACAAATTTGGATTATGCTATTTTGGGGTTAAAAGAATGTTCTAAATTTAAATTAACCATAGATTGTAAAAAATGTATTGTAAGGCAGGGAAGGAAAATTATAACTAACAGTATATCCATACATAATGAGAGATCCCTTCATTTCAATACAGTAAATATGGACCAAGTACAACAAAACAGGGATCAATCTAATGAATTTGTAACCTCTGAATATAAAAAAGATATGAAATTAAATACTGGTAATACTGTAGCAATAGATAATTATGATAATGAAACACTGAATGTAAATAATCATGATATAGAGTTACAATCTACTTGTGGAAATATTATGAAAAATGAAGACTGTGTTGAATATGATCACGCAATTAATGTGCATCCTGATTATAGAGGTTCCATGACTCTTCAAAATTTTCGCGATAATTCGGATTCAGATTTAACTGGGGAAATAAATTTAATTCAAGATGTAAATTTAAGGGAATTAGTTCATATTTATAGTGATATTTTTGCAAAGCATAAATATGATGTGGGTAGGATTAATATTGAACCACAACGCGTTATACTAAACTCAGACCTACCTATATCTTTGAGGCCCTACCGAACATCTCCTCTAGAAGAAATAGAAATAAAAAACCAAATTCAATCATTGTTAGCAGCGGGACTGATAAAGGAAAGAAATAGCCCCTATTCTGCCCCTGTTACACTAGTTATGAAAAGAGAGGAAGGTAAAAAAAACGCGATTATGTATAGACTATAGAAAATTAAACGCAATAATTAAAAATGATGCAGAACCCTTGCCCCGTATCGATGGAATTTTAGATAAATTGAGTAGTGCTCAGTATTTTTCAACTTTGGATTTAGCCTCTGGCTACTGACACATACCAATACATCCATCCGATACAGAAAAATTAGCATTTGCAACCAATTTTGGACTTTTTGAGTGGCTCGTGCTCCCTTTTGGCATAAAAACGGGCCCTCCCATATTCAATAGAACCATTCGAAGAATCCTTAATAAATATAAAATCGACTTTGCGTGCCACTATTTTGATGATATTATAATTTTCTCTTCCTCTTTAGAAGAACATTTAAACCATTTAGCTCAAATTTTTGACATTTGCAAACAAGAAAACATTAAACTTAAACTTTCTAAATGTAAATTAGGCCAAAATAAAATAAATTTCTTAGGTTATGAAATCACTAATGGAACTATAACACCATCAAATGCCAATATTGAAACCATCAAAAATTTAAAACCTCCTTCCAATGTGAAAGAGTTACAACGATTTCTAGGTTCCATTAATGTTTACCATAAATTCATAAATTAATATGCTGAAATTAGATATCCTCTAAATCGATTACTTAAAAAAGACACAATATGGGAATGGAACTCAGAGTGCCAGGAGTCTTTTGAAAAATTAAAAAATTCTTTAATTGCTAAACCCATCCTCAAAATTTATGATCCTAAATTACCTTTACATATGTTTGTAGATGCCTCTCAGATAGCAGTAGGTGCCGTTCTAAAACAACCTGATAAAGATAATTTCTTACATCCTATTGCTTATCATTCTAGAATTTTGAAGAGTTATGAACAAAATTATTTCATAACTGAATTAGAATGTTTAGCTATTATAGATACTCTTGACAAATTCTATCATTACTTTCATGGTGTCAAGTTTACAATTCATACGGACCACGCATCTCTAGTATGGTTAAAGAGTGTTAAAAACTTAAGAGGTAGGCTTTTTAGATGGTCACTCAAACTTAGTATATTTGATTATGAGATAAAATATGAAAAGGGTTCAACAAATGTCGAAGCAGACATGTTGTCACGAAATCCTGTTTGTCATTTTAATCAACATATTAGTTTATTGCTAGATAGGAAAGAAATTATAGAGATGCAAGACAAAGACAATGTTTGTGACAAAAAATATAAAAAAGAGAATGGAATTATTATAGTTCAGAAAAAGGGATTCAAAAAAATTGTTGTACCAATGTCATTAAGAAGAAAATTACTCCATATTGCTCATGATAATTTTGGACATTTAGGAATTCAAAAAATGCTTAATTTAATATCTCCCAACTATTATTGGCCTAATATGACAATAGACATTACCGAATTTGTTAAACATTGCGATACCTGTCAGAAAAATAAAAAACCAAAACAGAAAAGATTCGGCTTATTACAAGCTATGCCAGCAACAGATCAACCTTTTGAATGTCTTTCTATTGATACTGTTGGTGGATTTAACAATTACAACTCAACAAAAAAATTCTTACACATAATAATAGATCATGCAACTAGATTTGTTTGGGCTTTTCCCTCCAAAAATGTTACCACTGAAACATACACTAACTGTTTAAAACAAATTTTCAATATCAAAGCACCTCAAAAAATACTTAGTGACAGGCATAAATCTTTCAGATCTCCAAGGTTTAAGAAATTCCTTAGAAATCATCATGTTCAACAGCGTTTTACATCTGCACATCATCCTCAGACCAATGGAAAAGTAGAGCGAGTTAATCAGACTATAGTTACCAGGCTTAAATGTAAAGTTAATTCCACTTCTTCTAAAATACCTTGGACTAGATTATTAAACCAAGTCATCGAAGAATACAACAATACGCCCCATTCTATCACCAAATTTCCACCTGCCTATTTATTTTATGGTCAATTGCCTTATGAATCTCCTTTAAAACAAAACTATTACCCATCAGTAGACAAAGCCCTCAAAATTGCGAAAGCGCGAACTCATGAATTTCACCTTAAAAGTAAAAGACTCTATGATCGAAATTTTGTTGAATGCCCATTAAAAATACAAGACTCTGTAATTTATGAAGAATTTAAATACCCTAACACTCGAAAATTAGAACCTACTTTCTCTGGACCATATAAAATTATAAATAAACTTTCTGATGTAACTTATGAAATAGATAAATTTAATTATGAGACAGGACAGAATTCCGTTATTGTGCATGTTTCTAAATTAAGACCCTATTTTTCACCCGAAGATTTTAAACTGTTTCATGAGCAATCCAAAAAACAAACAAAACCTCAGATACAATCACTAGATCAAACTAAAGTCAAGACAATAGATTAAATTTACCATAAACAACCATAAAAAAAATACCATAAAAAAACTTTTACCATAACCATTTACCAAATACCATTAAACCATTAAAACCATTTACCATAAAAAAACCATAATTTTCAACATCAACGGGTATGTTCTTGGAGCGCTACAAGAATATTACTTGTTTTTGGGAGTTTTTGGGATTAAATTGGGCTCCTTATGCAGGCATAAGGTGAACACTTTGATTGTAAAAGCTTTCAAATTGATGTTGATAAATTAATTTTAAGGGTGTTTAAGTCTCACTATATTTACTCATTTATTTGACATTAGTATTACTCTATTTATTAAGCAGATATTATATGATAATAGTTATAAAATCTAATGACTCTACTCAAACCTATAACATAATATGTGATTTTCAGTGATTGTGAAAACTAGATATTAAAAGTTTTTCAAAAAAGCACACTATTTTTATTTCCATTTCTCAATTAAGAATGACACCTTTTATTCCTATTGTATTTTATTATTAAAGTTTATAAACCATGTGTGGATAAAACATTATTCTACATTTGGCATTGAAAACCTATAACCAAATTTGACAATTTTGTAAAAGAGTATCAGAGAGGAATTATTGTAAGGAAATACTGGTTGAGAGTCCATTTTCTAAGTAGTTAGATTTAATTTTATTTGGATTTTGGAATTATTATGATTTTTTTTTATTTATGCTTTCGGCTAGCAAAAAATACTTTCTTATGCTATTAGAAGATAAGAAAATTATTTAGTTGCTATGTTATTATTTTTATCCTCAACCAATATTTTCCCTATCAATAATAAACAAATAGTGATATTTTCTTTTGATTATACTCTTATTTTACTATTATTATTATTATTATGATTTCTATGATGAAGTTTAGTATTAATTATACTCTTATTGAAAAATATTAAGATATGGAGTCTTATTATACTATTACTTATTATTGTTGACATTGTTATTATTTAAATTTTTCTATATTATTTATTATTGATATTGAGAGTGATGCTATTTATTATTGAAAAATTGATATATTATTGAAAGATGTTGGATCCAACATAACATAAAAAACAAAGCTTAAACTAGATTTGGAGATATTTAATTAAAGAGACTGTATTCACTGGACATTGAAAAAGACTCTTTTATATATTCTTGAAAGACTTTTTTCATTTAAAGGACTTATTTAAAATAAACTATGTATTAAGTCATTGTAGTTATCTAAACTTCCATGAGAACGAACTTTTATTGTTTTTATTATATTTTTATCTCTTGCTTATTAATATTCATAAATTATTTACTGTTATTATATGTATTATCTCCTATGCACTTACAAATGGTAAGTGATGTTGTAACATTATTGTATTTCTTTCAGGGAAATGCTCCTACCTAAATTTAATTCAGAATTATTTTCTCTTAACTATTTTATTTTAATCGCTAATATTTTTTATATTGCGTTAATTTTCTTTTCTTCCATCTCTTGGCTTCCTGAGTTTGACAGTTTTATTCCAAAATTTAACTTTTCTAAATTATTATATTTCTGTTGTCTGAACTTGTAGTTTTATTTAACTATCAATTTCATACAAAGTCTTAGGGAGGGGGGATAATATTACAAATTTAAATTTTTTTTTCGCCAAAACTAACCTCTATACTATCTTAATTTTCTTATAATAATATTCCGTACTTACTTCAAATTATTAAATTAAAATCTTATTTCTAGATCTAATCTGTTAATCTGTGTGCAGACGATATAAATTCTTAATTTGCCTTAAAAAACATTATTCCAGTATGCGTAAATTTAAAAAGATGGCTCTAAATTAAAAATATTCTTAATTAAAACTTTATTTCTTAATATTCCAAATAAAACTGATTTCTTCTATGTTTTTATCAACCTTTTTTAAGAAATTCTTATTAAATTTATTCCAAAACCATACCTTTCAAAAAATATCATTATTTTATTTTATCTATTTATTTATTTTTCCGCCGTCAACGATAATGTGCATATTAATAAATTCATTTCTTTTCTTTTTCTCTTAAAATTAATCATGTATAAAAATCGTCTGCCTAAGATATTTAAAATTCGGAGTCAATTATAAATTGGTTAAATAATATTTTTTTTTTAAATAAATTTATCGTCTGTTTAAAATAGTCTCGTAACTGGACAAGAATTCTGTTTACATGAAAGAATGATGGTTTGAGGTTACCGAATGTTCCAGAACTTTCTTTTTAGTTTAAAAGGGGGAAGTCTCGAGATGAAAGGGAGATTCTGAAGATTTCTTGGGTTGCTTCTTCGATGAGGACAGCTCGCTGAAATAATGATGGAATTTTTGCAAAAAGGAGCTTTTCCTTCCTCATTATCACGAATTTAATAAATGAATTTACAGCAGCCCATGACTAATTATTGGATCTTCTACATTTATTTATTATTTTTGTTTTTTCCCTCGCTTGCCATGACTGCGTGTTTCTGTTTAACCAGTGGAAATAATTCGAGTTCTCCTGAAATCGTCACAACTAATCGAAAAGTCGCACAGGATAGGTAATGCCTGTGCTAGTGCCTGTTTCGGATTTTGAAATGAATCTACTGAAGAAGTAAAATGCTATGTATATGAATCTAATGAATCTACTGAAACGAAGTGATGACAAAAATATGAATCGCCGAAAATTTTCCCCGCCATGGTTGAAAGTGTTATTAAGCAAGAATTGCCATTATCTTTTGATTCCTCGAGTGAATGTAACAGAGGAGATTTTAATGTTAAACAGCTTTCTGTCCGAGTGGTTTGAAAGATTTCTTCTAAATATCTCGTGAATTCCTGAGGCCTGATATTCCACCTTTTTGCTGTTTATGTGTAACTGATGACTCAAGATAATCATGGTCATAATGACAAATTTTTGAAAATTAATAACTTCAAAGTGGTGAGTATGCGAAAGGTATTTGATGAGGAATTTAATAAAGAATGGATTTTATTGAAGATTTTTCGGGAACTGTAAGTTTATTTTATTAAATGTTTTGATTATTATTTCTATTCTATTTATGATTGATGGAAAGTATTTATTATTTATTTATTTATTTATTTATTATTTTATTGATGAGAGTAATTTGAAGTTAATTTATTAATTTACTAATTTATTTATTTATTTGATTATTTATCTGTGAATCTTACTTACTTACCAATTTATGAGCATTATTATTATCATTATTATGTGTTGTAGATTGAAATATTTTATTCTTAAGGATTTAATTGAGGAGTATGATGTTCTTAAGATATTTACTGTTACTTATTAAGACTATTATGACATTTTTATGCACGATTAAAGGCAATTTTGTAATAATAAGGAATTATATAAAAAACTTAGTAGCTCAAGTTTACTTTTAAAAAGTACATTTTCTATTTTATTGATATTTGTTTGTTATCAAGAACTATTCTCAGAATGCAGTATTTTCATGATAATGTTCCTACAACTAGACATTTGAGCTGAAAATTAAGTTAACATTTATGTTTTTCATTTTATTTGTTAGAATTTCTGGTTACAGTGAGCTTTGGTTCCCGGATTCTTATAATTTATTTAAATTCAGTAAGACTATGGAACTGTGCAAGGCTGTTGCTAGAATTTTGACTGATAAATATGATTAATTTTTTTTGTAAATTTTGTGATTTTAAGTAAGGAATTACCTATAATTAAAATTTTTGAATATGTTTATGATCTATAAAATAATAGAATTAAAAGTTGATCCCAATTTAAGGTATATCTATGATATTTACAATTTCTGTTTTATTAGATAAAATTTCTGGTTAAAATTAGCATCTAAATATAGTAATTTTGAAAAAATATGTAATTGATAGAAATTATTAACTTTGAAATTTATTGCGAATGATTTTACGATCAGGATTTAATAAAGAAAATAGAAGTGCTTCATTTATTCTAATGAGTAAGAATAAAAAAATTATGGAAGATCCTAAGTTCGTACCGTTTGACCCGAGTTCTGGAATGAACATTTTGTCTTGGTTAACTTATTTTGATAAAACATGTGATAGGGAACAGAAAAATCTAGAATGGAAATTTAATTCTATTGCGCAATATTTGAAAGGTGAAGCGCAAAAAATTTATATCAATGACTGTTTAAATTGTACGGATTATGAACAAATTAAGAAAATTTTGATAGAAAGACTCATTGAATTAGACTTCCCGAGTTTTTCTAATTTTTCAAATCTGAAATTAGATAATTTAGACAATTTAGAAACTTATTTTCGTAAGAAAGTGGAAATTGGTAGGAAATTACATCTTAGTGAAAATATACTATTACAAGGTTTAACTGATGGTTTAAAACCAGAATTCAAAAACAGTATTATTATAAATCCTCCTAGTAGTACCACCGAATGGTACCGGGTTGTCAAACAATTCGTGGAAGTTTCCACCCCACTAGTTTCAAACCAAGTAATAAATCAACCATCAGCTAGACAAAATTTTCAACCTTTTCAACCAACTAGGCCCTGGATTCAGCCAGTTAGGCCGAATACTACACCTAGGAATTGGATTCCCCAAAGGCAATCTCAGTTTCAAAGACCTAGAGTTTGTCAAAATAATTATATTCAAAATTCATACCCTTCAAGACCTTGTAGGATATGCACAAATAGGGGTGTGAGTAATGTTTTTCATTGGGAAAGAGAATGTATTTTTAGGAATGAGTTGCCATCCTCTGATACTCTTCCAAATATCTCACAAAATAATTCTCATAATGTTTGTCAATTAATTGTGTATGGATGTACAAATAATTATAATTTGCCATGTGTTGTAGATACTGGCTCAACTATTGCAATATTGCCACTTAAATTTGTTAAAAAACTTAATGCTAAAATTGAGACTATACCCTCAGTTACCATTGGTCAGGCAAAAGGATTTTTACATATAAATAAAAAATGTAGTGTTCTTCTAAAAGTGGGTAAAATTAAAAAATATCTTAATTTTTTAGTATGCAATACAAATTTGGATTATGCTATTTTGGGGTTAAAAGAATGTTCTAAATTTAAATTAACCATAGATTGTAAAAATTGTATTGTAAGGCAGGGAAGGAAAATTATAACTAACAGTATATCCATACATAATGAGAGATCCCTTCATTTCAATACAGTAAATATGGACCAAGTACAACAAAACAGGGATCAATCTAATGAATTTGTAACCTCTGAATATAAAAAAGATATGAAATTAAATACTGGTAATACTGTAGCAATAGATAATTATGATAATGAAACACTGAATGTAAATAATCATGATATAGAGTTACAATCTACTTGTGGAAATATTATGAAAAATGAAGACTGTGTTGAATATGATCACGCAATTAATGTGCATCCTGATTATAGAGGTTCCATGACTCTTCAAAATTTTCGCGATAATTCGGATTCAGATTTAACTGGGGAAATAAATTTAATTCAAGATGTAAATTTAAGGGAATTAGTTCATATTTATAGTGATATTTTTGCAAAGCATAAATATGATGTGGGTAGGATTAATATTGAACCACAACGCGTTATACTAAACTCAGACCTACCTATATCTTTGAGGCCCTACCGAACATCTCCTCTAGAAGAAATAGAAATAAAAAACCAAATTCAATCATTGTTAGCAGCCGGACTGATAAAGGAAAGTAATAGCCCCTATTCTGCCCCTGTTACACTAGTTATGAAAAGAGAGGAAGGTAAAAAAAACGCGATTATGTATAGACTATAGAAAATTAAACGCAATAATTAAAAATGATGCAGAACCCTTGCCCCGTATCGATGGAATTTTAGATAAATTGAGTAGTGCTCAGTATTTTTCAACTTTGGATTTAGCCTCTGGCTACTGGCACATACCAATACATCCATCCGATACAGAAAAATTAGCATTTGCAACCAATTTTGGACTTTTTGAGTGGCTCGTGCTCCCTTTTGGCATAAAAACGGGCCCTCCCATATTCAATAGAACCATTCGAAGAATCCTTAATAAATATAAAATCGACTTTGCGTGCCACTATTTTGATGATATTATAATTTTCTCTTCCTCTTTAGAAGAACATTTAAACCATTTAGCTCAAATTTTTGACATTTGCAAACAAGAAAACATTAAACTTAAACTTTCTAAATGTAAATTAGGCCAAAATAAAATAAATTTCTTAGGTTATGAAATCACTAATGGAACTATAACACCATCAAATGCCAATATTGAAACCATCAAAAATTTAAAACCTCCTTCCAATGTGAAAGAGTTACAACGATTTCTAGGTTCCATTAATGTTTACCATAAATTCATAAATTAATATGCTGAAATTAGATATCCTCTAAATCGATTACTTAAAAAAGACACAATATGGGAATGGAACTCAGAGTGCCAGGAGTCTTTTGAAAAATTAAAAAATTCTTTAATTGCTAAACCCATCCTCAAAATTTATGATCCTAAATTACCTTTACATATGTTTGTAGATGCCTCTCAGATAGCAGTAGGTGCCGTTCTAAAACAACCTGATAAAGATAATTTCTTACATCCTATTGCTTATCATTCTAGAATTTTGAAGAGTTATGAACAAAATTATTTCATAACTGAATTAGAATGTTTAGCTATTATAGATACTCTTGACAAATTCTATCATTACTTTCATGGTGTCAAGTTTACAATTCATACGGACCACGCATCTCTAGTATGGTTAAAGAGTGTTAAAAACTTAAGAGGTAGGCTTTTTAGATGGTCACTCAAACTTAGTATATTTGATTATGAGATAAAATATGAAAAGGGTTCAACAAATGTCGAAGCAGACATGTTGTCACGAAATCCTGTTTGTCATTTTAATCAACATATTAGTTTATTGCTAGATAGGAAAGAAATTATAGAGATGCAAGACAAAGACAATGTTTGTGACAAAAAATATAAAAAAGAGAATGGAATTATTATAGTTCAGAAAAAGGGATTCAAAAAAATTGTTGTACCAATGTCATTAAGAAGAAAATTACTCCATATTGCTCATGATAATTTTGGACATTTAGGAATTCAAAAAATGCTTAATTTAATATCTCCCAACTATTATTGGCCTAATATGACAATAGACATTACCGAATTTGTTAAACATTGCGATACCTGTCAGAAAAATAAAAAACCAAAACAGAAAAGATTCGGCTTATTACAAGCTATGCCAGCAACAGATCAACCTTTTGAATGTCTTTCTATTGATACTGTTGGTGGATTTAACTATTACAACTCAACAAAAAAATTCTTACACATAATAATAGATCATGCAACTAGATTTGTTTGGGCTTTTCCCTCCAAAAATGTTACCACTGAAACATACACTAACTGTTTAAAACAAATTTTCAATATCAAAGCACCTCAAAAAATACTTAGTGACAGGCATAAATCTTTCAGATCTCCAAGGTTTAAGAAATTCCTTAGAAATCATCATGTTCAACAGCGTTTTACATCTGCACATCATCCTCAGACCAATGGAAAAGTAGAGCGAGTTAATCAGACTATAGTTACCAGGCTTAAATGTAAAGTTAATTCCACTTCTTCTAAAATACCTTGGACTAGATTATTAAACCAAGTCATCGAAGAATACAACAATACGCCCCATTCTATCACCAAATTTCCACCTGCCTATTTATTTTATGGTCAATTGCCTTATGAATCTCCTTTAAAACAAAACTATTACCCATCAGTAGACAAAGCCTTCAAAATTGCGAAAGCGCGAACTCATGAATTTCACCTTAAAAGTAAAAGACTCTATGATCGAAATTTTGTTGAATGCCCATTAAAAATACAAGACTCTGTAATTTATGAAGAATTTAAATACCCTAACACTCGAAAATTAGAACCTACTTTCTCTGGACCATATAAAATTATAAATAAACTTTCTGATGTAACTTATGAAATAGATAAATTTAATTATGAGACAGGACAGAATTCCGTTATTGTGCATGTTTCTAAATTAAGACCCTATTTTTCACCCGAAGATTTTAAACTGTTTCATGAGCAATCCAAAAAACAAACAAAACCTCAGATACAATCACTAGATCAAACTAAAGTCAAGACAATAGATTAAATTTACCATAAACAACCATAAAAAAAATACCATAAAAAAACTTTTACCATAACCATTTACCAAATACCATTAAACCATTAAAACCATTTACCATAAAAAAACCATAATTTTCAACATCAACGGGTATGTTCTTGGAGCGCTACAAGAATATTACTTGTTTTTGGGAGTTTTTGGGATTAAATTGGGCTCCTTATGCAGGCATAAGGTGAACACTTTGATTGTAAAAGCTTTCAAATTGATGTTGATAAATTAATTTTAAGGGTGTTTAAGTCTCACTATATTTACTCATTTATTTGACATTAGTATTACTCTATTTATTCAGCAGATATTATATGATAATAGTTATAAAATCTAATGACTCTACTCAAACCTATAACATAATATGTGATTTTCAGTGATTGTGAAAACTAGATATTAAAAGTTTTTCAAAAAAGCACACTATTTTTATTTCCATTTCTCAATTAAGAATGACACCTTTTATTCCTATTGTATTTTATTATTAAAGTTTATAAACCATGTGTGGATAAAACATTATTCTACATTTGGCATTGAAAACCTATAACCAAATTTGACAATTTTGTAAAAGAGTATCAGAGAGGAATTATTGTAAGAAAATACTGGTTGAGAGTCCATTTTCTAAGTAGTTAGATTTAATTTTATTTGGATTTTGGAATTATTATGATTTTTTTTTATTTATGCTTTCGGCTAGCAAAAAATACTTTCTTATGCTATTAGAAGATAAGAAAATTATTTAGTTGCTATGTTATTATTTTTATCCTCAACCAATATTTTCCCTATCAATAATAAACAAATAGTGATATTTTCTTTTGATTATACTCTTGTTTTACTATTATTATTATTATTATGATTTCTATGATGAAGTTTAGTATTAATTATACTCTTATTGAAAAATATTAGGATATGGAGTCTTATTATACTATTACTTATTATTGTTGACATTGTTATTATTTAAATTTTTCTATATTATTTATTATTGATATTGAGAGTGATGCTATTTATTATTGAAAAATTGATATATTATTGAAAGATGTTGGATCCAACATAACATAAAAAACAAAGCTTAAACTAGATTTGGAGATATTTAATTAAAGAGACTGTATTCACTGGACATTGAAAAAGACTCTTTTATATATTCTTGAAAGACTTTTTTTCATTTAAAGGACTTATTTAAAATAAACTATGTATTAAGTCATTGTAGTTATCTAAACTTCCATGAGAACGAACTTTTATTGTTTTTATTATATTTTTATCTCTTGCTTATTAATATTCATAACTTATTTACTGTTATTATATGTATTATCTCCTATGCACTTACAAATGGTAAGTGATGTTGTAACATTATTGTATTTCTTTCAGGGAAATGCTCCTACCTAAATTTAATTCAGAATTATTTTCTCTTAACTATTTTATTTTAATCGCTAATATTTTTTATATTGCGTTAATTTTCTTTTCTTCCATCTCTTGGCTTCCTGAGTTTGACAGTTTTATTCCAAAATTTAACTTTTCTAAATTATTATATTTCTGTTGTCTGAACTTGTAGTTTTATTTAACTATCAATTTCATACAAAGTCTTAGGGAGGGGGGATAATATTACAAATTTAAATTTTTTTTTCGCCAAAACTAACCTCTATACTATCTTAATTTTCTTATAATAATATTCCGTACTTACTTCAAATTATTAAATTAAAATCTTATTTCTAGATCTAATCTGTTAATCTGTGTGCAGACGATACAAATTCTTAATTTGCCTTAAAAAACATTATTCCAGTATGCGTAAATTTAAAAAGATGGCTCTAAATTAAAAATATTCTTAATTAAAACTTTATTTCTTAATATTCCAAATAAAACTGATTTCTTCTATGTTTTTATCAACCTTTTTTAAGAAATTCTTATTAAATTTATTCCAAAACCATACCTTTCAAAAAATATCATTATTTTATTTTATCTATTTATTTATTTTTCCGCCGTCAACGATAATGTGCATATTAATAAATTCATTTCTTTCCTTTTTCTCTTAAAATTAATCATGTATAAAAATCGTCTGCCTAAGATATTTAAAATTCGGAGTCAATTATAAATTGGTTAAATAATATTTTTTTTTTAAATAAATTTATCGTCTGTTTAAAATAGTCTCGTAACTGGACAAGAATTCTGTTTACATGAAAGAATGATGGTTTGAGGTTACCGAATGTTCCAGAACTTTCTTTTTAGTTTAAAAGGGGGAAGTCTCGAGATGAAAGGGAGATTCTGAAGATTTCTTGGGTTGCTTCTTCGATGAGGACAGCTCGCTGAAATAATGATGGAATTTTTGCAAAAAGGAGCTTTTCCTTCCTCATTATCACGAATTTAATAAATGAATTTACAGCAGCCCATGACTAATTATTGGATCTTCTACATTTATTTATTATTTTTGTTTTTTCCCTCGCTTGCCATGACTGCGTGTTTCTGTTTAACCAGTGGAAATAATTCGAGTTCTCCTGAAATCGTCACAACTAATCGAAAAGTCGCACAGGATAGGTAATGCCTGTGCTAGTGCCTGTTTCGGATTTTGAAATGAATCTACTGAAGAAGTAAAATGCTATGTATATGAATCTAATGAATCTACTGAAACGAAGTGATGACAAAAATATGAATCGCCGAAAATTTTCCCCGCCATGGTTGAAAGTGTTATTAAGCAAGAATTGCCATTATCTTTTGATTCCTCGAGTGAATGTAACAGAGGAGATTTTAATGTTAAACAGCTTTCTGTCCGAGTGGTTTGAAAGATTTCTTCTAAATATCTCGTGAATTCCTGAGGCCTGATATTCCACCTTTTTGCTGTTTATGTGTAACTGATGACTCAAGATAATCATGGTCATAATGACAAATTTTTGAAAATTAATAACTTCAAAGTGGTGAGTATGCGAAAGGTATTTGATGAGGAATTTAATAAAGAATGGATTTTATTGAAGATTTTTCGGGAACTGTAAGTTTATTTTATTAAATGTTTTGATTATTATTTCTATTCTATTTATGATTGATGGAAAGTATTTATTATTTATTTATTTATTTATTTATTATTTTATTGATGAGAGTAATTTGAAGTTAATTTATTAATTTACTAATTTATTTATTTATTTGATTATTTATCTGTGAATCTTACTTACTTACCAATTTATGAGCATTATTATTATCATTATTATGTGTTGTAGATTGAAATATTTTATTCTTAAGGATTTAATTGAGGAGTATGATGTTCTTAAGATATTTACTGTTACTTATTAAGACTATTATGACATTTTTATGCACGATTAAAGGCAATTTTGTAATAATAAGGAATTATATAAAAAACTTAGTAGCTCAAGTTTACTTTTAAAAAGTACATTTTCTATTTTATTGATATTTGTTTGTTATCAAGAACTATTCTCAGAATGCAGTATTTTCATGATAATGTTCCTACAACTAGACATTTGAGCTGAAAATTAAGTTAACATTTATGTTTTTCATTTTATTTGTTAGAATTTCTGGTTACAGTGAGCTTTGGTTCCCGGATTCTTATAATTTATTTAAATTCAGTAAGACTATGGAACTGTGCAAGGCTGTTGCTAGAATTTTGACTGATAAATATGATTAATTTTTTTTGTAAATTTTGTGATTTTAAGTAAGGAATTACCTATAATTAAAATTTTTGAATATGTTTATGATCTATAAAATAATAGAATTAAAAGTTGATCCCAATTTAAGGTATATCTATGATATTTACAATTTCTGTTTTATTAGATAAAATTTCTGGTTAAAATTAGCATCTAAATATAGTAATTTTGAAAAAATATGTAATTGATAGAAATTATTAACTTTGAAATTTATTGCGAATGATTTTACGATCAGGATTTAATAAAGAAAATAGAAGTGCTTCATTTATTCTAATGAGTAAGAATAAAAAAATTATGGAAGATCCTAAGTTCGTACCGTTTGACCCGAGTTCTGGAATGAACATTTTGTCTTGGTTAACTTATTTTGATAAAACATGTGATAGGGAACAGAAAAATCTAGAATGGAAATTTAATTCTATTGCGCAATATTTGAAAGGTGAAGCGCAAAAAATTTATATCAATGACTGTTTAAATTGTACGGATTATGAACAAATTAAGAAAATTTTGATAGAAAGACTCATTGAATTAGACTTCCCGAGTTTTTCTGATTTTTCAAATCTGAAATTAGATAATTTAGACAATTTAGAAACTTATTTTCGTAAGAAAGTGGAAATTGGTAGGAAATTACATCTTAGTGAAAATATACTATTACAAGGTTTAACTGATGGTTTAAAACCAGAATTCAAAAACAGTATTATTATAAATCCTCCTAGTAGTACCACCGAATGGTACCGGGTTGTCAAACAATTCGTGGAAGTTTCCACCCCACTAGTTTCAAACCAAGTAATAAATCAACCATCAGCTAGACAAAATTTTCAACCTTTTCAACCAACTAGGCCCTGGATTCAGCCAGTTAGGCCGAATACTACACCTAGGAATTGGATTCCCCAAAGGCAATCTCAGTTTCAAAGACCTAGAGTTTGTCAAAATAATTATATTCAAAATTCATACCCTTCAAGACCTTGTAGGATATGCACAAATAGGGGTGTGAGTAATGTTTTTCATTGGGAAAGAGAATGTATTTTTAGGAATGAGTTGCCATCCTCTGATACTCTTCCAAATATCTCACAAAATAATTCTCATAATGTTTGTCAATTAATTGTGTATGGATGTACAAATAATTATAATTTGCCATGTGTTGTAGATACTGGCTCAACTATTGCAATATTGCCACTTAAATTTGTTAAAAAACTTAATGCTAAAATTGAGACTATACCCTCAGTTACCATTGGTCAGGCAAAAGGATTTTTACATATAAATAAAAAATGTAGTGTTCTTCTAAAAGTGGGTAAAATTAAAAAATATCTTAATTTTTTAGTATGCAATACAAATTTGGATTATGCTATTTTGGGGTTAAAAGAATGTTCTAAATTTAAATTAACCATAGATTGTAAAAATTGTATTGTAAGGCAGGGAAGGAAAATTATAACTAACAGTATATCCATACATAATGAGAGATCCCTTCATTTCAATACAGTAAATATGGACCAAGTACAACAAAACAGGGATCAATCTAATGAATTTGTAACCTCTGAATATAAAAAAGATATGAAATTAAATACTGGTAATACTGTAGCAATAGATAATTATGATAATGAAACACTGAATGTAAATAATCATGATATAGAGTTACAATCTACTTGTGGAAATATTATGAAAAATGAAGACTGTGTTGAATATGATCACGCAATTAATGTGCATCCTGATTATAGAGGTTCCATGACTCTTCAAAATTTTCGCGATAATTCGGATTCAGATTTAACTGGGGAAATAAATTTAATTCAAGATGTAAATTTAAGGGAATTAGTTCATATTTATAGTGATATTTTTGCAAAGCATAAATATGATGTGGGTAGGATTAATATTGAACCACAACGCGTTATACTAAACTCAGACCTACCTATATCTTTGAGGCCCTACCGAACATCTCCTCTAGAAGAAATAGAAATAAAAAACCAAATTCAATCATTGTTAGCAGCCGGACTGATAAAGGAAAGTAATAGCCCCTATTCTGCCCCTGTTACACTAGTTATGAAAAGAGAGGAAGGTAAAAAAAACGCGATTATGTATAGACTATAGAAAATTAAACGCAATAATTAAAAATGATGCAGAACCCTTGCCCCGTATCGATGGAATTTTAGATAAATTGAGTAGTGCTCAGTATTTTTCAACTTTGGATTTAGCCTCTGGCTACTGGCACATACCAATACATCCATCCGATACAGAAAAATTAGCATTTGCAACCAATTTTGGACTTTTTGAGTGGCTCGTGCTCCCTTTTGGCATAAAAACGGGCCCTCCCATATTCAATAGAACCATTCGAAGAATCCTTAATAAATATAAAATCGACTTTGCGTGCCACTATTTTGATGATATTATAATTTTCTCTTCCTCTTTAGAAGAACATTTAAACCATTTAGCTCAAATTTTTGACATTTGCAAACAAGAAAACATTAAACTTAAACTTTCTAAATGTAAATTAGGCCAAAATAAAATAAATTTCTTAGGTTATGAAATCACTAATGGAACTATAACACCAGCAAATGCCAATATTGAAACCATCAAAAATTTAAAACCTCCTTCCAATGTGAAAGAGTTACAACGATTTCTAGGTTCCATTAATGTTTACCATAAATTCATAAATAAATATGCTGAAATTAGATATCCTCTAAATCGATTACTTAAAAAAGACACAATATGGGAATGGAACTCAGAGTGCCAGGAGTCTTTTGAAAAATTAAAAAATTCTTTAATTGCTAAACCCATCCTCAAAATTTATGATCCTAAATTACCTTTACATATGTTTGTAGATGCCTCTCAGATAGCAGTAGGTGCCGTTCTAAAACAACCTGATAAAGATAATTTCTTACATCCTATTGCTTATCATTCTAGAATTTTGAAGAGTTATGAACAAAATTATTTCATAACTGAATTAGAATGTTTAGCTATTATAGATACTCTTGACAAATTCTATCATTACTTTCATGGTGTCAAGTTTACAATTCATACGGACCACGCATCTCTAGTATGGTTAAAGAGTGTTAAAAACTTAAGAGGTAGGCTTTTTAGATGGTCACTCAAACTTAGTATATTTGATTATGAGATAAAATATGAAAAGGGTTCAACAAATGTCGAAGCAGACATGTTGTCACGAAATCCTGTTTGTCATTTTAATCAACATATTAGTTTATTGCTAGATAGGAAAGAAATTATAGAGATGCAAGACAAAGACAATGTTTGTGACAAAAAATATAAAAAAGAGAATGGAATTATTATAGTTCAGAAAAAGGGATTCAAAAAAATTGTTGTACCAATGTCATTAAGAAGAAAATTACTCCATATTGCTCATGATAATTTTGGACATTTAGGAATTCAAAAAATGCTTAATTTAATATCTCCCAACTATTATTGGCCTAATATGACAATAGACATTACCGAATTTGTTAAACATTGCGATACCTGTCAGAAAAATAAAAAACCAAAACAGAAAAGATTCGGCTTATTACAAGCTATGCCAGCAACAGATCAACCTTTTGAATGTCTTTCTATTGATACTGTTGGTGGATTTAACTATTACAACTCAACAAAAAAGTTCTTACACATAATAATAGATCATGCAACTAGATTTGTTTGGGCTTTTCCCTCCAAAAATGTTACCACTGAAACATACACTAACTGTTTAAAACAAATTTTCAATATCAAAGCACCTCAAAAAATACTTAGTGACAGGCATAAATCTTTCAGATCTCCAAGGTTTAAGAAATTCCTTAGAAATCATCATGTTCAACAGCGTTTTACATCTGCACATCATCCTCAGACCAATGGAAAAGTAGAGCGAGTTAATCAGACTATAGTTACCAGGCTTAAATGTAAAGTTAATTCCACTTCTTCTAAAATACCTTGGACTAGATTATTAAACCAAGTCATCGAAGAATACAACAATACGCCCCATTCTATCACCAAATTTCCACCTGCCTATTTATTTTATGGTCAATTGCCTTATGAATCTCCTTTAAAACAAAACTATTACCCATCAGTAGACAAAGCCCTCAAAATTGCGAAAGCGCGAACTCATGAATTTCACCTTAAAAGTAAAAGACTCTATGATCGAAATTTTGTTGAATGCCCATTAAAAATACAAGACTCTGTAATTTATGAAGAATTTAAATACCCTAACACTCGAAAATTAGAACCTACTTTCTCTGGACCATATAAAATTATAAATAAACTTTCTGATGTAACTTATGAAATAGATAAATTTAATTATAGACAGGACAGAATTCCGTTATTGTGCATGTTTCTAAATTAAGACCCTATTTTTCACCCGAAGATTTTAAACTGTTTCATGAGCAATCCAAAAAACAAACAAAACCTCAGATACAATCACTAGATCAAACTAAAGTCAAGACAATAGATTAAATTTACCATAAACAACCATAAAAAAATACCATAAAAAAACTTTTACCATAACCATTTACCAAATACCATTAAACCATTAAAACCATTTACCATAAAAAAAACCATAATTTTCAACATCAACGGGTATGTTCTTGGAGCGCTACAAGAATATTACTTGTTTTTGGGAGTTTTTGGGATTAAATTGGGCTCCTTATGCAGGCATAAGGTGAACACTTTGATTGTAAAAGCTTTCAAATTGATGTTGATAAATTAATTTTAAGGGTGTTTAAGTCTCACTATATTTACTCATTTATTTGACATTAGTATTACTCTATTTATTCAGCAGATATTATATGATAATAGTTATAAAATCTAATGACTCTACTCAAACCTATAACATAATATGTGATTTTCAGTGATTGTGAAAACTAGATATTAAAAGTTTTTCAAAAAAGCACACTATTTTTATTTCCATTTCTCAATTAAGAATGACACCTTTTATTCCTATTGTATTTTATTATTAAAGTTTATAAACCATGTGTGGATAAAACATTATTCTACATTTGGCATTGAAAACCTATAACCAAATTTGACAATTTTGTAAAAGAGTATCAGAGAGGAATTATTGTAAGGAAATACTGGTTGAGAGTCCATTTTCTAAGTAGTTAGATTTAATTTTATTTGGATTTTGGAATTATTATGATTTTTTTTTATTTATGCTTTCGGCTAGCAAAAAATACTTTCTTATGCTATTAGAAGATAAGAAAATTATTTAGTTGCTATGTTATTATTTTTATCCTCAACCAATATTTTCCCTATCAATAATAAACAAATAGTGATATTTTCTTTTGATTATACTCTTATTTTACTATTATTATTATTATTATGATTTCTATGATGAAGTTTAGTATTAATTATACTCTTATTGAAAAATATTAAGATATGGAGTCTTATTATACTATTACTTATTATTGTTGACATTGTTATTATTTAAATTTTTCTACATTATTTATTATTGATATTGAGAGTGATGCTATTTATTATTGAAAAATTGATATATTATTGAAAGATGTTGGATCCAACATAACATAAAAAACAAAGCTTAAACTAGATTTGGAGATATTTAATTAAAGAGACTGTATTCACTGGACATTGAAAAAGACTCTTTTATATATTCTTGAAAGACTTTTTTCATTTAAAGGACTTATTTAAAATAAACTATGTATTAAGTCATTGTAGTTATCTAAACTTCCATGAGAACGAACTTTTATTGTTTTTATTATATTTTTATCTCTTGCTTATTAATATTCATAACTTATTTACTGTTATTATATGTATTATCTCCTATGCACTTACAAATGGTAAGTGATGTTGTAACATTATTGTATTTCTTTCAGGGAAATGCTCCTACCTAAATTTAATTCAGAATTATTTTCTCTTAACTATTTTATTTTAATCGCTAATATTTTTTATATTGCGTTAATTTTCTTTTCTTCCATCTCTTGGCTTCCTGAGTTTGACAGTTTTATTCCAAAATTTAACTTTTCTAAATTATTATATTTCTGTTGTCTGAACTTGTAGTTTTATTTAACTATCAATTTCATACAAAGTCTTAGGGAGGGGGGATAATATTACAAATTTAAATTTTTTTTTCGCCAAAACTAACCTCTATACTATCTTAATTTTCTTATAATAATATTCCGTACTTACTTCAAATTATTAAATTAAAATCTTATTTCTAGATCTAATCTGTTAATCTGTGTGCAGACGATATAAATTCTTAATTTGCCTTAAAAAACATTATTCCAGTATGCGTAAATTTAAAAAGATGGCTCTAAATTAAAAATATTCTTAATTAAAACTTTATTTCTTAATATTCCAAATAAAACTGATTTCTTCTATGTTTTTATCAACCTTTTTTAAGAAATTCTTATTAAATTTATTCCAAAACCATACCTTTCAGAAAATATCATTATTTTATTTTATCTATTTATTTATTTTTCCGCCGTCAACGATAATGTGCATATTAATAAATTCATTTCTTTTCTTTTTCTCTTAAAATTAATCATGTATAAAAATCGTCTGCCTAAGATATTTAAAATTCGGAGTCAATTATAAATTGGTTAAATAATATTTTTTTTTAAATAAATTTATCGTCTGTTTGAAATAGTCTCGTAACTGGACAAGAATTCTGTTTACATGAAAGAATGATGGTTTGAGGTTACCGAATGTTCCAGAACTTTCTTTTTAGTTTAAAAGGGGGAAGTCTCGAGATGAAAGGGAGATTCTGAAGATTTCTTGGGTTGCTTCTTCGATGAGGACAGCTCGCTGAAATAATGATGGAATTTTTGCAAAAAGAAGCTTTTCCTTCCTCATTATCACGAATTTAATAAATGAATTTACAGCAGCCCATGACTAATTATTGGATCTTCTACATTTATTTATTATTTTTGTTTTTTCCCTCGCTTGCCATGACTGCGTGTTTCTGTTTAACCAGTGGAAATAATTCGAGTTCTCCTGAAATCGTCACAACTAATCGAAAAGTCGCACAGGATAGGTAATGCCTGTGCTAGTGCCTGTTTCGGATTTTGAAATGAATCTACTGAAGAAGTAAAATGCTATGTATATGAATCTAATGAATCTACTGAAACGAAGTGATGACAAAAATATGAATCGCCGAAAATTTTCCCCGCCATGGTTGAAAGTGTTATTAAGCAAGAATTGCCATTATCTTTTGATTCCTCGAGTGAATGTAACAGAGGAGATTTTAATGTTAAACAGCTTTCTGTCCGAGTGGTTTGAAAGATTTCTTCTAAATATCTCGTGAATTCCTGAGGCCTGATATTCCACCTTTTTGCTGTTTATGTGTAACTGATGACTCAAGATAATCATGGTCATAATGACAAATTTTTGAAAATTAATAACTTCAAAGTGGTGAGTATGCGAAAGGTATTTGATGAGGAATTTAATAAAGAATGGATTTTATTGAAGATTTTTCGGGAACTGTAAGTTTATTTTATTAAATGTTTTGATTATTATTTCTATTCTATTTATGATTGATGGAAAGTATTTATTATTTATTTATTTATTTATTTATTATTTTATTGATGAGAGTAATTTGAAGTTAATTTATTAATTTACTAATTTATTTATTTATTTGATTATTTATCTGTGAATCTTACTTACTTACCAATTTATGAGCATTATTATTATCATTATTATGTGTTGTAGATTGAAATATTTTATTCTTAAGGATTTAATTGAGGAGTATGATGTTCTTAAGATATTTACTGTTACTTATTAAGACTATTATGACATTTTTATGCACGATTAAAGGCAATTTTGTAATAATAAGGAATTATATAAAAAACTTAGTAGCTCAAGTTTACTTTTAAAAAGTACATTTTCTATTTTATTGATATTTGTTTGTTATCAAGAACTATTCTCAGAATGCAGTATTTTCATGATAATGTTCCTACAACTAGACATTTGAGCTGAAAATTAAGTTAACATTTATGTTTTTCATTTTATTTGTTAGAATTTCTGGTTACAGTGAGCTTTGGTTCCCGGATTCTTATAATTTATTTAAATTCAGTAAGACTATGGAACTGTGCAAGGCTGTTGCTAGAATTTTGACTGATAAATATGATTAATTTTTTTTGTAAATTTTGTGATTTTAAGTAAGGAATTACCTATAATTAAAATTTTTGAATATGTTTATGATCTATAAAATAATAGAATTAAAAGTTGATCCCAATTTAAGGTATATCTATGATATTTACAATTTCTGTTTTATTAGATAAAATTTCTGGTTAAAATTAGCATCTAAATATAGTAATTTTGAAAAAATATGTAATTGATAGAAATTATTAACTTTGAAATTTATTGCGAATGATTTTACGATCAGGATTTAATAAAGAAAATAGAAGTGCTTCATTTATTCTAATGAGTAAGAATAAAAAAATTATGGAAGATCCTAAGTTCGTACCGTTTGACCCGAGTTCTGGAATGAACATTTTGTCTTGGTTAACTTATTTTGATAAAACATGTGATAGGGAACAGAAAAATCTAGAATGGAAATTTAATTCTATTGCGCAATATTTGAAAGGTGAAGCGCAAAAAATTTATATCAATGACTGTTTAAATTGTACGGATTATGAACAAATTAAGAAAATTTTGATAGAAAGACTCATTGAATTAGACTTCCCGAGTTTTTCTGATTTTTCAAATCTGAAATTAGATAATTTAGACAATTTAGAAACTTATTTTCGTAAGAAAGTGGAAATTGGTAGGAAATTACATCTTAGTGAAAATATACTATTACAAGGTTTAACTGATGGTTTAAAACCAGAATTCAAAAACAGTATTATTATAAATCCTCCTAGTAGTACCACCGAATGGTACCGGGTTGTCAAACAATTCGTGGAAGTTTCCACCCCACTAGTTTCAAACCAAGTAATAAATCAACCATCAGCTAGACAAAATTTTCAACCTTTTCAACCAACTAGGCCCTGGATTCAGCCAGTTAGGCCGAATACTACACCTAGGAATTGGATTCCCCAAAGGCAATCTCAGTTTCAAAGACCTAGAGTTTGTCAAAATAATTATATTCAAAATTCATACCCTTCAAGACCTTGTAGGATATGCACAAATAGGGGTGTGAGTAATGTTTTTCATTGGGAAAGAGAATGTATTTTTAGGAATGAGTTGCCATCCTCTGATACTCTTCCAAATATCTCACAAAATAATTCTCATAATGTTTGTCAATTAATTGTGTATGGATGTACAAATAATTATAATTTGCCATGTGTTGTAGATACTGGCTCAACTATTGCAATATTGCCACTTAAATTTGTTAAAAAACTTAATGCTAAAATTGAGACTATACCCTCAGTTACCATTGGTCAGGCAAAAGGATTTTTACATATAAATAAAAAATGTAGTGTTCTTCTAAAAGTGGGTAAAATTAAAAAATATCTTAATTTTTTAGTATGCAATACAAATTTGGATTATGCTATTTTGGGGTTAAAAGAATGTTCTAAATTTAAATTAACCATAGATTTTAAAAATTGTATTGTAAGGCAGGGAAGGAAAATTATAACTAACAGTATATCCATACATAATGAGAGATCCCTTCATTTCAATACAGTAAATATGGACCAAGTACAACAAAACAGGGATCAATCTAATGAATTTGTAACCTCTGAATATAAAAAAGATATGAAATTAAATACTGGTAATACTGTAGCAATAGATAATTATGATAATGAAACACTGAATGTAAATAATCATGATATAGAGTTACAATCTACTTGTGGAAATATTATGAAAAATGAAGACTGTGTTGAATATGATCACGCAATTAATGTGCATCCTGATTATAGAGGTTCCATGACTCTTCAAAATTTTCGCGATAATTCGGATTCAGATTTAACTGGGGAAATAAATTTAATTCAAGATGTAAATTTAAGGGAATTAGTTCATATTTATAGTGATATTTTTGCAAAGCATAAATATGATGTGGGTAGGATTAATATTGAACCACAACGCGTTATACTAAACTCAGACCTACCTATATCTTTGAGGCCCTACCGAACATCTCCTCTAGAAGAAATAGAAATAAAAAACCAAATTCAATCATTGTTAGCAGCCGGACTGATAAAGGAAAGTAATAGCCCCTATTCTGCCCCTGTTACACTAGTTATGAAAAGAGAGGAAGGTAAAAAAAACGCGATTATGTATAGACTATAGAAAATTAAACGCAATAATTAAAAATGATGCAGAACCCTTGCCCCGTATCGATGGAATTTTAGATAAATTGAGTAGTGCTCAGTATTTTTCAACTTTGGATTTAGCCTCTGGCTACTGGCACATACCAATACATCCATCCGATACAGAAAAATTAGCATTTGCAACCAATTTTGGACTTTTTGAGTGGCTCGTGCTCCCTTTTGGCATAAAAACGGGCCCTCCCATATTCAATAGAACCATTCGAAGAATCCTTAATAAATATAAAATCGACTTTGCGTGCCACTATTTTGATGATATTATAATTTTCTCTTCCTCTTTAGAAGAACATTTAAACCATTTAGCTCAAATTTTTGACATTTGCAAACAAGAAAACATTAAACTTAAACTTTCTAAATGTAAATTAGGCCAAAATAAAATAAATTTCTTAGGTTATGAAATCACTAATGGAACTATAACACCAGCAAATGCCAATATTGAAACCATCAAAAATTTAAAACCTCCTTCCAATGTGAAAGAGTTACAACGATTTCTAGGTTCCATTAATGTTTACCATAAATTCATAAATAAATATGCTGAAATTAGATATCCTCTAAATCGATTACTTAAAAAAGACACAATATGGGAATGGAACTCAGAGTGCCAGGAGTCTTTTGAAAAATTAAAAAATTCTTTAATTGCTAAACCCATCCTCAAAATTTATGATCCTAAATTACCTTTACATATGTTTGTAGATGCCTCTCAGATAGCAGTAGGTGCCGTTCTAAAACAACCTGATAAAGATAATTTCTTACATCCTATTGCTTATCATTCTAGAATTTTGAAGAGTTATGAACAAAATTATTTCATAACTGAATTAGAATGTTTAGCTATTATAGATACTCTTGACAAATTCTATCATTACTTTCATGGTGTCAAGTTTACAATTCATACGGACCACGCATCTCTAGTATGGTTAAAGAGTGTTAAAAACTTAAGAGGTAGGCTTTTTAGATGGTCACTCAAACTTAGTATGTTTGATTATGAGATAAAATATGAAAAGGGTTCAACAAATGTCGAAGCAGACATGTTGTCACGAAATCCTGTTTGTCATTTTAATCAACATATTAGTTTATTGCTAGATAGGAAAGAAATTATAGAGATGCAAGACAAAGACAATGTTTGTGACAAAAAATATAAAAAAGAGAATGGAATTATTATAGTTCAGAAAAAGGGATTCAAAAAAATTGTTGTACCAATGTCATTAAGAAGAAAATTACTCCATATTGCTCATGATAATTTTGGACATTTAGGAATTCAAAAAATGCTTAATTTAATATCTCCCAACTATTATTGGCCTAATATGACAATAGACATTACCGAATTTGTTAAACATTGCGATACCTGTCAGAAAAATAAAAAACCAAAACAGAAAAGATTCGGCTTATTACAAGCTATGCCAGCAACAGATCAACCTTTTGAATGTCTTTCTATTGATACTGTTGGTGGATTTAACTATTACAACTCAACAAAAAAATTCTTACACATAATAATAGATCATGCAACTAGATTTGTTTGGGCTTTTCCCTCCAAAAATGTTACCACTGAAACATACACTAACTGTTTAAAACAAATTTTCAATATCAAAGCACCTCAAAAAATACTTAGTGACAGGCATAAATCTTTCAGATCTCCAAGGTTTAAGAAATTCCTTAGAAATCATCATGTTCAACAGCGTTTTACATCTGCACATCATCCTCAGACCAATGGAAAAGTAGAGCGAGTTAATCAGACTATAGTTACCAGGCTTAAATGTAAAGTTAATTCCACTTCTTCTAAAATACCTTGGACTAGATTATTAAACCAAGTCATCGAAGAATACAACAATACGCCCCATTCTATCACCAAATTTCCACCTGCCTATTTATTTTATGGTCAATTGCCTTATGAATCTCCTTTAAAACAAAACTATTACCCATCAGTAGACAAAGCCCTCAAAATTGCGAAAGCGCGAACTCATGAATTTCACCTTAAAAGTAAAAGACTCTATGATCGAAATTTTGTTGAATGCCCATTAAAAATACAAGACTCTGTAATTTATGAAGAATTTAAATACCCTAACACTCGAAAATTAGAACCTACTTTCTCTGGACCATATAAAATTATAAATAAACTTTCTGATGTAACTTATGAAATAGATAAATTTAATTATGAGACAGGACAGAATTCCGTTATTGTGCATGTTTCTAAATTAAGACCCTATTTTTCACCCGAAGATTTTAAACTGTTTCATGAGCAATCCAAAAAACAAACAAAACCTCAGATACAATCACTAGATCAAACTAAAGTCAAGACAATAGATTAAATTTACCATAAACAACCATAAAAAAAATACCATAAAAAAACTTTTACCATAACCATTTACCAAATACCATTAAACCATTAAAACCATTTACCATAAAAAAACCATAATTTTCAACATCAACGGGTATGTTCTTGGAGCGCTACAAGAATATTACTTGTTTTTGGGAGTTTTTGGGATTAAATTGGGCTCCTTATGCAGGCATAAGGTGAACACTTTGATTGTAAAAGCTTTCAAATTGATGTTGATAAATTAATTTTAAGGGTGTTTAAGTCTCACTATATTTACTCATTTATTTGACATTAGTATTACTCTATTTATTCAGCAGATATTATATGATAATAGTTATAAAATCTAATGACTCTACTCAAACCTATAACATAATATGTGATTTTCAGTGATTGTGAAAACTAGATATTAAAAGTTTTTCAAAAAAGCACACTATTTTTATTTCCATTTCTCAATTAAGAATGACACCTTTTATTCCTATTGTATTTTATTATTAAAGTTTATAAACCATGTGTGGATAAAACATTATTCTACATTTGGCATTGAAAACCTATAACCAAATTTGACAATTTTGTAAAAGAGTATCAGAGAGGAATTATTGTAAGAAAATACTGGTTGAGAGTCCATTTTCTAAGTAGTTAGATTTAATTTTATTTGGATTTTGGAATTATTATGATTTTTTTTTATTTATGCTTTCGGCTAGCAAAAAATACTTTCTTATGCTATTAGAAGATAAGAAAATTATTTAGTTGCTATGTTATTATTTTTATCCTCAACCAATATTTTCCCTATCAATAATAAACAAATAGTGATATTTTCTTTTGATTATACTCTTGTTTTACTATTATTATTATTATTATGATTTCTATGATGAAGTTTAGTATTAATTATACTCTTATTGAAAAATATTAGGATATGGAGTCTTATTATACTATTACTTATTATTGTTGACATTGTTATTATTTAAATTTTTCTATATTATTTATTATTGATATTGAGAGTGATGCTATTTATTATTGAAAAATTGATATATTATTGAAAGATGTTGGATCCAACATAACATAAAAAACAAAGCTTAAACTAGATTTGGAGATATTTAATTAAAGAGACTGTATTCACTGGACATTGAAAAAGACTCTTTTATATATTCTTGAAAGACTTTTTTCATTTAAAGGACTTATTTAAAATAAACTATGTATTAAGTCATTGTAGTTATCTAAACTTCCATGAGAACGAACTTTTATTGTTTTTATTATATTTTTATCTCTTGCTTATTAATATTCATAACTTATTTACTGTTATTATATGTATTATCTCCTATGCACTTACAAATGGTAAGTGATGTTGTAACATTATTGTATTTCTTTCAGGGAAATGCTCCTACCTAAATTTAATTCAGAATTATTTTCTCTTAACTATTTTATTTTAATCGCTAATATTTTTTATATTGCGTTAATTTTCTTTTCTTCCATCTCTTGGCTTCCTGAGTTTGACAGTTTTATTCCAAAATTTAACTTTTCTAAATTATTATATTTCTGTTGTCTGAACTTGTAGTTTTATTTAACTATCAATTTCATACAAAGTCTTAGGGAGGGGGGATAATATTACAAATTTAAATTTTTTTTTCGCCAAAACTAACCTCTATACTATCTTAATTTTCTTATAATAATATTCCGTACTTACTTCAAATTATTAAATTAAAATCTTATTTCTAGATCTAATCTGTTAATCTGTGTGCAGACGATATAAATTCTTAATTTGCCTTAAAAAACATTATTCCAGTATGCGTAAATTTAAAAAGATGGCTCTAAATTAAAAATATTCTTAATTAAAACTTTATTTCTTAATATTCCAAATAAAACTGATTTCTTCTATGTTTTTATCAACCTTTTTTAAGAAATTCTTATTAAATTTATTCCAAAACCATACCTTTCAGAAAATATCATTATTTTATTTTATCTATTTATTTATTTTTCCGCCGTCAACGATAATGTGCATATTAATAAATTCATTTCTTTTCTTTTTCTCTTAAAATTAATCATGTATAAAAATCGTCTGCCTAAGATATTTAAAATTCGGAGTCAATTATAAATTGGTTAAATAATATTTTTTTTTTAAATAAATTTATCGTCTGTTTAAAATAGTCTCGTAACTGGACAAGAATTCTGTTTACATGAAAGAATGATGGTTTGAGGTTACCGAATGTTCCAGAACTTTCTTTTTAGTTTAAAAGGGGGAAGTCTCGAGATGAAAGGGAGATTCTGAAGATTTCTTGGGTTGCTTCTTCGATGAGGACAGCTCGCTGAAATAATGATGGAATTTTTGCAAAAAGAAGCTTTTCCTTCCTCATTATCACGAATTTAATAAATGAATTTACAGCAGCCCATGACTAATTATTGGATCTTCTACATTTATTTATTATTTTTGTTTTTTCCCTCGCTTGCCATGACTGCGTGTTTCTGTTTAACCAGTGGAAATAATTCGAGTTCTCCTGAAATCGTCACAACTAATCGAAAAGTCGCACAGGATAGGTAATGCCTGTGCTAGTGCCTGTTTCGGATTTTGAAATGAATCTACTGAAGAAGTAAAATGCTATGTATATGAATCTAATGAATCTACTGAAACGAAGTGATGACAAAAATATGAATCGCCGAAAATTTTCCCCGCCATGGTTGAAAGTGTTATTAAGCAAGAATTGCCATTATCTTTTGATTCCTCGAGTGGATGTAACAGAGGAGATTTTAATGTTAAACAGCTTTCTGTCCGAGTGGTTTGAAAGATTTCTTCTAAATATCTCGTGAATTCCTGAGGCCTGATATTCCACCTTTTTGCTGTTTATGTGTAACTGATGACTCAAGATAATCATGGTCATAATGACAAATTTTTGAAAATTAATAACTTCAAAGTGGTGAGTATGCGAAAGGTATTTGATGAGGAATTTAATAAAGAATGGATTTTATTGAAGATTTTTCGGGAACTGTAAGTTTATTTTATTAAATGTTTTGATTATTATTTCTATTCTATTTATGATTGATGGAAAGTATTTATTATTTATTTATTTATTTATTTATTATTTTATTGATGAGAGTAATTTGAAGTTAATTTATTAATTTACTAATTTATTTATTTATTTGATTATTTATCTGTGAATCTTACTTACTTACCAATTTATGAGCATTATTATTATCATTATTATGTGTTGTAGATTGAAATATTTTATTCTTAAGGATTTAATTGAGGAGTATGATGTTCTTAAGATATTTACTGTTACTTATTAAGACTATTATGACATTTTTATGCACGATTAAAGGCAATTTTGTAATAATAAGGAATTATATAAAAAACTTAGTAGCTCAAGTTTACTTTTAAAAAGTACATTTTCTATTTTATTGATATTTGTTTGTTATCAAGAACTATTCTCAGAATGCAGTATTTTCATGATAATGTTCCTACAACTAGACATTTGAGCTGAAAATTAAGTTAACATTTATGTTTTTCATTTTATTTGTTAGAATTTCTGGTTACAGTGAGCTTTGGTTCCCGGATTCTTATAATTTATTTAAATTCAGTAAGACTATGGAACTGTGCAAGGCTGTTGCTAGAATTTTGACTGATAAATATGATTAATTTTTTTTGTAAATTTTGTGATTTTAAGTAAGGAATTACCTATAATTAAAATTTTTGAATATGTTTATGATCTATAAAATAATAGAATTAAAAGTTGATCCCAATTTAAGGTATATCTATGATATTTACAATTTCTGTTTTATTAGATAAAATTTCTGGTTAAAATTAGCATCTAAATATAGTAATTTTGAAAAAATATGTAATTGATAGAAATTATTAACTTTGAAATTTATTGCGAATGATTTTACGATCAGGATTTAATAAAGAAAATAGAAGTGCTTCATTTATTCTAATGAGTAAGAATAAAAAAATTATGGAAGATCCTAAGTTCGTACCGTTTGACCCGAGTTCTGGAATGAACATTTTGTCTTGGTTAACTTATTTTGATAAAACATGTGATAGGGAACAGAAAAATCTAGAATGGAAATTTAATTCTATTGCGCAATATTTGAAAGGTGAAGCGCAAAAAATTTATATCAATGACTGTTTAAATTGTACGGATTATGAACAAATTAAGAAAATTTTGATAGAAAGACTCATTGAATTAGACTTCCCGAGTTTTTCTGATTTTTCAAATCTGAAATTAGATAATTTAGACAATTTAGAAACTTATTTTCGTAAGAAAGTGGAAATTGGTAGGAAATTACATCTTAGTGAAAATATACTATTACAAGGTTTAACTGATGGTTTAAAACCAGAATTCAAAAACAGTATTATTATAAATCCTCCTAGTAGTACCACCGAATGGTACCGGGTTGTCAAACAATTCGTGGAAGTTTCCACCCCACTAGTTTCAAACCAAGTAATAAATCAACCATCAGCTAGACAAAATTTTCAACCTTTTCAACCAACTAGGCCCTGGATTCAGCCAGTTAGGCCGAATACTACACCTAGGAATTGGATTCCCCAAAGGCAATCTCAGTTTCAAAGACCTAGAGTTTGTCAAAATAATTATATTCAAAATTCATACCCTTCAAGACCTTGTAGGATATGCACAAATAGGGGTGTGAGTAATGTTTTTCATTGGGAAAGAGAATGTATTTTTAGGAATGAGTTGCCATCCTCTGATACTCTTCCAAATATCTCACAAAATAATTCTCATAATGTTTGTCAATTAATTGTGTATGGATGTACAAATAATTATAATTTGCCATGTGTTGTAGATACTGGCTCAACTATTGCAATATTGCCACTTAAATTTGTTAAAAAACTTAATGCTAAAATTGAGACTATACCCTCAGTTACCATTGGTCAGGCAAAAGGATTTTTACATATAAATAAAAAATGTAGTGTTCTTCTAAAAGTGGGTAAAATTAAAAAATATCTTAATTTTTTAGTATGCAATACAAATTTGGATTATGCTATTTTGGGGTTAAAAGAATGTTCTAAATTTAAATTAACCATAGATTGTAAAAATTGTATTGTAAGGCAGGGAAGGAAAATTATAACTAACAGTATATCCATACATAATGAGAGATCCCTTCATTTCAATACAGTAAATATGGACCAAGTACAACAAAACAGGGATCAATCTAATGAATTTGTAACCTCTGAATATAAAAAAGATATGAAATTAAATACTGGTAATACTGTAGCAATAGATAATTATGATAATGAAACACTGAATGTAAATAATCATGATATAGAGTTACAATCTACTTGTGGAAATATTATGAAAAATGAAGACTGTGTTGAATATGATCACGCAATTAATGTGCATCCTGATTATAGAGGTTCCATGACTCTTCAAAATTTTCGCGATAATTCGGATTCAGATTTAACTGGGGAAATAAATTTAATTCAAGATGTAAATTTAAGGGAATTAGTTCATATTTATAGTGATATTTTTGCAAAGCATAAATATGATGTGGGTAGGATTAATATTGAACCACAACGCGTTATACTAAACTCAGACCTACCTATATCTTTGAGGCCCTACCGAACATCTCCTCTAGAAGAAATAGAAATAAAAAACCAAATTCAATCATTGTTAGCAGCCGGACTGATAAAGGAAAGTAATAGCCCCTATTCTGCCCCTGTTACACTAGTTATGAAAAGAGAGGAAGGTAAAAAAAACGCGATTATGTATAGACTATAGAAAATTAAACGCAATAATTAAAAATGATGCAGAACCCTTGCCCCGTATCGATGGAATTTTAGATAAATTGAGTAGTGCTCAGTATTTTTCAACTTTGGATTTAGCCTCTGGCTACTGGCACATACCAATACATCCATCCGATACAGAAAAATTAGCATTTGCAACCAATTTTGGACTTTTTGAGTGGCTCGTGCTCCCTTTTGGCATAAAAACGGGCCCTCCCATATTCAATAGAACCATTCGAAGAATCCTTAATAAATATAAAATCGACTTTGCGTGCCACTATTTTGATGATATTATAATTTTCTCTTCCTCTTTAGAAGAACATTTAAACCATTTAGCTCAAATTTTTGACATTTGCAAACAAGAAAACATTAAACTTAAACTTTCTAAATGTAAATTAGGCCAAAATAAAATAAATTTCTTAGGTTATGAAATCACTAATGGAACTATAACACCAGCAAATGCCAATATTGAAACCATCAAAAATTTAAAACCTCCTTCCAATGTGAAAGAGTTACAACGATTTCTAGGTTCCATTAATGTTTACCATAAATTCATAAATAAATATGCTGAAATTAGATATCCTCTAAATCGATTACTTAAAAAAGACACAATATGGGAATGGAACTCAGAGTGCCAGGAGTCTTTTGAAAAATTAAAAAATTCTTTAATTGCTAAACCCATCCTCAAAATTTATGATCCTAAATTACCTTTACATATGTTTGTAGATGCCTCTCAGATAGCAGTAGGTGCCGTTCTAAAACAACCTGATAAAGATAATTTCTTACATCCTATTGCTTATCATTCTAGAATTTTGAAGAGTTATGAACAAAATTATTTCATAACTGAATTAGAATGTTTAGCTATTATAGATACTCTTGACAAATTCTATCATTACTTTCATGGTGTCAAGTTTACAATTCATACGGACCACGCATCTCTAGTATGGTTAAAGAGTGTTAAAAACTTAAGAGGTAGGCTTTTTAGATGGTCACTCAAACTTAGTATATTTGATTATGAGATAAAATATGAAAAGGGTTCAACAAATGTCGAAGCAGACATGTTGTCACGAAATCCTGTTTGTCATTTTAATCAACATATTAGTTTATTGCTAGATAGGAAAGAAATTATAGAGATGCAAGACAAAGACAATGTTTGTGACAAAAAATATAAAAAAGAGAATGGAATTATTATAGTTCAGAAAAAGGGATTCAAAAAAATTGTTGTACCAATGTCATTAAGAAGAAAATTACTCCATATTGCTCATGATAATTTTGGACATTTAGGAATTCAAAAAATGCTTAATTTAATATCTCCCAACTATTATTGGCCTAATATGACAATAGACATTACCGAATTTGTTAAACATTGCGATACCTGTCAGAAAAATAAAAAACCAAAACAGAAAAGATTCGGCTTATTACAAGCTATGCCAGCAACAGATCAACCTTTTGAATGTCTTTCTATTGATACTGTTGGTGGATTTAACTATTACAACTCAACAAAAAAATTCTTACACATAATAATAGATCATGCAACTAGATTTGTTTGGGCTTTTCCCTCCAAAAATGTTACCACTGAAACATACACTAACTGTTTAAAACAAATTTTCAATATCAAAGCACCTCAAAAAATACTTAGTGACAGGCATAAATCTTTCAGATCTCCAAGGTTTAAGAAATTCCTTAGAAATCATCATGTTCAACAGCGTTTTACATCTGCACATCATCCTCAGACCAATGGAAAAGTAGAGCGAGTTAATCAGACTATAGTTACCAGGCTTAAATGTAAAGTTAATTCCACTTCTTCTAAAATACCTTGGACTAGATTATTAAACCAAGTCATCGAAGAATACAACAATACGCCCCATTCTATCACCAAATTTCCACCTGCCTATTTATTTTATGGTCAATTGCCTTATGAATCTCCTCTAAAACAAAACTATTACCCATCAGTAGACAAAGCCCTCAAAATTGCGAAAGCGCGAACTCATGAATTTCACCTTAAAAGTAAAAGACTCTATGATCGAAATTTTGTTGAATGCCCATTAAAAATACAAGACTCTGTAATTTATGAAGAATTTAAATACCCTAACACTCGAAAATTAGAACCTACTTTCTCTGGACCATATAAAATTATAAATAAACTTTCTGATGTAACTTATGAAATAGATAAATTTAATTATGAGACAGGACAGAATTCCGTTATTGTGCATGTTTCTAAATTAAGACCCTATTTTTCACCCGAAGATTTTAAACTGTTTCATGAGCAATCCAAAAAACAAACAAAACCTCAGATACAATCACTAGATCAAACTAAAGTCAAGACAATAGATTAAATTTACCATAAACAACCATAAAAAAATACCATAAAAAAACTTTTACCATAACCATTTACCAAATACCATTAAACCATTAAAACCATTTACCATAAAAAAACCATAATTTTCAACATCAACGGGTATGTTCTTGGAGCGCTACAAGAATATTACTTGTTTTTGGGAGTTTTTGGGATTAAATTGGGCTCCTTATGCAGGCATAAGGTGAACACTTTGATTGTAAAAGCTTTCAAATTGATGTTGATAAATTAATTTTAAGGGTGTTTAAGTCTCACTATATTTACTCATTTATTTGACATTAGTATTACTCTATTTATTCAGCAGATATTATATGATAATAGTTATAAAATCTAATGACTCTACTCAAACCTATAACATAATATGTGATTTTCAGTGATTGTGAAAACTAGATATTAAAAGTTTTTCAAAAAAGCACACTATTTTTATTTCCATTTCTCAATTAAGAATGACACCTTTTATTCCTATTGTATTTTATTATTAAAGTTTATAAACCATGTGTGGATAAAACATTATTCTACATTTGGCATTGAAAACCTATAACCAAATTTGACAATTTTGTAAAAGAGTATCAGAGAGGAATTATTATAAGAAAATACTGGTTGAGAGTCCATTTTCTAAGTAGTTAGATTTAATTTTATTTGGATTTTGGAATTATTATGATTTTTTTTTATTTATGCTTTCGGCTAGCAAAAAATACTTTCTTATGCTATTAGAAGATAAGAAAAATATTTAGTTGCTATGTTATTATTTTTATCCTCAACCAATATTTTCCCTATCAATAATAAACAAATAGTGATATTTTCTTTTGATTATACTCTTGTTTTACTATTATTATTATTATTATGATTTCTATGATGAAGTTTAGTATTAATTATACTCTTATTGAAAAATATTAGGATATGGAGTCTTATTATACTATTACTTATTATTGTTGACATTGTTATTATTTAAATTTTTCTATATTATTTATTATTGATATTGAGAGTGATGCTATTTATTATTGAAAAATTGATATATTATTGAAAGATGTTGGATCCAACATAACATAAAAAACAAAGCTTAAACTAGATTTGGAGATATTTAATTAAAGAGACTGTATTCACTGGACATTGAAAAAGACTCTTTTATATATTCTTGAAAGACTTTTTTTCATTTAAAGGACTTATTTAAAATAAACTATGTATTAAGTCATTGTAGTTATCTAAACTTCCATGAGAACGAACTTTTATTGTTTTTATTATATTTTTATCTCTTGCTTATTAATATTCATAACTTATTTACTGTTATTATATGTATTATCTCCTATGCACTTACAAATGGTAAGTGATGTTGTAACATTATTGTATTTCTTTCAGGGAAATGCTCCTACCTAAATTTAATTCAGAATTATTTTCTCTTAACTATTTTATTTTAATCGCTAATATTTTTTATATTGCGTTAATTTTCTTTTCTTCCATCTCTTGGCTTCCTGAGTTTGACAGTTTTATTCCAAAATTTAACTTTTCTAAATTATTATATTTCTGTTGTCTGAACTTGTAGTTTTATTTAACTATCAATTTCATACAAAGTCTTAGGGAGGGGGGATAATATTACAAATTAAAATTTTTTTTTCGCCAAAACTAACCTCTATACTATCTTAATTTTCTTATAATAATATTCCGTACTTACTTCAAATTATTAAATTAAAATCTTATTTCTAGATCTAATCTGTTAATCTGTGTGCAGACGATATAAATTCTTAATTTGCCTTAAAAAACATTATTCCAGTATGCGTAAATTTAAAAAGATGGCTCTAAATTAAAAATATTCTTAATTAAAACTTTATTTCTTAATATTCCAAATAAAACTGATTTCTTCTATGTTTTTATCAACCCTTTTTAAGAAATTCTTATTAAATTTATTCCAAAACCATACCTTTCAAAAAATATCATTATTTTATTTTATCTATTTATTTATTTTTCCGCCGTCAACGATAATGTGCATATTAATAAATTCATTTCTTTTCTTTTTCTCTTAAAATTAATCATGTATAAAAATCGTCTGCCTAAGATATTTAAAATTCGGAGTCAATTATAAATTGGTTAAATAATATTTTTTTTTAAATAAATTTATCGTCTGTTTAAAATAGTCTCGTAACTGGACAAGAATTCTGTTTACATGAAAGAATGATGGTTTGAGGTTACCGAATGTTCCAGAACTTTCTTTTCAGTTTAAAAGGGGGAAGTCTCGAGATGAAAGGGAGATTCTGAAGATTTCTTGGGTTGCTTCTTCGATGAGGACAGCTCGCTGAAATAATGATGGAATTTTTGCAAAAAGGAGCTTTTCCTTCCTCATTATCACGAATTTAATAAATGAATTTACAGCAGCCCATGACTAATTATTGGATCTTCTACATTTATTTATTATTTTTGTTTTTTCCCTCGCTTGCCATGACTGCGTGTTTCTGTTTAACCAGTGGAAATAATTCGAGTTCTCCTGAAATCGTCACACATATATATAAATATTGTTTATAAATATAATTTATAAACATGTATGACACAAATGCTAAATATCTTTCATAGGAAAACTTGTAATGAATCTTTCTATATTTTGAATATTCTGTAGTTAGTTGTTAATGCCAATTTGATTTCTTAATTAAATTTTGTATTGTGATAGTATTAAATATATTCCCAGATTTATTTGAAAATTCTTTGAGCTTTCCAAAATACACCTATAATTTCTTTCAGGAAAGGTAATTTATTAAAATATATTTTCATGTTTTAATAAGTATATTTCTTAGTTCATACCATTTTCAATATACCAGTGTGTACCATTATTTCGAAATAATATATTTATTTGCAATTGGAAGTTTTCAGATACAATATTGAATTTTTTAACATTCTTATATAAATTATGTATGTATTTAAATTAAGGGATTAGTGGTAGTCAAAATTTTCAAAAATTCGTTTTTTTTTTTTTTTTTTTTTTTTTTTTTTTTTTTTTTTTGCATTTTTTAAAAGTATTGTATTTTAAAAATATACTCTGGAAATTTGAAGTTCATCCGACAAATACTTCTCAGATTATTCGGCAATTAATAAAGGGTCCTCGTACTCTCGAGAACGCTCTCGAAAAGTCTGCGTGCGCAGCTCATGATGTTTTAGAAGCTATCAAGCCAATTTATGAAGATATGAATAATGACTATTTAATTTCAAGATGTGTGGGTATATTCAGTCATAATAATGATAAGAGCTTCAATCAAGTAGTATGGGAAATATGCCCAAAAACCTTAAATATAAATTATATTATCCTACAAATTCCTGCATACATAGCTACTGGTATATTCAATAAGAGTATACATTCATCATTGATAATAATGAATACACTCGAATTTAATTGTGGGCATAATTGTTGTCGGTATGCCGACAAAACTGATGTTGCACGTGTGAAGGTATGAGATAAGCGAACTAATGATTACACTCGAGAAGGTAGAATGTGACGTAGACATTCCAAATCAATATTTTGGAAGCTTTTACAACGACAGAAGAATTACTATATGGTCTAGGAATAGATGAATCGGTGTAAGTAATTAAATAATTCGTATTACTCTACATAAATCGAGTGTGAAACTTTAAATGCATTTTTCTCGAAACTATGTTTTTTAAATTGGTGACCACTGTAACTCAAAAATAGCTCAGTACATTTCAATGGAATTTATACAGCTTTTGAAAAACATAAAAAACTAGTGCCTGAACAAAGGATTTATTTTATTTAAACACCTCGAATTTTATAAGCAATTAACTATTGGTTTTTTTTTTCGAAAATCTGAAAATAAATTTTCAAAGACTGCCATTTTGTTGATTTTTTTTAAAAAAAAGCTTCGATCAGGTACTAGATTATCTATTAAAATAACTAATTATTCTTGCCCGATTGATTTTACATGAATATCCAAGGTGTTGTGACGGTCACCGCAAGGCATTCCTTATATAACAGAGAGCAACCCAAACATCAAAAATTTTTTAATTATTAATATATTTTTTTTTAATTTTGTAAAGTCGAGTCCAAACATAATATAATCATGTCATATTATTATTTTCATTTCATAAATTGAGTTACTCACAAAAAAATACATATATTAAAAATTCTCATTTTTTTCATGCCGCTGACTACATTTAATCCCTTAAAATTATATCGCAGTATAATTTTCTTTCTTTACTTATTTTAAGTTTACAAAAAAATCACGTTATTTGCGAAATTAATTTTGTTAAAAATTCTTTTAATTAATAAATGGATTAGGTGAAAACAATTTCTTAATCTTTATATAGTTTTAGATTACTTTATATAGTTTTCGATTATTTGATATCGCTCAGCATAAGTAGTATAAAATTATTAGCATTAAATAAACATTAAGGATACTTAATGTAACCTTTTCATGAGCTATATATCATAGCGTACATTATACATTATATTTTTAAAAAAATTACTTCGCACCTACTTCACCTAAAGCTTTAATCACCACCCATTCTTTTATCGCCTTTATCATTATTAATTTTTCCAATTTTTTTTCATAAAATTTTTATCTTAAAATAGGCGTTTGATAGCATTAAATGAAATATTCAGCTCAAAACTATGTATTTTTAAAGATTACCCCTAACGCATTATTCTAATCTTTCCTTCACACACTCATTAATTATTATCCAAGGCATTGAAATACTTTCTAAGATAAATTAATCTACGATTTTCGTGCCAAACTTCTTTTAATGTCGAAATTCTTTCAAAGGATTTGCATTGATAAATACTTCAAAAATATCAGATAAGATTGTTTAACCTAAAAGTATTTTAACATTGTATAGGATTATATATGAATTCCCTTATGTTATGAAATATAAGGTCTTAAATTATTAAACAATTTTTCGATTTTAAAATGTTATAAAAGTCTGTATTCTCTAAAATTTACAGATAAAATTTCACCGTTAGATTACGGGAAACGATTGGCAACACAGATTCCAGCAACTTCCTGTAATATTACAGAATGTACCGTTATCTATTTACACTGTATATGACCGTAAATCACTGTGACTTTCAATACCGTTTTTGCCCGTTTACCACTGTAATTTTCCAGAATTTACCTGACCATAAACCGCCGTATTTTTCAAGAATGTATCTGACCATAATTTTAAACATTGTACTGACCGTACATCAAAGTAATTTTGAATAATGTAAAAGACCGTAATTTTTATTAATGCCTTTATGTTTAATAATATATCTCACTGTAAATCACCTTAATTTTCAAGAATGTATCTGATTGTAAATAAGAATAATGTTTATATATTGTAATAAACTGTAAATTACTGTAACTTTTTTGTCAGTTACAGTCATAAATACATATCTCCACAGCTACCAGTTTGTAATGTTTTCCCTTGCCATTGAAACTTGATAGAATTTTTGCTTTTTTACAAGTAAAAAATTTAACATAAAGTTTCAGTGGTGATGTAAATCTATACAAATTGGCAACTTGTATATCTTCTTAAATGATAATTATTAAGATAGTAAATGAGCAAAACATAAAGATTTCAGTACCATGATTTCATCATTTGGTAACATTATCGTGTCCGAAAAATCCGGCAACATTAATTATTTCTGCACAAGAACAATTTTGTGTAAGAGATAGGCACTTTTTATCAAAACACTTGATAAAAAGTTATAGAATTTGAACTGTTTCATTTTTAGTATGTTCCTCAAACCAAACTCCCTAGCCACAAAAATAATCACGGTTGCAGTTATTCAAATCCAAACAGGTTTTAATACCTCTAAAAATCTAATCAAGATCGGAGAATAATGCCCGCAAATATATATCAATGTATTGATAATCGTAATCGATGGCACATTAAAAAATTCAAATTTTGACTGCAGAAACTTAATTTCATTTGGAGATATTCAAACCAATCCCCATTTTTTGCATCTCATATATAAAGAAAAATACATTGTGTTACTACCTTTTTCAGACAACCTGTATATTTAACCCTATATATACCCTATATAACCCTATATTAACTCTGTATTTTCATAAAATCCTTTTAAATCCAAGGATATGTATTTTCTCAAAACATAGTTTGATGCTATAATGACTTTGTTATCTCTTACAAACCATTTTAATGTGATTTATGAGAACAAAAAAATATATTCTAGCAGGTTAAGGATGTATTTAAATCCAAAATGCTTCTTTTTTTATTCATTTTTATTATTCACTTGATCATTTTTGCTCTTGAATGCATCTAATTGTTAGGTTCTGTAATTTAGAAACTATATAATATGCGCTCTTTGTCAATTTTTTGATAAAGGTAGAATATATTTCAAAAAATGCTGTCAAGGTTGATATTTTTAACTGAATTTCTTACGAGAAAAAAATCATACGGAAACAATTGTTTATAAAGCAAGTTTTAATTGTACTAAAAATAAAAACACAGGGCACTTAAATGAAATATTTTAAAGTCATATCAGTGAGTTTTCTGTTTTTGCTTTTAAAAAATTATTCTGAAAATGTGTCAAAAAATTTAGAGCTATAAATCATGGAGAAATATTTTTATGACTGCTAACTTGGAGGCTTAAAACTTCTTGGTATTTTTAAAACTCCTTTACCGCTACAAAAAGTTTGTATATGTTTTTTAGTAGAAAAATCGTGAATAACGTATTTTCTATTTTACACTATAGAAATTGGTGTATAATTATATTCTATAATTCATAATTTTAGAATACATCTAATAACCGAGATTTATGTATCATACAAACGGAAATTATAATAATAATAAAAATATTTAAAACTAAATATTTATTAGTTATTTTTTATGAATCAAATACAACAAAGATTGTCAACGAAAATGACTTTTAGGTTTTCATAGAAAACGTTTTATAGAATTCCATAGAATTAAAGCCCGCTTTTCTGTTAGCTCGTTTAAAAGTATAGAAATAACTATAGAAGTTCAATAGAAATATGTTTAAAGAAGAAATTTCCATTAAACTTCTATTAAACACATTTTGTCTACAGACATTTATTTTAAACTACTACAGATTTTTCCAAGCCTTTTAATTAGCTTATAGAAAAAAGGGTCATAATTCTACAGGATTCCATAAAACTTTTTCTATAGAATTCTAAAAGACATTTTTGTCATTACTGGAAAGGCGTCAATTTGTGATAGATGCACCCTATATGATAATATGAGTTTTAAATTTTGCGTTATCTAGAAAAATAGATTTTGGAAATCTCTTATTGCAACGCTTGGTTTTCATTCTATATCATTACGATGGACAAATTACACAATATTTTTTTTTTCAGATTATTCTATATTTTATATGGAGGATTAGAATAAAATAGTTCGATAAAAAACCCGATTTTTGTTTTAACTTGTGGAAAGGAGAGTTTAAAAACATACTTTTTTAGCTCACAGGCTATCAAAGCCTGAGAGCTTATGTGCCAGCCCGTTCCGTATATGTGTACATACGTTTGTGTTTGCGCGTAGTTTCTTTCTGATATGGCGAATCTCTGCGTAGTTATGGAAGTTTAATGGTTAAGTTTAAAAGAGGGTGATAACTTACCTCAAATTCTATAAATAGGTTTTTCTTAAGATTTTTTTCCGATTTGTTCTGAATTTTGGATGTAGATTTTTTATATGATGAAGCATGTCCTTGACTAGTTTAAGAGGTTCAATGATTAAGTATAAAAAGGGGAAATGGGGGGATATTTTTTTTTCTTTCTTAATTTGTTTTTCGAACGAAATTAACTCTTGAAAATATAAAACTGTAATGTACAACTAGTATGCGTAGCCTGTGAGCTCAATGCCATAAGTTTAAATGGGCAATAGTCTTTTTATTCTTATATTTCCTAATGATTAAACATACATTATTATTTAACTGCAAAATATATTTAGTTTTTTAAACAAAATACTCTGATTTACAAGTATTTATCATCTGATTCCATATTTTTTTAAAGATAAGCAAGAGTTTTATTTATTTACTTATTTATTTATTTAAGATAAATTATTACAACAATTATATATATATATAAACATATATATATATATACATATAAACGTTATATATATATATACTGATTTTGGAATGTGCTATGACCCATTTTTCTCCTTTTATAGAGATTATGGTACTAAGAATATATAATTTGCCATGTTTATATTTGACGATCACAGAAGCAAGTTTCAAAAACGCGGTTTGGGATAAATTGAGTTTAAAGATAATTGACATTATATTTGAAAATTATTGGAAATTAACTGAGTTGAAATAGGAAACTGACGCTTGTTTCATTATGCAATTTTACCTCATTTTTAAATAACTGTAAAAAAAAAGTAAATTATTCTTTAAATTAATAATTAATCAATATTGATTATCATTCAGCAAAAAGTGGTTGTATCCCTTGAACGTCGTGCATTATTAGAAAATCACTTATATTTCTTTACCGGAAAGGAAAAAAAAACAGATTTTCAAATCAGCTGCGCACACTTGTTTAAATTTTTTCACTTATACTTGTCGGCTTCTCGTGTTCTTTTTGATGTAAATGCAAAAGGCGCATATGTTTTTGCTTATTGATTTTTTTCCTCATGTTTCTAAATTGTTGTATATATATTTTTTTATGTACGAAAGACCTCGCGACCAGTGTGACCGTTTTTTCAAGCTAAAATCAGGCTAGATTTGGACTGACAACAATCTAAAAATAAATTCGATGGTCCTGTTATCTATGGATCGTCAGCAGGGTTCGTACGCATCAGGAGATTTCTGGGATTTTAGGTGGTTTTACACCAGAAAATTCGTAAAGTATTGATTTCTATATGTAAAAATAGAATTTGTTTTCCATTAAATAAGGCAAATATTACTTAATAAACATTCTGGTAAAATATCCTTCAATCGTACGAACCCTGGTCAGTATATCAATAGATTGACAACTATCTTTTAGCCTGAGTTTTTAGCTTGATTTAGCTTGTTGTAAGTCCTACAACAGTCCAGATTTCTTACAACAATCCAAAAACGGTCACACTACTCGCGACCGGAAAATTAATTTATTCATATCGCCAGGCTTTAATATATACATATTTACACATAAATATATAGTTAATTTCTCATTTAAGTACTAATGATGCATTTCATATTTTTTTTCGCTATTAAATAATTGTGGTGTGAAATAATTATTTTTCGTATCGCTCTGGCCTCTATATGTAATTCTATTACATCAACATGCTATCTACTATTACATCAATATGGAATCAGATGATATATACTTGTAAATCAGAGCAGTTTGTTTGATCAAGACTATGTAATATCTATTGTATCAAGATGCGATACAGTAAACTCTTGCTACAACGATATCCGATACAGCAATATCTCCCTGTACTACAATAATATTTCCTGGCCCCGGTGAACTTGCATATAAACTAATGTTAGCCTCCCCTCAATATTACGATATTCACTAGAACAATAAACCCCTGCAAAACAATTTTTCTTTGAAAATTTCAATGTTATTTTCCCCCTTTATAACGATAGTTTGGTTTTTGAATACTGAGTAAAAATCTTTGTCATTTATCACCTTTGTCATTTATCATCTTTATCATTTATCATGTTTGTCATTTATCATGTTTGTCATTTTTTCGGTCTATTTTGTTAACAGAAGACTCACTATTAATTTTCAGCATATCTCTATAATATAAGATTGGCTATTGTTCAGATTTAGATGGTGAGAGTCATGTAAAGTCCTTCTTGGAAATGGAGAAAAACATAACCCTTGACTGGTACATGTGTCAAATCGCTTGGTTTGTCATCTTCTCATTGCTAGAGGAAGGGGAAAAGTGAAGTAGTTATAAGTGACATTCTAAAAATGAAGAGTTCGAAGATTTAAAAGATATGTAAAGTTGGGCAATTTTATAGTCTTAATGATTTTGAGTTCTAACCGAAAAATTTGATTTTTGATTTTCTTTCTTTCATCAGTGTATTATCATTTAAGATGCAGAGTGAAAACAACTGTACTTTTCAGATAAAATGAATATTATCAACTATATTGATGAGGGAATAAAACAGGTTGATGCAGTTAAACTATATGAATTATTGAAATCTACAATTAAAATGTTCCCTAAGAAGAAGAAACATATTGAAGACATTATAAGTTCAATTTCAATTAACGCACAACGAAAACGACTGAAAGTTGCCACAAATGAAAACATTGATACTGCTGTTTTAAAATGGTACCAAGAAGTCAAGGCAACAAATTTTCCAATAAATGGACCCTTGTTATGTGCAGGAGCACGTAAATTTACAGCAACGCTAAAGAACGAATTTTTTTAAAAAATAATAACGGTTGGCTGATGCGTTTCAGGATCGCCACGGAATAATTTTCCATGAAGTTTACGGAGAGAAAAAGTCTGCCACGATTAATGACGCATTTGAATAGTGGCAAAACAAGATGAAAAATATCTTATAAAAATGTATGCTCCAGAAGGTGTTTCTAACGCAGATGAACTTTTGTTTTTTTTAACTCCTACCTGATTTTCACAGGCATTCAAAAATGAAAAGTGTTATGGAGGGAAGAAATCGAATCAGAAACTTACTGTCCTTCTGTGTACAAAAAACTCTGGCGCAAATAATAATATCCAAAGTGCTTTAAGAACCTGGAAAGTCTTTCCGTGGTATATAAAGCCACAAAAAATCTTGGATAAATTCTAAATTTATTGCTGAATGGTTACAAAAATTACAGAAAGAAATGAAGAAGATAAAGAAAAAAAATCGCTTTGTTGTTAGATAATTACTCCGCTCATACCTCATTTCCAAAATTTCAAAATGTAGAAATTATTTTTTTTCCTGCCAACTGTACGTCAATTTTACAGACTCGAGATATGGGTATAATTGAGTGTTTTAAGGGATGTTACAGAAAACGGTTGGCAGAGTAGATACTTATACAATTTGATAAAAAAAGACCTTTTTAAAGCTGTAAATGTGAAGAAAGCATAAGACAATATTGCAGGAAGTTGGTGGGAAGTAACAGAGAAAAACAATCGTAATTGTTGGAGAAAAGTCGTTTTTTGTCATGAAGATAAAAAATCTCATTGTCATGAAAATTTTCTTGAATGAGATATTTCATATGATCAAGAATGTGTTTTGAACATTTAAAAATCTTTATCCTAATTTGATAATTGAAGTGGCAAAAAATCTGACATTAGCGTGGAATATTAAACAGCAGATAACGACTATATGGCTTTCACGGGAGATGCTGATGAAGTCATTCTTTCTTTAAAACTACTGACAAGATAGAAAACAACATGATGACGATAGGAGAGGATAATGATGATAATGATACAGGTCCATCAAATCCGAATTGTCATCCAAGGAAGCTCTTCAATCTGTGAAGTTTTTACAGACATTTGTTTAAAACCTTTAGTCGACAAATGAAGATCATTTTCGTGTACTAGACTTAATGAATGCTCTTTCGTTGACTTAATTGTAAAAAGATAAATAAACAAATAATCGAAAATATTGGATTATTTTTAATAGAAATAGTTTGCAGACATGTGAATATTTCTTTGCTTATTTAAATATACTTTACATTGCTTTATTATTATTATTAACACTCTGCTGGCTATTTTCTTCTAAATATAAATATTTAAGTAGTACATTAATCCTTAAGGTAAAAAGAAATCCTTATTAAAAGCTCAAAATATGTTGGCCCTCGATATAGCAATAACCCCTCTATAACAATATATTTGTATGATCCCTAAAGTATTGTTGCAACGAGATTTTACTATTTAAATAAAACGACGTTTATTTCACCAATAAGTACAAATAAAATAAGATTTATTCACACAACAATATCACATTAGTAAATGTCATGACGCTGATATGCATTGTCAAGTTAGTTACACAGTTTAATGCAGAATAGAGTTAGTTATTACTCACTTAGCACGCAAACAACTACGATATAATATATTTGATAATCCGTCATACTACAGCGGTTTGGCCTAAAATGACAATTAAATTAGATAAACTGCTCATTTTGGATAAATTTGTATGAGTTTATCAATGTACCAGTTTTGTTTCTTTCCATTCCTATTTTATGTATTTGTTTTAATATTTTAAGTGTAGTGGAAAGTCAGGCACCTGGGGGAGTTTTTCAGTAAATATTTTTTCTAAATTTTATTAACATTTAAGCTTATTTTAGAACCAATAATATATAATTCTTAAACAATTTTGTATCAAATAAACCTCATAAAAATCTAATACCTCATATAGGAAAATAGTTAAAGCAAACCAAAATAAAAACACTTATATGTCGTAAACTGCTCGTTGGGACAATTTAAAGATTTGTTGTTTTTGTTATGATTTTCATACTTTTTGTTAGGACACTGACTTTAATCGAAAATACAAAAAACATATATGTTTAACTAATGAAAAAACTTTATTTATAAATCTTTAGTTGAACAGGAAATAATTTAAAAATTGAAACTTTTTAATAATTTGAATTGCAACGCATATTTTCATCAACACATCTTTATTTGATGAGAAAAAAATGATGTTCTTGAAATTCCATCAAAACACATCTTTGACCTACTTTATTTTTAGGATTTTCAAATTTTAAAAGAGTATTAGTTTGATACACAAATAAGCTATCATGCTTATCAGAATTTTATAAAAAATGACAACTCTTGGTCTCGTCTTTTCGAAAATTATATCTTATAGTTGCAGCTCTCCTCAACACTTTGAACATGCCCTACAAATTCAAAAATGCTTTTTTTCCTCTGCAAACAAAGCCAATTCACACTATCTCATAGTAGGTTTGCCTGTAATTTTCTGGACAGATATTGAGCAAGTTTGTTATCCGCAAGAAAATCAGCAGCACATGAACAGTTAATTTCACCACTACTGCCATTACACAAACCATTTTTATATATATTTTCCTACCAGGGGTAATTTTCATCAATTTTGCTAGTGAAACTACCGCATTCTTCTTGCTTGATGAAAATCCGAACTTGTTGTGTGCTTTTTTCCTTTTTTTTTCTTGTATTTTCAGCATTTTTGGAATGTCCGAAGGTACTCTACAACTGAGTGTAACATAATGTCCCATCTCACACATTAAGTAACAAAAACTTTTACGTTGTTAAGCTTAGCATTACAATATGTTTTTTACCATTAAAATAACAATAAATCTCATTATTTTGTGCCTCCAAAATGCTCCCATTTGTGTTATTTTAATTTTTAAAGAAAAATTTATTCTTCAAAACACACATTAATGTTGATCAACCTCATTCAAAATGTAGATAATAGGTATTATTTGTTGCCAGGAAACACCAGCAATTCCAAAACACATGGAGTAGGTTGTAGTAACATACATTGGAACTTATTTGTGCTAATTTCTAACTGCAGCATAAAGCCTGAAAATTGAGATTCCATAAGGTAAATCATGTTCCAACGTGTCCCATCTTCCTCTATTTATTTTATCAATTTTTTAATACAAAAAAAAATATTTCGAATTATATTTCAAAATATATTTATTTTGATATATATTATCTCGTATTTTATAAATTTCGAAATTTGTATAACTTTATCCATGCATCAGTTTTAATTCTTTTTTATCTCATTTTATACAGTTATTTCAGTATTTTTTTCGTGTACTTTTGTTCTCGAACTGTTAATAAAAAAAAATAATTTACTTCGAAAAAAATTTTTTTCAGAATTTTAAATTATTATGTAATATATGTTGATTAATATGTATTATTTACTGTGTACCAAATGAGAATCAAAATAATGCTAATAATTTGATCCGAATTGTAAATGTCTCATAAAATCCCATTGGAAATGTTTGGTAAATGCACTTCTAGTGAAGTGACTGTCATTTTTAATAGTTATTTATTAAAATTTATCATAAACAAGTAAGAAAAGTCATGCGTTAAGTATAGATTATGAAGCACTTTCGAACAACACATAATAAAATCTTTAACAAAACTTTGTTATTTAGGGAAATAATAGTGCATAGCCAAATGTACCCAAATATGTATTCCAGTACTTTTGAACAGCCCTATATTTCATATGTCAGTTGATATAGTGGGAAAATTTAGTTTAGCAAGAAAATACCCAGTAGCTTTAAATTTCTTTTTCAGCAATTCATACTATTAGATGGAAACATACTTGAATACTTTTGTTCAGCCCTGTAGTTTACATTGTACCTTTATTACACATCAGCATTAGGATAAAATTAATTGCAAACTAAAACACTTTTAAAAGAACTGAAATCACATTCTCATAAATCATCATTCATAAGCGTCCATGTACCGAATTCTTTGCGTGTCCCTGTATATACTTTTATCTATATTCTTCAAACATTTCTCAGTAAGTTGAGTGAAGCTCAGCGTAAAAATACATAGCTTATTTAAGAACCACGTTTAAATAATTTACGCTCATATTCAGTAACGTTGGTGAGCTCGTTTGGGCAGCCCTGTATATCAACTATAACATTTATACACACCATATAATGTGCATATATTTAGAGAAATATAAACGCGCATATCATAATTAAAATGCATTTCATCCCTCCATCAGCCATCATCGGACACATATACGGTACTTTGGAAAGAATTTACTATTTGAAATATTTTGTGTGGCCCTGTAAATGCTATGTACTTCATATTATGCAAGACAGTAGCGTATAATTTATATCAAGCTTCAGTGACATATATCAATTTTATTATACATGATAAAGCTTAATATATTTAAAATATGTCACACACAATTCCCCCTTTTACCATTACCTAATGGAATACTTTTGTGTGGCCCTGTAAATGAATAATAGCTACATTTTCACCTTATATTTTATAGAATGCATATTTTAATATTTTTACAGGGTATAACATCTTTAAAATTCCTTTGAAACGATTTTTCCCCGTAGGCCGTAATGTAATGGGAAACTTTTGATTCGCCCTGTAGATAAACTAATTATGGTAGAAACTTCATTTTCGATAGGACTTGTGCTAGGGTAAATCTCAATAACGTCCTAAAATTTCATGGCAATCCGAGCATATTAACGATTTTTCCCCATAGGCCGTAATGTGATGGGAAACTTTTGATTTTCCCTGTAGATAAACTAATCATGGTAGATACTTCATTTTCAATAGGGTTCGTTCTAGGATAAATCCCAATAACGTCCTAAAATTTCATGACAATCCGAGTATATTAACGATTTTTCCCCATAGGCCGTAATGTAATGGGAAACTTTTGATTCTCTCTGTAGATAAACTAATCATGGTAGAAATTTTATTTTCAATAGTGTTCGTGCTGGAGTAAGCATCAATAACATATAAAAATTTCATTGCAATCCGAGTATATTTACGGGAGTTACAGCCCGGAAAGACGGTCATCCGGGCAGACAGCCAGACAAACCGAATGCATAAGCACTTTTCCACTTTATTGGAAAGTGCTAAAAATAACTTCTGGTATGATCGGGTATTTTAATTGCAACTTTCTACATAGAATGAAAATATTTTCGCGTAAATGTGAAAACCGATAATTTACTTCTTTTTATAGAACAAACAACATGATGCAAATGTCAATGTCAGAAACAAATGTCTTAGAAACATTAAATTTAAAACTTGTCAGACCATCATTAATCAGCTCAATAATAAATCAGTAATAATAAATAAATATCGTTTATTTCACGAAACACTTATAGTCTCGTTTGGCTTGTCAGTTTGTCCTTTTGTCTATCATAACTTTATATACTATTTAAAGTACAGACTTTTAAAAAAATAGAGCTTGACCTTGTCATACCACAAAATAAAAAAGATTGAAAAAGCCTTATACTAATTTATTTAAATAAAATAATTCTTTTACAATTTGAAGAACATAATAATAATATCCGCATGTATCGCTAAACGTTCATAGGGTAGCGGTAGAGCATTCGTCTTCTGTACGTAATATTGTAAATTCATATATCGCAAGCAGAACTATGGTATTTTGGTTTTTATTATAACTACACTTTTCTTCAAATGGATTTAATTAAAAGTAAGATACTTTTTTGCTATATCAAAGACATTTTCGAAGCGGCTATTTTTAAAATATCTACTTTTGGACACAAAAAATCTAAAATTTCAATCTAGAACCTAACATTTTTTTCCACTCTTGTCATCTTATGGACATTCTCTATGGTATCATTAGGGGAATTATTCAGGAATTGAAATGCTTTAATCTTTTTTATTTGCAATTCTAATAAAAGTTAACATATTTTTTTATGCCAACCACTAAGGGTTTGCTAAATCATACAACTGATTAGAATTTTTTGGATTTTTATTTTTTTTATGGATCATTAACAGAACTATTTGGGAATTTTAAATATTTTTATTTTTATTTTTATTTTTTGCTTTTAATAAACATATTTTATTTATACTTGGACTAATTTTTTTTAATTTGCGGAATTTTAAAACCTTTGTTTTATATATATATATAATTTTATAGAAATATTTTTCTAATTGATGTAAAGTTTAATGAAATTACATTGCCATTTATGTAAGGATATAATATTAATAATATAATAATTTGATTTACTAATTTAAGGATCACGTGTTTTAAAAGATTTGTTTTATTTAAACACTTTTTGAAATTTGCGATTGCACGTACCCATTTGTTCAGTTATGAGTTACTTTGCATGATTTTATTTTTACCTAGCTTGTAACTTTGATACAGTTTTTGTGTAAAAATAACACGATATAAAAAAATGTTTTGCACATGAAAATTTTAAACTCCATTGTAAAGACTATCACATATTGTATCCTATTCTTCATTTAGATATTAAGATTGAGAAAAAAATAATAGCATTCCCATTTTCTGAGAAATAATATAACTATAGATATATTTTCATATTAGAAAAATTTGGATACATTCTTTGCACCATTTGATCAATTTTCTTACCTATCATATAATTAAAAAAGTCAAATGACAAAACGAATAAATGTGACAAAAAAGCTATCATAAAATCGGGCACGTTCCCTTTTTTGAAAATCACAAAAAAGGAAAAAAACATTGTTAATTCTTATTTTATGAGATCATTTAGGTAATGTACTAAAAAAATAATACTAATACTATACTTGGATGTAATTTTTTCTCCAGAAATAATTAGACACAGTATCTTTAAAAAATAATTCTTTTTTTCCTTTTGAAACAATTTTTTGTCAAAAATATTATGAAATATATATTTTCTTTATCTCTAGAATTTTTTCTCTTGATCAATATCAGAAAGTCAGTTTTTATTAAGTGTAAGTTATTTTAGATTTTATTTATTACTATTACTATTAATAAATGATGCTATTTTTTATGTTATCTACATATTGAAAATTCCACTGGCAAATATATTTTACTGATATTGAAACATTGTTATCCAGGTCAAAAATGATAAATAAGTATATAAGAATACACAAAATAATTACAATAATTTGCAGCAATACAAATTGATAACAATAATAGAAAATAATTATAGTAATGTAAAATAATTTAAGTAATGAAAAAAATTAACGAAATGTTAATTTTGTAGAATTCATATAATCATAAACTGGTTTAGTTAATAATAGAGTAATCTAGTGTTATAATAGATTTATCTATTATAGTGTTATAAAAGAGTTATCTAGAGTTTAATTTATAATAGAATATCTTAGATTTTTGGAAATATTTTAAAATTTTCTAAGATATCACTTACAGGCACTTACGCTCTCTGTTTTGCATTTCGGATTTTTCTTTTGGGCAACACAAATGGGGTTTCAGTCCATTCGTTTATCATAAATATAACCAAAATATCTGTTTTAACAGACTGAAAAATAGTGTTAGACTTTTGGTAGGCATATTTATTCATAACATAACTTGATATTCATTCTATTATATATACGGTGACAAATCTTATTTAAACATTCGAAATTGCACTCTCAATAGGTTTACTTAGTTTCTTAGCTTGGCTTTTTTTCAGCTAATGGCTTATTTTCAGCTTATTTATAGTCTCAAACTTTGGAGCTTATGTAGAAAGTTTTATCATCACAACATTCTGCTACAATCTCTGCGTTTTATCATACATACGTGATATTGCTCTTAATTTCTAAGTAAATTCTTTAAAGAAGCACACAAGGTCCAACAAAATTTAATGAGTATAATAAGGAATCACATATAAATTCAACTCTATCTCTATCTTTATCTCATTCAGTTTATTTCAATTTTTCTCTAATTAGAACTTTCTTTCATTCTCTTCTTCACGTTTTATTCTCTCACTAACCTCTTTTGAAAGAATTTGCCTTACAAAACCTACCCCATAAATATTACTCTACGTAATTATTTTATATAAATCAACTATTTTGAAACTATCATTAAATTTTACTCCCAATACCACAGTAACTATTCTTAGGTTTTCCATCGATCTCTTTACAAAATACGCCATATGAAATTCAAATACAGAATAAAGTTAAAAATAGCGGCTGGCCTTTTGCTGAACACTATATAAATGCAATACTTATAGACCGGCTTAACTCAAAATTTTAAACCAAAATAATTGAACCCCCTTAGTTAAAAATATTCAAATTAACAAATAATATTGGTAATATATACGTAACCATTTAAATCAAGAAATAAGGCACATTTATATATAAAATAAAAAAAGACAAACTTTTCACTTCATAAACTACTAAAACTGGTAATTCCTAAAGAAATGTCGAGTGGAAGTTCCATTAAAATGTTATACTAGATTTGGACTCAGAGGCATCCTTACAAACAATCACCTCATCCAGTTCAAGAATAAAAATCTAGTGTTAGTGAAATCTTGATCTACAGATAACGACGCAATCCATCTGCTTTGTTATATCTAGCTATAAAATACGTAGAAACCGGATTTTAGCGGATTATTCATAGGTTTATCATTATATTCTCCTGCTCCCGATCTTCCATGTTTTCATGTTTTTAAGTGAAAAAAAAACACAATTGTAAACTTGTCAGCCGATCGCTAAAATCAAGGTTTTGTGTGCTTTCTACCATAATATGACTTGGCAGACCGATTGTATTTTACTATGCGAATCGATTTTTAACTCATTCTGGAATGTCCGCCTTGAACTCCATGAGGTGATTGGCTATGCTGCTGCTTCCCGATCTAATTATAATGTACTAATTTATTTTCAGTTTAAAGTCCATGTTTCGCATTTACAATATAAAAATTCTTCAAGCAATTAATAATCTATCAACATCTAGATGCAGAGTCCCATATTACAACAAACTTCTTTTTTTTATTGCTTTCATCTCGTAAAATTCATAAACTCTAAAACACAGACCGCATCTCATCAAAAAAATATCCACTCGTTCCGTCCAAGACAAGCCATATAGCATCATCTTTTCATTTCCGATCCCGAAAACCTCTCCCATGACTGCTTCATGCAGAAAATTTTCTAATGTTCATTACTGTCTCCTTTTAAAGAAAAAAAAAATAAAATCAATAATCATTAATACTTGAAAAGTAATAAATTTAATCCTTTTGGTGAACATATTTGACAAACATCAGTATCTAAAAATTTTTTGTATTTAAAATTATTTCTAATTAATAAATGTTACACATCGACAAATATTTTTTTCGGAAATGAAAAAAAGAACTACATATTTATACGGCATTATACGACAGATAGCGTTAGTGTTTAACATTTTATATGATATTTATTTAATGAAGATATGGACACTGAATTTCAGATTCTAAGTGAATATACAGATATCTTCATTGACAGTATGCAAATGTAGGCAAACTAGAATAAATCAATTCTTATTTGAAATGCTAATAAGCATAGTATTATCGTCGCTCTATCGACAGTTAAATTAAGAGTTGACCCACATGTGTCACTGTGAATGATTGTTGCTAAATTTTTCCAACATTATGGTCTTTCCCTTCGAAAATATTATTTTGACACATTTTAGAACTAAAGGAAATAGTGACACCGGTAATTAAATTATTTGGTTTATATAATTTTGAGTAAAGAAGTTTATATCACAAATATATTGTAATGGAAGTGTTTAACGAGTATAATACATAATAAAAATAATTATTTGTTTAAGATATTTTTAACATTAAGGCCCCTGTCCTCGCTCGAGGAAACGCTCGCGAGCTAATGCTATTCCTATGGGGAAGCATTTTTCTAATAACTCTTTCGCATTTTGACATTTTTGAATAATTTTCTTTGCATTGGACAGCTGAGGTGCATGCCGACAGCGCATCTTTTTTACTTTTTCGATTTTGGTTGCAGATATTTTTTACAAAGTTAGTTTCACTTTCAAAACCGGTTTCGAAACTGAAAGTGCTTTTTAAAAAATATATCTGCATCCAAAATCGAGAAAGTAAAAAAGGTTCGCTGTCGGCATGCACCTCAGCTATCGAATGCAAAAAAAAAAAAAAAAAAAAAAAAAAAAAAAAAAAAATTCAAAAATGTCAAAATGCGAAAGTTATTAGAAAAATGCTTCCCCATAGGAATAGCATTAGCTCGCGAGCGTTTCCTCGAGCGACACAGGGGCCTTAAGCATTAATCAACACTATAAATATTTATTTCCAAAAACGCAATTTACTATCAGAAATAAATAAAATCTTATTTGTGTACGTGATTTTAAAAAAAAGCATTGATTTTAAATTTACATACAATAATATTGTCTATTTGTGTACAAGAAAGCTTTATTTTAATATACTTTTACATTTATTTTTTATTTTTTGTTATATATATATATATATATATTGAAATTAATATAAACTTTTTATGTATTTTATATTATACTTTAAAAACAAAATAGTGAATAATTTATCTTTAATCAGAGATTTTTTGCGGAGAAAATATGAAACTAAACTACGAATGAAATCTTGAATTTAAAACTTGTTCTATTCATTCTTGTACTTTAACATTTTGTTCTATCAAAATTCTAAAAGTTACTAAACATTGTAAATACAGAGATCTAAATTTTGTAATATTTTGTTTTCAACTCTTTCCAACATAGGTAGATAGTGTACATGACTTTAGTTTGAACAGTTGTTTAACTTTTTTTTTAAAGCTGTAACTCCATAAATACAGTCAGATTAGAATTAAATTTTGTATGATGTTAATTATTACACTACGGTTGCTACTGGAAATTAGATTTGTTCTATTTCTAGTTTATGTACATAGTCAGTCAAAATTGTTCCGTTACATAACGCGCAATCAGAAAAATAGTGCATTTAATTGCAACTATTCAAACATATTGAGACATTTATGCATTAATGATGCTCATTAAAATATGCATTCTATGGAGTAGGGGATGCAAATAATTCATTATTCGGTTACCGGACCTTACAAAAATTTCCAATAACCAAATTATATAAAAACGAAAATTTGTTTAAAGTTTATTTTAACAGCAATACACTAAATATAAAGAATCATAGATACATTGCAATGACTTAATATTAGTTGCTATAGAATAAGATTTTACTGCATGTATCATTTATTTACAGTGGTATACAAACGATTTCTTATACAGTCTTTATCAGAATTATTGAATGTTATTGATTATTGCAGAAAGTTCATTTATAGTTATGGTATACCCTTTAATTGTAAGTACATTTTTGCAAACTATACTGTTTATGTAAATGCTCTAATTCATGTACAATGCTAAACAAAAGCAATATTAAAATATTCTGCGAATTGTTTTAATCCATAGACCATTATATTACCGAATTATTATGTGTGACCCTTTACAGAAATGATAAATATTTTGCACCACTTGCTATACTGCAATCATGTTATTGTCCTCCACAGCTATTCATATCAATGTCTAATAATATCAATGCATAATCTAAAAATATTATTATATTTCTAATATAATAATATTTTTAGAATACACAACAAACGATTTTCCGTCATGCAACACAATACAACGGAATGCTTTTCCTATCCCTGCACGTGTAACTATGTACAGGTTGTTCCAGAAAGGACTCCCCAACTTTGAAATGACATAATTTCCAAACAGCAAGAGATAAAAATGTGAAACAAGTTGAATGTTATACAGATAGGTCAGAAATTTCTTATACATAAATTAAAAAAAAAAATATTTTCAATATTGGACACGAGAAGGCGCTGCAATCACAAAGCTGTGTCTTTGAAATAGTTCCTGAAAGTGAGCTGTTTGAACTGAGATAAAAATTACATTACAATGGCTTCGATATGGTTACCTTTTGCAGCAACAACATGACGCAACTTAAAGGTAAAGTTTGAAATCACTTGTTGCAAAACTTCTAGTGAAATGGATGCACTTTCCTCACAGATGTGGTGTTCAAGCTGTTCCAACATTTGGGGATTCTTGGAATAAACAATGCCTTTCAAGTAACCCCACAAAAAGACTCTTTTACATGTGTTAGCAATGAAACAGACGCACGAATGAAATTTCTGTACTTCAGAGTACCATTTAAAGCTCCATATGCTTGTGCTGCCCCCTAGTATCTAATATTGGAACTATTTTTTTCAAATTGGTGTATATGAAATTCTGGACCTATCTGTCTAACATTCAACTTGTTTAATATTTCTATCTCTCACTGTTTCGAAATCATACCATTTCAAATTTCGGGAGTCCTTTCTGGAACACCCTGTAGTTGTCAAGCTCTAGACCACCCAAAGAATACATATAAAATGTTTTATGTTTCAAATGGTGTAACATTCTCTATACACACAACACATGATCACCTCCCATTTGCATTGGAAATATGTCAAAATCATTTGAGTGTAAATTAATTAAAAACTAAAAACATTTAACGTTCAATATCGAACCTGCTATAACAAATATGAACAACGCACATCAATAATATAAATATTTGAATATTCACACGAGTTAGAGCACAGACAGGCAGATGGAGGAGGGACAGCAGGCAGATGTTAGCGAGCTAGAGAACAGAAAAAGTAAAAAAAAATTTTATGACTATGTTAGAAATTTGAGAAGATATTTAAATGAAATATTTCAAAGAGACTATGGAAGAATATATAAAAGATTAATTAGAAGATATAACTTTACATTTAAAATTTTCAGTGTTAAATAAGATTATATTATATATATATAAAATATTAAGATGATTTCATGTAAACATCACGATAATTATTTCTATTTTTTCCCTTTTCATTTTTCTATACAATTTAGTAAATTTGTTTTGCCTTGTTTTTGATCTTTTTTCTTCATTTAATTTTAGTTTTATGTGTGTTAGTAGCCCCAAATTCGTATTATTTTGCTTTTTCATGGCAAATACGAAGATTAAACCACACACTTCATTAGTAGTTCCAAAGTATTTGGGGCCTGAAGATTCTGCTTTGTTTCTACAAATTCCATTTTTATTCAATTTATTTATTTATTTTTTCCTTAAATTTTTAATGCGGTGTAAATTGTTAACTTCAATCATCATATATTGTAATACAATTAACGGTTATATATATAAATTAATATGAAAAAAAATTTGATTGTACTTTGCCTTTAAAATTACACAAAGTAAATACAAAATACTATTTGTCGAAATACAAAAGAAATAATAGAAAACATAAGTACTAGTATTAAATAATATTAAATTATCCTTATGTAACTAAATTACCTATCTCAGTGTTTAATTATTACTGGAATATGGCTTCAATTAAAGGTTACATTATGTTGTATCGCGTGATTTTGTGTTATTTATATTACTGATAACGAACTTTAAATTACTTCGAAAACTTTAAAACTTCGTTTGAATATAATTTTTATGCGGTTTCTAACTACTAAATTAACTTGTCTGAATTTTTTTATTGTTTTTATACTAGTATTGAAGTTTGAAAACATATAAAAAAGATTATTCAAGGGAAACTGTAAATTTATTGACTAAAAATAGCACTAGATAGTGCTTTTTGCTGAAAGAGCAAAAGCAAATGGCCCGACAGAAATACGAATGGCACTTTTTAGTGTCAGCTGTAAAATATGGTACAATGGACATTTTGAATGAAATCATTTCATTTGTTGGAATTTCATATACTACTAAGGTAATAAAATTTCTCAGTTTTAAATAAAACGAATTTTGTTGATCGAAAAAGGAATTTATTTTATTAATTTAGTACACATTTAGGTCAATGTATTTTATTTTGAGAAGGTTTCCTGACTTTGAATTAAATTACAATTGTTTTTATTGATAGAGACTTTGTGCGTTTTATAATCCAAAACTCTCCCAAATACTATATTGTCTAACATTGTCTATATTGTCTAAACATAATATTGTCTAACAGTTATTAATATATTTTTCAAATATTTGAAAATGGTCCTCTCTTTTTATAATCAAGCGTTTCAAAATACACTTAGATTTTCCATAAATTAGCATTTGCTACTGTGGCTTGATTACTATAAAACTGATAGGTTTTATTGGGTTTATTGATTATTTATATAGCTTATAACTCATAATTAACATTTTTATATATCTACCCTATATATATAAAATGTTAGTGAAACGAATTTATGAAACGACTGATTGTATTTTTTTGCTATTTCTCTTAATGTAGGGCATATTTAACATTGAAATTAACATCTAAAAACCGTATTGATCTGCGGATCTGTTATAATTTAAAAACTTGTACTGAAAATATGTACTGTTATAATTAAAAAAAATTAATTAGTTTTCCAAATATTAATTTTTTTAATTTAATTACTTTTCTGTAGTAACAATCTGTAATAGCAACAAAATTATTCCCTTTTTTGGAAAAAAAAGAAACAACAGGTAAAAACTTTAAGATGTCTTCTTTTTTTTCAAATTTAACTACCTAAAGTCAAATTTTCTTTTTGTGGTAAAAAGTGAAATTATTTAACTGAGAAAGAAAATTTAAAATAAGAAATAAATCATTGCGTGTCAAATGCAGAAAATAAGTTAAAAAAAGTGAAAATATTTATACTTAAAAAAATGTATGAAAACATTAAAATGTTAAAATTATTACACGCTAAATACATTGAAATTGGATAATTATGTCATATTTAAATTGTCTAAACATTAAATATCGTCATAATTAAAATGAATATTAATAAAAAATAATAATAACTATAAAAATTAATATTGTACTTATGAACAGTATCCCAGTGATGTAAAATTTTATAAAAAATCGATTTTTATTGCCTCGAACCTAAAAGAATAAAAGGTGCATTTCTTTATAGCTTATTAGCTAGAAATGAATACTAACCTACTAAGTTATTATTTTAAATGTAAATGAAATTTTATGTAATCGTCTGCATGTGGTAATTACAATAAGCAGTATTCATGTGACATAACAATTGGCAAAAATGCAGTTTTTATAGCTTCGAACGAAAATGAAGATTACGATCCATTGTAATGTCGCAGGAATATTGCTCATTATTACACTTGAAAAACTTTCAATGTTAAATATTAAATTATATTTGAAAATCTCAACTTATCACGCTCCAAATTTTTTTACGTTTAACAATATATGGTAAATGCACCAGTAGTGGGCTTTTTAAGGACATTTATCTAATTATTATTAAAGTATTAGTGAATTTAAATATATATATATATATATTTTAGCCTAGTCCTTACCTTTATGTATCAGAATAAACATTCAAATTTTTAAATATATTATTTTGAAAAAAAAAAGAAAAATAAAAAATGTTACATTCCTCTTTGTTCCAGTAGTGGTCCAAGTAAATTTCTGATGGTCATGTAGGGCCCCCTAGAAATGGACCTCTCCATTCCTGAGTTTAATGCATACTGTACCGAAGTTATATTTTTTTTTACATTTCTACACTTAAATATACAGAATAATAAAATCACATTTAGAAGTTTTGATGATTACGTAAAGTAATTTTAGCCTCTATTTAGTTTTTTCGTATAGTCTGTAAAACACTCTTCTAGCTCAAAGACTATGAGAATAATACAGTTGTCCTTTTACCTGATAACAGATAAGAGTTCCAGCTAATCAGCAATTAGTTTGTTATCTGACAGGGGTGAGTAGAAAACTTGTTTTTCAACTTTGAAAACTGGTGGCCCACTACTAGTACACTTATCCTATGTACTAGTGAATATTAAAAGAAAAAATAAGTTTTAAAGAAATAAATATTACATGAAAAATGCATTTAATAGTGAAAGCTACGTCATATGTTAAAGCGATACGTTTAAAAGATTTCCATTCCGGAGAATTTTAATGGTACGTCACATAGTATAAATGTAGGTCCTTTTATTTTGTATGAATTAGTATTCAATAAATAAATTTTAAAAAACCCGAGAGAAATTCGATGTACGGAGTTTCGTTATAGAGAGACTCGACTATATTTGTAATTTTTTTTTTCAATAATATCCGATCTTCCTACCGTATACAGCTGTATAATAATCTTGAAAGGTTTTTTTCTACTTTTTCTTACATACATGAAAAATGTTGATCAGTTATCATTAATGATAACTTTTTAAATACATCCGTATTACTAGAAATTTTATGAAGTATGTTAAAAACACGTACTAAAAAAATTATATTTACACCATGAATAGCACGTGTTTTTTATGAATAGCGCATCCATAATTAAAGCAATGTAAAATAAATGAATAGCCTCCGTAAGTGATTTTAATAAAAACATGAATTGATCCCTATTTGTAAAATTATGTACTGTCTTAATCCTTAATCAAAGGTAGTTGCATCACTATGTGATTTTTTATTTATTTTATTTCATTTGATCATATTTTTTGAAACGGAATAACATGCAATATATTGCTGCTATATGTAAGAAACGCATATACATTCGTAAACATTTTCAGGTAGATATGCCGAAAAAAAAGTAGTGGCATTAAGATGCCTCGGGTTTTTGCAGTTACGTTTCACAACAAACAATGTAAAACATTGCGTAATATATACTCACTTCGCAAATATATTCAGTTTTTATTAAAAATAATAATTAATTTATAATTAGACATTATAAAAAATAATTATTATACTTCATCTATCTCGTTTCTTATTTAACCCGTCAGTAGTCGCTTGTCGGTCTTTTCGCCGCCCGTATAACTTATCTTCTCTTAACTTATATCACATTACAAATACAACAGAGATCTACCATGTAGCTGACTTTGAAGGTTTCTCGACCACCTTAGTGAAGTAACAGGACACCTCTGTTTTTCTTTCAGGTACATTTTTAGGAACAAAGTTGAAATCGGTGAAAATGTCTACGTAAAAATCACTAATGTGAGATCATTTTTACTTTTTCCAATTACTCCAGATCTCATGAATAAAATTCATAATTTAAGAAAACTGCAAATTTATGTCTTCTTTGTAATGTTATTTTCATATATAGGTGAAAAATATTTCTTATTTTACATAGTTGGTGTACGGGGGGCCAGCGGCGAAAAGACCGAACGCGACTAATGACGTTGTAAAAAAAGTCGCGACTACTCGCGGGTTAAGCAATTAAATTTTAAAGTTTCGTGCAACAGAGAAAATGAAAATTCAAATAATGAATCATAAGAAGATGAAATTAGTTACTTCATTTATCGGCAGATATTCTAATAAAGAAAGCATGTGTTCAGAATGCATTTGTCTTAAGTATCGAGGTAGCTATTTTTTAGTCTTCTTTAGATATCTAAAAGGCTAATGGAACATAAAACATGAAGCACTCATGCGCAGAATGTAGTTTACGAAAAAAATGGAAACCTCTCAGAAAATTACACTAATTACTGCCGTAATTGACTTACTCCATAAAGAAATTTGAAATTCCTGAAAATAAAATGTGAAATGTTTCAGTATAAAGTCCTAAAATCAGGATAAGTTGCTATGATTAAAGGATTTATATGATACATATTTATATAATGGGTTCTGGGATACAAAAAATCTTCATACTTTCTAAAAATATGTTATTGTTTAAAATTTTCTTTGTTATTTTCTGCTTATAATAACACTTCAGTTATGTATTTATCTTAGCCACTTACCTTATCAATACTTTTGAAATAAAAAATTAAATAGTGCCTAATATTTTACAGAATTTTTAATCTTCTATCATCTTTTTTTTTTCAAAATCAATCATGATTGGAACATGATATGGTTTGGTTTGGTTTGTTTTGTATTGGTCTATTATCTACTCTAGAGATATAGGCCCTGGGGGATATTCGTGGGGGTTTTTCTAAGGGAGCCTAACCCGTATTTATGCAAGGTTCGGAGAAAACTACGAAAACTCTGAATGGTTAGGCCGACGGCAGCGATTGGGTTCGAAACCAGCACCTGCCGTCTACCACTTGAGAGGTCAGAATCTCTCGGCCACTGGTGGGGCCGATCGGAAAATGGATGACCGTACGGGGTACGGTCAAATCATGATTTGAATGCACATATTGCACTTATGAGGTACGGGCATATTATGTAAACGGTTAATATAAACAGGAATTATTATTTATTTATTCATTTATTTCAAAATCTAGCTTTTAAGTGACACTTCTTATGGAAATGAGATCTACTGAAAATGCGTCTTTTTTCAGAATTTTAATAACCATTTTTCCTATTTAAAGTGTTACAGGTCTAGAACAGTTAAGCATAAATGGTTCAAACCGGAACAAGTCTTTTTTCAAATGATTTACTTTAATTTTTCAGCAAATTTGTAGAAAAAAAATCATTTGAAAGTACGATTTTTTTAAATTGCATATTTTTGTTTGTATTTAAATTAATATTTATATATATTTATATATATGGTGAATCAAAATAAAAGATTATATATTGCTACTTATTTAAATGAAAAATAAAATGTATGTATATTAATTCGAGTTCTAGGAATTTTAAACTATCTCGTCTTTTTAATAAATTCCACATTGTTTACAAATGATATCGTTAACCATCACAATGAAAATAAAATTTTAACTCAATAAATAAAAATAATTTTAAAAGGCTTCCAATACCCACTTAATGAAGATACAGACACTGAATTTTAGATTATAAATGAATAGATGGATATCATCATTTACGGTATGCAAATTACGGCAGATATGCGAATTAGAATAAATCAAATTTTATTTCAAATACTGATAAGTACCGCATTATCTCCACTCTAACGATTGTGGAATTCAGAGTTGACCTACATGTGTCACTAGGAATGATGGCCAGATTAATGCTGAAATTTCCTTACGTAATGGTACTTCCTTTCGAAAATTTAATTTTGAATCATCGCAGAGTTAACGGAAATAATAAGACTGATAATTGCATTCATTGGTTCATAAAACTGTGAATAAAGTAGCTAATTTCATCAATAGAAATTAACGGAAGAATTTAACGATTGCAATACATATTTTAAATGAATATTGACATAAAGTATTTTCTCATATTAATAGTTAATTAATACTATGCGACAAACATTTATTTAAAAAATCGAAATCAATTATATATAGTACCTGTACCCTATATGGACACCCTAAGGTAAATGAATTTTTTTCATCCCCGTATACACGTCATAGGACTCCAAAAATGTATGTCCACTATCCTTGGACTATTGGCTATCATTATAAAAATTAGAGACCTTGTAATTATTCTGGTTTAATTTAAATCATAAAAACAAAAAATGTTTATAAGTGTCCATATAAGGAACTACCTGTCCCTATTATGGACAGGTATTTCCTTATTCACTTTCTACACAGTGTGTATGGAAGAGCCACTTTTCTAAGGGATTTTAGAGGAGAGGGAATAAAAAAAATGTATCTTAAAGTATTCGGAAGAGGAGGGGGAACAGTAAATATATCTTAAAGTATTCGGAAGAGGAGGGGGAACTGTAAATATCTTCAGAACATGCATTTTAGAAAGGGGGGGTCATTCTTGGTTTTTACCCTTCGAATACCCATGCCTCTCAGTTACTAGTAAATATTATGAAATAATATTGTTGGTTTTGTTTAGCTTTATTGCATCTATCTGCGCATTTACATCTGTTATTACTCAGTCCTCACAGCATGGACAAATAGAAACTTTTTCACCATGGGCAGTAAGTCCCACATAATCCTCATGAACATATCTGCCACATGTGATGCATGGCCGCATGTTTGAAAAAACATCAATACTACAAAAACAGGAGTACCAGCTCTCCTTTGTTGAGAAGTAATAACATTGGTATCTACGATGTCGCAAACAGATATCCTACTGGGGGGGGGGGGGCTTCTTTTTATTTTTCTGCAAGGGTTTTTTGGAGGAAGGTTTTTAGGAGATTGTTCAAATGACATCTTGTTGAACAAGGATTTTACCACTTGATGCTTTTTCAATTTATTTCTTGGAAACGTTGAATTTTCTTCTTTCTTACAGTTGTAGTCGATGGGGTCATAAGCTGTCCATATTGGGAACCGGGTGTAGTTTTACTAAATCTTGTAACAAATGAAAAAGCAAAATATGCACTAACAATCGAAAATTTGTTTTATTAGCTTTCTAAAATACTCCATTTTTCAACGTTTAATGTAATTTTATCATATCTAATGAGAATTTAAGCTTACAAGTAATTAAGATCAGCACATCTCGAAACAACAAGTTTCCTCCTAAATGGCGAACAACGCGCTTTTTTACAATTTCAAGTCTTAATTATCTTTTCAACTGCTTTTCTTCGCGAAAATGTTAAGCCATCTCTCGATCAAAATTATTAACTTTAAAAATATTAGGGGTGTCCATATTGAGAGCCCTGTCCACATAAGGTACAAATACTTTATATATACAATTTTTCGATCTAAATCAAGCACTAAAAGTTAGTACAATAAATACTGAAATAAGTAAGAAAACAGAGGAAGAAAATATATGTTAATTCCTTGTGAAGAATGTTCAATGTATATTAACAGTTTCTATAACTTTATGTACATGCAAAAAGTAATGTATTCAAATAACGGGAAAAAAATTAAAGAAATGTTTCTAGAAATCTCCATAGATTTGTTAAAAATTTCCTAAATTAGACTACTAAATATGACATTTCATTGCAGTTTTTTCATTCATTTTATTTTAGTTTATTTAGTTTCACTTTAACCGAAAACGCTACGATCTTTAACATAAACAATTGTAGTATTTGAGTACAATTGAGGACTTGATATTAAAAACTCGTATTATGAAAAAAAAATCATTTTTATATACGTCTACCCAGTTAGTAAACATCATGTAGTTTGTTTAGTGTTGTTTTAACATCGTGCAAGTTTAGTTTATTTTCAAAACTTGCCTTATTAAAAACTTTGAAGAAAAAAAAAAAAAAAAGGTCTACTATTTTTTTTATTCCTGGTTGAGTCAAGTATTGCCAACTTAACTTACGTTCTTTTTTGTTATTATTTCTGTCTTGATCTAAAATGAAATGTCAATGCAAAAATGAAAAATTTCTATTATATTTATCATAAAATGTATATTGCATATTGGCACTTTATAGAATGCAAGACAAGAAACTTGATAAAACTAGGATCTTTTGCAAAAAGTGAAAAACTTTAAGTGGAATTGAGAATACCCCCCCTCCAATGTGAACTGAGATTTTCAGTTCATATGAGTGCGATGTTTATGTTAGTTCTAACAAGAAAATTGGAACATGTAACCACATGGAATATGAAAGAACGTGGGCGTTGCGATGACACAAATTATTTGGAAAATACCTTGCAATACCTTGTTTTGATTATCAGGTAAATATTGATTATTAGGCTACACAACTAGGTTACACAAGTTCTACTAGGCCACACAAATTACATTTTGCCGTACATTTAAAAAAATGAAACTATTAAATATTTTGTCTTGAAAGGAAGCATAAAAATAAATTATAATTTGTAGATTTTCACAATATATATATATATATATATATATATATATATATATATATATATATATATATATATATATATATATATATATATATATATATATATATATATATATATATTCCGTTATGAACGCATCTTTGTAAATAAAAAAACACACATATTTTCAGAAGAAAATATAAATCATGAGGTTAGTAATTAGGGGTAGAATCATGATTATTTAAATAAATAAAATATATTATCATTATTTCACAAAAATATCTGAGAAGTATTTGAAGAGTAAAATTGAAATATTTCCACGAGAAAAATGAAATTTAAATATTTTGACGAATTTGAGAAAAATTTAATATTGTGTCATAATTTTTCTATTCTGATTTCCACTTGAAAACGGAAAATAAAATAAATAGCTTAGCGGGTTTTTTATATTTTTTAAAGGAGACATTACGTCATACTGGAAATATAATGAACAAAAAGCAGATAAATATGAAGACTTTTTATATTAAGGCTATTGAAAATAACTGCAGGATTTTTATTTCAAACCGTAAAATAACGTTAATTTATTAACATGTTATTTGAGAGCAAAAAATACATTTTAATAGAATACTTTATGAAGATTGGTCGGAAATGGCGTATATTTTTGTGCTCATTCATTTTAATCATACAAAAGTTTCACGATTTATTTTATGAAATTTTTAAAGTACATTTTTATGAAAATTATAGTATAATTTAAATAACATAAAATTTGTGAAAATTCATTTTTTTGCATTCAATTATAAAAGTATTTTTCAGTGTTAAGAATTCAAATACACAATTTTTTCTTATTATATAAAATCATTTACGCAGGCAATATTTAAATATTTTAAAAATTTAAGGTTTTTTTTTGTAAAGTGGCAACACAAATTAATTGTTATCTTTATTGTTAAATTAGTTATATGAAGTGTTACACTAATTCAAAGGTTGAAAATTAACCAAATGAAACATATTTACTATTAAGCAGTATTTACTTTAATGTTATTTTTAATATGTTTGCTATTTAAAAACAATTTATGGAATTTGGCTGAATTTACATTTGTAAAATTAAAATGCGCCAAAATATAAAATAACGTTTTTATTTATTAAAGTTGCAAAAATAATATTAAAAAATATGTTGTTACTTTCAAATATTGATCTTATGAAAAATTTGCTGAAAAATTACGAATCCAAACAAAAGATGGCTTTTGCTAGTATATTACTCATTTTCGCTTATATTACCTATATCCGCTACAAGGGCTGTACAGTAAATGAAATATTTAAAGAGTTTATTTTATAATACTATAATACAGAAATAATCGGATTTTATATAAGACCGAAAACAACATTTATTAAATTGAACTTGGAAAAAAATTGAATGTAGGGGATAAAAAAACGAAAAAACAAGTACAGTAGCGCAATAACATAATAATACTATAACAAACTCAACTTAAATTATAAAATGTATATTTTCACGTTTATACGGAAACCTTAGTACATGAACCAGTTATCTGTAATTGTTTTAATTTTTTATATAAATTTTTTTTTTTTTAAATAAACATAACATTTAATCTATAATGTTGCACTTTACTAAAATTAGCAAGTATTATATCATAAATTTTAAATACTCGGTTTATTTTGCTGCAGTTTTCATCATAAATTTTCTCATTTCCAGTAGATTTTTTTCTTTATAGTAGTCTCATAATTAGTAACAAAAAACTGAAATGTAATTCACAGTTATCCCAAGTAAATTTTATAATGCACTATTCACCTTTGCGGATATACTGACCTGTAATCATTACATTTTTTCTTATACAGATATTAGTTATACAGATTTTAAATCGTATCAACATAAGTCCAACAGTCACCCCTCTTCATTTTTTTATGTCAAATGTTATATCTATTCTGTTTAAAACATTTCAAAAATATGCATTAAAATATTTAATTGCTATAAAGGACGTCAAATACTAATAAAACATTAAAAGATCTTAATAATTTTTACATGTTTCGATTGAATTTACTCAATCATCATCAGAAAAACAAAATACAAATAAACACAAAGATGTAGTAAATTCAATCGAAACATGTAAAAATTATTAAGATCTTTTAATGTTTTATTAGTATTTGACGTCCTTTATAGCAATATAAATATTTTAATGCATATTTTTGGAATGTTTTAATGGACGTATAAGAAAACTTCTATTTATAATTAATGTATTCTGTTTAAGTTTAGACTTTTGTGTCATTTTATTTTCTTGCTTGCTATTCTTTTTCATTTTCAAATCCTATAAACAAGTTTTTTTAAGTTTCATTGTGTTCATTTATTAAAAGTATTCATAGTATCAATTGAAATAAGCTTGGTTGATTGAATGGGGGACATTACGTATATTTTTACAAAAAAGAACAGAGAAAAATGCTGCATATGCTTAATGATATAAAATTCCTCGAAATATCAAATGTTATCTTAATATTACATTAATTATTATTACATAATATATTTCTTATTACATTTCATTATATCATCTTAAGTATGTCAAAGAAGAAAAGCCGTTTTCATCACCTTTTATTACTTACCCATCATACGTAGTATAGGGTAAGTCTTGCAATCGTTTTGAAAATCGAAAATTTTTTTTGACGGATTTACACGTTTTAGATAGTGGAGATTCCGAAAAACATATTTTTAGAAAAAAAAAATTGCCGTCCGTCCGTCTGTGTGTCTGTCTGTCTGTCTGTAACCGCTCTATCTCCCGAACAAATTGAGATAGAGATTTGAAATTTTGTATGTGCTTAGTATGTAAAAATGGGACGAAGCCTATTGAATATCAGTTACCTTGATAATCCGGAACTATTTTTTCCGGATTTTCGAAATATTCGTTCTGATGAAAGGTATATAAAAATTTTCGAATTCTTTTATTTTAAGGAGTGCACGTAAAAGGCAATAAAATAACACAAATTTTGCATAAAAAACGAAGTCAATCAGATTATTAGTTGTAGAGATATTTCTAATCCTATTTTCCACATTCTTTGATTTTTCATGACCCTGTATTTCATTCAAATTTCAATTCAAAGATATCTTTCAATTGAAAATGAGATACCTAATTCGACGCAATAAACCGTTAGGGAATATGATTATTATTTTTGGAGTTATAAGGATGTTTCTTTTACGCAATTCAATGCTACTTGAATAGCTTGGCGTTTCATAAAATTTATCGAAATTAGTTCATCAGAAATTCATTAATAGAGCATGATTATGTGTTAAAAATACTTAAATATACGTTTATATTTTGTTTTCGAATCGTAATGCATTTTATAAATTGTTTACATACGTTATGTCTTTATATATTATGCTATGCATCTTCATGATGGGTAAGTATTACGATGGCCTCCAACGACTAGTTTTCATATCGTTAGAGGTTATTAAAACAATACTCACAGTTTATAATCAAGACATTGTGGACTATTATGAAACATTAGTTATTACATATTTATAAGGAATAATAAACCACTTATTGACATTACAACAACACATCATCAGCAGTCATTAGCACTGATATACACATGCCAGTTTGACAAACAATAGTGATTGAACTAGAAACAGCCATTTCTGATTTAACTGGTAAGTAACTATCATGTTGCATGCGTGACCATTCATCAAACGTGGATCGGAAGTTTGAATCTAAAATGATATTACAGATGATGCATTATTGGATGTATTACTTTTTATAGAAAAATAGACATATTTCTATTAATGTAAGATTATTATGCAGAATTATATATATTTATGTGTTTAATAAGTATTATTCCAAAAACATATATTATTTAACATTTTAGAATAGACTGATTGTCAAATTTAACTGAAAATTAGATTTAGTTAAAAAAAGAATTCTATAAGGGCATACATATAATGTTTTTCATTTAGAACAGGATTTTGCTTTTATTTTAGCGCGATATTGAAAAAACGGATGTCCTGCTTATATATATAAGGGATATTGGAGAGAATTGCCCCACTGTTTATTAATGATTTTTTAATTTTTAAATATTAAACATGGTATAAAGTTTTATGCATCATATTATTTATTATACAATCAGTTCTTATAAGAAATATTTCTATATAAATGACTTGAACAAGACATACAAGTGACTTGAAATAGTGTCACGACTATCCGTAAATAATAATTCTAATTCTTAAAAAAAAGAAAAAAAAGATTGAAGCAATAATCATGTTTAAAAATTACGTTTGCTGTTTAGTCAAATAGCACTGGTCATGAAGATAAATGATTACCGATTAGGTCTATGTCTGCAAACATGCTTATTTTCTGGTGATTTTAGTAAGGTAATATTATCAAATGCACCAGAATTTGTATTTGGATAAGATCTTAGATATAATTATTACAGAACAGATATAAAAGGTTTTTTTTTTATACAAAAATTGTAAAAAAAAATAACTCTTATATTTTGATAAGGAATTTATGCATCAAATAGAGATGTTAGTTAAGAGGATATTGATTTAATACCTGCTAACATAAAATACCTGCTAATTAGAATAACCTAAAATGTTTTTTTTCCGAACAATTGCTTACTCATAAAAATCTTAGTGTAAAATGAAATCGAATATGAATTCTAACCATTCACACCTTCAATAGAAAATTTCGAATGTAAATTCATTTGGGAATGTAAATTCACAGGGGATTCATGGGAGCTCTGCCCACCCCCCTCAAAAAGTATACTTTTTTATTTAAAAAATATCATAATGTGCATTTATTCAAATTTTCAGAATATGGTTACATAACAACATGATCAATTTAACGCATCGAATTTCTGAAGCTTTTTATGATTTTTTTTTCTTATTAATATTTATGTAATAGAAAAATTCTCGATTGCTGTTTGTATGAATTTGAATATTACATAAAATGTACTAAAAATAGTAATTTGCAAAGCTGACGTTGAGACTCCTGTTCTAGAGATTTACTATTAAATATTTCCTTTTAATATGGCGCATTAATAAGCCTGTTTAGTTGGAACCTCAAGTCACAAGAGAAAAATTCCTTTTTAAAGAGAATTTTGTGAGTGAAAGCGTAGTTCTACTGCAGCGAAAGGGTGATTTATAATTTAATATAATAACCCGTTAGAGACAAGCTAGGTTTTCATAGGGTTTCAGGTATTTTTATGTTCTGATTTAAAAGCCTTTATTCAATTTTTCTTTGTCTCCTTGTCCTGCTTTTCTGACCCATGGACTGGTAGCGTTACGTGTCGCATAGTTTGATTTTTCATGTATTTATATGGATGAAACTTTTCTAAATACCTTCCTAAAGTTTTTCGATAAATGTACAAGTTCTTTTACAGCCGCATGAGAACAAATTTTAAGACAGTTGCTTTTATTTATTTTTAGTTCTATCCAGGTATTTCCACTTTTTGTACGTACCTAGTGTATGTAATATTTAAATGGAAAAAAAGATTTAAAAAAAATCATTACTTTCCAATTTAAATTTCATTACATTTTTCTTTTATAGTTGATATCAATTTTTCACATCCATTTTAATGAGATTTGAAAAAATTGTCATCTCGCCGTTTTACTGCAGCTTTAAAATGTAGAATAAAATTACATTTATTCCTTTATATATATAACTATTAGCCCTTCATTATGCATAGTATTTGAAAAAAAAATGAAAAACTCTTTATTAAAGCAGGCTTGACCATATGGTCAATCATCCCTAAATCAAGTCTGCTTCCATAGATATAATATTTGAAGAATTTCTGAAGAATTAATTATTGTGTTAAGATTGAATTACTTTACAATCTTTCTACCTAGAATGAAAGCACAATGTTTCTGCATTTTCTGATACCAACTTACCTTAATTTTAAAGATATATAACATCTGAGTAAAGCATGCGAACTATTTAAAAAAACACATATTTCAGGTTCAAAATGCTGCAGAATTGATTTTTCACAACTATTTCTATTATCTGTATGTAACAAAGATAGGTGGTTGAGTATTCCTGTAACTTTGGCTGATACGTAATGGTAAAAATCAGATTTAATTTTCATTTTATTTTATTTGTCTTTTTATTTTTTTTATGTAAAATCAACTGTGGCACGGCCCAAGCATATCCTGTCACCCAATCTCTCTCCCTGCACACACGCACACACATGTATATATATGCATGTACATATAAGAAATACTTCAGTGTGATCACGGAAGACCATCTCTTGAAATGACGGAAGGACCGTACCATAGCAATACACCTCTGGACAATCTAAATTTTTCACATCCTCTTTTAAAAACAATTAACGTATATCTCCGTCGTGGTCGGCATCAAAAGGCAGATGGAGGAGTTAATTGAAGGTTTCTCCAAAAATGAAACATACAAGAACACAGGGAGGCAACAAAATCTTTATTTCTGAGCGCTTTCAATGGCTAATCAACACATCTTCAGTCTCCACAAATTTATAATAAATAAGAAATGTTCTTAATTCCCTTATGTCCATTAAAGAGAATGGACGAAATCAAATAAGCCATTTGTTGTGAGTACGTTTCACCCCCAAAAAATAAGAAAAACACAAAGTGTACTTTGAAAAAAGACTGCTGGAAATACATTGCACTCCACAAATATTCAAAATGATTCTGATCAAAGACATGAGTCTAAGTGCTTGGAAGGTCAAAAGCATTCAACTCGGTCCGAAAAGCCAAAATGACTCTCTCAGAAATTCTAAGCTAACCTTGCGACTCCCCTTTTGACGTAAGGCTTTTAAAAATCCACTAGAATCGTTTTCAAGGTAAAGGTAATCCACCTCGCGCTCTAATATTGGCTGATGGGCGGGACTAGATACAAGGACTATTTAACAAATAGCGTAAACCGTAGAGTAATATGCCCCAACTGAAAGCGGATGAACTTCACTAGAAGACGATTAATTAATAAATAAAACAAAATTAAAGTTTTGATAAATGCTTTTTAATTCTAAAAAGGAAAATGGATTTGTGTAATGAATTTAAAATTTCGCAATAAGATATTGACATTCAAGATACATTCTAGCTCTTTTTCAGAAAATGATCAATAGATTATGCTAAGTTAAATAAAATAAAATAAAATAAAAAGAACTTTGGACATTAAAAATATTAATACATTACGGAAACTGAAAATAAAAGTATGTTTTTTATAAAACTTTAGAACAAACTCAAGGCGGGAAAATGGCGAATTGTTTTTTATTTATTACATACATATATATATATATACATATATATATATATATATATATATATATATGATCTAAAGTTATGTATCTATAAGTGATCTAAAACTTTAACTTATCATTAATTAATTTTTAACGTTTAAAATAGTTACATTTGTTTGCAACGGCAATGAAAAATCGCCATATACCCCCTACATTTTATTTATGTTGTATTTAATATAAAGGATTTGATCATTTTATTTAAAATACAATTCTTTAACCCATTTTATTTAAAACTAGTATATAACCCCGTCAAAAATGACAGAATTTTAACTTGCATTTCATTTTCATAATAATACAAACAAAATGAAGATTTTAGTACTGAAGAGTTTGTATTGTAGGAAAGCACATTTTAAAAATAGCCTTAAATTTCTACAAATACCAATTTTGAAGATTTTTTTTTTTACTTTATATTTAGTTTCTGAACAAATTTTACTTTTAAAACAAATTTGCTTATTTTCGGCTATCTTTCGAGAAAATTCGTTTATTTCCTGTGATTTTTAAGAAAATTCGCATATTTTCCGCGATCTTTAAGAAAATTCGCATATTTTCCGCGATCTTTCGACAAATTTTGCATATTTTACCCAATTTTTCGACAATACTCTCGTATTTTCCGCGATCTTGCGACAAAAGTCGCATATTTTCCGCTCTCTTTTGACCAAAATTCTTATATTTTCCTTGATCTTTCGTCAAAGTTCTCGTATTTCTCACAATCTTTCGTTAAGATTTGCCTATTTTCCGCGATTTTTCTACAAAACTTTGATATTTTCCCCGATCTTTCCACAAAATTCGCGTATTTTCGCACGATCAATCTGCAAAATTTGAGTATTTTAAACGATCCTTCGATAAAATTCGAGTATTTTTCACGATTCTTTGATAAAATTTGAGTATTTTTCCGCAACCTGTTCACGGAAATCGCGTTTTCCCCGCAATCTGTTGACGAAAATCGCGCCTTGTTCCTTGTGATCCTTTAACAATAATCTTGTCTTTTCTCGCACTCCTTTAACGGAAATCGTTTTTTTATCTTTTTTTCTACATTTCTTTGATGGAAATTGCATTAACTCCCGCGATTCTCTGAAGTAAATAGTATTTTTTTCCGCTATTTTTTCAACATTTTTTTTTTTTTTTTTTTTTTTTGTGATCGTTTGCAGAAATCTGCTTAATTTGGTGCGGTTCGTACTGGCTTTTTTGTTCTGTTTCATCCGTTATGTTCCCCCTCCCTTAAAAACATCAATATAGTTTAATGTATCTTTTCATCGATCTCAAGAATAGTAAAATTCGTCGCCGAAAAAGCGGAGTTTCGCGTTTCCGCGGAAAAGTAGAAGGTCTCTTTAAAAACAGGTTTGAGAGTCCGTTGTTAGTTCACAGATGGCAGCACTGAAAAGTATTAGATGAGAGCAAGACGTCGCCTTCTCTCCCTAAAATAAAATCGTACTATCGATAAAAAACTTATCAGTTCAAAATTCCGCTGATATCTTTATGTATTATAATTGGGTATCATATACATATTTTATAAGAAAATATGCTGAACAAGCATTATTTCAAGTGGAAGAAATTTTAAAAGCATCATTTTTGGACCAATTTTCAGTTAAGCCTAACGGGGCGTTGAGCTACAGAGGATTCACAGAGCAGAATGGCACGATCCGGAACCGTTTTCACACTTTCTTCAAGTCGCAAATTATTATAAGTAGATACACAATTTTCAGTTTTTTAGTACTAAAGGGAAAAAAAATGCTGATATAAATAAAGAGATTTTACTAATTACATGGGTCGGAGCATATAGGACAAATTTTATTGTTCGCACGAGTATAAATTATGAATGAATTTGCAAAAGAAATTGCTATAATATATCCAATAGGAATATAAAATGAATAATATTGATAAAATATACTGGTAAGAACAATAAAATTTGTCCTTTATACTCCGACCCCTGTAATTAAGTAATTTAATAATTGTTTATAATTTTTGCATAACGAAAACGAAAGCTGCAATTGGCGCTTAAAACAGCTCTATCGTCGAGATTTGGACTTTATATCTACTAAGTTAATTCCCATTTTTCCTTTAGAAATGAAATAATACGTATTATTTTCTTTTATATTTAAATAAAATAGGTTTCGTTGCATTCTAATACACTCAAGTTCAAATTTAGGAGAAAAAATGTACATTTTGCTGAGTAAGTTGTTTTGTTTCGTAAAAAGTAGTGATTGACAGATAAAACTAGTGCTTCAAAACGAAAATTGTGTTGGACTTTTATGTGAAATGCGTACGCGTTCAAGTTTACTGAGCGGAGTGAGTACAGGAAAAGACTTTATAAGCGAGCGTGGGAATGATCATGGTTTGTTCGCTTCCACACTTCGGTGAATATGTTTGTATTTATTCTAAACATTTCATTTAAAAAAAGGAAAACAGTACAAATGAATAATCAGCGATGTGTTTGACAAAGTGAAAAAATCATTGAGACTTTTAAAAAGTAGCAAACCATTGAGAATCTTAAACCAGAGCTGCTTTAACTGCTGAATCTCAGATATTTAAATGCATTGTCCAGCAATGCCCAACTTACTAGTGGAGTGTAACGACATTGGATACAATTGTTTAAAGCCTGTACATGGTCGTTCAAGAGCAACGGCAAGCAACGAAGATCACTCTCTGTCCATTATAACAACTGCAAAAGCCTCTTAAGTTTTTTCGTGGCCAGCAGCCGCAGTCAGTCGACTATCAAGGGTTAGTGTTCTCAAAAGATTAGATGACAGAGAGAAATTAATAATAAGATCTTCCTTTTGCGTGTCGGACACTTCTACATTTATAAGAACCCGTTTAGCATACTGCAAACACAATCGGTTTTGCGCACTGATGGATATTTATTCAAATTAAATCGAAATTTCTTTCGAGATAAAAGCACGGATGCTCTAACTATTTCTCAACTTCCCAGAAAATTATCACTATGACAGTGGTGATTTGATGGTCTCGGCTAGCATCTTGAAGGTTAAGTACACGCCTTTCCATTTGCATGCAAAAGTCTCCATGACAGTTGACAGATATAGATATGATAATTTATATTCTATGTTGGCTTTTCAGAATTGAAGTTAGGTTTTATTTAGCTTTAATTAACTACAATCGAAGGCTAGATAAAGTTCATCTCAGCAATGAATTTTCGGAAAGTGACGATATCTGCATGATCATGAAATGATTAGCCTTATCTGCGAATTAAAACCACGCTTTCATCTCACATTAGAACCACACAAAACCTGAAAACAGTGTTTCTAGATAAGTGAGACACGTTGTCACAGAGATCCAAAAAGGGCCTGATTTCCAGTATTAGTTCATCTTATAAGAACTTTATAATTAATTGGAATAGGGGATCATACAACCTGATAATCCATTTTTTCGTTCAATATTGTAAGTTTTATTTTATTTATTTATTCATTTTTTGACGCTGATGATTTTTTTACATTATCTTAGAGGTGCATTACAATCTAATAAATGTTTTTTTTTCATTGTTTCGACCTATGTGCATAACTAATTTCATTAAATTTCTTTAATAGTTCTGGGAATAATCAAGAAAATCGGATATTTTTCTTAATTTTGAACATGAGTGTTTTGTGGAAATAATAATAAATGGTTTTAAGCAGTGTAGTACAAACAGATTGTCTCTGAAAAACTCCTGTGCTTGAAAATGACTTGCGCACAGTTCTTATGTGACACATATATTTTAAATATATATTTTTTAAAATATACCTAAATATAACAGCTAAATGGTTGAACTGAAACGTATTTTTCTCAATTGTCTAGTTGTAACGTTCATACTTACCTTCTGTGATAATCAGAACGAAATCCGATAAATATTTTTTTTCGATGAAAATTTTTATATCTGTCTTAGATATATATGACTAAAAGTAATATTGCGCTGTTTCCTTCACCCCCCCCTTCGCATTTGCTTCTCTTAGACATTAAAATTTGTTAAGAGTTATCATTATTTATTTATTGAATATAATGCAGAATATTGTAGTTACAGAGAGATAAAACCATGCCTAGTATTGACTTAACTGTTATTTTTAATCTTTAAAAATAGTTTTTATTAAATAAGTTTGTATTACATGTGTTTACTTTTTTTAATCGCACATATAAAATACATATGAAACATACCAATGCAGCTCTAATGTTATATATTTTCATATAATAAAGATTCTCTTATAAAGAATTCTCTCGTTTTCACATACGTTAATACGTTATTACATATATAAAATAATTCATCATTGAAACACATAAATACATTGAAAGATTTGTCTTCTATTAAATTAAATTTATTTATATGGACGAAATGCTATCATAAGACTTAATTGTAATTTTATAATTAATTTTAGAACCGCAGATCTTGATGAGGTTTACCGTTGAAAATGAAATGCCCTACATTTCCTAATGCATAAATTTAATTACAGTAGGTTTGATATAATCCGGAGTATGTTCATTGGGCTTCCTTTCGTTTTCACTTAGTACGGTTAAATTCGATACATTTTCTCATTAATTTCACTAAAATATCTCTAAAAGTATTATATCATTGTTTTTAATATTTTTAATATACATGAAAAGTGTACAAAAATGAATTGTCATTTTCGTAATATTTTCTAGTTAATTGTTTTGCGTATTAGTTTTAATGAGATTATGTTTTCTGCACCTATTATTTTATACACGTTCAAAACAGATACGATGAAAATAAAATGTTATGTCTTTCTGAAAAACTGGGATTCTAAGAAATTTTTATCTATGACAACAACAACAACAGTTCGTGTAACATATACACGTTTGTCTGTGAATAATAAAAAAAAATCTAAAAAGTTACTAAATTGTTTTAGGGAATTGTGAAGCTAGAAGTTTTTATGTAATGCAACTCCGATTACAAATAAAAATTTAGTAATGTAAATTGAAATTTTGTAGATTCTTTTTCAAAGCTACAGATTTCTGTTAAAAACTAGGTATACCAAAGCATTATTTTTTCTTGATTTTAAATTGATATTGTTTATTGAGTTGTTTAATAATAAATAACCAAAACTACAATATTCACTGAAATATCTGTAAAATTATCTACATAATTATTTTTAAAGTTTTTGATCCAAAAAGTGTATTGTTTTCAAAATTAAACCTAATTCATTGAAATATCTGTAAAATTATTTATATAATTATTTTTAAAGTTTTTGATCCAAAAAGTGTATTGTTTTCAAAATTAAACCTAATATTGATTTTTGTTTCACTATATGTCAGTAAGTTGTAATTAAAAAAAAACCGTTTTATAAACTAACTAGCAGGCTAAGCCCGCTGCGCTGGTATATTTTTCAAAACAAAACATGAATCAAACAAAAAACTGCATTTGATTGTGTTTTTTAAAGCAACTTCATCTCGAATGTTCTTTCACATTTCTGAAAATGATACAAACGCCATTGTGTTTATAGATAGAAAACCAACGGTTATAGATGCACAAATAATGCATGAAAAGGTAGCAAACAGCTGTTTCAAATCTACTATCGAGATTCTTCATCAGTGGGAGTTAGAAAAAGCAAAACTGAGCCAAAAATAAAAGCAACAACAATGGAAACAAGGCCCGTTGACGCCAAATATATTAAGATAATATTAAAATATTGTGTTGTTATATCAGCTTATGTATTTTACAAAGTTCGGGCTTTTAAGAAAGAAATCTTTCAGTTGATCATTTATAGCAGAGTTTGATAAATAAATGAGACAATTATGAAAACACCAATTTAAATGTTGTCTATTCACCATACTTCTAAAATAGCGAGCATTATCATTTCAGAGATTGACTATTGGGTTTAAACAATTTTAAAGTGATTCCTTTTCATTTGATAGTTTTTGAAATCTCAACCTCTCAACTTGACGATATGGGTATCTGTGGAAACCTTAATACATCCTCACTCAATATTATATTATACTAGCTGACATGTCCGGTGTTGCCCGAACCCTTGATGTTATTCAGTTTTCAAATGTGTTATTTGTTTTCTAAATGACCCTTAAATTAAACTCAAATTTCTATCATTTTATATTTTTAAGTCAATTTTCTCAAAATTTATATTTTTAAATGAAAAATCGCGAAAAGTTATTGAATTTAAAGGACATGTTGTTTGGTATTTTATTCTCTATGTAATTTGAATTTTTTTTAAAACTATGCTTACCGAATGCAAACGAAACCGCGACGGAACACTCAGGTTTTTACTGAATTCATAAAAAAATTCACATATTTTATCTTGCAAAAAAAAAAAGAAAAAAAATTATCCATACGAAAGTTCCAAAATTTTTGTAAGTAATGTAAATCTGGTTTATTGAAAGCCTCTAAAAGGATTGTGCTAAAATAAAGACATTTAGTTACTTTTAGCGTAGGAAAAATGTATTCTCCATGAGCCGGGATATGATTCGTGTTTGCGGTGTCTTTAAACGGGTTAAATCTCGTATTTTATTTAAACAAATCGCACCATAGATTATAAAAGTGTTTTACCAAGTGAGGCTAAAATCGCCATTTTATTGCAGATGCGCAAATGTGGTGCATGTATGACAAATGTGCCTTGATCAAGACAGTTTATATAATTGAAAAAAAAGGAAATAAAAGTAAATAAGCAATTTATTAATAAATAAACAACAACATCCGGATTCCCATATTAAGCAAAATAATGACACTTTGGCGTCAGTTAAATACCCTGATGTATATATGACATTGGCGTCAGAAACAAATCGCGCAAATATGGTACGTATATGACATCTATGCCAAAAACATTTTAAAAGTTGCAGTTACCATAAATTTGAATATTATTCATTTTGTGGTATTAACTGATATATATTATTTAAATTAAATGTAAAAATATTTCCTAAAAATGCTCTCATACATTAAAAGAGAGAGAGAGACAGAGCATAGTTCTTGCTAACATCGCTCCGACATGGGATTTTTTGGTTTAGAATAGCATTGTTTGGCAACAAAAGTAGATTGTAACACCCAATTGAAGAAATAACATACACATAACAAATAGAGCCATTTTTTAATTAATTCTGTGAGTTTCTTCTGTAAAACACATAATGGGAAAATTAGATTTAAAAATATTTAAGAAAAACGAAAAAAAAAAAGAAATTACTAATGAAGTATGTAATGAACTACTTTTACCTAATGAAGTTTTTGAGAAGTTTAATTTTAACCTGACTCGAAAAAAAAAATAGCCAAATATTGTGTCACTTCAAAACTTTCTTTCCCATTGAATTACTTTTTAAATATTATGAATATGCTTTTTTTTAAAGATAAATATATTATTTTGCTTTATATTACTTTTATAATATTATTTTGCATTAAACTGATTTTTTTTCTTTTTATCATTATTTATTTTAAATCAATAAATTAACAGGGTTTTTTACGAAATGTTTATATCATTTTCCATTAGAGAAAGCCATTTCATTTCTTTTTTGAAATATAATTATCGCCAAAAAATTAATTGTTGCAACCTTTTCATCGAAAAAAACCGAAGAATACAAACTTTATTACGAAAAATCAGAGTTATTCCTGTATATTTGAATCATTAACCTCCGCAAAAATATTTCCTATCGAATGATGCAATCTGAAAAAAAAAAAAAAAAAAAAATACATCGGGTAGTTTTTGAAAACACTCGAGCCAAAGTTTCAGAACTTCTGCTTTATAATATACATGATTAATATACACATTTATAAATACTATTCACAAATTATACTATTCTACACTAGCAAAAAGTCATCTTTATAATTAAAACAATCATGGAGTTGACTTTAAATAATATGTTTTTTCGTATATTTGGATATAATAAATGAAGTTATAAGATTTCTAACGCGTGCAGAAAAATGCGTAATATAAATATTAAAAAAATAATAATAATAAATCAAAATTATGCTCATGAAAAAAAGAAAAAAAACATAAAAGTGCCAAGAACATATTGAAAAATGTTTTAAAACATATGTATGCTCTGAATTAAATCAGCTACCTCGTGTCATAATTAAACAAGTATAGAAAATGACTATTTGAATCTTAATATTGCATGTCATTTTTTAGTTTTTGAAACATTAATTCCGTTTCGAGCATGGAGAAGTTTCTGTAATAAAAGAAAGAACATACAAAATTAAAATAAAAGACGTACACATAAAAAAATAGAATTTCCTACCATCTAAATTATAACATATTATGTTTTTTATAAAATTTTAAATGATAAAGCGTTTTTATTAAAATGATAAAAAAAAAATATAGCACTACTATGAAAGAATTTTTTTCTCTCAAACGATATAAATTTAATCCGTGAGCGAATACCTCTGGGATGTATTTAACTATCACATTTTTCATTAAAACAAAAGAAAAAAGTGATAAAAGTATTCAGGGTGCTTCTAGGGGTTAATGAATTTTGTTTCATTGTACACTAGTATAGGAGAAATTTACCTCTAAAAATAGAATAATCCCGTCCTTTATTGATGATTCACTTCGATGCTTTACTTTATTATTTTATAACGCAGACTTTATTATTTTTTACTGAATGTGTAAAGTAATGTATTTGTGTATAGTTATAAAATATTATGAAATTTAATTAATATCAATTGTATTAAATGATACATGTTTTATATTGAAAAATAATACATAATGTATAGAATATTATCCGAATAACACGTGACTTTTTAAAAATCTGCTACATAACTATAGATGTTTATAAAATGTATGATTTTTTTCCATAAAATTTAGCATAACTGATGCACTTTACAATTTACAGCATTAGATTAGCTTTTATAACTTATTCAACCACTAACATACTAGGAGAATAAATAATATGAGACTTTCGATGCTTGTGGTAACGATACAAAGATAGGAGCGTCTACGTACAGATTAAAATGATATATTTGAATTAAATAATTGATAATAAAACATGTGCAGCGTTTAAGAGAAGTCTATCTGTAAAAATTTAAACTAGTCCTTTTTTATTGCACAGGGTGGTTCAAAAAGTCATGTCTACGGCACGTGTGGATTTGTCAGGTCATGAGGAGCAAAAATTGCAAAGGAGCTGTTGGATTTAAACGCGATTGTGATAGCGCAATCGCATCTTCACCGTGAAAAAAAAGTAAAAAGACTTTTAATTTACAATAATAATAATAATAATAATGATAAATAAACAATCAAAGAATAAAATATAAATGAAATTATGTTATAACACAAAAGAAATGCTTAAAATGTGCTCAATTAGTCGTGCCTAATTAATTTGCCCTTCAAATCGGCGATACGTGCAATAGAAAACAAGTTCCAATCAGCCAAGAGTCCATCGGATACTTGCCACTTGAGCGAGTTCCATATATTCAGTATGAGCTCCATAACCACTTTAACTTAGGCGCCATTCATAAATGATGCCACACATTTTCAGCATTTTGACCCCCTCCCCCCTTTGTCACAAAATGTCATACTTCATCATATACCCTACCCTCTCCCTTCTTGTCACATGTCACGCTATATTACATAAACATATATTTACAGTTAAGCGAACAAGCTCTTTGTTATAGATCGTATTTCAAGTTTTATTTTTAAACTTTAACTGTCTGTTTTAATGACATTTTTGAGCATAGCAATAAAAAGGATTCGTGTACTTATTTTGTATCATGTAAGATTAAGGTTTACAGAAAAAATATAGTTAACATGCAATAACAATGAAATATTTAATGTGAAAAAAAAATGATAACAGTGGTATTTTGGAAATTAAAAAGGAATATAATATATATATATATATATATATATATATATATATATATATATATATTTAAATCTTATCTTTTCTTTATGAAGTTTCATAAGTTTCATAATTTAATCCGCAGAATTTTAATGTTTTTTATTTTAATGAAAATGAGTCATTTCAGATTTCTTCTTCCCCCCTTCCAACCCCTTCTAACAAACTGTCACAATTTTACGAACTCCCTCCCCCCTCTCCGTCTTAGCGTGACATCATTTATAGATAACCCGTTATGTTTTGCATACGATACATTAAAGATTTTACCAAAAGTAGTAATCCAGGGCTGGGTTAGGTCCATGGATTGCGGTGGTCAAGATACATGGCCAATTGTAATGTTTTCGTAAATTCATTCGGCACCGATGTAACGCATGCATTACGGGTAAAGAGTTTATTTTTGCATTTTTATTATGCGTTTGTAACATTTTTTACTTAAATTCTTTGATTAAGTTTATTGTAAAATAAAAGTGTTTTTACATCATTTTTTGACCTTTTATAAGTCATGTTCACCATGTATTTGCATAAATGAAGAATCGCATTTTTGACCCTCAGTTCCCATACAGTTCTTCTTCTGTTCCTTATTCCAAGTTCTGTTTGGACAGGAACTTTTAAACTACCATGTATAACTCGTCTCTGCATACTGTAAAAATCTTTTTTAAAGTATTCTAAATAGTTCAACTTGGATGAATCTTAAAAAGAGCATTTGAATTACAGCCATACTGTATTTCTATAACACATAGAAAATTTTAACCAAATCAAATTTTCATAAAAAAATATTATAATCGAGAGACGGTGACATCAAAGTTTCCGTCAGGGCGGAATTCTAGAATTGTTATGTAAATCGATCGTAAACAGTCATATCAACAAAATGATTGACATATGAGTAAGTTTGACATTCCCAAAATAAGCTTAATTCAATTAACTATGTTTTAAAAATATAATGTTTTACAATCATCACGGATATTAATTACTTATAGAGTATTTTATAGGAAATTTCGTGTTCTCTGAGAAATAAAAAAAAAATGGTCTGAAAAACTTTATTTTTCGTCGTACTTTTAAGATCTCGGACAGCAATAAAATTATTGATTTATTTTACTTTTAATTTTTACCGGTGGTAGCTTTATTTCACGTCTAAATGCTCGACAAGTGTCAACTTTCCATAAAAACGGTAATTATTGATTTCGATATTTTTTTTCATCGAATAGTTGAGTTGTATCTCAACATTTCTACTTTTTTCGATTTTGGTAGCTGATATTTTTTAAGAAGTTACTTTCACATTCAAAAATGGTTTTGATAATGAAAGTATTAATTAAAAAATATCTCAAGTAAAATCGAAAAGTAAAAAAGCATCGATGTTGAGATTAAACTCATTTATCCATTGGTAAAAAAAAAAAAAAAAATATTTAAAAATGCAAAGAAAAAAATTTGAAAATAACATCCCGTAGAGTTAGAATTTACTCCCGCGTATTTTTGCCAGAAGGGCCTTAAGGGAGAAGAAAATGTCTCCCCGTTATGTTGTTGTCTTAGCCTTTAGATTTGTTTAACTAATATTTTTCTTTTTTGTAAGTCTTGGTTGTTTTCTACTAAATACCTTTTTTTTTCTTTTTTTTAACAATATTATAAATCAATTCACTTTTCTTTGTACAAGTTTAGCATTCATAAACTACAATTCATTTTAATTTAACACCATTATGTTGTTTCATAATATAGTGAGGGCTTATAGAAAATACAATATTATATGCATACTTATTGAAGTGTCTATATCAATAATCTTACTGTTATATGCGGATATTAGTTTTGGCTGCTCCTTTGAGTGTCACATACAAACTAATTACGATGTTTGAAATTATCCGTGTGTTAAGCAGATATAGTAGACAGACATTAAAGTGCTTAGTGAAATCTACATAGAAGCTGTGTTTAATTTTATTCCTAAAACCTTAGAGTTTCGATGACCGTAATTAGTATATACATATTAGTATATGTTTGGAGGAAGTCTAATATACTCTTAATGTATTTATGAATATTATTTTAACTTTGATTACTTAAAAACAGTTTAATTCTTACAAAAAAACTAATCTGATGTATGAATTTTAAAACTTTCTTCTATCTCATATATGTTAGCATTTTCTGAAAAATGCAGAAAAGCAGCGTCATAAGTTGATTTATACCCAAATCTAATCATCAACAACTTATATCAAATTATAACTTTATCTGAAGTTTGATGGAAATCCAATCATTAGTTTCTGAAATAGATCTGTTGAGTAAATTGTAAAAGAAATCTGCATAACAACGCCACCTACTGGTCCATGTATACACAAAACTAATCATGACCTATTTTAATAGGGACTAACTAAATCTGGATTTTGATGAAAATTCGTGTATTAGTTCTTGAGATAGAGCTATTGTGATAATGACGAATAATGAAGCATAGCAGCTCCGCCTGTCGACCGATACTCACAATTTTGTATCCAATTCTTAATTACATGAATTCTAACTGAATATAAAATTTTGTGAAATTTTGAGCAGTAGTTCTTAAGATAGAGAATCCACAAAATATTTGTGACACACAGATTCACAAACTGACAGAGAGATATTTTTAAAAAAAATTACATCAAATTGTATTCATGGCATTCTAAAATGTATCAATCCATCGAAAACGAACTCGAAAATTTTCATGAATGTAATATTTTCTTCCTGTAAAGATAGAAGAAACAATTTGTAAACATACAAATTGATATATTTTTTTTATATTTTGATAACAATTTATATATATATATACATTATGTAGCTAAAGAAGCAAACACATAAATAAATAAAAATTTTTAAAAAAAGGCAAATGAAAACATTTAATACTTTTATTAAATTTTTTTTATTGGAGGTCTGAAATCTTGTATAAGCGAAATATGTCCCTTGAAAATGAAAGTCGAAATGAAATAAATTATAAAAAACCCCACTTGACTACCTCACTTAAATTCAATAATATGTATTTTTATGTATCTCATTTAACCATTATTTTAGGATTTGTATGTCATAGATCTCATACATCTAAGTAAAAAATTACGGGGGCTTCTGAAAATGAAATAAAGTAAAGTGAAAATTGATTGAAATGCAGAGTTAGTAAGATTCTACTTGGAAATCCAGTAAATTTTCTGTCAAATACAATTTCAAATTCAGTTCTGAAGTTTGAAAGCAAATGACTCTTTTAACTACAAAATCTGAAAAGAATGTATGAATACTTTGCTAAGGAAGTTTTAAAATGTACATAATGATATTTAAAGTGCCCAACATGATGCAGATTGAAAAATAAATTCTCAGAAACCCATGCTAACATAACATTCAAAATGGTCATAAATGAATCTTCGTTCAACAGTTTTCGGATTTTTGCGGTACTGTAAGTCTTTAAACTAATCCCACTGTGTAAAATTAATTCACAGAGAGTGAAATCTGGCAAATAGGTAAACAACCCATAAAGTTTCATTTATGTTTACAAAAATTCAGGCAACATCATGATCAGCGAGATAATTTTCTGAAAAAAAAGTAAAAAAGTTCAGCTGTTCTATTTATATGGACATTGTTTTCCACGATTAACGAGGCACTCGCAATTTCATCTTGTGGGGATGGAGGGAGATATTTCTAAAATCGCTGAAATAAAAGTTTAATATTTTAAATGGACTTATTACCTTGGATTTCACGCTTCTACCTAAAATTGCTGTTGAGATATGGTTCGTAATGGGCTAGTTAAAAAAAAATTACCAATCGAAAAATATCGTCGTGATAAAAATACATTCCATATAGCGATAGAATTCTTCCGAGAATCTGCAATCGATATGTTCTACAATTATTAAAATCATTATTTTTACAAGCTTAAAATGTAGATTTTAGTAAATACACGACAACTAAAAACAGATGGAAATAAAACAACAAACTGAAAATATGCTATAAGGGAGCGACAGTAGTGAAAAGTCACATGGCGGTTTCCCCTAGTCGCACAAATTTAAAAAGACGCAAATAAGTGTAAAAAGATAAGGAAGTTTGAGCAACAAAAATTTCAAATTTTCGGCATACACATTTAAACACATAACTGGGCCCACCACAGGCATCTGGTATTTTATGCGTTCTCACTGGCTGACTTAAATCGCATTTTGAAAAGTTCTTGTGATAGCATCAACTTTTACACTATCTAACCAACTTGAAAATATTATTTCGTCATTTCATTTATGATCAAACATTTTCGTTCATTTTTAGGTGATGCATCCGAATAGCTAGATACAATTGCTAGATATAATTGCGTAATTAAGGTATATATTTATGAAGTATGACTGGCATTACCAGCAAATTAATTAAACTTCAAAATGAATAAAGAATATGAATCAATATATCTTAGTAAATTTTATTATTTAATAGGTGATAAAAGTAATGAAATTTCCAATGGTGCATTGATTCATATTTTTTATTCAATTTAAGGTGAATGCGACGTTAAAATTGTGATATAGAATTTCTGGCTATATACAGAATTAATGCATATGATCAAATACAAGTAAAACGCGAAAAATCAAATCAAATAACAATAACAAAAACAATAACAAATATACGTGCATATACCCAATAAATCGAAAATTATTTTTGGAAATTTGTATGCATTTTCGATACTTTTACTATAATAAACATTTTTTTTTCAATAAAATTACCAAATTAATAAAATAGATTAAATAATAAAAACATTGAAATAAAACTCATAATAGTTTAAAAATTTATTAATGAAATTTAACTAAACACATTTGATTGCTTTTGAGACACATACTTAAAAATATTAAAACATGGCCAATCACAGGTATCTGACATTTTATGCATTGTCACTGGCTTACTTAAATTTAACTTTCGACAGTTCTTGTGATAACTTATATTTTAAACAAAGTAATTTAAGTTCCCTGGAAAACATATTATAATCCCGTTATTTCATTCATGAATATACATATTTATTATTATTGAGGTGATAAATTGTTACAGTTCCTTGCAATAATACGTTTCGGCATTATGATATGTAAAAATGTTTCTTGTAATGCAACTTTTAACCGGTTTCACATTTTAAAATGTGTGTTTCTGTGTGCATCTATATAATATTCTTACAAGAAATTATTTGGTTTCATATTTCGATGTGTATTTTTATTCTATTTTTTTCAATGAAATATGCATTTGCATATGTAGTTATATAACCATTTAATGAATACCTTTTTAAAATTTGACGTAAATTAGCAACAGTTTCAATAAACTTCAGAATGAATGCATATAGTCAAATACAAGGAAAAAGTGAAAAATCGAAAAATAATATGTGCAATGAATTGAATTTATTTTTGGAAAATTGTAGGCATTTTTGATGCTTTTACGATAAGAGAGAAATTAAAAAAAAATTTCCTACAATTACCACATAGATAAAGCAAATTAAATATGAAACAATTTTAAATAATACTAATAAGCGTTCAGAAATGAATTACATTAATTTGCGTTACTTGTTTACTGTAAAAGCATTTTCGTTAGACTTTAAATTAGAAAAAGTAATAAGTAATGCATGTCTGCAATATTTTAATAGGAAACACACACACAAAAAAAAAATATATTTTTAAATCTTAATGAAATCCTTTAAAATGTTCTAAATTCAACAGTATCTAATATCTGTCACATTTCTAAAGCATCTTTCATGCTGAATTGCAAAATAACGGGTCTTTTAAAAGAGATTTACAAAATCACAAAACTTGTTAAGATTTTCGACACATGAAAATGATCTTTCAGTAAGTGGAATAGCCAAAGATTTTTAAGGCGATATTCGAGATTCTAGAAATAGAAAAAAAGTTGTTAAACATTTTATCCTTTAAATCTGTCTATGTCAAGGTTAACACAGGCAAATATTTATTACTACTACCTCACACGACTTTCTCAAAACAAAAATAATTGACTTACTGTTCGAGAGCATTTGCAAGAGAAACATACTATTTTTTTTTAATGTTTCACGAATAGAATAGAATAATAGACGCCAGTGACAGTCATGCTGAGGGAATGTGTCAGAAGCATCCTTGTAGTTTACTAAGATGAAATAAAAATTTAACCCTTTAACCCCATAACGCGTAGTGTTACCGGGTCGGCAACACCTAAAGTTCCCCCTGTTTAGAGACACAAAGACTCCGTGAATATTTCAAAAACTACTCTAATAGCTACTTTAAATCTTTCTTATGAATTCTATATGACAACAGCACATAGATCAAACTCTACTGTTTTTAAATAATAAGTCAAATGTTTTATTGTAATACGCGCTTCACAGCAATGCTCTTCTCACTGCACTTACCAATGTTTTACTTATGGGAGGTTATCACTTCGGCAACAGCTGTATAATTAAAATGGTGAGTGCAATCTTTACAAAACAATACTTGTGTACTCCTCTAGGCCTAAATAGATTGCCTATTTTTTTTTCTTCTAATTCCAACTTTAAAGAGTAGTGCGCCAGAAAGGGTTAAGTGTGGCCTAACCGGGTTTTTCCGTCACGTGACTTTTGAAATCAAAGGCTGATTTAACTATAAAACGATATTAAAGCAAATTTTGAAGGAATAATTAATTATGTAAGGTATCTAAATAAAACTTTTCATGTCATTACTTTTCATAGGTACTTGTTTAAGAATCATTAAACATGAATGGAGAATTTTGCTGGATGCTTAAAACAGTTTTATCTTTTTTTTTAAATGAATTTCGAAACATATGAATTATTCTCAAAAGTGATATTTATGTACATACCTAAGCTAAGAGTACCATGCATATATGTACATATAAAATCGAAGACTATTTTAATTTAACATAAATGTGTACTTTTACATAAAACATTTAGTATTTAGTGTAATTAAAATGGGAATGTAGGTCTGCTATTTCAATTTACTTTCGAAATGACATCTTGTGTTCTTAAGCTTTTTACTCTTTACTTTCTACTCAATGATGCTGAAATACAAGACATTTTATTGAGTAACCTAAGCACGTTCAACCAAAAACACTTCAAAATCTTTTATTAGGTAGTATGTATTAAGATTTTTTCTTATTGAAAAAAATTTTTATGTTTGTTTTTGGATTTTTGTTTTTGATTTTGTTGTACATAAAAATAATTCTATGTAATATTATGAATGGTACAAAATAATTTATTATCAAAGTATACTTTTGGGGAAATTTTCCTCTCAAATGTTCACAACAAGCATATCTTTAAGATATTAATGTAAACAATATCCGCATATAATATTGTATATATATTGTTAAAAATAATTTTTGAATCTTCTCGTGTAATAATAAATTCAATAATTAAATTCTTTATGGAGAAAGCCTACTAAAGTGAAAAATTAAAACATTTTTTATTGAAAACATTCATAAAATATTTAGTTTCAATTTTTTTTTTTAAATGTGATCAGTCTTTTTAACGGGATTACTTGATTTTCTTTTTATTTCTTAAGTTTTGTTATTTTAAAGTATCTTGATATCCTAGCGTCTGCAACACGATATACATGTTTATTTCTATTACTGTTAGGTATCTCTCTGTATTATATCATTTTTTGTTATGCAACGTTCTTTTAAATTTAACATTAACATGATGAAATTTACTGTATAAAGACTCTAACAATAATAACACACATCTTCGTGCTACATGGAAAATAATGTTTCCAAGCGGACAAAAATATCTTCACACATATATTTAAAAAAACAAACAAACAAAAGGAAAGAATTTTAAATAATTGTAACGCATCTCTCAACTTCACAATTCTTTCCAGAGCCCAGAGGGCGCTGTTTTCACTAGTTTCTTGCACGGAACATTTTTTCTTATCCCCCCCCCCCCCCTGTGAGATCTGAGTTAGCCCGACTGAAAACATGTCACACCGTTGACATGAAAAATGTTCTACACCTTATCCAAGGTGAATGATTCCCATGTATGTCTAAAATCTCATCTGTAATCGTGGTATGTTTTGTGTGTGTTTGTTGTGTTTTGTGAAATATATGTTTTTGTGATGTTAAGTCTTCGGCTCTTCAAATAACTGTCACATAATGATGTCTGGAAATAATGAAAAATGGTTGCCTTCTGGAAAAATGCATTATTCATCCGAAATTTTTTAAAAAAATGAAAGTTGTTTGGAACTATATTTATTGTCCATGTTTTAAAAAAAATTCAGATCTTAACATACAAGTTTGTGTTGTATTCAGCAGCACATTTTGTGTCACTTAAAATTTAAAGTTAAAACTATGCATACTACGTTTTATTTAAAAAAATACTATTCAAAAATTTAATAAACAATATATGTTCTAGCTGAGCTGTAAAAGAACTATTTAACTAGCGAATCATTATTTTGAACTGAATAAAATATACAGGGTGAGTCATAAAATGGAAACAATGCTCTCTCTCCTTAAATATTGCCCCTAGACCTATACTTCCAGTTGCAAAAATTCATAAAAAGGTGAATTTTTTATAAGATAAGTTGAAACTCCTTGGGGGGGGGGATCTATTTGAAAAATTACGAAATTTAACTCTTTATACGCCCCCCGTAGGATGAAAATTCCAATTAGGAAAACTTTCTTTACCCAGTCCTGAATAAGACTCAAAAAGTTGCATCTTCCTATCTTGAAAATTTGCAGAGTTATAGCCGTTTTAATTATTCATCAGGTTTTAAGGGATTAGACACAAATTGAAATGCGCGCAATTGAAAAGATAACGTTACTTTAACAGTTCTAGGAAACGTGTAAAAAATCTATCTGTTGGATTAGAATTTTGATTTTTTTTTTATTTTTTGTGATTGTTATGTGATTGTTTGGTGATATAATTTGCTAAGAAAATCACATCCTAATATTTCATATGGTTACTACTGGTTTAAACGGGATAGTTAAAAATTGTTGTAGCTCGAAACGTTATTGATCGAATTTCAGTTTCTTTTAATTTAATTAAAGATGAAAATCTGAATTTAGTTTTGTTTCAGGGTTTTTCTATTTCAATATTAAATTTAAAACTGTTAAAAATATTTATTGAAAAAATAATATACTTTAAAAAAAAATCATATTTTCAAAAGTAAATATTATTTTCAAATTTTCCCGAAACAAAACTAATGTAAAATAATTAAAAATGACATTTTCAAGTTTGCACTTTTTTTCTTTAACAATTCTTAACTTTTAAAAATTTAAAAACAAGAAACAGTCGGGAAAAAAATTCATTATGCAAAAAAACGAAATGTATTGTTTTACTGCAAGTCAGTTTAAAGAATGCTTTTCTAAGTTGCAGATAAAGCCTTTTTTAGAAATTTATCTCTCAAAACTTCAAGCTTTTTATCGTCCTGGAGAAGCTGTTAAAAAATCTGTATTCTGGGCTCAGGCCGAGTCAATACCAAGACGTTACTTTTTTTCTGAGCACTCGCCTATCGGAGCCTAATATATTTTTCATACCGGAAGGAATTGCTTCTCATATTTCCTAGATATGCACTGGACGAAATTTTCAATCCCGGACTCGAACAATCCGTATTAAAATCACTGTCTCTGACTGACCAAATACGTACTTGAAATATGTAAAATTTGGTTCAATCAAAATTTTTACGGAAACCATATAGATTTCAAAATCACTTTTATTTAAAAAAGATAATAATAATAAATAAAATTTATATTTTTTAAAGAATAGTATATTCAAGTGCTAGAAAATCAAACACAATAAAACCAGAGAAAAAAATCTGACTATGACGGAATTCTGTCTTAAACGGAAAATGTGTTGAGCCATGAAAAATAAGTACAATAATACCTAAGAAAAAACTAAACTCCATTTAACCCTCCTAGGAAAGGCATTTGTCTATAACATATTTTTTCTTTCCTATCTGATTACGTCTTAAATGATTTTACTGTATAACATTTTTCAGTCTCAGACGCACGGGATATGGATTGGCGATATTAAAATATAAGTGAAACAGTTACATATGAACAGAGATTCATTGATAAAATAAATATATCAGAGCCTTTGGCACTTCTTTAATAATAAAAGTATAAATATAAAAAACGAATGGCTATAATAAGGATTTTTGTTCAAAATTTCTCCATAAGAAGTAATTTTTAACCACCCCGAAGTAAACAATTATGTAGAAATTCACGGCTGAGCCGGGATATGTTTTAAACTTTTTTCTAGGCCGGTCTGGGTTAACACTTTAACATTTTCCCATGCCGGGCAGAATTTTTTTTCCTATGGGTCGGTTTGGGACCGGACCGAGATATTTCGATCAATGCATACCTTCAGGGCTGACGATGAACATAATTTAAAAACAAGATTTGTTTTAAATCAATACGCTGCTTTATTATGTCCAAATAAGAGTCACTGTCTTAAATCGACATTTAATAACGGATAATTTGTGGACATTCATTTATTTACTTTGAAAATTAGTCAAAAACGCTTTGTTTACAAGCATGGCAAAGTGGTGTAAGTCACGAATTTTGGAGAATTTTTGATTTTAATATCTCTGTCAGGTTTTTAGATATGGAGATGAAACTTTTTTTTGTTCAATTTAGGAATGGATAAGGAATAATTTCCTAATTGGGAATTTTGCTCTACGGGGGCCGTATAAAAATTTCATTTTCGTATTTTTTCAAATAGATCTCCCATACAGTTCCAATTTATCAAAAATTTCACCTATTTTTATGATTTTTTGCAATTGGAAGTATGGGTCTAGAGGCAACATTTAAAGAGATAGCCTATTGTTTCGATATTTATGACTCACCCTGTATATACACTGGTGTGCAAAATTTAAAGACGGACTCCCAAATTACCAGTTTTCAAGGGATTTTCAAGCGATAATTTCCACGTGAATATTCAAAAGGAAGTAATATAATTTGAATAACTACTATCCCTGCATAACAGTTAGTCCATATAACCTCTCATTCATGTCATACATGGTTACAACAGTCTCAGTTACTTCGGTAAAACAAAAAATAGGAAATTTCGCACGTCTTATTTATAAATCTCAAATGACTACTATATGTGACTCCACTGTCAGGTCACTGCGACTGCTGCTTTGTGATGAGTCACCAGGTGACTCGTCACAAATACAATTTACATTTTACATACATAGGAAAAGTTATGGGGAAAATGTGAATAACATTGTACATTGTGAATAATAAAAGTATGTGTGAGTAAATAATAAAAGTTGTGATGGTGTTGCCACTTCAAGTAATTAAAATGATATGAAATCAGTGAACTTCACATTTTATCGTCGTTCATTTTCACTGTTACTCCACAGTCAATCTCCATCAGTAGTGCATTCATGAAAAATGGAAAAATCAACAACATCGCCTGAGAATAAAATACTAAAATGTTCTTTATCTTGCTATTTCAGATACTGAAGAACATCATCACAATTGGAATTCTCGACTCCCGAAGTCAATATCACCGAAAATAATAAAAGAACAAAAAGGGGGTCGGTGCAAAACCGTTTCCGGAAAAATACCACTACTCCAGATAACATTCTCATATGGAAAGGAGAGGCCTTGTACGTGCTTAACAATTGGAAGGGCAGTCAATTTTGAACTCTCAGCCAAAACTAACGCTCCGAAAATTCTCAGAGAAACAGGCCCCACCTCCTGGCTGACGCACGTAACTAAATCCCATTAAGGGTCATAACATTTCTAGCACTTCAATTGGATTATAGGCGGTACTTGAGACTGGTACTCATTATCCACGGGCGTAATATGCAAGCCTAAACATTGGTGAAAAACACCAAAGCGCGGACTTATTTGGCTTTGCCGGCAGACGATAACACTGGTTTACAAAATTAAACTTTTTGTCTGTTGCCTCGAATTGTGTGGTTGATAATGTTCACTTATGACTTGTTTTTGTTAAATCTAACCGTAAATCTTTTTGAGCAGCTCGAGTTGCTTTGTTTTTTATTTTTATCATTTAAGCACATATATTAATCGATAACAGGCTTATTTTACTGTGCTAAGATTAGATTTTCAAGTTTTTGCGTCATGAGTAGTTCAAGGAGACGTTGTTTAAACTATCCAGATAATTTTTTTCTATATACGCGGAGAATATGTGTTTAATAATTGCAGAAAAGTTATATCAGAGTTAGTGAAAATCACCTATTTTGAGTATTTTGGGATGCTCTCGGATAAAAATGAGAAGTCTTGGGCTTTCAATTGTGTTTGTAAATCGTGTGTGGAATATTTAAGTTTATGGAAAAGTGGTAAAAGAAGTGCCTTGAAATTTGGAACACCGACTACTTGGTCGGCATGGAGAGAACCACGAAATCATCTCGAAGACTGTTACTTTTGTAGCGGGAACGTAAACGGTTTAAACACTAAAACTCGAGCTAAATGTCCGTACCCAAGTACTAGTTGTGTTCAATGTCCAGTGCAGCGTTCACCTGACTCTTCAGAGCCTAAAAATATATCTGAAGGACCAGGCGCATCACAAAATGATGCTGATTTTGAAGATATATCAAATGAGCCAAAATGCTTTTCTCAAAATGAGTTAGAGGATCTTGTAAGAGATTTAAATCTTTCAAAACAAGCTTCAGAATTGTTAGCATCAAGACTAAAAGAAAAACATTGCTTTCCTCAGATATTAAAATAAGTTTTTATTGCGAAAGAGATACAGAAAATCTGAAATTCATATTGAACTTGTACCAGACCTTCGGCTACAATAAAAAAATATGGGGTGCAATATGAATATAAAGCTCCACTTCCTCCATAGTCTCCTGGACAGGTTTCAGGAAAATTTAGGAGATATGAGCGAAGAGCAGGGAGAGCGTATGCATCAGAACTTACGCGTCATGGAAGAGCGTTATCAGGGTTTCTGGGATACGAATATGATATTTGTTGGTCTCTGATACGCTATTTTCCAAAGTCTACACACCGGAGAAGAGCTTTAAATGAAGTTTTTTAAAAATCAATGAATAATTATTTTTTTAATAAAGTTTTTCTTAGTAAATACATGTTTGTTTCTGCTTAATACCTACATAGCTGAAACTCAGATACTAGAGCTGATTAAAATATTCTAATTATATTTTTGAAAATAGCAAATCATATGTAGTCAGCAACAGCTAAAATTTTTTCGGCAACAGATGTATTGTAAACTAGTGTAATTTAATAAAAATAAATAAAACAAGATTAAAACTTTTGATAAATGTTTTTTATTCTACAAAGAGGAAATTGATTAATGGAATGATTTTAATATTTCGAAATAAGATATTGACATTTAAGTAATACAGTTTAGTTCTTTTTAGGAAAATAAATAATATATTATGTTGAATAAAAGAAAAAAAAAGGACTTTCGCCGATAATTAAATATTAGTAAATTACGAAAAATCTATATAATAAAGGCCAAACGTATCTGTGCGTAACGCATACGTCATGTTTTGAATGGCAACACTTTCCGACGAAATTTCGGTTTTGCAATTTTCGCTATTGTAAATTTTTAAACTTCTAGACATTGCACGTTTTCAATCTTTATACCATCGTTTAGAGAAAAAAATGCACTTTTAAATGTCGTTTGTTAGAAAACTGTATCTCAATTTGTTTTTGAGATATTAATTTTTTTGTAGTTTTTGGTTCAATTTCTCTAATGGTGGCAACTTGAGTATCGCATTTATGTGGGAAAGAGGGGAAAAATAGCCATAGAGTAAAAAAGAAAAAAAATAGAGATGCAGTTAAGTGGCTGGAGGTGACGCCAAAAGTGTAACCCTAAAATTCGCAGCATTGCATCAAACACAACGGCGTGCTTTCACAAAAGAGAAAAACTTTTAGCCATGCAAATTTAATTCATAATACAATGAAATTCTATTTTATAATGCTAAAATATATTCAGACCTTTTTCATTTAGTGAAAAAATGATGTTAAAAAATTCGGTCTCTGTTCCATGTGATTGTTTTGTTTGGGGCGAATGAGAGACTTAAATTGGAAGAATAGCGCCCATCAAACCGTTTTAATCGCATACTGCACCTCCATCTATCTCTTTTCTCCATGGAAAATAACAGACCACTGTATATTTTAGTTGTCATTCTTTCATAGCAACTGAAAGAAATAGTAATTAAAAACCTGTTATGTCAATATATCGTCGGCTATAAAACCCGGTGAATGTTGTTGGTTTTATTTCGTTTTTATCTATGAATTTAGTGACTTTCAGTTCGTTGTAAACTTACTTTACAAAAGATACATCAATTAACCTTTACAAAAATGTATTTTAAAGAATATCTGGGTGTCATATTTTCTTAGTTGTTTTTAAAAACTGAGAATGCAATTTTATTCTTTGGCGAAATCTTTGGCTAATAACCGCTATCGTGCGTCTAATACGCAGGGCCGTGGTGAACAATAGGGAGGGCTCGGGAGAATGTAGGGGGGGGTCATAGTTTTTTTTCTCTCTATCTGACGCAGAAAGATAAATTAGTGCATATTCACATTGTAGGTACTCTGTTTCTTATTAAACTGTTAAAATAACTTTATTTCATGCTTAGAAAAGTATATGATAATGAAAGTTTTGAGTGTATAACTGATGCAAAATAGCCCATCATGTTAGCTTTATATGTACAAATAGGATGAGGGAGTGTTGAAACACTTATTTTAGATACAATTTAGTAACTCTGCAAAACTGTGAAAAGGTTTTAAAACTAAATTAGATTTCTAAACAATATTTCGTTTGAATTTTCGGAACAGAAATTCATTGAGTGACCTTGGAATCGTTTTCGGGGGGGGGGGGGCTCAAAATATTTTAGGGGGGGCTGAGCCACCCATAGTGCCCCCTTAGCTACGGCCCTGCTAATACGGAAGTACCGATAATTTTTAAAGCTGTATATGATTAAAAAATAATATGTTTCACATAAAATTGCTATTTGGAATTAGTTGGCAGTTTAAAAAGCCTATTACGCAGAAAAAATTTATTAGACTTTCCAATTTTAAAATTTAAAAATGTTTTTCACCTTTACTTTGTGACCCGGGAACCCCGGGTTCGGTGTACTAGTAATAATAAAAGTATGTTCTTATAAGAATTTAGAACGAAATCGAAACGAGAAAAAGGCGAAATTTATATATATATCTATATATATATATATGTGTGTGTGTGTGTGTCACTATTATCAAGTTACTCAAGTCAAGGATTTTAAAATCTATCATCATTTTCGGGACAGACATTATATTCCGTATTTAAATCTCAGAATTTAAAATTTACTTTTCAGTTACATAATGCTCCTTTAAGCAAATATATATATAAATAAATTTATTGCTTTTTTATAATATACTGGATATTGTTATATACAAAATACATGAATTTAATTTTATGCTAAAATATTCTTTGGAAAAAAAATTGTTTTTGTTGCTACGAAATTATATTTAAAGAATTTTGAGACATATGTTGCTATGGAATATCGATGTTTTTTATCGTGTTACTGACATAAAGACTATTTTTCTTAGTGATATGGATTACCTTTCAAAACCAGCTACCAGTTACTTGATGGAAAACAATTTCGAAAGTCGATTTTTTAAAACTACTGTGTTCTGCAATTTTTCAATAGTTTTAGCATAAGCTAAGCACTTGTTTATATTTTAATATATATATATATATTTAAAAATATGCTTTTTAATAAATGCATGCAATGAATTGCAATATTTATTTTTATTTTTAAACTATATATTATTTATTTATTCATCAAATACATTCATTAAATGATAAAAAAATATAACAAAACGTTATATATGCGGAAGATAATAAGTAAATAAATAAAGCAGTGTGTAAATTTAGAAATTTTGATATTCGGTCTAAATTAAAGTGAAGCTTTCTGAATTTCTAGATTCTGATTTATTGTTTTTGACTCTAAAACGTTTCTTCTAGTACTAGTTCTAACTGTATTACTATGTAGTTGACTCTAAACATATACATTATTCGACTAAATATATTATAATGCTAAACATTACTATACATCCTTAAACAAAAAGTATACTCCAAAAAATTAGGGTTAAAGTTTATAGAAAATTTCCCTTTTTAGAATATGTTGTTTATAAATTAAAAGTTCTATAGGAATGCAGGATTTAATAAACTGTATATCTGACATGCATATGCAAATGCATTAGTAAAGATAATATGCATATGAAAATCAATATAATTAACGGGTAACCCATATTTTCTTCAATACATAATTTTTTAAATACTTAACACGGTGGTGTGTTACTTTATAGATTGTATTTTACTGATATTTAATAATTAATGTTGTTTAAAGGTTAAACATTCTATACAATGTTCTGATTGTCGTAAATATTTTCATATAAAATAGTTTGACGTCCGCCATTTTATATTACTGTGAAACTTGATAAGGGGACCACCCATTAGACCACAAAAAATTGGTCATTCAGAGGGAGGGTCTCTGACTAGAGGAGGTAGGGAAAAGCAACATTTCATTAAATAAAAACTACAATAAAAATTTAATTGTTTTTGTTTCATTTCATGTCATGGCCATACAGCTTTAAAAAAGAATTAATCGCATCTTCCTATGGTTTTGATGATTTATCTCTCTTTCTCTGCTAAAGTTTTAAAAAATAGTCTTAGACATCATCTAAACTAATGTACAAAGCACAGCATAAGAAAACAAGTTGGAAATTGCACGTGAAGCGTAGCAAATGAGGTGCGTTCGTACGATAACGAAGTTTTAAAATATTCAGATCTTGCTGATACAGTAGAGCGTACTTTGGATACAGTATAGTGGTCGATATCTTTGTGTTCCTATAAATATGCAGGGAGTAATTTTTATTCTACTTCATTAACGTATATCTTATTCATAAAATGTGAAGTAGTTTAATATAATTAAAACACCCCTCAAACAAAGTTTCCCCGTATAACATTGATTAGTGGAATACATTTGTGTGGCCTTGTAATTTAATAATAAATATTCTTTGCATCACAGATTGTACAAAATGTATTTTTAGTACATATTTCATCGATTCATGTCAATTCTGTTATCTTCAAATGAGTGTAACACCATTAAAATGCATTTGGAACATTTTTCCCCCATTGATCGCAATGTAATGGAATACTTTTGATTGTCCCTGTAATTGATCTATCCATCCGATTTTCATAATATTTGAAATGACTCGACAAAATTATGTAATAAATATACATTTTAAATTTCAAACGATTAAAATGCATTTGAAACTTTTTTCCCCATTGACCGTAATGTAACGGAATACTTTTGATTGTCCCTGCAATTGATCTATCCATCCGATTTTCATAAAATTTGAAATGACTCGACAAAATTATGTAATAAGTATGTAATTTAAATTTCAAACGATTAAAATGCGTTTGAAACTTTTTCCCCATTGACCGTAATGTAACGGAATCATTTTGATTGTCCTTGTAATTGATCTATCCATCCGATTTTCATAAAATTTGAAATGACTCGACAAAATTATGTAATAATTATGTATTTTAAATTTCACATGATTCGGTTGGGTAGTTTTTGCGTTGTTATATGCGAACGGACAGAAGACGACACATTTTAGACGATAAATATTATTCCAAGAAATGCAACAGAATTAAAATAAACTGGAGTCTGGAACATCCATATACTTCTCCTTTAACACTCATATTCATCCTCAAAGGCCATCCTCGATTCTTTCGCTTGAAAAAAAAAGTCTCCTTCAATTTACATGTATGTGATACTCGGCCAATTCTAGGATAATATACATGAGCCCTTCTTTCACCAACACCAACCATCTCTTCGTAGCCATGATATTATATACAGTGACATTAAACCCAGCAATGCAATAAAACTAGCTTTTTTTTTCAAAACGAAAGAAAAAGTTTGACTTGGATTCCCTTAATCTAAAGAAGTACACATAGCTGTGCATGCTTTTCGGAGACAAATACATTTTCAATGTTTCTCATTCCAAAGAAAAATAGTCCTAATCTTCGATTTATTTGCTTAAGAAATAAAAATTCTTAACTTCCTACTTCTCACCTAAATCTTTGAGAGAAGTAGGTGATAAATTGTGGTTCTTTAAATGAAAAAAAAATATCATTGAACCTATAGCTAAAATTATTAACGATTATACACTCTTTATGAGATGTGGCTTTTAAGAAAGATTTCGCTTAATTTGTGATTTTTGAATCACACTGCTAATCATATTTATATATATATATATATATAATTTATTTTCTAAAAATAATATTATTGCATCTCAATTATGTTTATTATTATTATTATTATTATTATTTACATATTTGTATAAAATATTTCGATAAGAAAATCAAATCTTGAGTTTACATTATTTTCGCTCACAAATTTAAATAAGAACACCTATTTTAATATTACTTGAAACTGGATACTAAAGAAATACTTGAGAAAAAATAAGACTGATATGCACATTGTAATAACACTTCAGCTTGCATTATCGGAATACATTTGCCTTAAATCGTGTTTGTTCATTATATTAGGTACACTTAAAGCGCTCCAAAAAAGTGCATTAACAAATGTTGAAACATGTATTGATTTCTATTATGTATGTTTTACATTATGTTATTGGCATAAAGGTAATTTTCCAGAGCACTGTAGATCATCTTTCAAATCTTTCTTTCTGTTCACCAATTGCTTCGAGTAAAATTATTTTAATCCATTTTATGAAAGTTACTTTATCATGATTATTTTTCTTCCTTAGTTTTTGTATCAAGAGAAGAGTCTTTTCTTGTTGTTGTATATCTAAAATTGTATTTTTTAAATCAATTCATTATTAGATATATGTATTTAAATGTAAAATTAATTTAATGCTTGAATTATTCAAAGTCAGGTGTACTATTTGTAATCATATTTAGAGATCAAGCAAATTCCTTGCTAAAACAATACTTTCGAAAAAAATATGTATTTTTGCTAAAGCTTTGTTATTATTATACAAAATAATTGCAAAGTAATTTTGCAATGAAAAATTGTACCAAAATATTTGTAGTTTTTTTCTTAGTTTCCCAACACTGGTTTCATAGGACAAGAGATTTCCAGTGGAACCAGAAATATTTAGCAGGTTTCTTTAAAAAAATACACATGTGTAAAGAAACACATGTATATAATAAAATACAGTCGAGTCTCTATATAACGAAATTCATCGTTCCAGTAATAAATTCGTTATATAGAGAAATTCGATGTATAGAAAATTATGTTAAAATCGTATTTAATGTGTAAATTTTGAACAAATATTATTTTTGATGTTTTTAATTAAGGATTTGAAGTCTTTAAATGTAAATATTAACCTAACATTCTATTTCTTAATTATTTAAGCAGTTTTAAAAAAAGAGAACAGACATTTATTTGAAAGCTTAATGAAAATCAAATAAGGAAGACTTGCATTAATTTCAGAAAAAAGAAATCTGTAATTTTGTTGTGTTTTGATTTTAAAATTCTTACGCTCTCAAAAAATGCTCAAATTTTAGCAAGGAATGAAAAATTTGTCGTTAACATTTTCCTCCATTTGAAGGCCTCTATTATGTGTCTCTCATTGATTCCTTTCTTAAATGTGTAACAATCTAATTGATTCTGTTTTGAGAAGGATGTTGAAAGGTGTGTGGAAGGTGGGATGAATTTGTTGATTTGAAGAACAAGGAGATAAGTAATATAAAAAAAAACTCAGCACTGAACGATAAATCAAAATTAAGTGATGGAAAATTGATTTTGAGTCTTTTTTAAAACTGAATAAATTAAGACCAATTTATGAAAAAAAATTGTTATATGGAGATGGATATTTCGCTATATAGAGACTTTTTTTAATGTAATCATGCGAAAAGGGGACCGTTCCTACAAAAAATTCGTCATATAGAGAAATTCGATGTATGGAGTTTCGTAATAAGGAGACTCGACTGTATATAGAAACTATTTACACACATTTTTTTATTCAGATGGATAATTCATAGATTAATAAAATTGCAAATTGAAATCAGAATAATATTCAAAACCAGAGTCTTTTTTGACAGGAATGACTTTTTACAAAAATGCGAATATTTTCTTATTCTAGATCAATCAACTGAAACACTCAAAAGTTTTAGCCCCCTGTGTTGTCCTGACTTGTGCTGCGAGGAACGTAAACTATGGCTACTAAAACTGGTATACTTATAATTTAGTTTAAATGGGGCTTTTGACATTAATACTTTTACATTTCTATTATATTGCATCAACATCTATCTCAATATTAACAAGTTGTTAGTATTTCTTATTATCACATTTAGAATAACTCAAGAATTTTTTTTCATGTAGAAACACACCTGAAAAATAAAGAAAAATTAATGTTTTCTTCAATTTAAATTCAAAATGAATGTAGAAAGCACAACACAAAGATAGCGGATGTTGTGTGTGTGCATTATTTGAATGCAGTTGAAATTGTGATTTTTGTTAAATTTAATGAATTAAAAAAAAGTAGTTCCCTTAATCATGATTCAAATGTAAGCATTATATTATATTCATATTTTAACAAAACGCAATTATTATTTTAATTTTTCCATAGGCATAACATGTTTAATTTTAATAAATTTAAACTTTGTTTAAATATATATGTAACATATGGATATTCAATTTTAATTCTTATAAGTATATCACTTAAAATAGCATTTATATACATATTTTTATATACATATAAATCCAGACACTGAATTAATTAATCTCATTGCATTATATTTTTTGTATATATTGTATAATAAAAGAATTTCTTATTTTGTTTTAATCAATTTGAATTTTTCAAGCGAAATATTTTTTTGTGTGCATATTATAACATAAAAAGGAAAGATTTACTATTCGATAGCAATTTTGGCTATCGAATAGCTTCTATCACCTATAATGAGAAGAAAATAAAAACTTTTTATGAGGAAGAAAACACGGACAAAAAAAAATCTTGTACGATTATATTTTTTGCATTCAAGCTAATTGGTTTTGTAATTAACATTGGATATTATTTTGAGGTTTTTTGAAAACAAAATAATTAGTACGTTTTCAAATGTTTATATGCTTTATTTTTTTGTTTGAAAATATATACATTTTTTTTTTCATGCGAATTCAATTCTTGGTCTTTCACAGAAAACATATCGATTTATAAATTAAACTATTCACTAATAACAAGTTGCATAAAAATGCTGGTTATTATAATGATAACATTTTATAATGATTATTATAATGATAAATATATAGTTATAAGAACCTCTAAAAGTAACAAATTTACATATTTTTCTTGTAAATTTACTTAAAATTTACACCTTTGGTCGAATAATTGTAATTAAAATTGTATAAAAATCTATATAAAATTGTAATAACATAAAAATTGTTTCGATATTAAATCACTTACCGTTTTCTATTAATATACGTATAATCAAAAATGTGTTGTTTAGTAGAAAGAAAAACTTTTATTTATTAAGTTATTTTCAGTTAAATTATCTTTTGATTAAAGTTTTATTATATATTTCTGTTACAAATCAATAGATTAACAGAATAAGTTTTTTTTTTTTTTTTTTTTTTTTTTTTTTTTTTTACTTTCTCAGAATATATAGCATTAACGTAATTACATAAAATAAATAAAGAAAAAGTGAGAAGTTTTTTAGTTAATGCACCAATATAAAATCAAGTTCTCTATATTTATTAAATTAAATCATGCATCTTTGAGTTCTTTTGTTACTCTAAAATATATTAAACATTCATGTGCTATTTAATCGCTGATTTCGCGATTAAATATGAAATGTTTATTGCTAGTTATTTATTACTATTGCATTTTGTTTTCAAGAGAAAAGTCATCGATTGAAATGCAATGTCATTTGTGTCATAGATGCCACGTGGACATTACATTACTTTTATGAAGGGATGAATTGATAAGACTTTCTCATATTTTTAGATACAATATTCATAAAAAAAGTGGTAAGTGTGATTGAAGGTATCACAGAAGATTTTTATTTAATATTCCTTTCGAAACACTCTATCCTCTAATAAAAAATCCAAATCGTAAATTATAATTATTAAATACTTACATATAAACCCTAGACAATATATGTATATATATATTTTTGTCTAGCAACTTCAACCTCGTGTTTTCCTCGTCTGGTACTAGAAAGAATAAATTTCAAGGTCTTCTTAACTGTATCATCTTCATCATGTATGGTAAAAGGCGATTTCATTCTTATATCTCTGAGAATAATATTTAGAATAATTATTATAAGAAAATAGACGTTTTCGGCGGGGGTCTTCTTTTTGTCCTATTACCTGTAAGTTTCGATAAAACTTTAAATGAATTTTAGGTCAAAACCTAACGAAATCATTAAACTTTTAATAACTTTATAATACTTAAAATCATTTTATATGTAATACTAAGTATTTTTTGAAGATTTATTAAACGTATTCATTTTATCGGTGATGTTAATACCGTTATTATCGGTGTGTTACTTAAACGTCTTTTAAAAGGACTAATATGCATATAATATTGTGGTTTTAAAAATGAACAATTTATTTATATCTTAAAGATATTATTTTTAAACACTCTAAAACATAGCTAAAAGTGATGGGTTGTATGTATGTCTATCTTTCTACCAGACTGGACTGTATATATATATATATATATATTTGTCATGATACGACGGCGATGTTCTATAATAATGTATAAGCTCTAGTGGAATACCATGTTTGCTGTAGAATACTACTATTCACTAAGAATCAATAGCGGGATGAGCTGAGCAGTTGTTCTGGTAAGAGGATAAGCCATGGATTTGTTCTCGTAGGAGTTTCTCCAATAAACATGCAAGAAAATCAGTTTCAGTTCTTTATTATTTAGAGCACGAGTTTAAGTTACTCCACAGATCACCGTTTCACAAATCTATCACTACAACCTTCGCTCACCAAGCTGCAACATTCCGGCGTTCTACATTCTCGGAAAAAATGACACGGCTTCCGAACAGTTTAAAGGAAAGATGCATTCTGCGCTCCTAAAAACCCAAATGAGAAATTCACTTTTGCACGACAAACTAGCCCCTCTTACTCCGCGTCAATCATTTTAAAAATCCAACCAGGATTAATCTGAATCTACGTAATAAAAATAATCACCTCTGATTGGCCTAGGAGGCGCGAAACTCGGGTAGGAATTACTTCACGTCACGCAAAAAGACACGCCTTTTAACATCTTCGCGCATTAACACAGATCAGGTTATCAATAAAAAATAAAATTATAAATCTCGAGAATATTCTAAAAAGGAAAGATTACGAAATAATTTCCCGCCCTTTTGAGAAACAAGCAATAGATTATTAATAAGTTAAATAAAAAAAAAGAAAAGGACTTTAGCTGTTAAAAGATTAATATATTACGAAACTAAGATTAAAAATATGTTCCACAATTTTAGAATTAAAAACTCAGAGAGAGCAAAATGGCGCATTTTTTAAAATTTTATTACATGTATATACATATATATGTGTGTGTGGTGTGTGTTACATATATAACACTTATTTATTAATTTTTAAGCATATATGTCTCATTTTTTATGACATATTCCCAGTTGAATTGTTATTATTCTCAACTCTTTTTTCCATAAGGCAGTGTTTTAACACTTTATTATATTCAATACTACCCGAAGATTTTCCAAAAAATAAGAAAAAATCTATATAAAAATGGCAGCAGTTAGCATCGTCTCACCCACTTCTATCATTCAGTCGCGTATTGAAAAAACAATTCTTAAACTGAAATCTAATCTGTATTGGTTCGTGTAATGTCTTAAATCAAAAGCCACGTGCCCAATTATGTCATTTTTCGCATTCTCCCTGCAGCATCTTTACCGCTGTATATTATCCCGATCAATGTAAGGATTTAGTAATTATAATTTACTATTTGGGGTTTTTTATTAAAGGATACAGTGTTTCAAAAGTAGTATTAAATAAAAACCTCCAGTGCTACATTTGATCACACTTACCCACTTTTTAGCTCACAGGCTATCATAGCCTGAGAGCTTATGTGCCCGTCCGTTCTGTATGTTCGTGCGTATCGCGATAACTCATGATAAAAATATCGGATCCACCTGAAATTTTGTTATATAGGTATATCCTGATAAGGCGCTTCCCTGATTAGTTTTTGGAGTTCATTCGATATGTATAGGAGGGGGAACGGGGGGCTCATGCCCCTCCCCTTAATTGATATAAACGAGATTTCCATGCAGAATAAACAGTTTTCGTTCAAAATATAGATATAGGATTATTCTGATGAGGCGATTCCGTGACTGTTATTATGTGTTCATTGAATAAGTATAAACAGGGGGAACAAGGAGCTCATGCACCCCCCTTTAATTGATATAAACAGGATTTTCATGCAGAATTAACAGTTTTCGTTCAAAATTTAGATATAGGATCATTCGGATGAGGCGATACCGTGGCTGTTATTAGGTGTTCATTGAATAAGTATAAACAGGGGGAACGGGGGGCTCATGCTTCTCCCCCTTTAATTGATATAAACGGGATTTTCATGCAGAATTAACTGTTTTTGTTCAAAATTTAGATACAGGATCATTCTGATGAGGCGATTCCGTGACTGTTATTATGTGTTCAATGAATAAGTATAAACAGGGGGAAAGGGGGTCTCATGCCCCTCCCCTAAATTGATATAAACGGGATTTTCATGCAGAATTAACAGTTTTCGTTCAAAATTTAGATATAGGATCATTCTGATGAGACGAGTCCGTGGCTGTTATTAGGTGTTCATTGAATAAGTATAAACAGGGGGAACGGGGGTTCTAAAGCCCCTCCCCTTAACTGGCATAAATGGATTTTTCAATCAGAATTGTTAGATTTCGTTCAAATCTCTGAACAGTTTTGGAAGTTTAATGGTTAAATATAAAAAGGGGAATAACTCCTCTTAAATTATATAAATGCTAAATGGGTTTTTATTAAGAATTATCCGATTTACTCTGAATTTTGGATATAGATTTTTTAATATGATAAAGCATGTACTTGATAGTTTAGGAAGTTCAATGATTAAGTATAAAAAAGGAGAATGGGGAGAGCTGTTTCCCCTTTTTTTTTTTTTCGAACGGAATTAACGAAAATACAAGGCTGTAATGTACAATTAGTATGCGTAGCCTGTGAGCTCAATGCCATCAGTTTAACTCAGCAATATTCTTTTTTAAAATTAATACTATATCTAAAAATATCAGAAAGTCTAATAAAGTCATCCTTTTATAAAAGTAATGTAACGTCACATGTGGCATCTATAACACAAATGACGTTGCATTTCAATCCATGACTTTTCTCCTGAAAAGAAAATGCAATAATAATAAATCATTAGCAATAACATTTTATATTTAATCGAGAAGTCAACGATTAAGTAGCACATGAATGTTTAACATATTTTAGAGTAACAAAATAACTCAAAGACTTAATAAATACTTTAACTTAATAAATACGGAGAACTTGCATTATATGTTGGTGCATTAACTAAAATACTTCTCAATTTTACTTTATTTAAATATAATTAAGTTACTGCTATATATTCTCCGAAATTTAAAAATAGTCTGTCTAAAATAGCCTCTACTAATCTATTAATTTGAGGAAAAAATATGGAATAAAACCTTAATCAAAAGATAATTTAACTGATAATAACTAAATAAATAAAAAAATTTCTTGTTTAAACACATTTTTTTGTTTCAGTTATAATAAAGGAAAAAATTCGATGCTTATATGTAATGTGCATTTTTTTAACAATTCAAACTAAAGTTATTAAACTCTGTAGAGATTGAATTTACTTAAAATTTGAAAACACTTATCAACTCTACAAAATAAAACAAAGTGTAATGAATAGCGCGCCAAACCTGTTTTTCCCTACAGAAACTGTCATTGGATTTGACGCTCCCACAGACACCTGTGTGCCGTATTTGTGCATCCGACACTTGACAGTTAAAAAAAAGTACCAACAAAAAAGAAGATTTAACTTTTCTTTTTGGGGGGAGAGGGGAGGGGGTGTAAACAAAAAAAAAACACTTTCAAAGTACTATAAAAATAGTAATAATTATTAATCTCTATTATTATTTCAATAGTTGCAGCAGACTTTTTCAATAGCTCAGATTTATTACATATTCGTTACATTTTTGTTTTATTAAAAAAAATAATTTTGTTATGGTATATTAGCCGCAAAGCCTGGTTTATCCAGAAGTATTCTAATTCTAAAAGTGTATTTACTAGAACACGAAGTAGCCGAACTTTGCTCATCTAACGCTTTTATACAGCCAATTACTTTTATCATTTTTTTTTTTTCAAATGCATGTGTAAAACTCAATCTTTATACACCATTTTAAGAATAATATCAACTTTAATGTAATAAGAAAATAAAATATATGATTATGTCAGTTTATTTGTAATATATATTCTATTCACAGATATTTGCTAGACTTATTATTAACGTATTTTTATTGCAGTTATTTTTATACTTATTTAGCCAAACAAGACGTTAGTGAAAAAGCATACAAAAAGCAAATAATGTATTTATCATTTACTACATCGTTTTTGTGCTGAAAGGGGAAAGTTCTTTTTTGAATAAAAATATAATAAAATTTATATATATCTTGCAGGTACATTTTTGCTTCTGTGACTTCTGTGATAGCAAATTTTGAAGAAATGTAATATGTTGAAGATAAAAAAGAAACGGGTTTTTTATAATATTAATATTTTAAAAAGAATGCCATACTTCTTAGATTAGATAGTTAAAATCGATATTTCTCCAGGCAATCATTAAATGAAAACATGAAATGAAAAATTCGAAACCAATTAAAAAAATAATACTTTTAAAAGTGAGATATTTTGTTAATTATGCACATGCTAATTAATATACTATTCTCAATAAAAAAAAAAAAATTATTTAAAAAAAATAATTATCAGTAACTGCCTTTTGTATGTTTATTTATCTATTTTTTTTCGTCTGATTTTGAGATTATATATTGCTTCAAATACTTTTTGGTTTAATAAATCATATCATCAAAGAATCGATATTTTTTAAATGCTTGATTTAAATTAATAGGATACAAAAAACTTACATTGTATAAACGTATAATAAAAGTTAAAAAGCCTTTTTTTACATTATCAAGAAAATTTATAAAACAATAAAAATGTGTATATGTTAAAAAAATTTTATAATAATTATTAAATATAAATCATACCGAAAAGGTATCATACTGTTAATGTAGAAAATACATTTTAATACATTTTAATTTAAATAAATACTGCATAATTCCATTTATGATTTCAGTGCTTACATTTACTGAAATCTTTAGAGTTTGTTAAGTAAGAACTGTGGTTACAAATATGTTTATTTTGTAATATAAATTATGAAATATATTCTGAGACTAATATACAAAAATTATTGTGGTCTGTGACTTCTAATGTTTCCCTATGTATTTTAAAATATACTCTTATTCCTAGCAGAATTAAAATTAGTACAATAAATATATTAAAAATCTCAAATTTTGAAATTTAATAACTGTGTCAATTTTTGTGGTACAGAAGTGAAACTTTTTGTCTTATATGTGTTATGATAGGCGTAAACTTTTACTAAATATAACTATAAGGACTAGGGAACCATACAAAAAGTTAGATTTCGTGATTTTTATAAAATTGATTTACTTTAAAAAATGCCATAACATGAAAATTTGAATTATTTGAAAAGTTTTTGTAATTGGAACTATATGTGTACGACCACTGGTTGGGAAATTAATGGTCGGCGATAGATAACATATAGCACACTGTATATGTTACATAATTTTATGTAAATGCTTGTGTCAATTTTAAATGTGAAAGCATTTTTATTGGAAACAAGTCGAAATTTGCACGTCAAGTTAAAGAAATTACGTACCTTCCTATTATGACAAAGGTTTAAATATATTCAGACTTGTGTTTAATAGTATACAATAATTGAAATACAGGTTAGTCACCGAAATCTTTTGTGTATTCATGCAAGTATTATCTGCTTTCTATTATACAGAAAGCCTGAGCAACGCATATAAATTTCATAAAATGTGTAATAGTTTAATATAATTAAAATGCGCACCAAACAATATTCCACCTTACATTATTATGAAATGGAATATTTTTTGTATAAATTTAATAAAAAATATTCGTTGCACCACAGATTGTACAAAATCTATATTTTGGTACATACTTCATAGTTTCATATCAGTTTTATTATTCGAAAGAATGTAACATTGTTAACATTCATTTCAATCTTTTTTTTTCTTTGAAGGTAATGTAATCGAATACTTTTGACTGTCCCATTTTGACACCCTTTTGACCCTTTTTGACATTTTTCAAAATTTCCAAAAATTATTTATTTTATATTAAATTTATAAAAAAATGCATTCAAAATTACCTAAGCTTTTTTATAGGCTTAATTTTAATTAAGTATGAAATAAAAAGTACATTTTGATTTACTTTTTTATAGAGGGAAGATAATTTAATTAGGATTTAAATTAATTGTTTTTATTCTCATTCTTAAAAAATAGAAATACTGTTAATTAAACATCCATATCTTATCAGAATCCTACATCGAGTTTGATTATTCCTTTTTGGGTTAAGATTGAGTCATGACATTTGTGATGAGCTTTTGTGTTGACTAGAGTGTTCAACATAATATCGAATTTTTTTTTATTTTTAAAAGTCGACATAATATGAGATCTTCATTATGGATGCTCCATAAAGTACATGAGCGATCAGAAGTACCATTCATGTGTTTTTGTATGTATGGAAAATTAAATGTTTGCAACATTTTATTCCTATTATGAGAAAAAAAAAATTGCTCTTAATTGTACCATAAAGAAACAATAAACTATGGCCACATTTTTTAAAATTTTTATTTCTTAAGCAGTAATTTTAATACATACGCATTCATTCTGAAAAAAAAATATTATTTTCTGAAACATTGTTCTGCTCAAAGTTTTGGTGAAAATATAAATAATACGGTTTCCAAAAGGTTTAACTATGATTCGCAAGAATTGCTCTATGGTATAAAAACCGCAAAACAACATTATAACCATCAAAATTTGAAAACATAAATTTATATCAGCCTGACCCGAAGCTAGACGCTTTTCAATGATTCTGATGTCTCTATTACTCAGAGATTTAAATAAATTTAAATATTAAAAACGAGTCCTATGAAAATTTGGATACTAAATCTTTCTATTTTTCTCTATAAAAAATATAAAATTGTTAGTAGAGACATAAATGTTGGGTATCTTTCACACTTGCAGAATATATATATATATATATATATATATATATATATATATATATATATATACATATTTTTTTTTCTTTCATATCGCGGTCGGGTCTGGTTGATAGTTGCCGAAAATTGTTTTGATGCGATCGGGTCTGGATGCGGATCGAACTTATTATTTTTGTCTGGTTAGGGTCAGATCATAGCTTGATAGAGAGAGAGAGAGAGAGAAAGAAAGAAAAAGATTTTGTCATTTTCCACAGACATGTTTTATATCAAAAGCTTCGGAATGTAACTTATTTGCAACATCGCATACCGGAGATACCACTTTATAACACTTTAAAATGCGTATTACCAAAACTTTCACACACTCACACACAAACACACATACACATACATGTATATATACATACATACACACACACATATATATATATATAATGGAGTTATGAATTAAAAGGAGGAGACATATAGTCTATTGTCTATGAGTCACGAGTGAAGTAATTGAGTTGGTTGTCACAAAATGACAGCTGTTTCATTTAATCAGATTTACAATTTCTGATTACTGCCTGTGAAATCTCCCACCAGTAAACTTATCTAGAAAATTTCGTCTTATTTTAGAGCCTTATTGGCTAAAAATTGCTCTGACAAATTTGGTAACAAATTTCTATTTCTTCAAGCTGGTGTCAGTTTGGCGAACTGTTATAATCTATTTACTGACACAGTTTTGGTTGTCACAATGTGGCTGATCTATTACCACAGAAGTAATCTCTTACCAAAAAAAGTGAATATTAGTTTTTGTAATTCTTTTTGATTGAAGATTTTTATTAATGAGCCGTTTAAATAAAGAGAAGTTTTCTGCATAATTTTACTGGTTAAAATTCGATTCGGTATTAATAAAACCCCGCGAAAGCGGTTACAGTTGAAGTTTCACTATTTTAAGAATATGTCAGTTCATCTTCATTAATAGTTCCATGATATATATATATATATATATATATATATATATATACATTGGTATTGTTCAACATGTAGCAGCACTTTCTTAAAAAAAGGTTTCGTGATTTACATTTACAGAAATTCTAAATTATAAGAACTGTTATGTTTTATGAAATTCGATCCATCCCTATTCCATCATCCGAGGTATTTTAACCAGATAATATTTTCTTTTGAAGAGTTATAATATGTATTTCATAAATATACTGAAAGTCCGGCGTATTTACGTAAAAATAACTAATTTTTCTGTCAGAGAAGGTATATTTTATTGTTATAATAATGCGACGAGTCAAGTCATTTTATTTAATCGTAATGATTCGCACAAACATTAATTCAAGTAAAACATGCCTAGGATAAAAAATAGTGTGATGTATTACCATGTATGGAATGTATAACCTATTGTAAATATGTTTTCTAATAAAATGTTATTTAAATTAAGATGCATTATTTAATATAACGTTTTCTATTACCTAGAAAATTATTAAAAAAAAAAAAAGATTTTCGATGAAGTTACATTTTTCTACTATGTGTGGTCTTGAAAACACAGATGTACTAAAATTTGTCTTAATTTTATTTTTCTTTATATGTACGATTTCTATGAAATAAAAAGATCTGAATTGTTTTGATAATGATGAAAGCGAAATCTGACATAAAAGTGTGACAAAAAAGAAAAAAAATGAGCATAATGTAAGATACAAAAAATATTGCTTTGATCGATCTAGCAAATTGGAAATACCAAATTAGTCTTATCCTCGTGAGAAATTAAACCTTTCATTAGCTAGGAGACCATTGTCTAAGAATATCAGAAAACGGACAACCACAATCACTAAATTGACAGCCGTTATTGGAGATTTTCATTATGAAATTTATTTTTCTTTTTTAGATTGTTGTAAATTAAGATTGAAAAAATCTACCTATCTATCTATATGTAAGTATGTATGTATCTATATCTGCAAATTTAATTCTTAATTTACAACAGTCTAAAAATTATAAAAAAAAGATTCAGAACTCTTCGTTGAAATTCTCGGAGTAATGACTGCTATATTTGTGTTTGTGGCAGTCCATTTTCTTACATGCATAGGCAATGTAATAGTAGCAGAAAATATTATATATATATATATATATATATATATATATATATATATATATATATATATATATATAATATTTGAAGGTTGAAAGCACATCTAACTGCATACAGCAGAATGAACCTCTGACAAAAGAAGATTTACTATAAAAGTAACATATATAAGTAAGGCACAGTTTATTTAAATAAGAAAATAAAAATAAGCATACACAGCCTGGTCACCATGTATATTTTATTTTTATCATAATACGACGTATCATTTTACTTAACAGTAATGTTCGCAGAAATAGTTATTGAATTAAATATGCGTAGAAGTAAAAATAGGGTAATTTAATATCATGTTTGGAATGTAAAATTCATTTTAAATAATAAAAAAATAATTATACGTTGTTTAAATAAGGATGCATTATTTTATGTATCATGTTCTCTTCCCTAACAAAATATTAACTGGAAATTATTTTGACGAAGCGGACATAGCAAGTTGAAAATACGAAATTAGTTTTATCCTCATGCGAAATTAAAGCAATTTTATTATTCTTTCATCAGCTACTAGAGCATTTTATAAGAATATCAGAGAACGAACTACCAGAATTACGAAACTAGCAGCCGTTAGTGAAAATTTTCATAACAAAAATACATTTTCTCTTTTCGATTTTGGTAAATTAAGATTCAAATAATATATATATATATACATGTATAATATAGGATGCATTATTTTATTTATCATTTTCTCTTACCTAACAAAATATTAACTGGATAGTATATATAAATGTGTGTGTGTATGTATCTATACATCCACATACTTAATTATTATTTTAAAACAATCTAAAAGTTATAAGAACATTCAGGATAAAAAATCTGTAAGTAATGGCTGATATATTTGTGCTTCTGGCTGTACATTTTCTTATATCCATAGACAGATCGGGATAGTAGCAGAAAAAAAACTCGTAAATTATATATATATATATATATATATATATATATGTGTGTGTGTGTGTGTGTGTGTGTGTGTGTGTATTTATATATTATGCTGAGGTTGAATGCGCATCTAGCTCCTTACAGAAGAATGATAGTTCCGTCAAACGAGGATTTACTATAAAAGTAACACATGTCAGAAAGGCACAGTTTAATTAAATAACAAAATCAAGCTAACTATCTCACCATGACATCTTATAGAGAGTACAAGATGAATTCCATGAAATAATGATTGATATACATATAGATTTTTTAAAAAAAGTAAATGAACTATAACCTAATAATCTCTACGTTATGCATTATAAATTTATGTTATTTATCCTGATTTTACGTGTTTTCCCTCTTTTTTACTGATCTATTTTAAATTTATTAAATCATTATCTCTTTTGGTTTTTACTTTTAGCCGAATCTCAGCTTTAAATTCCTTTCAAGTTTTTTTTTAAGTTAAATATCCGATATCTTCGTTATAATATATTATTCTAACTGAAAAACAACCTCTGAAGATAGATCATTATCAATTTACTCATTAGAAACTTGTTCGAAATTCAATTTCTTTTTTAAAACCTTTCTTTTTTAGTGTCGTTTCCTTCATGTAATAATTAGGATGAGGCTGTACAATTATTTTTTAATTCAATAACATTTTACATTTAAAAAATACAGTTTTGTATTTTTTTTTCATTTATATATTACACTGTAGTTAAAAACATACATTTATTTTAATGTGAAACATAGTAATATGATTATTACTTTCATTCAGAAATATATTAATGCACATTTTCTTTTCTTCTAATGAAAGTAGTGTATTTTTTAAGTATGATTTTAAGAATTGGTTGTATAGATCTGTACAGAAATCAGAATAACAAGCGAAATTTCTTCATTTATATTTATATTAGATTATGCACAAAATAGGTACACTGTAATTTCTTACCTCCATGAAATGCTAAAGTTAATCATCCAATAATCTAACACATTTTAGCGTCTTATATCAGTATTAAATATTTAAAGTTTCATTGAAAATTTTTTATCACAATAATACGCTTCACTGCATAAAATAAATTATTAAGTTAAAACTATTTATCTTTGAAGATTATCATATATTTTTCAAACGCATTATTCTAATCTTAAATTCACACACTCATTCATTATTATAAAAGTTAGTAATCGTTTTCACAAGATCTTTTAATTCCTTTCAGCGGAAAATTCTTTAAAATATTTGCGTAGTATGATTTATGGCCAAATCCTTAGGTAAGAAAGATAATTGTGAGAGTTTTTTTAAAGTATATTCGATTGTGAGAAGTAGCCAATTTTTTTATATAATGTATAATATTTAACATATTAAAGACTTTCATAATATTTTATTTTTCAAACAGCTCATTTTCCAAAATAAATTACAAAATTGTTTTCTTTATTCATTCAATCTACAATTTTGTATGTTAACTATATTTTAAAAGGAAACTTTGTTTTTTTCGATTATTGTACGCAAAAGTACAACACAAATAAATAAAAGACTTTTTTGTAAGAAATATATGTGAAATTTATAGTGTAAAATTGTCTGTCACATTCATCTTGGATTAAAGAAAATAAAAATATAATAAGCTTGCTACACAGGCATGATTAATTACTTTAAAAATATCACAATATTTAAAAATTGTTACTGCAAATAAAAATAGTTAAGAAATTATATATTATAATATAGTTAAAAACATATATTTATTTTAATGTGAAACATAATTATATGATTATTACTTTCATTTACAAACATATTAATGCACATTTTCTTTTCTTCTAATGAAAGTAGTGTATTTTTTAAAACATGATTTTAAGAATTGGTTGTATAGATCTGTACAAAAATCAGGATAACAAGTGCACTTTCTTTATTTATATTTATATTAGAATTTGCACAAAATAGGAACACTGTAATACGTCACGTGTAATTACTTACCTCAGTGAAATGTTAAAGTTAATCATCCAATATACTGACACATTGTAGCGTATATAAATATTAAATATTTAAAGTTTCATTTAAAATTTTTTATCACAAAAATACGCTTGATTGCATAAAATAAAATATTAAGTTAAAACTATTTATCTTTGAAGATTATCATATATTTTTCAAACGCATTATTCTAATCTTAAATTCACACACTCATTAATTATTATAATAGTTAGTAAATGGTTTCCCTAGATCTTTTAATTCCTTTCAACGGAAAATCCTTAAAAAGATTTGCATAGTATGATTTATGGCCAAATCCTTAGGTAAGAAAGATAATTGTGAGAGTTTTTTGAAAGTATATTCGATTGTGAAAAGTAGCCAATTTTTTTTTTTTTTTTTTTTTTTTTTTTTTTTTTTTTTGGTATAATGTATAATCTTTAAAATATTAAAGACTTTCATAATATTTTATGTTTCAAACAGCACATTTTCCAAAATAAAATTACAAAATTGTTTTTTTTTTATTAATTCAATCTAAAATTTTGTATGTTACCTATATTTTAAGAGGAAACATTGCCATATTCAATTACTGTACGCAAAAGTACATCCCAAATAAATTAAAGACGTAAATTGTAAGTAGTATATGTGAAATTTATTACGTATAATTGTATGTCACATTCATTTTGGATTAAGGAAAATAAAAAAAAAGTTTGCTACATAGGCATGATTAATTACTTTAAAAATATCACAATATTTAAAAATTGTTATTAAAAATAAAAATAATTAAGAAAATTTAGAATTCAGTATCAAATGCACTCTGTTTGAAAGTAGTTTAAAATAAAATTTTGTAATCGAATTAGTATTGAAAATGATCACGATGTGATCGCTTTCCCTTTTCAGTTGAACAAGTTACATTTCATCATAAAAAATACGTAATATAATTTTCAAATTAAATGAATTCTCGACATTGTATCTATCTATCTATCTATCTATCTGTCTATCTATCTATCTATCTATCTATCTATCTATATATATATATATATGTATGTATGTATGTATGTATGTATGTATGTATGTATGTATGTATGTATGTATGTATGTATAGCACTTAATGAAAGTAGTGTATTGGCGTATTATTCTGTCGCGTTGGGTCCGGTGGGGAAGTGTTATGATATCGAATGTTTTTGCACATTTGATTTTTTACATTGTGACACTCTAATCGACACCCACTGCCACTACAGCGTAATAGTTTCTTTTTGAATATTCATTCAGGAGTATTGCTGTGTTTTTAAAACTGTCCACCGCTGATGAGATTCACAGCTTCTTTTTTTTTTTCCTTGCTCGAATTTTATCTCCTTTGATGCTTAATTTTTTGACATCAGTTTTAATATGACACGGGATTCTGGATCTGCCAATACACTACTTTCATTAAGTGCTATACATATTTGCAATTTATGTGATTGCTGCAGCTATTAGCGCTGGTCATATAAATTTTTGTGATTTTTAAGTTCACTTAAAATTTTTTTAAAGACTTCTGAATTATATATATATATATGTATATATATATATATATATATATATATATATATATATATATATATATATATACACGTATGTATTTATATCATACTTAATATATATTAAGAACAATAATTACCAAACGTTTTAAAGAGTTTACTGTTTAAATATTTCTAAATTAAAAATGTTTTCATGTTAGAAATTACTTCAATTTGTTTATTCTTAATAAATTTTGAAAATACAATGTTTATTCCTATATACTGTGAATTCTTAATCCTTCACTGCACCTTGTGCCACATATGGCACATAAAATTAGTATAATTCTCATTACGTACCATGAATTTGACCAATATGATCCGTGTAATTGATCTAGAATGTTCCAAAGAATGAAATAAAGCTTATTTTGTCTGTGTCAGATGGCTGCATCCCATGTAGCACAAATACTCCTCAGTACCTCCCCAGGAGCTCCAAGTCATCCCATATTCCTCCTAATACTAAAATGACAAGATCAGAACGTCCTGAGGAAGAGTCTTTTACGATGTCCTCAGGAATGAGCTCCCGCAACGTCCCACGGAGCAACTTCCCAGGAACACAACTCCTGAGGAAGCACCTGGGAAATCATTCCTGGGGAAGTGCCGAGGAAGTCACGGTGCTGGCGCCATCTGATGAGTTACTTTGTAGTACAATACTCAATTGCTTTTTATTAAAATATTGAATTTAATTTCATCGGTATCGATTTTAGAGAGATAATTTTATTTTATTAATTATCCGATTTCTTATATTTTAGAAAATTAGATATTTGTTATTAAATTGTAATTATTTTTTATTATTGCTATAACTTTTAATCTTTTTTAGTTAAACTAAAAATTTTAATTTATTATTTTAGTTAATTAATATTTTTATTTACTAATTACTATTATGTATCTTTTAAACAAAATTTTGTTTATTTATCAATATTTTATTGATTATTAATAAATAACCTATTGCGTTTTGCTTTTTTTATTATTATTACTTTATTAAGAAGCAGATTTTATAAGAGTCGGGCAGAAATGGGGGTGTCATTATACACACCATTTTTGATTTTGCCAAATTTTTTTTTCGTGGTTTCCTCTAATAATTTTAGAAGATATGCATATTTTGTTTTTCCCCCCCAAAAAATATATGTGACCCACAAAAATTTCTAAATCATGTCACGACCCAGTATTTTTTTCGAATCGACATATTTCTCTATTCTGTTATCTCAGCCAAACATGAACATCAGCCAAAGTAATTCTTGTGTTTATGACATTCCATTTAGCAGATAAATTGAATTATTTTGTAAATTTAATGGCTGACCTTCAGTGCAACCCGGAGTATTTCGTCAAACTTTGAAAGTGAAAAAACGCCATATTTGAGACATCATAGATCCATGCGCTGAGGGTCAGCCACAGTTTTGGAGTTTAAATTGAGTAGTACTAATCAATATTAACTGGATTAGCTCATTAGTTACAAGGCTCACCCTCAGCGCTGCGAAAAAATAGCTAATTTTATATCTAATGAAAAACAAAACAATATTTTTGTGAGCCTGTATTTCAGTGCGCTGAGGGTCAATGTGGAACTTGATCATTATATTTTATAGTATGTAGCCTACCTTTTAACAGACATTTGACAGAACTTTGGCTAATCGCTATGCGAACACATACGGTTTACTTCAAGCCATTGTGGAAATGGAAAATATGGTAACAAAACATACAATTAACTATATGGACTATAACTTATTCACTATATGTCACATTTTTTACGTTCCCCTCTTTGCAAATAAAAAGTATTAGATTAGTCAAAATTTTCGAAATCCGGTTTTTGACTGATTTACACGTTATAGGGGTCAGAAAACCCGAAAGACATGCTTTTACAAAATGTCTGTCTCTGAGTCTGTCTGTTTGTGTGCACGTGACAAAAATTTTGTGGGCGCTCGATCTCAAGAACTAATACACTTGAATTTCATAAAACTTTAAATTCTATGAGACCTTAATATAAAATAGATCTGATTATTTTTTGGTGTATATCACTCAATAGGTAGCGCTGCTATAATGGATTATTTACAATTTCTTCAATAGCCATATCTCATGAACTAGTGCATGGATTTTCATAAAACATTTTATTTTGTTGCACTTTATATGATAAAGTGCTGATCAAGTTTTAGTGCAAATTGCTCAACCGGTGGCACTGCTGTGGTGAATTATTCGTGATTATCCCAAAATCTCTAACTCAGGAACTAATGCTCGAATTTTCATCAGCTTTCAGATTTAGTTAGTCCCTTATATAAATTTGATATAAGTTAGTATTCTTCAGCTTTTGGAGGTGATCGCTCAACAGGTGGCGTTACTATGTGGCGTTATTCATGATTATCGCAATAGCTCTATCTCAGGAACTAATGCACGAATTTTCATAACAAGCCCCCTGTTGGGCAATTTACACCAAGCACTAATCAACACTAATCTACATCAGGGATTTATTAAATCTGCAGTTTGATAATAATTCGTATATTAGTACCCGAGATAGAGCTATTGCGATAGTCACGAATAATGCATCACAGCAGCACCAGCAGTTGAGCGATTTTCACCAAAACACGTTATCAGCACTATGTCATATCCGACACTAACTATATATAAAGTTTTATAAAAATCCATGCATTGTTCTTAAGATATGGCTATTGTGGAAATTGTAAATAATCCAGTATAGCAGCGCCACATATTGAGCAATATACACCAAAAACTAATCAGATCTAGTTTATATCAAGGTCTCATAGAATTTTAAGTTTTATGAAATTGAAGTGTATTAGTTCTTAAGATAGAGCGCCCACAATATTTTTGTCACATATACGCAGACAGACAGACTCAGGCACAGAAATTTCGTAAAAAACATGTTTTTCGGGTTTTCTGACTTCTAAAACGTGTAAATCAGTCAAAAACCGGATTTTGAAAACTTTCACGAACCCAATTCTTTTAAAGAGGGGAACGTAAAAAATGTGACATATAGTGAATAAGTTATAGTCTAGTATATAGTTAATTGTATGTTTTGTTACCATATTTTCCATTTTTACGATGGTTTGAAGTAAACTCTATGCGTTCGCATGGCCATTAATCATAGTTCTGTCAAATGTCTGTTAAAAGTTAGGTTCCATAATATAAGATACAATGATCAAGTTCCACATTGACCTTCAGCGCACTGAAATACAGGGTCAACAAAAAACTGTTTTCTGTTTCATTAGATACAAAATTAGCTATTTTTGGCAGCTCTGGGAGGGAGCCATGCAACTAATGAGCTAATTCAGTTAATATTGAGTAGTACTACAAAATTTACCCTGTGGCTGACCTTCAGCGCATGGATCTATGAGGTCTCAAACATGGCGTTGTTTCACTTTCCGCGACAAAGTTTTGACGAACCACGGCGAGTTGCGCTGAAGGTCAGCCATTAAATTTACAAAATAAGTCAATTTAGCTGCTAAATTGTCATAAACACAAAAATTACTTTGTCTGATGCTCAGCGCACTGAGATAATAGAATACAGAAAGATGTCGATTCGAAAAAAAAAAAATACTGGGTCGTGACCCGCTTTAGAAATTTTTGTGGGTCACACAAATTTTTTTGGGGGAAAAACAAAATATACATATTTTCTAAAATCATTAGAAAAAACCACCAAAAATTTTCGGCAAAATCAAAAATGGTGCGTATAATGACCTGCCTGACTCTTACAAAATCTGCCTCTTATTTAAGAAATTAATATAACTTGTTTAAATTAACTAAATAGTAAGTTTCTAAATTAATACACTAAAAACTCTAAATAGAATAGATTCTAGATCGTAGATTTTTTCTGATATTTAGAGATAGAGGTATTTATGCAAAGAAAAAAAAGATTCTTAAAGTAAGTTTGTTCATAAGTACCCGTTAAAAACTTTGTTATGAAAATTTCTAAATCGAGTATAATGCATCTTAATATCAGATGTTAAATGTTTATATACATATTTAATTAACTAACATACTGGTGGAAAGTACATAATACAATTTTCACTTTTTGTTTTTAAGACAATCAAACTAACTAAAAACTAGAATAAAACAAACTGTATAGCGTCATCTTAACCAACATAAATAAAAAAATATGTTTTTCAGTCTAAAAGGGGAAAAGTAAAATTCCATGAGAACTGACTATAGGAAAATATAAAAATATCCTCAAGAGGTGTAGCAAAGGTCAAGGGGCAAAGGCTATTGCAGACAGGAGAAGGGGCTAGATGCGTGCCAAACAATCAGAGTAAAAAGCTTTTTTTTCTTTGGATGGAGAGAAAAATACATTTATATCTGTGGCTTCTCTCAACAAGTAATGACCAGTGGAGTACGAAAACGTGGGTCGTGAATCCCGGACGGCCACGTTCAACGATATATGCTTCCCCCGGTCGCATCGAGATGAGAAGCAGAACCTAAAGTCAGTTCAGATCAAGAAGGTATCCATTATTTCATTTTATAGATCCATATATTAATGATGTATTCTTCTAATATCTTGAGTGTAAATAGCACTCTTTTATGTAAAATATTTTTATGTGTGTGTCCATGTTCTAATATAATATAAATTATAGGTAACCAAGAGGCACTTATCCAATTAAATAATTTGTGATTGCATTCATTTTTATTTTAAAGCTTTGTAAGTATAAATGTAAATAAAATTTTGTGTGGTATTAATTTTGCTTTATTATATTTTAGTAAGTTTAATTCTTTATTTCTATTTGAAATGACTAAGCTTGACTTTGCAAGGTAGGTTATAAAATATTTTGGCAACCTAATTAATAAATAGGAAATATTTTCTTGGTCACCTAATTCCCGCATGGCTCATAAGATAGCTGGTGCTACGAAATAACACAACACACTCTCATCTGTTTAAGCAATTTTAATTAAATTATATACCTAAGAATTGCTCCACGAGTGTCCAGAGTCATGGTGTTCACTATACGAAATTGAACGGCTTTAATAATAATTAGAATTACTAATTCCTATTAAATCTCTATGCTGAACATGAATACCAATTAATATTAATAAAATAAAACTTCTTAAAATAAAAATGTGCATAGAGCTTTCCAGCACATACTTACCGGGTATCCAGTAAATAACTGACCCATTTTAAAATTAAATAACAAAAAAACGGTTTGAGATAAAAATGCGCGGTTTGCGGTATTGTTATTAGAATATCAATAAATTTTTAATACGCACTTCCTTCAAATAGTTCAAAACTCAATGGAGGGGTGGGATAAGCTTATTGAGGGTCTAATTGTTGTAATATTGGAAAGGTGATTGCTGCTATTGAGAGCACTGTATGCAGTTGCTGACGTTATAATATTCTCATTGTCTTCTAACTAAGAATATATGCATGGTAAAACAGGCATGGAGAAATTCCATAAGTTATATATATCCCAAACTAAAGAAATATAATTGAAATGAAAAAAAATTCTTTAAACACCATAAAATAAGTTAACTGCGCAAGGCCTTTCGAAAAAACTTAGTCTTTCTTCGTCAGGCGCAAAAAAAGACGTGCGTCCACAATGAATGTAGCGGCACGACTGAAGGGGAATGCGGGAGGGAGAGGGAGCAAGCAGAAGGAACGGCCAATAGGAAAGAAGAAGGCAACAGCCAATCACGGAAGAGTATAAACAAAACTAGATAGACAATGAAGGAGAGGAAAGGAAGAAGGGGGGAAGGGAAATGGGAAAAAAGCGGGGTAAATTAAAAAATTAGCTAAAAGGAGAGATTAAAATGAAATAAAATGTACGCAATATATATATATATATATAAATTAGTAATAATAAAAAAAATAAATAAATAAATAAATAAAATAAATAAATAAATAAATAAATAAATAAAATAAAATAAAATAAAATAAAAATACATAAAAATAAAAAAAATAGTTTACAATTATAAACACACATGAAAATACCTGAAAAATAGTATACATAATATACATAAAAAATAATAATAATTATTATTATTTTTTAATAATTTTTTTTATATATATTATGTATATATTATGTATACTATTTTTCAGGTATTTTCATGTGTGTTTATAATTGTAAACTATTTTTTTTTATTTTTATGTATTTTTATTTTATTTTATTTTATTTTATTTATTTATTTATTTATTTATTTTTATTTATTTTTTTATTACTAATTTATATATATATATATATATATATATATATTTTTTTTGCGTACATTTTATTTCATTTTAATCTCTCCTTTTAGTTAATTTTTTAATTTACCCCGCTTTTTTCCCATTTCCCTTCCCCCCTTCTTCCTTTCCTCTCCTTCATTGTCTATCTAGTTTTGTTTATGCTCTTCCGTGATTGGCTGTTGCCTTCTTCTTTGATATTGGCCGTTCCTTCTGCTTGTTCCCTCTCCCTCCCGCATTCCCCTTCTGTCGTGCCGCTACATTCATTGTGGACGCATGTCTTTTTTTGCGCCTGACGAAGAAAGACTAAGTTCTTTCGAAAGGCCTTGCGCAGTTAACTTATTTTATGGTGTTTAAAGAAGTTTTTTTTCATTTCAATTGTGTATAACACCAGTTTCAATTTTATACATTAAAGAAATATAATATAAAATCGGTTTGTTAAATGAAAGATTTAAGTGATGAAATATACATTCTTCAGTTGAATATTGTGATAAAAAATTTATTATTTAGGAAATTCAGATAAATATTTATCTGTAATTTCAGAACCAAAAAATTATTCATATTTCTAAAGTTTTCGAAATAAAGGCTTCATTTTTGTCATTCAGAATTTAAACAATACTATTATTATTACGTTTGATAATCTGTAAGAGATATTATAAAAATAATTTGTTAATAAGTCTAACTTACATTTAAAAAAATAATTCATGATAAATAACAGAAAATAGGTTGAAATTTCAAAAATGACATTTATATTGATGCTTCTATTTAGCTAATATCTTCTTATCCTCAACACATATATAAATTACACAGGGTAGGTAATTGATAATAACTGGAATTAAACTTTAAATTTGCTTGAATTTACATATTTAACTGCTTCTATAAGAACGTATATTTTTTTAACAGAAAACCTTTTCATATAAACGACGTATTGATAAGTGTTTGGGGAGGGGGGGAGGTGTGGCTCAATATTTATATATTTTAAATCCGAATATACCATTTTCAAATGAATTGCATTGTCTTTGAGTTGGTGTTATGTGCTGTGATAAAAATGTCTAGTTTCGTCGCGGCTCTTTTGTTTATTTATTTATTTTAATAGGGTTTAGTACCGGGTGTCCAGCAGATGACTGACCCATTTCAAAATTAAATAACAACAAAAAAAAACGGTTTGAGATAAAAGTGCGCGGTTTGCGGTATTGTTATTAGAATATCAATAAATTTTTAATACTCACTTCCTTCAAATAGTTCTAATTTCGGCCAAAAGATGGCGGTGGCGGCATCAGACTGTAGAAATACAGCCTGTTTTCTTGTTCTGAAGCTGATGATCTTTCCGGCTAATTTTTCGAGTCGAATCTGAGTCAAAATGTTGAATCGACTCTCCACTCCCAGACTGCAGAAATTGGATTTGTTGATTGAAACGAGATTTAAAATAACATTTAAGATTGAACTAGGTCTATTGTGACAACCTATGTCTATTGTAACCTCCTCAGACAAATATCAGGGGGAACTACAAAAGCTAGTTTAAGATTACTGTAAAACATCTCCAAAGGAGAGTCAATCTATGAATAAATATTTATGACAAGCAAACATTTGTTAAAGAAACTTAGAAATATTTTTAACAATTCTAGAAAAAATTTAATTAATTTAAAGGATGTTCTTTAGTGTTTCAAAATTCTCTTCGGAATATGTTATTTTAACCGCTTAACTGATACGCTTTTTTATGTACAATGAAATGAAAATAATGGGATAAACGCCGCTTTTTTAAACCTAAAATAATCGTAATATTTAAATTAAATATTTCTTCTATTAAATAGTATGAAATTGCATTTAAAATTTTTAGTAGTGTCAGAAAGCTTTAAGTGATGGAAGAAGCACACTATTATTGCCGGTACGTTGTACGGGCAAATATAAAAATATAAAAATATATTTGCGTAAATATGATTTATTATCTTTTTAAAATTATGTAGAAAAAATACCAATGTGATATATGATCTCAATATGACTGCATTTAAATAAAGTATTGTGAAGCGGCCTATGTTTAGCTTCTATGATGCCTATATTATTTTTTTAACCGCTCGCCGCGAATCCTCGGCTATAAAGTACGGAGACTTGCGGCTAATACTACTGGCTCCCAATCTCAAAATGTCACATATACATACATTCATCAATAATGTGAACGGTACTTATTTATTATTTACAATTATTATGATATATTACATATCAAATGTAGCATTTGAAATTTAATGTTTGAAAATTTGTTTTTATAAATTTACTAGCTGATCCGCCCGGCGTTGCCCGGGTCCGTATTAACAATATTAAACGAACTTGAAATTTGTATGATTTTATCATTAACTCGTTACATGCAGAAATGCATTGTCTGAAATACGTAGCCACTGACTGTCTGAAAAATCGGTTTTAAAAACAACTAATATTAAGCTCTAAAAATACTCAAAATGAGCAAGGAAAAACGCGGGAGGGAATATGTATCCAACGATTGCATGATTTTCGTGTAAAAAAGTTGATATTTACCCTTAAAAAACACTCTAAAGTCACATAACTAATTATTATTTTCACATACAAATCCCAAGTAAAATATTTTGAATTTCAAACTAATTATATCACTCTTAAATCTGACTGTACCATGAATGAAATCGATCCTCGATGGTAGTTAAAAGATTGGTATATAGTGTTATAATTTCAGAGCTATTTAACAAAAGTAAGTGTTATTTTTAATCAAATCTTGCGTATAGGTTCACTCTGTGTATAAATTCCTAACCTTAAACTTTTATACCGTAACCAGAACCTGTCTGTAACCTAACAGCGACTTAACAGTACCCTACCGTAAATTAAATATAACAGAAATGTAACCTAGCCTAAATGTATTCAATTTATTGTAACATATCGGCCGTGTTCAGCTGTTACGCGCGCTGCACGCGCACGCTAGGAGCCACGGACATGGAGTGGATAATTATACTTGGTGGGATGTGCGTTCAGTCCTCGCTACTGTGCCACGAGTTACTGTAACTGTTCGCTCAGTAACAGATGGAGAACAGATCAAGTATGTAATTACTTGTAGTGCCAATTATAAAGATAATCTGTTAGAAGTGAAAGTGAGCTGGCTGGTCGAATGGTCAGAGTGCTGAGCTTGAACCCAGACGATACGGGTTCGAAACCAGCGCGGGCCAAAAGTTGGTTTGTGTTTTTTTTTTTTTTTTTTGGTTGCTTTTTATTAATAAATAAGTCATTTTTATTAAAGGTAAAATTTATATTAATAATACAGAAGCACATAAAATAAAATAGCACATAAAATAAATAAAATACTTATTTAAATATGAGAAAATGAGATTTTTGCGGAGAAAGTTTTAATATTCCAAATTTAGAATATTAAAAGGATAATTAGAACGATATTAATATCGTTCCAAAGTGATTTATATATATATTAAGAAAATGAAAAAAAAAGTTTTCTGCGAAAATATCCGTATACGCATAAAATAATTATTAATGTTCTTCTTCTTCTTCTTTTTTTTTTTTTTTTTTTTTTTTTTGAAAATTTTAGAAGTAATTTTTTATTGAGATTAGGATGCAAATATAATGAATGCGTGGATATTTTACGGTGTTAAAGTCAAAATGCAAAATATTATAAAGGCAAAATGTAAAAGATATACATTTTTTTAAATTAAGAATATCTGCATACATATATTTTAAAGAAGTGAAATATTTGGAGTTTGCCTTCTAGTTTTATAATGAATAAAGTATGATTAGAATGTTTATAATTTTTCTATTAAAAGTATAAATAAGTGTTTTGCTTATACTAACATAATTTCGGATGTCGTTTGTTTTTCATATTTTATGACATATTTTGGCCTGTTATCCACACGGTATTAAAATATACAATCATTAAATAAGAAATATATACATACTAAAACTTCTTCTGAAAAATTATCTAACTAACAATGCAAATTCCATTGAAATCAATCCAGTATTGTAGATTACAAATCAATCTTGTAATATGTGGATACAGGGCCATCGCTAAGACTTTTTATTGGTGGGGGAGAAAACCTTAATATTGTCAAGTCAAATTTTTATATTCGCCAACTCGTTTTATAATTTTGCCAAGTTAACGCACTTTGAAAATGTAATACAATTCTTATTTGTAAAAAAATTAATAATATTCCCAATTAGAGTTGTAACTTTTGCAAATTCTATCAAAAATAGATAATGTATTGCAGTTTTTATTAAAATTTTAATTAAATTTGACATAAAAGTTTTAAATTTGCAAAGTGTAACAACATTTGTCAATGTTTTGGGAGGGTACCCCCACCCCTTAGCTAGTCCCCCGCGTGGATATCTCAACCTTGGTTTATCAACAGCATTCTATTAATTACAACAATAGAATCAACAGTATTCTATTATTTAATACGAAAAGTATAAAGCAACTGATAAATGATTTTTAAATAAATAAAAATAAAATTATTAAAAAAATTAAATCACCAATTGTTAAATTGTATCACTCAACCTACCAACTTTGACAACAAACAACGTGCAACCAATAAGAGATAAGCACAAAACGCACAATCACGTGATCAAATCGCCCATCATTTTTTTTTTTTTTTTTTTGCGTCGCGCGCGTCAAGGTTTGAGCAGGGTTGATTGTCATTTTTTAAATGCTAATCGGGCTTAATTACATGAAATAGGTCACGTGATACTTTTCCGGAATACTTTTAATTTTATTTGAGTGGTCACAGGTATGTATTTCTGTTACGAAAATCATATTTTGAAAGGATAAAGAGATATGGTATTTGTATTTACCAATTCTGAACCATAAAAATAATACAATAATTGAATAAGTTTAAAATTCTCTTCTTCGATAGCACCTACTCCAAGCAGAATCTTCTGAGCGCGCGCGCACAAAAAAAGCCGCTTTTGAACACGGCCATCCTTATTCTAACCATAACATAAATGCAATTTAACTTTAACCTAAATAACATAATAGAAAAAAAAAACATTTTAAAAAATTACTATTTCTTCGTAAAATATGCTTCATCTGTAATTCGTTTTATTAATACAAAATTTCTTCCTCGTGCTTTTGTTTGAGACATTAAAATTTCAGCGATAAATGGTTTAATATTGCAAACCACGGAGTAAGACACTTCTTACTCCGTGTAGCAAACCTTTTTTCGCTTTACTTCGCCTCCACCTATCTTTTTCTCCATGGTGTACAACAGCTGTGATTAAAAAAAAATCCTCATTTAAACTGACAGTTTGCCAGTCTATGAATTTTAAAGGTCTGTCCTAGCTTTTTTAATTATTTCTGCGAAAATTTTATGCAACCAATCAACCATAAGAAAATGAAATGGAAAAAAAAGCGAAAAAAGGCGATTTTTTATGAGAGTGAGCTTTGGAATTTAATTAATTACTCAGTTAATAAATAGAATTTTGAAATTCTGAGCTTCAGGTGCATCAGGAGAGACATTGGGCTACTCTCAAAAAAATTTTGAGCTTCGTACGTGCTGTAGATTTTGCTAGCCATCGCAGACACACAGACACACACACACACAGACAGACAGAGCGTTTTGTTCTTTTATTAGTATAGATTTCAGATAAAATGAAACGCTAATGAAAAAATACTGTGGATTCTATTACTGTAATGTAATTTATAACGTAACGGACTGTATTGTAACGTAAATTATGTAGTGATGCACATAATTAATGATTTTGTTCTGCACATATAAAATTTCTTTTCCCCAAATTGTTTGGAAAAGAATTTGCCCCAAGCCAGAAAGCAACTGACCCGAAAGATTGAAGGATGGTGTTCAAAGCAGTAGGAACGCTGCAAAGTAGTATGTATGCTACACTGGGCATTTTGAAAGTGCAAAATTTATTGGTCAGAATGTATCGCAACATAAAGCCGGGAAAATGTAGTAATAAAAAAAATATATGATCAAATAAAGTTCTTTTTAAGACCGCTCACTGCTCTTTTTGCACTAATGTATTTTATTTAGTGAAATTTTTATGCGTTTAGTTTAATGGTTGTTAATTTAATTGTTAAAGAAGTGTGCCGTTATTTCCTACAAACTTTTCATAATTTTGAAACTTCGTTGCAAAGATTTATTAAATGATTAAGAAATATATCAGATCATTCATTTTTTTTAGACAAAATAATTTAATGTTAAAATTATATCTTATAGAATTTTTACTGTCGTTTTTAATGTCAAATGCCATTTTATTGCCTAGTCTCTTTTTCAATGAAAATAATAAGAGTATTTTGCTTAAACAATCCTTTTTTGCAATTCTTTTTAAGTGTATAAAAGACTTTTTTTAGAAGTTATTTAACTTTAAATAATTTAGTAAAATCATTAGTTTATGAGTATATAAAATGTAACGTGTTTAATTACACGAATAAAATCGTTTAATTTGAATAACTAATAAAATAAAACCGATATTTTTTATATATTCTATTAATATTATATTTTTTAGTATCAACCACATATTTAAAAAAAAGTTTTAGAAACTTCTATTATAGAAACAATATTTTATTTCCTCAGGAACTATTGAAAATGCTTTCTAACAGAGAAAATATTTAAAAAATATATCCACTTGTGATCAATTAAATTATATTTTCTCAAGATACAATCGAAAAATAGGGTTTTCACGCAGAAATAAGAATAAAGACAGTTTTCCCCCCTCACGCAATACATATGTGTAAATAGATATGCAAAGTGTTAAAACACAATTTCTATAAATATTTGCAGTAACTATAAATAATATTCAAGTAAAATGTCATGCTTGATTCAAAACATGCATAACATTTTTTATATCATTTGCTAATATATTCACAAAAATAACATTAATTAATGTTAGAATGTTTCATTTGATATTACTTTGATAACATTTAATTTGATTAATGCTTCTTGAAATATTAATTATAAACAGTATTAGGGCTGGATATTGCATTTTTAAAATAGTTTAAAGAATGATAAAATACAGTAATACTGCATATCAATGCTGGATTTTTATCTTTGATTTTGAACTTTAAACATGCATGGTGTAATATAACATTATTAATCTTATAATTTTTCAATAAACTTTTTGATATTAAAAGAAAATACATTTATGTGAGTTATGGACTTGGACTGTCAAAACACCCTCAAGCCTGGTATCAAGCAATATCAGTAGTTTCCCTACGGGAGACCCAATGATTTAGAGAACAATCCTAGAAAAGTATTTGTTGTGTATAGTTTTATAAAACCGGGACTGAAAATATCTATCTAATGAGAAGATAATTATGTTAGCTCTGATACGGGTAAGACGGGTATCGAGCTGTGAGATTGCGAAAACCAAAGATGTTCGGTATTGACCCTCCCCAAATACCCTTTTTATTAAAAAAAGTATATACTGTAATTATTTCATGTAATCAAGATTCATTAAATGTTATTTATCGTACACCATAGATCATTTTAGCTTACAATTATATAAGAGGTTAAATTATATCTTTCTTCTTGAATTACGTGTATAGTTATCTACAACATAGGTATTTGAATTTACGAAAATTAAAAGAATAATTTTTTAACTGAAACTGCGTCAAACGCTTAAATATACAGTTAAAATTACTTTAATGTTGTAGCATATCATCAGACATTTTAGTGACTAAAATAGACTCAAAATGTATATGAAAACAATACTGTTAAATGGTTAGAAACAATGCTAAGTATTTAACCGTGATAAAAAACATAACGTTTAATTTATTACGTATTTTAAACTTTAGAATATTTTCGTTCAGTATTGAGCAACAAAAAAGTATGTATGTGAATAATATTCATCGGTAATGGTAATTATATGAGGCCATTACAGCATTGTGACAGCAAACGATACTTAAAAAGTAAAATGTGCTTCCGAAATTCACAATTCATTATTTTAAGTAAAAAAAAAAATAATAATAAGTCCCCAGAGTTAAAAAAATGCTTGTGGTTTACATAATGTAATTACAAAATGTAAGTGGTTTACATATTTTTTAAAATTTTTAATACAAAGTGCATTAATAATTTTATATTTCAGAAATGATTAAAAAAGTTGTGTTACAATGAAATAAACGAATGCAAGGAATTTGTTTTTATGGAAATTTTTGGTTAAAATGTATTTAACAAAACATTTTTTTGAATCATTTAAAAATAAAAAAGTCACTTTTATCTTAAGGAAGCGTTTATTGCTCGTAGTAGTTAATAATAAAAATTTCTGTGTTATACTTTATGTATTATTAAAAATGGCACGCGGTTCTCAGGTTGTATATGAAAGTACTTATTAATTTCAAAATTCGTAATATTCGCAAAAATACAGACTTCTAATAAATCAATTAATATATTGTGTATGCGTTTTATGAGTGTATCTTAAATATTGTAATGTATATGGAGAAAAACTGCAAATACACTGCTCAAAACAATTAAAGGATATTTGAAGTTTTATATAAAATAAAGATATAAACGAAATTTTTTTGCCGAAAATAGAAGAAGAGAATCACAAATGCAAATTTTTCTGGTTTTCAAACTGTGGAGTATGCAAATTTTGAGTTCGACGTCAAAAACGTCGCTTCAGCGGCAGAGAATGAAATTTGACTTTCAACTGGATAAAATAGAATAAAGACAAGGATGATCGGCATTCAGTGATTGCTTTGTTTCGATGAGTACGATGTCTCAGCGATGTCATTTGACAGATTCAGAAGCTTGGAGAATTGTTGGTAGGTTAGAAGGGGGCCAAACTCAAGCCGAAGTAGCGTAAACCATTGGAGTGACAACAAGTGTCATTTCCAGGATCTGGAACAGTTTTTTGGAGAGTGGATGTGCAGGCTGAAGACCAGGGCAAGGTCGTAGACGGGCGACAACGCCCAATGAAGATCGGTATTTAGCGTTAACAGCTCGGAGACACCGAAACATGAACGCTACTCTTCTCCAACAACACCTTCGCTCGGCTACAGGCACCACGATTTCAACTCAGACTGTCCGAAACCGGCTCCATGCTGTAGGTCTGTATGCTCGCCGACAGATGGTATGTGTTAGATTAACATCAAGGCATCGTCGCGACCGCAGGGAGTGGGCAACCGAGCATGTAAACTGGAGGAGAAATGAATGGAGCAATATTCTGTTTTCTGAGTAGTCCCGTTTTTCTGTGCATCCGGATAATAGGCGTATTTTCATCTGGAGGGACCGTGGCAGTAGGAATAATCCTGCATTTGTGCACGAAAGTGTCAGATTTGGCGGTGGAGGAGTGTTGGTGTATGGTGGCATCTCCATTGATGGGCGCACTGACCTCTACATCATTCGAGATGGAGCTCTGATTGGTCGCCGATATAGGGATGAGATCCTCAGACTTATTGTAGTCCCTTACGCTGCAGCAATCGGAGATAACTTCATTTTAATGGACGATAATTGCAGGCCACATCGTGCAAACCTGGTGGAGAATTTCCATTTCGAGAAAGGAATCGTTCGAATGGAATGGCCAACGTGTTCTCCAGACATGAATCCAATCAAGCACGTTTGGGACGCTCTAGGAAGACGAGTTTCTGACCGCCAACAACCCCCACAAACTCTCCAAGAACTGGAAAGAGCTCGTCTGGAAGAGTGGGGCAGAATACCCCAAATCGTCATTAATAGCCTCATTGAGTCCATGCCTCAAAGGTGTTCAACGTTGCTGTCCGCCCGTGGAAACCATACCCCCTACTGAAAATGATTTTCTTTGAAGAAAACACGTTTTCTTATTCTTTTTTTCTCATATGCACAAATTGTGTTTTTTTCCTTTTGTATACAAATGCGCAATAAAATGCTTTTTTTTCTGCCAAACATGTGTAATTTATTCTCATATAACCTACTATGTCTGTCGACCATGTATCAATCAGCTAAAAAGTTTGCCAGATACAAAATTCACCTAAAACTGCAATATCCTTTAATTGTTTTGAGCAGTGTAGATATCGTATGTGTGCGTATGTAAAATTTATCTTAAAAACAGCTCAAATGATTTTCCTAAAATTTTGTTTTTTAAAATTTTTTGGCCCAAGAAGATTATTATGATAGGTCACATGATCGAGAAAATTAGATAAATTTGATACCTTGGTTCATAACTGGGCCCGATCAAGATAATTATACATAAAAATGGCTCAATTGATTTTAAAGAAATTTTTTATCCAACCGTTTTTTGCCTCGAAAAAAATATTAGGTTAACTCTCGTGCTGCGTAAATATCGATTAGTAGATAATTTTCGGACCAATGTATCAAAGTTATCTAAAAAACGGCTCAAACGTTTTCGACAAAATTTTGTGATCTACAGCTTTGGATTACAAGAAGATTATGTGGTTACGTCACATTTTAGAGATAATTCGATTATTGAGTCATTTTTTAATCATTGTTTGTCATGTTAATTTTATCTCGAAATATAGCTCTAATGATTTTGTGTAAAGCTTGTACTCTATCGTTTTCTCGTACAATTGGGCATGACTGAGCTAAGTCGCATGTTCAAGAACATTCAATGTGAGGGTCTTCATGGTTCACAATGAGTCAGGGTGAAGCAAACTCTACCTAATAAAAGATCTTAACCGATTTTTACATAATTTCTTATTATACCGTGTCCGGGTGTTATAAAATCATTTTGATAGGTCACATGTTTAAGAATTTTTCATTAGTCAGTTCTTTTTTCAGTTATTGTGTGTCAAGCTACTTTTTTAGAAAACGCCTCTAATGATTATGATTAAATTTTGTATTCTATCATTTTCGGTTCGTGAAGACGATTGGGCTTCATGGAATGTTCTATATAATTCGATTACCATTTAAATTTTGGTCATTTTAGATCATTAATTGTCATGATTAAGCTAATTATATCTAAAAACAGCTCAAACGATTTTTCAAGAAATTCTATTATACCGTTTTTGGACACGATATGGGCACACAATGGGCTAGATCATGTCGTTGTGAAATTTTGATTATTGTATCGTTTTGGGGTCATTTCGAGACAAGCTAATTTTATCTTAAAAGCAATCCTAACGATTATGAATATTTTATTCCGGCTGAAGACCATTGGGCAAGTTGCATATTAAAAAAAATCAATACGTGGGTCATTTCGGATCACAGTGAGTCAGAATGAAATTAATTTTAACTAAAAACGTTTCAAACGATTTGGACAGAATTTTGTGTTATAACGTTTCGGGACAGGCGAACATCTTTTTGCTGAGTTACATTTTCGATGAATTTCTATTAATAGTTCGTGTTTGGTCGCTATGGCTCTAATCAAGCTAATAATAATTAAGAAAAGTCTTTAATGGTATTGTGAAAATTTTGCATTATACCATTGTTGAGCACGATATCACTGATCAAGATCACATATTCGAGAAGTTTCCATTAGTGTGTAAATTGTGGGTCATTACGAGTCAAGCAATTTTTAAGCAGAAATCAGCTCTAACGAATTTGATTCAATTTTGTTTTATGTCGTTTTCAAATTCAAGAAAATCATTCGGTTACGTTGCATGTCCTAGAAATTTTTACTAGCGTGTCTATTTGGGTCTGGGCCAACCTAATTTTACCTAAAAAATCAATTCAACTATATTGACAAAATTTTACATTGTATCGTTTTAGGATAAAATAAAGAAGAAAAAACATTTGGCTTGGTCATATGTTCGAGAATTTTCTATTAGCGAGTTATTTTTTGCCACTACGGCTGAACATAATTTTATTTAAAAAGTTCTGCAGTAATCGCATACCACTTTTTGTCGCCCATTTCAGTAATCGACCTCTGAACCGTCTCCAATGATAAGTGAAAATTAATGTAGTTAAATTTCATTCGGAATGTTCCTTCTTTATTATATTCAAGTTACATGACATTACAGATTTTTTTTTTTTAATATACACTGACATGAAAAGATTCTAAAACGACTACGGCATAATCATTGGTGTGAGATCATTTTCAAGTTTTCAAAATATTTCATTGCTCGTGAGAAAAATTAAAAAAAATACTAAAATACACATTAATAAATTTATTGAAATACAGAACTTCAATAAATAATGCAAAGTGTACGTTAGTTTTTTCGATAGGAAGTTCCGGTGAAAATAAGAAGACCAATTCGATGAATGACGATCTAAAATCTTCTCTCGATATATTTGGAGTTTTTTGAAATTTTGGTATTTTTAGACAATAAAAAATAAACTGATATCCACATGATAATTTTTTCCCACTTTGAAGATTTGTTGACAAAATATCTATTATTATTCTTTTTTTTTAATTTCAACTTAACATGAAACAACATGCGTACTATGAAAAAAGCCAGTTCTAAATTTACATCTGATGCATTTTTCATAGTTATTAGTTTCGTAAATTAAGAAAAAAATACGTTTATTTCATAAATATATTTATGTATTTGTGTGTATATGATGCCAATTTAAATTGCATGGCGTACGCCCGCAATAACGAGTTATCAATAACGAATTATAATGCATTTGATTAAATTTAATTTTTAAGTACTTGGATTTGCAAATAAAAATAAAGAGCTATGTTTTTAGGTATTTATATATTAAATTCTACCAACGTATACGTTTTAAATAAATACGTTCAATTACGGGGGCAGGTAAACTTTCATCTAATGAAATAAGTGAAAAAGACTGTATGAATTGCAGTCACTCTGAATCTAATTGACTTTTAATTACAAAATTGAAAACATACATTAAGAAAGATTTATTTTATCAATTGAAGTTGTTAGAAAATGTCTACACGTATAAAAAAAATTTTACATTTATTTTTAAAAATGATACATTTTCTGCGAAAATAAAATTTCAGATAAAAATTTATCTTTAAACAATTTCTAAGTATCGGGATTTTTTTATAAAAAATAGTGGAGAATTCTAAACTTTTAATTAGAGAAACATAATAATAGGTCATTTTGTGCTTTTATACGTTTAATATATTCATTAAAATATTTGAGAAATTCTAGGCAACCGTTTTTCAGAAATCGGGCACTCAATAATAAAAATCACTCTTTTGAGAAAATTAATTTTAAAGATTAAATCACCCATTGATCATGTAGGAAAAACCCAAAGTGCTTCAGGTATAACTGTTTTTCCAATGCAAATTTTTATGTGCAGTTTGTTTTAATATGCTTCTAAAAATCATATTTAATTATAAGGTATTTTTTGAAAAATCAATTTTAAATACTCTAAAATGTACCTGACCCCTTAAAATATGTTGATCATTTAATACTTTACAAAAATGGAGATGTAACAGTAGTTTTCACAGAATAAAAGGCACATCAATGTTCCCTACTGAATAAATAAGGGATAAGTAATTCATCAAAATTGTAATAAAACTATTACATTTTAATTTATTAGAAATTTCATCCGTAGATGGGGGAATAAAAACCATAATACAGAGAAAAGATTCACGTTTTTGCATCACCCACACAAAAATCTCATCAGAAATCATTTGTGCCAGAGAACATCACAAAACATATAAATCCACCAACTCTTAAAATTTCGCTTTTACAATAATTTTTATATGAGAAATAAAAAAGAAAACAGAGAGAAAAATTTAAATACTGGAAAGTTTTTGCCAATATATCTAGACATTTTTCATAATACTTAAATTACGAGGGGATACTGAAAAGTTTCTGGCTTTGATTGTTTATAATTGAAATAGAAAAACAAAATTAGACTCATTTCTTATTTGAAAGTTTAAAATCTTATTGTGTAGCTCTAATAAAATCAGATGTTTCTGATTATTGAAATGTTTTTTTTTTTTTTTTTCTGTTGTGAAAGTTGCGATTTTAGAGGCACAAGAATATTCCAAGTCTGTGGAATCATGTAGCATCATGAAGGAGTTGTTCCAACAGGAAAGTCAGCAAAGCCATTTTGGTCATTTTTATAACTGGACCTTAAACGTTAATTTTTCTTTAATTTTCCTCTAAGCAATATGAAATGTTGTACATATATACATTTCACCAAAAGCAGATACAACACCTTAAAAAAATCAAATCGTATTAAAATTTTTGATTTAAAAAAAAAATTTAAATTATTAAACGAAATTTTAAAATTCTTCTCGTGTCTTATTTTTTGAGATATTTCATTACTTTTTCATTTTTATCACTTAAAACTCTGTTATGAACAAATTTGTGTAAGATTTTTTTAAATCGCTTGAATAGTTAATAATTTACAAGTATTTTTTTCTGAATTCCATATTGATTTTGATCAAAAATTTGCCTTTTAATAAGTAAACAATCAAATTTGTCTATCTTAATGAAGACAGATTTTTAAAAGCTTACACAATTTCTTTCTAAACAATATCAGGATACTTCCTTAACAATTTTATAAATGTTGACTAATATTTACGTCGCAAGGAGCATTTTAAACATCTAAAAACATTGAAAAATTAGTTTTGAGAAAAACAGATTTAAGGTATAAAAATACATTTACCTTTATTATATACTTCTTAAAACTTTCATAAATGATATTTAAATATATATATATATATATATATTACTATTATACCACATAAATAGACTTCTTTTTGCGACGTCTTTGCTCAAATAAAGGTTCACTGTCCTCTTAACTGATCGGGATTTTTTGTTAAGTTAAAGACTGAGGAAGATACCTGGCTTATATCTGTGACCCGTAATACAAGGAACAGTCAAAAGAATAACATCACATTTGATCTCCACAGCAGTAGAAATTTCACCAAAGAAATCGGCCGTAATGGTCATCAAGACATTTATCTGGAACAAAGATGTGATTCTATAGGTGGACTAACAACCAGTATAACTCGAAAAAATTACGCTAACCTTTTGAAACAATAAAGGAGTTCATATAAGATAAAAGCCGAGGGAACTTGACCGAAAGGAGTTTTTTTTTGTTGAATGACATGAACCTCCACACACGTCCAGTTTTTTCGGCTGCGAAATTGAAGACCATGGGCTTCCATTTAGTCAATCAACCTTTCTATAGAAAAAAAACCTATCCCATCCCTTCTGTCTCCAAACTTGAAGAAATACTAGAAACACATTCATTTTTTAAGTTATTGCATAGCTTTTATCGCGGGCTTTGAGCGAAGTGACCGAATCTAGAAATTCCGTAACGAGAAAACTTAACACTTCCTTAACGAAAAACACCTAACACTTCGGCTAACGTCGTTTCAGTTTGGCAAACTTCGGTACGGTATCCTTCGGTAGACTTCGGCAGACATTGACCCGGTATTTTTCAGATATTAGGATATCAAGTCTCAAACTTATGTTTCTTATGATCTAATTTCCATAGCGCGGCCAAATTTTGTTTGGTAATTTTTTTATGAGACAGTGTTAATTTTTGGTGACAGGAGACCCCCCACCGTGAGGGTCGAAAAATTTAAAATGCTTATAACTCGCGATCTAACTTTCGTAGCGCGGCCAAATTTTGTTTGTTAATTTATTATGAGACATTGTTAATTTTTGGTCACAGGAGACCCACCACGGTGAGGATCGAAAAATTTAAAATGCTTACAACTCGCGATCTAACTTTCGTAGCGCGGCCAAATTTTGTTTGTTAATTTATTATGAGGCAGTGTTATTTTTTGGTGACAGGAGACCCCCCACGGTGAGGATCGAAAAATTTAAAATGCTCATAACTCGCGGTCTAATTGATGACATTGAAGATATGAAAGAGACTGCTGAGAGCTGGTTTCGGGATCAGCTGAAGAACTTTTACTTGACAGGACTAGAAAACCTATAACAACTATGCAATAAAAGCATTCGTCTCATGGAATAATATGTTGAATAATTATTTACTTTCTTAACACAAGCTATTTTCTTTCTAGTCTGAAAATTTCAGCACCCCTTCATAGTTATAACACTATATACATTGATGTTATTTTTAAAAGTGGATGTATATTCCTTTAAATTGATATTATAATACTGTAACAAAAATTTAGGATACTGTCTTCATTAAAGAATGAAAACTAATCAAAATATATGCTGTAATTCGAGCGTAAATTTAACATAATAATTACTGTAACTATTGTAATTGTAATAAAAACAAATTTACATTTGTAAAATAGATATATTAATAATCTACTGAAAATGCATTTCGGATTATCTATTTCTGAATAAAAAAAATATTTAAGAAATATCCTTTTTTTACAAGGTTAAATATATTATATGATTTAATTTGTTAATTCACTTGTTGGTGGTATTATTTTTTTCACAAATTATGATTTAAATTTTTACTTACATGTTATATTCTAATTTGTTGTTTAGAAATATGTTTTTTACATGCAATTCATACATAACCTAAAATAAGTCAATATTAAGATACTGATTTAAATAAATGTTATAAACTGTAAATACTGTACCACTGTAAATGTGTACCACTATGTTTAGCTTATTATTAGCTCAACAATAAGTAAACTCATTCTGAGAATATTTAAGTAATTCTCTGTATCACGCAATTTACTATTCAGATTGATAAATAGAGGTTAACCAGTAATGTTCTCTAACTATTGAGATGAGTTAACAAAATTATTCTCGATAAAAGCACTTCAGTTGGCGACTAAATTTTGAGTATATTCCAATTAACTTGCAAATTAACGTTGTTCGGGAATATTAACCCTGTACGTCTAATGAAGTTTACAAACTTACATCGATTTGATGAAGATTTTTCATTCCTTTTGCTTGGAAATTTACTTCTAATTGGTGTTTACACATTTTGTTTTTTACAAACCAAGTCCTTCAATGGTTTACATCGGTTAGATTTAGGAATAACATTTTGAAGGAAATAAAGTATCGGAAATTTTGAATTTATTTATTGGAATTTAGTAAATTTCATACATGCGTATTTTTAAGGAAATGAAATATTTTGAGAAATAGAAAATAATGAATATTACATTTAAACTATTAAGGTCTTTATATTTTAACTTTTTTTAGAAAAAAAATGAAACGAAATAAACTTTGTATGTTAAAGTAAGTTTTTTTAGATAAAATAACTCAAACTTTTTTATAATTTATATCTGTCTATTAGATATGCATTTTTTCCACAGAGAAAATTTATATTCAAGTCGTATCGTTGCAGGAAATATATCTATGCACATTTTAAAACATATTTCAAGGAAATGTTAAACAATGTACGGATAGATCTCTCAAAATCATAAAAAATATCTTTAGATAGGGCTCAGAAGAAATGCAATTTATTTTGTTTAAAGAAAAAATAAATATAAAGGAAATTTTTCCCAAATTACCTACTATAAAGTAAATGGGAACCTTCTATAGAATAATGACAAATAACAAAAGAAGCAAAAAAAATGTTAAATTTTTCAATTTTATTGTACATATTTCTTTTTCTTCGTATAATATACATTCAAGATTTTTTAAAACCATTTGGATAATGCTTTTTGTTCTCATTCAAAATAGATGTATCTGAGATCTATTTGAAAATTTTTGGTTTTCGATTTTTTAAAATAATACTGTTGCCAGAATGACAAGAAACATATTAAAAACTACAAAAAAATAATAACTCAAAAAAAAAATTGCGATACAGCTTTAAAAAAAATAGCCTTTTAAAGTATACTTTTTCCTTATACGTCAGTGTAAAAATTGATAATGTACGATATCACAAGTTTAAAAAAAACGCAGTATGAGAAATTGTAAAACTCAAATTACATTTAAATATGTAAAGTGTTGCCATTCTCGAAAAGAATATTTGCTCTTATGGTAGATATAGCAGTATAGTAGATATGGTAGAAATGGTAGATATTAAGATTTAACATAACATAACATCATAAAATCTTAAAATTTTTATTTCGTTGCAATATTTTAATTTTTACTCACGTGTAAGTGGCAACATTTTTAAACTTTTAATTCATTTAGATTTTAATTTATTAGAAATATTATCTCTCGATCAAGATGCAAAATTAGTTCTTCCATTATCATATTTTCCTGAAGACGCCCGCAGAAGACGGCGCGAAACGTTGATAGTTTTATTTTATTTTAATTGTACAAATGTATATTAAAATTCTTGTTTTGTGCACCACTGAGCAATGTGTTGTATTTTAATAAATACATTCTTATTAGTTAAGCATATATTGTTTACAAAATGTGGGAACAGTCTTTTTGACTTGCATTTAAGGGGACAGTGGACCTTTATTTGAGCAAAATCGTCAGAAAAAAAGTCTATTCCTGGGGTATAATAGTACCTAAACAGTTTTTTCTTATTAAAATATCATTTATGAAGATTTTAAGGAGTAAATAATAAAGACAAATTTATTTATATACTTTAAATCTGTTTTTCTCAAAATTAATCTTTTAGCGTTTTTAGATTTTTGAATTGCCTCTTGCGTCTTAATTTTTGATCAATATTTATAAAATTGATAAGGAAGTATCCTGATATTATTTAAAAAGAAACTGTGTAAGCTTTTTAAAATTCGTCTTCATTAAGATAGTCAAATTTTATTTTTTACTTATTAAAAGGCAAAATTTTGATGAAAATCGATAATGAATTTAGAAACAAATCTGTAAAATTTTAACTATTCAAGAAATTTAAAAAATCTTACGCAAATTTGTTTATAATATAGTTTTAAGTTATAAAAATGCAAAAGCAAGAAAATATTTCAAAAATTAAGACACGAGGAGCATTTTAAAATTCCGTTTAAAAATTTAATTTTTTGTAAAAAAATTACAAATTTTAATAAGGTTGGAAATTTTTTGAAGGTATTCTGTATGCTTTTGGTGAAATGTATATATGCACAAAATTTGAGATTGCAATGATAAAAACGAATAAAATAAATTTTTAACGTCCACCGTCCCCTTAATATAAAAAATTGAAAACAATTATTCAAAAATCTTTAAAAAAAACATTTTCGAAATGGTTTATGTAATTTGTTAAGTGACATTATTTTATTTTGTTTTTATGTTTAGCATTTTAGCACTAAAATGCATATTTTGTAATGCTAAGAAAATGATGGGGATTTCATTAAGATTTCATGATGGAAAGTCATTTAAATGATAATATTCTTTAACTACCAAAATATTGTTATTTAATAGATCAAAAAACGTAACAACTACATATTTTGTTGTTGTTATTGTTTCTAACTATGAAATAAATATCCTTTTATCTAATGAAAAAAAAGAAATAATTAAAAATGAAGAAATAAATAAATACGCTTTAAAAGATAGACAAACATGGAAATATTGAACACTGCGCGCCAATAATTGGCGAAGTATATGCATGCGAAAGTTTTCTTCTTTGGTAGCTTCTTTGATACGACTCATTTTTTCGGAAGAAATATTAAAACATTTTAACTTTTTAGCTCACAGGCTATTATAGCCTGAGAGCTTATGTGCCCGTCCGTTCTGTATGTATGTGCGTAACGCGATAACTCATGATAAAAATATCGGATCCACTTGAAATTTTGTATATAGGTATATCCTGATAAGGCGCTTCCCTGATTAGTTTTTGGAGTTCATTCGATATGTATAAGAGGGGGAACGGGGGGCTCATGCCCCTCCCCTTAATGGATATAAATGGGTTTGTCATGCAGAATTAAGTTTTTGTCCAAAATTTAGATATAGGATCATTCTGATGAGGCGATTCCGTGACTGTTATTATGTGTTCATTGAATAAGTATAAACAAGGGGAACGGGGGCCTCATGCCCCCCCCCCCCTTAATTGATATAAACGGGATTTTCATGCAGAATTAAGTTTTCGTTCAAAATTTAGATATAGGATCATTCGGATGAGGCGATACCGTGGCTGTTATTATGTGTTCATTGAATAAGTATAAACAGGGGGAACGGGGGGCTCATGCCCCCCCCCGTTAATTAATATAAACGGGTTTTTCATGCAGAATTAAGTTTTCGTTCAAAATTTAGATATAGGATCATTCTGATGAGGCGAGTCCGTGGCTGTTATTAGGTGTTCATTGAATAAGTATAAACAGGGGTAACGGGGGTTCTAATGCCCCTCCCCTTAACTTGCATAAATGGATTTTTCAATCAGAATTGTCAGATTTCGTTCAAATCTCTGAATAGTTTTGGAAGTTTAATGGTTAAGTATAAAAGAAGGGAATAACTCCTCTTAAATTATATAAATGCTAAATGGGTTTTTATTAAGAATTATCCGATTTGCTCTGAATTTTGGATATAGATTTTTTAATATGATAAAGCATGTACTTGATAGTTTAGGAAGTTCAAGGATTAAGTATAAAAAAGGAGAAAGGGGAGAGCTGTTTCCCCTTCTTAATTTTTTTTTTTTTCGAACGGAATTAACGAAAATACAAGGCTGTAATGTACAATTAGTATGCGTAGCCAGTGAGCTCAATGCCATCAGTTTAACTGGGCAATATTCTTTTTATTAAAATCTTTAAATATTTTTTTATCTCAAAAATCTTCTTTGCAGTCTATATCAAGCTTTTTCCAGAAAGAAATACCAATTTTCAGACAATAATATGAAATATATATATATATATATATATACTAGCGGACCCGACAGACGTTGTCCGTCTTGGCACCGACTACAGGAAATCAAATAAATGTACGTAAATATGGTAATACGCACGATAAACACAATGCTCTTAATTTAATTTCTTATTACAATTATGTAAGGAAATTATTTTTCACTCTTCAGTATTTTTTGAAATCGGTTCAATTTTTGATAGAAAAGTTTATTTTTGTCTTTTTAGTTCAAAGTTAACAATTTTTTGATCTTAGTTAATCAAAATTATAATACAGGAAATATTATTGTAAAGCATACACGTTTGTCAGAGGTTGGGCTTTGAACACGCAATCTCTTTCTTCAGGAAGCTGAGCTTAAATCTAGCGCCTTAGACCGCTCGGACATTCCGTCCGCACTCTATTCATCAAACTTATTCAACATTTTTAATTAGCGAAAAATTACTAACTATTAGTTTTTGCCTAATTACTAAAAAAGTACTGAATCAATTTCGACGAAATGGGAATCTAAACCATTCTCGAATCCACTGCTACACACACACAAAATTTCATTAAAGTCGTCCAGTCGTTTAGGAGGAGTTCAGTGACATACACACGCACAGAAGATTTATATATATAAAGATAAGCATTGAAAAATTTCAGGATTTTGGGCAGAAGACATCGCCAAATTAGGAAAATGTGAATTATCTCACGATCTACTGGGTTTAAACGAATGTGCTTAGTACCTTTCGATTCAGAATGAAAAAATACACTAAATATGTTATCAGTTGAAAAAATGAGTTGGAAAATATATGCAGGTTTCATTATCGTTTATAAAAATAAATCCATATGTTCTATAAATATATTCATTAAAATATCGAAAAATATGTGGTAAAATATTTTAATCATTGGATAAGAAAATAATATTTTCAGTATCTATATATACTATTTTATTTCTATCAAGTTCTAAAAAAATTCCTTAACTAAATAAAAAAAAAAAAAAAAAGAAAAAACAATTTTTTAGTTATTTTCGTGGAATATTGAAAACGTATTTCACTTATTTAATTAATCATGATTCTATATGTAATTATTGACTGCATAACTTTTTTTCTGAACAAAAAATGCGTGTTTTATTTATTTTTTTTTAAGTTTCCGTAATGGAAAACAATGGAAAATAAATTTAAAAAAATGGTTTTAAGGTTATTTCGGAGGAATAAAGAAATAATTAAGATCAATTGTGCAATTCTACTGATAATAATTTATTTTCATGTTTAATTTCAAATCAAGATAATACTTTTTATTTTTTTTTTTTTTAGGTGTACGACAATATATACTTGCTTCCCTTATCCTAATTATTACAATTTTTGAAATATTATATAAGTTTATAAGTAATAAGATAAAATTAATTAATATATAAATAAGTGTGTAGCTTTTTTAAAAATCGTTTCTTTAATTACGATGCAAAACTATTTTTAAAAAATCTTAATAATAATAATATTTATCATTTCTATAGTAATCTTACTTAATCCAATGTATCACACAATTTATTTTCTTTTTTTACTAAGGAAATATTTTATAACACACTGATAGTATTAAAAAAGAGAAATTGCTTAAAATTGTTACAACAGTTGAACGTTTGTATCCTTAATAATACATTTAAGAATGATGAGCTAAAATTAAATAACACATAAAAGACTACAGGAGTTATTGGACAATGCTTTTTATTTCAGGTACTAAATCACTTTAAAAAAATTCTTAAAAATGATAGTAATTATCTTTGATTCTAATAATCCCACTTGATCTAATATTTTATTCAATTCTGTTTATTTTTAAAAGATATTTTATCAAAGACTAATAAAAAATAATATTGTGTAATCTTCATTTGAAAATAGATCGTTTAAGTAATATCAGAACAATTTATTCTTGAAAAAGCTTTTAAGGCTTGAATAATAATTGATGTGGGTGTGCAAAAAAAGATTATGTGCAAATAAAAATATTATTTTTGATATCAAAACTTTTTATTATTATTATTATTTTATCTTTGAAAACTTAGCATATGAAGAAAGTGTTTACTGTGAGATATACATAAAATTTTGAGTATTTTTTTTTCCAATATTAGTAATTATTTTTTATCATACCCAAAGAAATAGTTAAATTTTCAAATTAAACTAAGTTTGTGAAATTGTGCAAACAAATTTTGGAACTTCCATACGCGATTGGATTACTTTACAAATGAAGCACGGGGCGCTTGCTTGAAAGTGACCAAATTGTAGTTTTCGTAAGAAATGCTGATAGCTGACCACACTCGTCTAACTAAATGTTGTTGATATCCTCGTACATCTCCCCCCCTCTCAAGATTTTCATATACTAACTAGCATACAAGCTTAAACACAGAATGGTGCTGGAAATCATATAACGTTTTGGTTGCAAAAATGGCAATGAAACTAAAAAAAAAAAAAAATTACATCCTCTTCATTGGCAATTAAATGAAACATTATATGAAATATATAATGGTACATATGTTGTAAAATTTTAAGCATCAATAACTTACGACATTTTAAGACTACTTCTGTGGTTTCATCACTTACTACAATCAGTGAAATTTAAAACTGAAGTTTTGTCACATTGATGTTGAAAGAATTGAATGAAGCTACATTTTTATTTTCCAGTAGAAATATGGGAAATAGAAAATAACGACAGTCAGTAATAAATAAGTAAATATCGAAATTCTTCCGACAATCTAAGAAATATTTCGAAACATACGAGTATAAATCACTTCAATTTCTGAGACTTTAAATTACGCGCCCATAGACGCGCCATTGATATTATCATTCGGGTCTTTTTACCACGCTTTTATTAACCTCACCTAAATGTTTGTGAGTTTGTGAGTTTGTAACTCTCCTTATTTTATGTATGTTTTACACCGATTACTCCGAAACCATGCAACCGATTAATTTGGTTTTGGTGTTAAATGAAAGACGATGCTGTCGAATTGGTACCACTTCAGTTTAATCGAAATTGGTTCAGTACTTTTTTAGTAATTAGGCAAAAATTGATAAAATTAGTGATTTTTCGCTAATTAAAAGTGTTGAATACGTTCACTGAATGGAATGTCGACAGCATGGCCGAGCGGTCTAAGGCGCCGGATTGTTGCTCTGTTTTTTGAAAAAGATTGTGGGTTCGAACCCCACTCCTGACATTATTTACATCTATGTAAAATTAAAAAAAAAATTCCGTATTACAATTTTTATTTTTAACCGGCTTCAGAAAAGGAAGAGGAAGTTATCAATTCGACTCGTATGTATTTTTTCTATGTATGTTCACCAATTACTCTGAAACTATCCAACCGATTAATTTGGTTTTTGTATTAAATATAAATATAGTTTAAAAAAGCTAAAAAACCACGCTTTTAAAGTAATCAAACTAAAAAGTGAAAAATAATTCGTACTATAAGCTGAAAATGAAAATAGATGAAAAATACTATATTACTATAAAATCATTGTTATTATAGAAATCAATTAATAAGCAATAAATAAAATTATCGTGGAAAAAAAGCTTGGGGTGCTTCTTAAGAACTGATAGATGGAGCATGGTAGATGGAGCACCCCACGCTTTTTTCCCACGATAATTTTATTTATTGCTTATTAATTGATTTCTATAATAACAATGATTTTATAGTAATATAGTATTTTTCATCTATTTTCGTTTTCAGCTTATAGTATGAATTATTTTTCACTTTTTAGTTTGATACACGTAAAAAGCGTGTTTTTTTAGTTTTTTTTTTAAACTATATTTATTTCAGAGATTCGAATGGCATCTTAAACAAACTTAGTAAAAAATAGGGAATCGAGTGGAAGTAATTGCATAAAAAATCGTAATGCATAGATTCTTTTAATTATTATTATTTCCTTGCACTTTAAACACATTTCGGTAAGGGTTTCTTATTTCAAAATCAGTTATCTATATTATCTTTAAATAAAGTTGATAATTTCTAACAACTTTATTAGCAATCTAAATATTAGCAGCATTCGCCAGTGGGATTTCAAATAAAATGGTATATTTTGATTTTTTTCTTATTTTTTAAAGAACTGGAAAACAAATACAAACACTAATATATGCTTTTAAAATGACATGCAGTTATAAACAGCTTATTGAGTCTATGATTATAGTCCCATAGACGCGCCATAGATATTATCATACAGGTCTTTTTCAGAGATTCGAATGGCATAATAAACAAACTTAGTAAAAAATACGGAATCTAGTGGAAGTAATTGCATAAAAAATCGTAATGCATAGATTCATTTAATTATTACGAGGGTAATTCGGAAAGTAGCCACCGTTTATTAATTTAAAAAAAACTAATGAAAGGAAACATGTTTTATTACTTACGTATGAAAGACACGTTCTTCAGCTACTTCACTACATAATTGCTGTATTAATTAAAACAATTATCATAACGGTAAATCAGCTTTGAAATTCCATCGTCACAGACTTCTGCCGCCGGCCCATTCAACTGCGATTATTTTTAAATTCAACTCGCACCACTCTTTCAATCCAAAAAAATTTTAACATATTTTTTTATTTAATTTACTGATAAATGTACTACCAAAAATGTTTTTAAAAATAGCAGGTCAAGTAAAATATTACGAGAGCAATTCGGAATTCGTCAATATGAATAAAAGAATACGTTAAAATTCTTTGGATTTAAAGAGTGGTGCGAGTTTAATTTAAAAATAATCGCAGTTGAATAGGCCGGCGGCAGAAGTCTGTGACGATGGAATTTCAAAACTGATTTACCGTTATGATAATTGTTTTAATTAATACGGCAGTTATGTTGAGAAGTAGATGAAGAACGTGTCTTTCATACTTAACTAATAAAATGTGTTTCCTTTCATTAGTTTTTTTTTAATTCACAAACGGAGATTACTTTCCGAATTACCCTCGTATTATTTCCTTGCACTTTAAACACGTTTCGGTAAGGGTTTCTTTTTTCAAAATCAGTTATCTATATTATCTTTAAATGAAGTTGATAATTTCTAACAACTTTATTAGCAGCCTCAATATTAGCAGCAATTGCCGGTGGGATTTCAAATAAAATGGTATATTTTGATTTTTTTCCTTACTTTATTAAAGAACCGGAAAACAAATACAAATATTAATATATGCTTTTAAAATGACATGCAGTTATAAACAGCTTATTTAGTCTATGATTAATACTTAACAGCATTACTCGTAGATATCTACTTCCAAAATGCATATCAGTATCAATTATATTATCTTCTAATTTAATAAACTTAATGATATTACTAATGACATATTTCGGAACCACTATAATATTACATTAATAATTGCATTTGCATTAAAATTTTATTTAATAATTATTGATTGAAACTAAAAATATATCCATTGTAATATATTTCTTTATTTGTAATGCCTTTATTTTTTTATAAAATAAAAAAAACTAAGTAAATTAAATGCATAAACAAAAAATTTTCATCGAAAGAGAAACAAAATATTTCTTAATCTACACCGTATAAAATACAACTGCTTATTAATCTCTGAAAGAAAATATAAAATTATTTTTTCCGAATTACCCATAATTCTAAATAGCGCTTTTTTTCTTTACAAATTTCAGAAAGCAGCGTATTTATGAAATTTAAACAACTAGTTCAGGCATTTGGACGAAAATAAATGAATGTTTTGGTGTAGTTTTGATATTTGGTGCATTTATGTTTTATGGGTCGCTGACCACGAGTCTGAAGTTATGGAACAAAATTTATTTCAGAAAACAGTTTAGTGAGCATTCAAGAATTTTCTAGAATTTTCCTAGCTCGGAGTGTTCCATTCGAGAAAGTACCTTGGATGTATTTAAGCTGCTATAGCTTTTAGTTCTTTAAATAAAGTTGTGAACACACTGTAATTTTTTCATTCTACTCCTTATTTTATTTTCCAGATATCATACATTTCACATGGCAATGACTTTCTTATTATTATTATTCTAATACAATAACAAAATCTTGCATTGCAGAAAATTTTATGTTTTGCAAGATATAAAAACTTATTCAGTTTTTATCGAAAATTTAAATGACTAGTACTAAAAATGCACTGACGAGCACAAAAAAAAAAAAAAAATGTTTGATATGTTTTTAAGTATGAAAAATTGGTTTGACTAGTGTTTTTAATTGAGCGTGGCAAAGAACAAGTGGTTCCTTCTTAGCTGCAGCTCATAGTCAATGCCAAATTTGGAAAAATAATATAGTCGTGTAAACCAAGATTCCTTACCATTGATGAATAACTTTTATATAAGTTTCAGATAATGAATTTTGATTTTGAATAGGGAATATTATTTGGAATAAGGACTTTTCTGGAATATTACATTCGAGAAAGTATCTCGAATGTATTTAAGCTCCTGTAGCTTTCTGTTCTTTAAATAAATTTGTGAACACACTGTATTTTTTCGTTCTACTTCTTGGGTGTCTTTTTTGGTTACGTATTTAGACTAAAAATTTTCGTAATTGTGATTTTTTTATTAACAATAAAGAAAGCTATTCCTAATAAAATTATTATTATTACTTAATCAGTTACATAAAAGTTGTGTAAACCAAGATTTTATTCCGTTGATGAATAACTTTTGAATAAGCTTCAGATAATGAATTTTGATTTTGAATAAGTTTCAGATTCATTTCATACAAATTCATAAATATACTTCCATGAATTAAAATTTGCAGAACATTAATTCAGGATATGCATTTAATATAAAATCATTATGAAGTATTTCTGATTGCTAGGTAAAGGTATTGGGATATACATTCTAATTATAGCCTTGCAACCATTAATGCATTTTGAATGGAAATTAATCAGCTCTAATTTTAATGGGAACATGGTTAATTTTCATTTGTGAGTTAATTTGACATTTATGTTGAGTAAGCAATAATTAATCCTAAATAGATTACTGATTATATCTTGTAAATTAATGAGCTGTACATGAAATTCTATTATCAATCAAATAGTTCATAGTTATGTAGTTGTTAGTTGGCATATGTAGTTGTTAAGGGAAGGGAGTATCGCTTTTGCAAATTTATACAGTTTTATTGTATATCAAGTTTCATACTTGTTTCCTTTAAACCACAAAAACTGTTTTTGAAAGAATACATTTAAATGAAATGAATAACACGAAGGTATCAGTATTTCGATGCCCAGAATAAAATGGCACTTACATATATATTTTTAATAAGTTACAGAATAAAATTTGGATTACAAAACATGAGACAAATTTATGAAAACCGAGAATACATAAATAATAATTTTTCTCCTCAAATAGCTAAAGCTATGTGTATAATATATATAAATCAGGCATCCTGAGAAATATCTATTCAAATATCACATTGGATATAACATTGTTGAGCTTCCTCTTAATTCATATCTGCCTCATTTTTTCTCTCTCTTACTCTTAAAGAAAATGAGTTGGCATAGTAAATATAATAAAAAGTCGAGTAAATATTTTACATTTGTACCAAATATCACAGATTTTCCATTGGTCAGTTTTTTTTCTCCAATCTTATCAAATCTTATTAATCATTGAGAAATATTTCGCATTATTAATGAACAATAGTTTTTCTTGTTGTAAATAAGCTACAATTAAAATTTATTGCTTAAACACACAGGCTTTTACAAACATACATGCTTTTTTTCTACGTACTTCACATTTGTCTGTGAAATTAATCTTATGTTTAATGTAATAATTTTAGTATTTTTGTTTCAGAATGATGAAAAATTGAGTTTAACATTAAAATTGTGTTTTGAAAAATATTAATTGTAAAAGTGTGCAATGAAACAGCAGTAAATTTAAGAAATTAAATAGTCAATTCATAATTTAATATCATTGACGAAGAAGCATGATTTTACGAATATGCTGAACAAACGTTTGCACAACTGTAAATATGTGTAAGAAAATTTGATAGTACATCTGTTGCTTTTTATTATAAAACCATGCACATTACCTATTATCCTAATTCAAAGTGTGTTGAAAGCGCTGCATTTGGGAATATTCTACAACATATATATATATATATATATATATATATATATGTTGTAGAATATTCCCAAATGTTCTTCATATGTTCTTCATATTTTTTTAAGAATAATAGGAATCATTTTTATGACAACTTGAAAATACAGAAAAAAATTGAAAAAACACAAAAATAGAGAATTTTTAAATTTCTCTGTACAAAAAATATAATCTTTTCAAGCGCTTTTGCAAAAGTTTTTACTATTATTATTTTTTTTCACTGAGGACAAGTGGATGGCTGTGTAAAAATGCAGAAAAAACTGAAAATGTGAAACTAATACCAAATGGATCTACAGATCTTTAATTGATAATTTTTCCCCTTTAAATGCCATTCAGATCATAAAATGTACCCAAATATACCCTATATAAGTTGGTATGCTACACACACACACACATATATATATATATATACAGGGTGTCCCAGTAGTAATGGGACAAACTTAAAAGGGATGTAGGGGACATCACAAGGATTCAGAATTGCATAGCAACCCATGGTCGGAAACATTTTCCTGTTCCAATAGTGATGACTCAAAACACAAGAAAGATAAAACTAGAGTAAGAGGGAAAATTATCTTTATTAAACTTAGTACAGCAAATAACTAATAAAAACATTTAAAAGACAATGAGCGTTATCAAAGTAGATGCTCGAAATTACTACCTCTAGTAGTGGTATAGAAGCTTATCTCCGGCGCATGGAAGATCTAATGTTGTCGAAGAAAAAGTTAATGTCCCGAACTTCCCCCAAGAGCTTCCCCGATGAATGCAACAAGGTCCTCACCACTTTCCAGCATATGTTTTCTATCCCTGTTCATCGTCTGAGATTTTTGTGTTTTGTGCCATCCCTACCTCGCTAGGAGAACGTTTCCGACCATGGATTGCTAAGCAATTCTGAATCTTTGTGATGTCTCTTACCTCCCCTTAAATTTTGTCCCATTGCTTCTGGGACACCCTATATATATATATATATATACAGGGTGTTTCTAAATTCATGGTACAAACTTTAATGGGTGATAGTATACATCAAGACAAAAAATATTAAATGGGAAACTAAAGGTCCCAAACGTCTTCCGAAGAAGATAGGCGCCATTAAAGTTTAGGGTCCAAAAATTCAAATGATTATAAAAAACTAAAAAATTGGTCGATTCGTTTGCGGTTTTCACTAAAACTATTCTTTATGTCAGTATTGCCTTGAAAATAAATTATAAAGATAAATTTCAAAAAATTCCGATAGAGGGCGCTTCAGACTTTGGAGTAACGAACAACTATTTTTTACCGTTATTTTTTGCATTTCATTAAATTTTTTAGAAGCTTAGACATAAACGTAAATTTTGAGCTCAAAATCTAAATCGTTGGGAGTGGTTAAGCAGCGCAAACTGAACTGTGGGGGGAGGTTGAAATTCCAAATGGTTATTGAAAACGGAAAAATTGGTCAATTGATTTGCGATTTTCACTAAAATTATTCTTTATGTCAGTATTATCTTGAAAATCAGTTATAAAGATAAAATTCAAAAACTGCCGATAGAGGGCGCTTTAGACTTTGGAGTAACGTACAACTATTTTTTACCGTTATTTTTGCATCTCATGAATTTTTTTAGAAGCTTAGATATAAACTTAAATTTTAAGATTAAAATCTGAAACGTTGGGAGTGGTTAAGTAGCGCAAACTGAACTGTGTTCAATGGGGGTGGGGAGGTTCAAATTTCAAATGATTATAAAAAACGGAAAAATTGGATTCGTTTGCCGTTTTCGCTAAAACTATTCTTTATGTCAATATTTCCTTGAAAATAAATTTTATTGCATCTAACTAAATGCTAGTAAATGTTCAAAGTTAAATTTTGAGCTTAAAATCTGCATCGTTGTGAGTAATTAAGTAGCGGAAAATTGAAATGTGTGCGAGGGGTGAGGAGGGTAACATTTCAACTCCTGAATACATTTCAGTTTGCACTTTTTAACCTCTCCCATCGATTTAGAATTTGAGCTCAAAATTTAAATCTAAGCATTTGCAAGCTTTTAATTAGATACAAAAAATAACGGTTAAAAATAGTTGTTGGTTACTCTAAATTTTAAGGCGCTCTCTAACGGTATTTTTTGAAATAAATCTTTAAAATTTTTTTTCAAGGAAATATTGACATAAAGAATAGTTATAGCGAAAACGGCAAACGAATCGACCAATTTTTCCGTTTTTTAAAATCATTTGAAATTTGAACCTTCCCACCCCCATTGAATACAGTTCAGTTTGCGCTACTTAACCACTCCCAATGATTCAGATTTTCATCTCAAAATTTAAATTTATGTCTAAGCTTCTAAAAAAGAGATGAGATGCAAAAAATAACGGTAAAAAATAGTTGTACGTTACTCCAAAGTCTAAAGCGCCCTCTATCGGCATTTTTTGAATGTTATCTTTATAATTTATTTTCACAATAATACTGACATAAAGAATACTTTTTGTGAAAATTACAAATCAATTAATCAATTTTTCCGTTTTATATAATCACTTGAAATTTGAACCTCTCCCTACAGTTCAATTTGCGCTACTTAACCACTCCCAGAGATTTAGATTTTGAGCTCAAAATTCAACTTTATGTCTAAGCTTCTAAAAAAATTAATGAGATGCAAAAAATAATGGTAAAAAATAGTTGTTCCTTACTCCAAAGTCTAAAGCGCCCTCTATCGACAATTTTTGAAATTTATATTTATGATTTATTTTCAAGACATAAAGAATAATTTTAGTGAAAACCGCAAACGAATCGACCAATTTTTCTGTTTTTTAAAATCATTTGAATTTTTGGACCCAAACTTTAATGGCGCCTATCTCCTCCGGAAGACGTTTGGGGCCCTTAGTTTCCTATTTAATATTGTTTGTCTTGATGTGTACTATCACCCCTTAAAGTTTGTACTATGAATTTAGAAACACCCTGTATATATATATATATATATAAATATATGTGTGTGTATACATATACAGATGGAGGACAAAATAATACGAACACATGTGAAATAATAGAAAATCTTTATTAATAGGAGGCTGAACCACCCTTTGACTGAAGTACAGTTTTAATGCGTCGTGAGATAGAAGCATAAAGGTCATGAACAGTATTTAAAGGTATATTAAGTCATTTCTCCTCCAAAAAGGACTTTTATTCCGAAAGGCTGGATGGAGGTGGAAATCGGGAACGAAGTTTGGACTCCAAATTTTCCCATAATTGTTCAATAATATTCAACTTTGTGGACTGAGGGGGTCAGGAAAGATGTTCAACTTCATCGTTCTGCTCTTCGAACCAAGCTTGAACAACCCTAGCAGTGTGGATAGGGGCATTTCGTCTTGAAAAAGTGATCGCTCTCCATGGAATACAGTCTGAACAAAAGAGTGGACATGATCTTCTAGAATGCTTAAATAGTGATTGGATTTGATTCTCCCATGCAGAATACCAAGCGGCCCAAGACCACGCCAAGATATTGAACCCCATATCATAATGGAGCCACAACCATGCTTTAGAGTCGGCATGAGCCATTGAGGATTAAATGTTTCTTTGGGCTTTCTCCAGACATAAACGCGTGCGGTCGTCTAAAATAGGGTGAATGACTGATCATATTACCTGTTGTCATTGCTGTGGGGACTACCCTTTGTTATCTCTGCATTATTGACGTCGCTTGAAAGCATTAGTTGCTGTCACCAAGGGTTTTCGTATTGCCACTCTTCCATAAATATTCGCAGCATGAAGTTCCCTTTTCACAGTTTTTGTTGAAACGGGGTCCTAGAGAGGACTGTTCAATTCGGATGCTATCTCGGGTAACAATTGCTTGCGTTTTCGGGCTACTATGCTCTTCAAGACTCGTCTCTCCCTGTCAGCAAGCTTGGACTTTCGGCAACTGTTGTGCTTCGAAGACGTCGTCTTGCCTTCATTCGTGTTACTGTCATAACGGCTGATACCAAAGTCCTTGCAAAACCCAAAAGGCTTACTGCTTCCGTAACCGATGCTCTACTTAAACGCGCGTCGACAATCATTCCTTTTTGGAACCCTGACAGGTTTCAGCTTATCACAGACACTTCCATTAACGCATGCGACACAGGTGATTTCTGTTGAGAGACTAATACCTTCCTATTTACGCTCACTAGGTGGTATACTTCTGTTGAAGGTGGCGCGGCTGTACTGCAGGTATGAAATATGTGATGTTATATATATATATATATATTTATATATAATTTTTCATTTCTTTTATTCTTTTTTTTAACTGCGTTTGATATAAGGCGATTTTCGCTACAAAATACAGATAACTATCTAAAACTGTATCTTCGTCTGCTTGAAAATACCACGTTTATGCAGACGGTTTAAAACACATTATTTGGGGCTCCAAGGAAACTCACAATTTTGTGACCTTCATTAGGGTGTTTAGTTTATGTGTCGAATAATTATCAAAGCATAAGTTCTCTACGTATCACTTGCGTTCGGAGTTGTTCTCTATCCTTATGCATATTTGGAGACTTCTACGTTAGATAGATTTTCTGTGTAACAGACAGACAGGTATACAGACACATGTATAAAAATACTTATGCTATTAAATTTGAAATTTCATTGTGATCAATGTATATCAATTCAAGTATATTGTATCTTTATTTCTCAGTATGTACCCAAATTAACGGTATTTAGCAGATTTAAAGTTTTCGTATAATAAAGATATTTTTAAATTTGACTGTTAATTTTCATCTTTTTCGCGTAAATATATAAGGGCTAAAATATAAATCACAATTCAACCAATTACTAAAAATTCGTAATTATATGTGTGCTTTAAATTCGATTTAAATTTAAAATATAGGTTTTTTTTATCATTTTTATGCATGATATAAAGAGTGAAAGTAGATAAAACGTAGATAAAAAAAAGGAAAATAAGAAATGAATATCAAATAAAATTACAGCTTACAAAACTTTTTCTGGTTTGTTTGTTTGATATCTATTCTTTTCTTTGTAAAAATTGACCCGTAATTAATTTAATTCTTATTATTCATAATGTGCTACTACACAATGCATTTATTTAAATAGTTTAAAACTTTAAATCTTACTAATATTTCATATCCTTTCGATTGAACTGAAGTGAAAATTATTAGTTCGACACTTAAAATCATACATTTAGTTTCTCACAAAGGTTCAAACATATTTTCAAATGGCTTTTTTTAATTCATAATTATATGACGGTTAATCGTTATTTATTTAAAATGTTTTACCAGATAAAATTCTTAAGTACTGATTCATGCACCATTAGTTTCCTTACAAATTAAAGACGTATATTTTAAAATTATGATAATATGCATTTGGGAATATTCGCTACATTAACGATAGATGTTACAAGATTTTTATAACTGCAGGTTCGTTTCATAAAGATTATTCATTCTTTTTTTATAATTATTTATTTATTATTAATGTATTTTCTTAGAGTAATATATCTACATAGAATTGCATATAATTGTACAAATGATTGTTTCTAAAATTATCTAAATAAATGTTATGAACTGTCTTTTATTGTTCCACATTACAAAAATAAATAAAAGTATTTTTTTTCTTTTATACACTCTATGTAACTGGTAATTAAATTTTTTATGCATTATCTAATTTTGAACTACGTGTTTCATAACAAATAATAATACACAAAAATTTTTAAAATGTAATTCTTTGGGAGGATGGAAATACAAAATATTTATCTAATATGTATCAAGAAACGACATTTTAATAGCAATATTATTTTACAAGAGTATGTAAAGCATTACACACACATTACACTATTCTTGTTTATCACCTCTTGTTTATAATTTTTAGACTCAGCAATAAAAGAGATTTGTCATGTAGGAAGTTTAACACTTAATTTTTAACAAATGCGTTTCATTTTGAATAGTCTTTTTCCAACATTCCTAATTTTTATTTTCTTTTTACATTTATTATATTTCATTGCATTTGCAAAGAAATATGTTTTTCCTTAACTTTTTAAAAATATATGAGTCCATTTCACATCACTACATTCTAATAATTTACAATTTCATAAAGCATTTTATCTTGTCAATATTTTTGTCAAAACATAATATCAAAATTCTAATTTTATCAGAAAGTTTTTGCATATAATATTAAAAACTTCAAGTAGACGTTCTATTTTGTAAGCGTAGTACATTTTTCCGAAGAACACGAAAAAGAAATATTTTTGAAACATTTTATGGTAAAGAAGAAATATTTTGAAGTGTTTATTCACAAATTTACTTTACTTTTTTTTCAAATCTTGAGAGTGCCATATGAAAAATTCATTTTTGTGGCATGTATGCTGTAAGAAAACATATTTTACTGAAACAATTTTCAATCGCGATATTTTTCTTTTAAAATTTCGCTGTATATAAATGTGACACATTATGAGTATGAATCATAGTATTCGAAGGAAAACTCATATGAACATTAATTATTATATACATACATATTTCTATTTTCAATCACCGGGTGTCCCAAAAATGACTGATGGATTTTAAAATTCAATAACTTGCAAACGGTGACAGCTATTTAAAAAAAAATGCAGGAGGGTTATGTATAATGTCAGGAGTTTTTTTACCGTAATTTTTAATTTTAGTTCGCATCTCAAACAATAGGTGGCGCTGGCAGCTATTAAAGGTCAGGTGATCAGTGCTGAGTGAAGCGTTGACCTGGGCTTCGATCGCCGTCAGCGCCACCTACTGTTTGAGATGCGAAACAAAATAAAAAATTATGGTAAAAAAACTCCTGACATTATACATAACCCTCCTGCATTTTTTTTTTAAATAGCTGTCACCGTTTTCAAGTTATTGAATTTTAAAATCCATCAGTCATTTTTGGGACACCTGGTACATAACACCCGTCCTTTGCAAATAAAAAATATTATTTTTAAGCCATTTTGAAGTATAGTGCAACTTTGAAATACTTGTAGATTGTATTTATTGCACTTGTTTTTGATAAAAATACTCATAAATTCTTTTTTATAAACATATTATGCGTAGATTTTTAACTTAAATGTAAAATAGGGAATCATGCTTTTTTTAAATATCACACATTTTGCTAAAATTAATTGAGGTTCAAGTTAAGTTTAGTAACAAAAGAATGTTTGAAACTAACAGAGCCAATTGGACTTTTTTGTTTAACTATGGGGTTCATTCGAATAAATAAATAAATTCACGTCAAAGAGTGCTTTGTACTTACATTACGCGTGTACTTATGAGTTAAAAAATAATGGATTTGTATCGAAACCATTTTTTCGAAAATGTGATTATATATATATATTTATTTTGTATTATTATCTAATTTTTATCTGGATGAATCATAGTATGTCTGTTTCTATCAAAGGTAAATTTATTTTGGTATAATTGGTTTTATTAGTAAATAAATAAATTTTTTCCGTTAAAGCATGTCAAATACATTTATAAATAAGGTATTTTAAACGATACTGATATTTGAAATACTGTTTTCTGCATATAAAATAAGAAATATGTGTAGAATATGTATTGAAATATAATAAAATAAGAAATATGTGTAATAAGTAATATCTAAGAAACTATAGCAATGCAAAAATAATAGTTATGATAATAATAATTATTATTATAAAAATAAAATAAGCAGATTGTTAAATTGTACATTTTAAAGTCTCATAAATTAGCTGTTTATAACTGCATGTCATTTTAAAATCATATATTAATGTTTGTATTTGCTTTCCGGTTCTTTAATAAAATAGGAAAAAAAATCAAAATATACCATTTTATTTGAAATCCCATTGGCAATTGCTGCTAATATTGAGGCAGCCTATAAAGTTGTTACAAATTATCAACTTTATTTAAATATAATATAGATAACTAATTTTGAAAAAAGAAACCTTTACCGAAACTTGTTTAAAGTGCAAGGAAATAATAAAAATTAAAAGAATCTATGCTTTACGATTTTTTATGCAATTACTTCCACTCGATTCCCTATATTTTACTAAGTTTGTTCAAGATGCCATTCGAATCTATGAGAAAGACCCGTATGATAATATCTATGGCGCGTCTATGGGCGCGTTTTTTTTCAAATATCTCGCTCAAATTTTAATAATTTTACATGATTATTTTCCATAGATTCCCTGAGGAAAATCGACTACAGGGCTAGTTTTTACCTTTTCGATTTGCAAGGACGGATATGGATAGTCCTTAAGGGGGAGGGGGGGCGATTTTAGAAATTTGGAGACTCCAGTCTGATGCACGGGTCGGAGATCATTTTTTTAATGTGGGTCATGTTTCGTCTACTTTTTTGCTTTGGGTCGGGTTTGGGTCCGGTTGGATTCCATTTTTTGCTCCTGGTCGGGTCAATTTATATTTGGGTAGTGTTTGGGTCTGGTTGACTTCTACTCTTTTCTGCGGTTCGAGTTAATTTCTGATTTTTTGCTTTTTGGTCAGATTTGGGTCAGGCCGACTACTGCATTTTGTTGTTGGTCAGGTTGACTTTTATTTTAAGCTGTGCTTAGCTCATTTGGGGTAGTTTGACATACAAATCTTATTTGGGGCAGTTTAGGATTTAGTTTTTCTTTTGCGAGAAGGGTTGATTTTGATTGAGGTGAGTATATTGCTAATGTTTTCGTTCTTTTTTGCAATATTTGGAAGAAAAATGCATCTTTTTTAAGATCCTTTGAAGAAATTCGTGTTTTCTCGCGATCATTTCACAAAATTTGATGTCCGGTTGTCTTCTATGTTTTGCTGCTGATCGGGCTAATTTTTACTTTTCTGTTGCTGGTGGAGTCTGGATCCGGTTAATTTCTACTGTTTGCTGCGGGTCAAGTTAATTTCTGATTTTTGTGCTTCGGGTCATGTCTGGGTCCGGTTAACAGCTATATTTTTCTATTGATCGGGTTGACTTTTACTTTTTAGCTGCGCTTAGCGCATCGGGGCAGATTGTCATACATTTCGGATTTGAGTCAGTTACATATTCGCTTTTTACTCTTGTGAGAATGGTTAACCCAGTTTTGATCGCGATCCTCTGACAAAATTTGCGTTTTTCCGCGATCCTTTAACGAAATTCACTTTTATCCGTGAACGTGATCCCTTGAAGAAATTCCCCGTGATCCTTTCACAAAATTTGAGGATTTTTTTAGACCTTTTGATGAAAGTCGTGTTTCTTTCGTAACCCACTGACGAAATTCGCGGTTTTTTATGTAAATTGCCCTTATTTGCGGCAATTTGATGAAATTCGCGTTTTCTCTGTTTAATAATATTTACGGTTAACAAGTAAGAAAGTTTTCAACCCAACTTGGGCTCGTGGGAAAGAATTGATTGGAATGCACAGGACCAGTAATCTCTATCATACTATCTAGATCAAAGACGTACCAAACGTTTAGCTGCACGGGTCGTGGTTGGGCCAGAAATATTTTGCATACTATCTAGATCAGTGATGGACCAAATATTTAGCTTTTATTTTGGACTGAGCCACGACCTGGAAATTTTCTTCAATGCAAACTTCTAGAAAAAAATGAAATCCAGACCAGGCTCGGTCTGTAAGAAAAAGAAGCTTGTCCCCGCCCGAATCTTAAAAAAAAGCATTATCAGGATACGACCCGATTCAAAATCAGAGAAAACCCTACCCACTCAGAGTATAGCGGACTTAAATTGCCACGACCCGTGCCAGGCCATGACGGGCTCGAGCTTTACTCCAAGTTACTTCTCGCAAGGATGCATAATGTCGCTTTGTAAACCATTTATTAGCCCATGGGGGACTTCGCCCGTTTCTCCCACCCTCTAGAACCACCACAGCATACGGGCTGTGTCGATCCCAAATCGAGCATTTAGCCTTTATACAAGATGGAGTCCTGGGCTTGAAAATTTTGGGCCGTGTATACCTCTAGTAGGTAGGAAGTCCACGCTAGAGCCGACCTGGAAAAAAAACAGTGTGGCTCGGTCCAACTCTGCAGAAAAAAATAAGACCCTACCCGACCCGGTTCTGAAAGTGTGAACACATGACCCAGTGAGCATTATAAATTAAAGTCGGCGCGACCCGGGTCAGGTCGTGCCGGTCTCCAGTTTATGACCAACAACTTTTACGTGCTGGCCTCTAATATCTTTCTGCAGATCCTTTATTGGGCTCAAGATTGATTATATTTTTGATTATATTTTTAAAATATTATAGTTACAATTTCATAACCGATTCCGAAACTTAAAGTAACTTATTACAAATAAATCTGAAAAAAATAATCGAAAAAGTAAAAAATAATCCGGTTGTACATCTTCCTCAGCTATCCTGCGAAAAAAATCGTGTAAAAATATTAAAATTTGAGCGAGATATTTGAAAATTTTTGAGTGACTAGTATAGTGTCTTATGGACCTATACTAGTCACTTAACAAGACCCGGATGGTAATTTTAAGTCAAAGGGACGTTCTTTTTAAACATTTTTTTGCGTACAACTGACGACGATCAACAACCAGACTAGTTTTTACTTTTCAATTTTAGTTTCAGATTTTTCTTTTAATACTTTATTTTTCAGAACCGGACCTGAAATTGAAATTAACTTAATAAAAAATGTATAATATCAAAATTAAAAAAGAAAAAAAAAACTAGCTTTGTTGTAGATTGTCCCCAGATATCCTGTGCAAAAATCATGTAAAACTATTAAAATTTGAGTGATATATTTGGAAAGAACGTCATCATAGACTTAACATTATCATCCAGGAATTTTTAAGTGACTCGAGAGGCGTCTTAAATAGGTATGGTGTCATTAAATTCGGAGAAATGCTTCTGCGCATATTTTTAGCACTGCAAATTTTCTTGGTAGCGATACCACATACACAAGTATTTCTATAAAAAGCCACAAGGTATAATCAAGCAGTTGCGATGATACAAGAATAAGTCACGTGATTGTAAGATGACACGGTTATAAAGACACAAGAAAAAGTCACATGCTTGCAATGTCAGTCTGATTGTTCGAACTGGTAATACCGCATAGGAATGCGTGTTTCCCATCATTTGCAATACTTCTACGAAACGTCCATTGAACTGAAATAACAGATTATGTTTTTGCACTCTAAACGTATATAAAAAATGCAGTTTCTAGCTGGGATGCCATTTTTTTAATATAGCGACTTTAGTACCACCACAACTTCCGTAGTAATACCAACCAATTTGAATGTTAATTTTTTTTCTACATTATGGTAAGTATATATAGTCGACTCTCGTTAATTCGAAATCGGATAATTCGAATCTTCGCTTAATTCGAACTAAACATGAAGTACCGAATTTTTCAATGGCAGAATAGCTTTAAAAATTTTCATTATTCGAACTCATTTTCTTCCGACTTCGTTTAATTCGAACTAACGAGAATTCCGATTTTTTATTTTTATTTTCTTTCTAGTGGATTTCAGATCATTTAAATAACTTTCTTTCTTTGAATTTTGTGAAAATTGTTCCGAACAATTATACATATAATCCAATGCATTTTATATCTACTTTCTTAGTGCCCCGTCTGTCCATCAGTCACGCTTTAAATTTTTCTTCCATTGTGCTTTTTTCTACAATGTAAAAAAAAAGGTCGATCTACTAAAAACACTTTAGTGATCCTTGTAATTACTAAAAAATTTTTAGTAATCTCAGTCGGTTACAAGAAAATCTGTAAGAATTACTAGAAAAAAGTTAGCAACGAAGAGAGTTAATAGTTTTATATTTTTAATAACTATTACTAAAACTCACTTGGTGTGGCCTTGATAGCATAGTGGTTACAGTAACGGACTCCAGACTGAAAGGTCCCGGGTTCGATACTAGCAACTGCCAAATACGCCCCGAATCTATGTAGTGTAAGTACTCGTTAGTAAAGGGATTATGAAAATCCTGTCGTAGCCTTTAGCAATGTTTGGTGCTGCCATCTATTGCAGTTTTGCCGAAAATTTTCCACTTTAAAAGTCTGGATGCAGCTCGAAGGAACCTCCTGCCCTTCGGGCGCACGTAATGGTCATTAAAAATAATTTTGGAGCTTATACTAAAATTGGCTTGGTGGCTCATACTAAAAATTTTTAAGTTAGTTATACAAAAAATTCTTTTGTTCAGTTTACAAAAGAAATGCTTGTTTAACTTGCAAAAAAAGTTTGTAATGGTTACTAAAAAATTCTGTGGAATATAAATTTACTAAGAAATTTTTAGTAACCCCTTGAATTTCTTTTTACAGTGTAATCTTTTAATTAGTTTGTGTATTTATCCATTCTAACTTAATACTAAGTCATATTCTAATGATAAGAGGCGAAATATATTTAAAAAACACTATAACATTAATTCCTATATAATAATGCCATATTGAACATGTTTTCATTTCATACTTTCCATAATTCGAACTTCGGATAATTCGAACATTTCTTTTGGTCCCGAGATTTCGAATTAACGAGAGCCGACTGTATTTTAAAAAGTATGTTAAAATTCACTTTATGATTTTGAATAACACTGTATTATAAAAAAGTCGGTAATCATCATCAGAATATAAGTAGATTTTATATTATTATTATAAAGTTTTCATTTTATTTTGACAAAAATTGCCTTAAAAAAGTTTATTTTTTGTTCAAGTAAAAGTACAATAATAATCTAAATGATTCAAGAATAGACAATGATTATGAATTAACATTAAACATATCGAATTTTATTTTAAATATCTATACAATTATGTTTGACATTTTAACAATCAAAATTTTAAATTTCTGCAACAAAAGAAAATAGGTTATATAGTTTTTAAAACCTCTGTTTATACTTAAGGAAACATATTAAAATGCTTGTTTTTTTTACTTATCCACATACTAAATATATCCACATTTTTTATTAAATAATAATAAATTAAATTGAATTCTGAAATACATACGCGACTTTATTTTGCTTTTATACTGTCTAAAATACTAACGCAATTTTACCAGAAAACATAGCATCTAGAATGTAAAAAGCTTTTACGCAATGTTGTGTTTGAAACATATGCATAAAGAAAAAAAATCTCACATACCTTTTTCAAGATTACTGTAAGGAAATGGAAAAAAAGTACTCAAATACGCTTTGAAAAGTGACACTCTCGGTTAAAAATAACAAACATTATACGTCATTTTCACAAAATCAATGCATTCATTTTATTTTTTTAGAGCCCTGGAAAAAACAAAAAAAAAATGAAATAGAAAAAGTGCAACTGACTGTAGAGCAAACATAGATTTTAAATGCGAAGAATTTTTATTTTAAAGAATATTTATGCATCCATAATCCATTTATTATTACTAAGCGTAAATTAGAAATTTAAAGTTTGGCATGCATTAAAAAAAACCCGAAATTTTATTTTATTATATTCTTATAAGTACTTTGAAATAATACTGGATATTTAAACAATGATTATTTCTTATTAAACAATTTTGCATAAATTAATTTGTTTGATTTTGGAGTTTTAACTTTGTACTTTAAAATATTTAAAAGGGAATTTTATCAGCTTTAGATTCATTATTAATCCATTAAGAGTCCTGCAGAATTTTTTGTTCATGTTTAACGATTCATAAATTAATCTCTATGAAATATATTTTTATGATCATTTTTATTTTATAAACTTAGCTATTTTTTAACTTATTCAATTGAAAATATTAGCATTAATCTTGCTTTTGTGCTAAATCAGAAACTATTTTCCAAAAGTGAAGTTACGGAAAAACCTGCTTAAAACGCTTAAAATGTTCTAATGCATAAACCTGGCATAATTAAGCTAAAATCTTCAACTTTTATTTCTCAAAAGTAATAAAAAATCATGAAAACAATAATAGTAAAAATAATATTGCCCAGTTAAACTGATGGCATAGAGCTCACAGGCTACACTGTTAAAAATCTTGTTCTAGTTTGAACCAAAAAAGTTTGTTTTTTGGTGCTCAATAGCTGACACCATAAGATGGTGAAATCTCGTACCAACATTTGGAGCTTCCTAGTTCAACCTCGATCCAACTATTGGAAATATGCTTCAATGGGAGCTCCAAATTTTGGTTCAAGATTTCAACATCTTACGGTGGCAGATATTGAGCACCAAAAAACAAACTTTTTTGATTCAAACTAGAACAAGGTTTTTAACAGTGTATGCACACTAATTGTATATTATAGCCTTATAAAATATTGTCCTTCGAAAAACAAATTAAGGGAGGAAATAGTCCACCCCCTATTCGCTTTCTTTCTACTTAACCGTTGAACACCCAAAACTAATCAGTGATACATATTATCATACAAAAAATCTGTATCCAAAACTCGAAGAAAGTCAAAGAATTCTGGATAAAAACCCATTTATGTAATTTAAGAAGCTTTGTTCTCCGTTTCCTCCTTTATACTTCACCCTTAAACCTCCAAACTGTTCAGAAATTCAACTTATCAGAAAGAACCTACAGCCAAAATCTAAAGCAAATCGGATAACTCTGCATAAAACTCTATTTATCTAACTTAAGGCGAATGTAATCGCCCGTACCCCTCCTTATACATAACAAAAGAATACCACAACTAATGAGGGATTACCACTATGAACTTGTTTCCAAAAATTGAGATAAATCGGCCAATTCTGTATGAAAAACTTTTTACCTAAATTATGAGGGATAGTTCCCCCTATCCCCCCCCTTTATACTTATCCAATGAATTCTAAAAACAAATCAGGGAAGCGCCTTTTCAAAATGAAAATATATCAAAAAGGTGACACAAATCGGTAAATTTTGCGTAAAAATCCATAAAATTAAATTAAGAGGGGGGATTACCCCCCATTACCCCCTCTTTAAACTTATCTAATGAACACCCAATACTAATCACGGAAGCAACTCATCAGAAGGATCCTATATCTAATATTTGAACAAATCTGTTAATTCTGCATGAAAAACACATTTATACAAATAAGGGGAGGGGCATTAGCCCCCATTCCCCTTCTTATACTTATCGAATGAACTCTCAAAACAAATCAGGGAAGCGCCTTATCATAATAGGTCTACATTCGAAATTCCAAGTAAATTCGATATTTTTATCATGAGTTATCGCGTTACGTACGTACGTACGCACGCACGATCATACATACATACAGAACGGGCTAGCACATAAGCTCTCAGTATTTGATAGCCTGTGAGCTGAAAAATATTAATATATAATATGAATACTTCCATGCATACAGTGTCGGTCAAAAGGTTCCGTCCAGTTAGTTTCTTTGATTTATTTATCGGAAGGTTTCAGCGAAGAAGAAGCACAATTGCTTAAAATGTTAGGAATATGTCAATGACCTTTGACCACTTGATCATTTTGATTGGACACTGAAGACGCTTCATGCAAAGGGGTAGAATCACTGCCCCCTCAACAATGCCTATTCACTGAGCAGACGACAAACGTGAAACGTCATGAAGTGGAGGCGAAATCACTAACCTTATTGGTTCCACAATCGCCACGAAACTCAAAACGCGATCGTTGTCAGGGAAACGGCCTCCACTACGTCTCAAGCGAGAAGGCATTGTAGAGGAGGCAGTGGTAGAATTCGAAGTTCACGTTAGCAAAACTTTTCGGCCATTCATCATACCATAGTTTTTTTCAATAGGTAAAGTGTTTTTTGGTTGTGTTTGTGAATGAATCAACGCGAAAAGCATAGTTTAAATTCAAAATTGAAAAGTTCAAAAATTATCGCTCATAAACGAGTGATTTGTTTGTCGCTAAATGGTCAATCTTCTTGAAATATTGCAGCAAAGATCGGTATAACCGACTGTGAACGATATTTAAAAATTATTTAAAGATGTCTACAGCTTTCAGAACTTTCTGAGATCCGGGAGACCTCGGAAAATGACGATTCTTGTAGACAGAATTATCAGGAGAAAAACAACCGATGACCCGCATAAAAATACCGTTGCAATATCTCGCGATTTACGCAATGAAAATATTGCTGAAATAAGTCCGTCTAATGTGTCAAGATGCTCATGTGATGCAGAACTTTATGGAAGAGTCGGTTTAAAAAAACTCACAGATAAAAAATAATAATCATGCTCGACTAGCGTTTTCCGAAAACCACAAAGTCTGGTCAAGTGAAAAATGGACAAAATTACTATTTTTCCATCATTTGAATTTCAAACTTTTTGGGAGTAATGACAGACACTACGTCCGATGACCTAACAACAAAACATATGATTTGAACTATGTTGTTCCTACGATGAAGCATGGTGGAGAATATGCTATGCCTTGGGGAGTATTTTCTCCAAAAATTGTTGGTCTGTTATTTGAAATCCAGGACAGAATAAACGATCCAATATATAAGGATATCTTGCAAGATTATTTGTGGCTTTATTAGAGGATAAAATGTTGTCGAACTATTTGTTTTGACATGATAACAACTTAAAGAATGTATGCAAGCCTCGACAAACAATGGATTTATCACAAAACAAAATTCACTTTTTAAATAGCCAACCCAAACGGCCGACATGAATCCAATAGAAAACCTTTGAAATAAAGTTGGCAAACGTGTGAGGAACTTTAAATATTCTAACGCAGCTGAAATTTCCAAAAAAAAAAAAAAAAAATTGCAAGAAATTTCTAAGAAACGTACCACAGACGATCTTTAACCGTTGATTGTAATAATGTCACGTTGCTGCGCCACAGTCCTTTTTACTAAAGGTGTAGTGATAAAATACTAATTGTAAAATTTGTTAATAATTGTAATTTTCTATTATAATGCCATATTTTTTTAACTTTCGAAGGTGGCCGGAAACTTTTGAGAACTTGCATTTTCCTTTATACTTAATTTTGTCAAATAATTTCTTGATATTTATATATAATTCCATAATTAAATTCCTAACTGTTATGTCAGTAAAATGTAACAATACTCCTTTGAGACCCCTCTTCATATGGATATACTTACAAATTAACTGAAACATTTTTGCTGGCCTGAAACTTTTGACCGCCACTGTATGATAAAAAATTTTTATACCATGGTAATAAAAGGCGTAGTTTCATTTTCATTAGAGAAATCTAGTTGGAAATGGGATTTTGGTTTTTTCCGTTGCTAATACTTGTTACCGAATTAGGAACATGTTAAATACGTTAAACATTCATAAAATATGGAAATACTTCGAACATTTAGTTGCAGTTCGTACTTTACGCAGATGTGCTAATTAGTTAAGTGCAGTAAAGTAATGACTACGTGTAGTGTCGTTTCCGTGAGAATTTTGGATTTGCAGTAAATCTTATCTTTATAACACTATTTTAGGATAAAAAATACAAAGTCTTCATTATGATTTCGAAAGATTCTAAAATATCATAGTTCTTTAGTATATTACTTGCTTTAGAAAATGCACATTATATATTTACTCTACTTATAATTTGTTTTTTTGAATTCAATTACTAAAATCGTCCTGAATATTTAACTTAGCCTTTTAAAGGATATATAAATATAATATAATTCTGTAGTAAATGTGTAGTAAATATAATTCTATACATATCTAAAATATAAGATAAGGTAAAGATGAATATTTATGCACCTCATTATTATATTTTTTGCAAAAAGAGTGATAAATGAAACTTTTGTAGCAAGATCTAGTTATACAAAATAAAAGTATCATTAAATATTCTAAAAAATAGGGTCAAGAGGGCAACTTTATACATTTTCAACATTGCTTTTTTCTCCACTTTGGAAATGTGGCGTTTACATTACATAGGAAGTAACTTTAATCCTCTAATATCACCTTTTAAAAATTTTAGTTCTCATAGCTCTCCTTTTCACAAAGTTAAAAAGATGGTTATTATTACCCCATCAAACACTCAACATCAGAAAAGTATGGAGTAATTAAGACCTCTATGGGGATATTGTGACTACTATATTTCTTCTTTATACTTGCCTACACACATTCGTTTGGGGGCAATTGAGACCATTAGAACACTAAACTGACAAACCCGTTTATCAAAAACAATTGTAGACTTTATTCAAATTCATATTTGGATTCAAAAAATGCCTCAGACTGGTGATAAAAAAAATCTAAAATAAAAAATACATTTGGACTGAATATCTATGCATACAAAAATTTTCACCACATACATATCTCTCTATATTAAGGCGGTGTATACAATCACCATCTGGAAATAATTATCCCACTTGACCCTAGTCGAAAAAACTATTTGTGAAAATTATAAACATAAATATCTGAAATTAATCTAAATGAATGCTTCAAAAATAGTAGAGTAATTTTGCTTAAATTTTTAACTATCTTGGAGAAATCAAAATTATACAGAATATGCAGAAAGCTTTCATTTCTCTGTGTTTTTATAAAACTATTTTTTTTCTTGTCTAAAGCTAACGAAAATAAAATTTTCTTTGAACAAACTACTCACTTTAGATAAATGTGTTCGCGTGTTATTCCTTAACACTTACTTATATGATGACAGACACATTTTTTGTTGAACAAAGAACCGATTTCGTATGGGAATATCACATATTGTATCCATGCTTTAACTTACATATTATGTTTGACAGAAAACTATAATAATTTCCATTATCTGAACAATAGATTTTCGTATATATTACCGAAAACCTTTTAGATGTATTTAAGTACATGTCAAATGCATGAAAAACAGGATAAGTGATAAATATGTACTGTGCTGTACATTTATAAATAGATGTATACAATGCTAAGAAATTAAGTATATATTTATTATTATTAAGACCTTAAAATGCAGTTTAAAAGTTTCAATGAATTCGATTTGTTTGTTGTTCTGTCAATCTGCGCTCTAATTTACATAAACATATTCTCATTGGGATGTAATCTATGTATGTTATTCATATTTACACCTGACGTGTTTAATATTGTAATTGCTCTCTGTATACTTCATAGTTCGTGTGTAGGGACACTGAAAGTAATTCAAGTACATTAAAGTGTGCGGGAAAAAATCTCTTTTGGTTGTTTGTATTGCTGCCACACAATGTCAAACGTATTGAAATCGATATATATTTCCGTGGAGCCCTACAATATTCTTATTTCAGATATTAGTGAGCATATAATTTTTTGTCCATTTGCAATTATACACAAGATAATCCGCGTTACCAACCTGTATATAAATAATAAATTGATGTAAGAGCATTTTTAAAAGTGGTGTCTGAATTTAAATTTAAGTGATATTTTGCGTATTATTTGGCATGTATAAAATATGTAGATCAAATATAAGCTGCATTAAAAATATCGAACACTTTTTCTTTGCGAGATGGAAATGGAATTTTCAACTTCCTTACGCTTTTATTTTAACTAATGTTCCACATAATATGTATAATGTATACAGAACTATTGATCATATAGATAATTGCAAAAATAATTCTGATTATATTTAGCAATTTTTCTGTAGTTGTGAAATTGGATTTTCAAATTCGCTTATTTAATTGTTTATTTACATATTATCTTGCATGTTATTGAACTATGATTTTTTGTTAAAGATTACATAATGTGTTTCAGCATTGCAAATATTTGAAAAATTTTTGCAAAACTAACTGGACATAATAATTAATAGACCTAACTAAAATCGTTTTCGATAGTGTTGGGAACATGTTGTACCAAATAAAAAAAAATGTGTGTCCCGTGCGTGTGTGGATTTTCCCAGAAAGACTGGAATATTTTATTTTTATCACGTCCTCTGTCACGTTTTTGGCAAGGATGGTTTTGTAAAATAACTTGTATTTAAAATTTTCTAAATCCTTAATAAAGAAATCCGAGAGAGATATATTGCTCTACGGAATTGCTTTTCTCGTCTGAGCAGTCCCTCTTAGGCTGTCAAAACAAATATTCGTGTACGTACTAAAGCCTTCTTGGAAAATTGATTTCAAATTACTATTTGGCAATAATTTCTGTTGAGTTTTAAATTTCTTTTTCTTTCTCTTACAAAGTCATATAGGAAGACATTACAATTCTTTTGACTACTCGATTAATGCTGTAGAGTAACAAACGAAGGTGAAAACATAAAATGTCATTCAGACAATACTTTTTATTTGCTATTTTAAATTTCAACATACCGCTCCAATTAACTTTACAATCATTTATAGCGTATTTTTTTTAGGAATTTTCTACCTGCGGTTGATTTCATGATATTTAAACATTATAGAATTAGTTAAATAAGTTCAATTTATTCAGTGTTATTATTTGAATTATTGAACTTACATATATCTCCAAGCTTAATGGACTTTTTTTTTCTTTTTATTAACCTTGTTTTATGTTCTGATTATTAATGAAAAATGCATTTCTATATTTTGAATGTATCCCATCTTATTTTGAGATGGTAGATTGCAACCGGTTCCTATAGATTTCAGTATGTCAGCTTAATCAAAAATATAAAATGTTTGCTAAATAATTAAAATTAATTTTAAACTTCCTTTTGCGAATAACTTTTTTTCTTTTTTTTATCACGAAATGTCAATAAAAAAAAATAATGACTTCTCCTTCAACTATTATAATCAAGATTTTTGACAAGTGCAATAAAATCCGCAGTTAAAGTTTACACTTTAAGTGTATATTTAGCCTTCAAGTGAAATAATGCATGCATTGTTAATTTAGTTTTTTTATGTTATTATTATTATTTTTTTTTTTTACTTTTTTTTTATTTATTTATTTATTTTTTGCTGTTGTGTAGTAAGCAAAGTGTATTACTTTAATTTTATTGTTTGTGAATAAAATGTAAGTGTGAGTAAATATGACAATTGAGTTATAATAATTCATTACATATTTATCAGAAGACAAATTCATCGACCATAAGGACACACCGAATATTTTCCTCTCTTGATTTCTTATATTACATTTTCTCTTGAAAATTCACTCTGAAGAGCATCGTACAAAATATACTTTATTTGATTATTATAATATTTTATTAGTCATTGCACACATGTATTAATTATTAGGAACTTCACTGAGCTTTCAGTCCGTCATAAGATCAAGTGCGATAATTTAATATTTTTCTATCAATACACGCCTATTCCAGTAAATTTCGAGATGGAGAATAATTCTTCCAATGTATTAAATAAAATAATAATAATAATAATAAAACTTGCGAAAACATCTTTAGTGTAATGATTTACTAGGTTTAAGTATGATGTTGTTAAAAAATATCAATTATATATAATTATAAAAAAATTCTGGTAATTTATAATACAAAAGGAATAATAATATTAATAATAATACAGAACCAATAAATTTTATAAATTTATATTCACATATTGTCAAAATTTAAAAGTTAAAAGAAAAATAATGAAAAAATGTATGATAAAACATGGAAACTAATATATCTAATTTTCATTTCAATGTTTGAAATATGAAACACGTTTTCTGTTAACTAATATTTCAAGCCTCGACATCTCAAAATTTATAAAGTTTAATACGAACACTACATCGCAATACGCTCTCACCTACAAAAATACATCACTTTTAAGTGCATCATATCAGAAATAGATGAGGACAATGTATATCATATTTAATATACTACATTAAATTTATTTATAATATTTATCAAATAAAGAGTGATTTAAAAAATTATAGATTTTGTGTGAATATTCTGATATTATCATTTACAGTATGCAAATGTACTCACATTAGCATGAATCAAATCTCATTTGAGTTGCTGATAACCACAGCATTATCATCAACTAATGGCAGCGGAATTTAGGAGTTGACAAGCCAAAGTCATTAGAAATGATGACCTGATTAATAATGTGTTACCGTGACATAATGGCATTCCGTTTAAGAATTTGATTTACTTTATATAATGACTAAATTATATGCAGTTTTAATGGCATAGATAATTCCATTCTATAGTTATTGTTATTATAAATAAAAATTGCAGAACAGTTATATAATTAACGCAGCATATTATATATTTATACATATTTTAAGTAAAACAATATACAAAGAAAGTTTTCGATTTGTTATCTTAACTGGATTTCAATTTCAGTTTATTACTTTTTTTTAGAAATCATTCAAAATTTTTAAAAATTTGAACACTAAATGTTGTTACCGCCAAAATCCGGAGCTTAAGAGGGATCAGGGATTGAAAACTTTTCAAAAAATCTATATATAGATATCTATAGAATGAATTAATATAGTTTAGATAGTTCAGTATTTTGAGTATTTTTAATGAAAAAAAAAGTTGTATTTTTTAGGAGTTTTTTCAATTTTCAAATTTGAGAGTTTTTTAAATAATGTTGTTTTTGAGTAATAGTTATATCCTTAATTCATTCTATAAAGTAAAGTTTCCGGATCATTTTAAAGCAAAAATTAGGCTCTTATGTCAATTCAACGTTAAGATATCTTGGTGTTGGTGATATAACACATATTTTTTATTTTGAAAATTGTGTTACATAAATTTTGTTATATTTCTTATTATATTACATTGAAGTATTTTATTTTATAATTTTATAAGACAACAAACATACCTTTAAAATATCAGAAAGTTTAAATTAATTACATTGAATACTTCTGTTTTTTATATGGACTCGAAGCGAGAGCTCTGTTTACATGTTTTTCCGTATGGATCAACCCCTGAAACCCCTTAACCTGTTCGAAAATTTCAACCGGCAACTCAGGTTTTGGTGAATATTTCTGCCCAAAACTCACAATGCAGTAAATTAACAGCTTATTTTGGATTTAGGCCAGTGAATTCACGATGAGGCCGGGTGAAGCCTTGTCCAATATATGGAGTGAGATTTCAAGACTACTTGATAGGTGGCACAGAAATGCATAGGGACATAATGCCATTGTCAGGAAATGATTAAAACTACTATTACTATAATATAAAACTTTCTTAAAATGAAATATTTCGCGCCTCAAGGATTTTAATTCACACATACAAGCGAGAAGTTTGCATATGAGATAATATTCGCTCACCATAATTCACTTGTCTTTTATTGTCTAATGTAAGTATCAGTAGAGGGAAAATACAGAGTTAAAAGAAAAGTTACGTTACCTAAACGCACTTGATGTGAAATATTCTGTTTTATCAATGAAAATGCTGAAATCTCAAAATTTTAACTAAATGTCTTCTTTTCATAAATTACGACAGCTAAATTTTTATGTCCTTTTTACTTTAGCCTTAAATCATTTTTGCAAATAGAAATACTTTGTTTTATTTCATATATATAACGAAATGGCGTCACTAAATTAATAACATTCTTTTTATATCCTTTTCTATGGAACCTGATGTTGCAGGAGTTTCTGAAAAGAAAAGAGAAAAAAGAAATAAAGTTCAAACGGATCTTTTTTTTACAATATATCTGGTTCATCAACGAACAAACTATTTTAACTTTAAAACAAAAACAAAAATGAATCTCTGAATAGATTATAAAACATTATCTAGTGTTCATTTAATGAAATGAGATATTCAAATAAAAATAAAAATTACAAAAATTCTTTTTCAATAATGCTTGTTGGTAGTTTAGCATACAAGCTATAAACCTCATAATACTCTGCGAAATAATTAAAATGTTTAAAGCGTTTCGCAGATAAAAAATCAAATCAAACAACAACGGCTCATTGTCAATAAAGGAACTCAATTATTTGTGTGACTCGGTAAATAAATGACAAATTCTATTAAGTAAAAAAAAAAAAAAACTGTAGAAAAATATTTATCCTGCAAAAGACATTTTCACATATATCATAATTCTTTATCGAAATTCTTTTGGAGTCTCCATAAAAGGAGCAATAAGGGGAATTTAATAAATGCGCTATTAAAATCACAAGGTAGAACCCATCGAATTTCGACGAAAGGAAATATTTAAGAAAAAACTGTGTCATTGATTTATAATAAATCTATAAAATTAGTTATAATAAAAAATGCCTTATTTTATTCTTATATTGGTAAGTCCAACTCTTATAAAAATGACATTTCAATTAAAGTTAACAAAATACTATTTCCATAAAACTCAGTTTTACAAATTATTAAAATTAAACTTTAATCGTAATGTAAGCAGTTAAATATAATAAAGATACATTATTATGAGAAAGGTATCAGTTAAGGCTCTTATGCTTTGTATTCCGAAATAAAAAAGAGCAAACTTTATTCAATTTTGACAGAATCATAGAAATTTTCTCCATGAAATTAAAACCCGATATCATTTCACCATCTCAAAATTTACATATGCAATTCTAATATCCGTATTCAGCCTTTTTTTTATTGTATTCTAATTTGATCATTTTAAAATCATTTAAATTCAAAACTTGCAGTCTCGATTGCTATTAGATGGAAACAGATACTAAACTGTTTATATCATAGCGCAAAAAGAAAAAATATGCACGCTAAAAAAATTGGTCTCTGTTTCACGTGCTTGTTTTGATTTGGCCTAATGTGAATATAAAAATTTAAGTGATGAATGGCTTCATATTGCAAAACCTTTTTATGGCATACTGCACCCCCATCTATATCTTTCCTCCGTGGTTTTTATCCTATTACTTTAAATGGAAATGAAGTGCTTCTGTTGCCACAATTACAAAAACGGTATTAAAACTATAAAAAAAATTAATATCTCAAAAAGAAATTAAGATACAGATTGCATTGAAAAACACATTTTTTTCTCTAAACGATTACATAAAATTTGAAAATGTTGGATGTTTAGAACTTTAAAAATTATTAATAGCGAAATTTCATTTCAAATTTCAAGGTGCTGCCATTCGCAAAATGACGTATGCGTTACGCACAGATACGTTTGGACTTTATAATATAGATATTGCTTACTCCATGAGTGAAAAATATGAACTTCATTTTATTTAAAATTGTGAAACAACATTAAAATGTCCTCAAAACTTTGATTCGACATGGACTGTAATGTAAAAGAAATACTTTTCAGTGTCGATGTAAACAAACTATATTTGTCATTTATTCCATACGAAATACATGGTACTTTATCGTCCATGTTAACGATGCATACCAATTTTATTATAATTCAGATAATGTATCAACATTAAAAAGCATTAGAAAAACGTTAACATTTGGTTATAATGTAACGATATACTTTCGTGTGTCACTGTATGTTTACTATAAATTGTACAATCCTCCGTTTCATGGACGAATTGAATTGAAAATCTTCAATACTATTAAAAGTATATCCGAAACTTTATTCCAGATAGAAGACGGATAGGCATACTGATTGATTTTATAAACACTTTTCGACCATGTTAGAATTGGTATAAAGTTAAAAATGACGGCATACACTGTAAAAAAACAGTGTCGATCTATTAAAAAAACTTTAGTGATCCTTGTAATTACTAAAAAAATTTTAGTAATCTTAGTCGGTTACTAGAAAATCTGTAAGAATTACTAAAAAAAGTTAGCAATGAATAAGAGTTAATAGTTTTATATTTATAATAGCTATTACTAAAACTCACTTGGTGTGGCCTTGATAGTATAGTGGTTATAGTAACGGACTCCAGGCTGAAAGGTCCCGGGTTCGATGCTGGACACAGCCAAATACGCCCCGAATGTATGTAGTGTAAGTACTCGTTAATAAAGGGATTATGAAAATCCTGTCGGAGCTGGTAGCAATGTTTGGTGCTGCCATCTATTGCGGTTTTGCCGAAAATCTATTGTTTCAGAAGTCTGGATGCAGCTCGAAAGAAGCTCCTGCCCTTGGGCGCACGTAAAGGTTATTAAAAATCATTTTGGAGCTATTACTAAATTTTGCTTGATGGTTCATACTAAAAATTTTTAAGTTAGTTATACAAAAATTTCTTTTCTTCAGTATACAAAAGAAATGCTTGTTTCATTGCAAAAAAAAGTTTGTAATGGTTACTAAAAAATTCTGTGGAATACAAAATTACTAAAAAATTTTTAGTAACCTCTTGAATTTTTTTTTTTTTTGGTGTAGACAATAACACCTTATTTCTTTCAAAATAACGAAGTTCAGTTAAGGACTTCAGGAAGTGTTGGAAAAAGTTTCATAATCTATGATTAACGCATGATTTTTAAAATTTGTTATTGTTGTTGCTCACTTTATTTCATCTTCTAGAAATAGCGGTTTTGGGGCAGAAAATTGTATTTTCTATTTTATTTTTATTTATTTATTTATTTATTAATTTATTTTGTAAGTGTTTTAGTTCAATAAGATAAGATATTTGAGGTTCTGCATTTTATTTAAAAATACATATAAATCAGTAATTTTAAGTATACTTTCTTACAGGACGTTTATTATTGCCAAAAAATGAGATTATAAACAATTTCTACATGAGCAACGACATTAGAATAATTTTAAATCATGTATGAAAAACGTAGCAAAATACAAATTAGAATCAAGTACACTAATATTTCTACATTTTTTAATACTTCAATATGGTGACATATATTATATACTATTCTTCTAGAAACTACAATAACTCTGCTTTTCTTGAAATTGCTATTTTAATAAACAAAGAATTATTATTTCAAAATATAATGTATTAATTTCAGCTGCTCGTTCGAGTGTGAAATACAAACTAGTTATAATGTTAGAACTAATTCGGGCGTAAATTGGAGGTAGTAAGTATATTTTAAAGTGCTTATTGATATCTACATATAACCTGTATTTAAGGCTTTTCATAAGATCCTGGCTATTCTCATGTCAATAATTAGTTTCTCTGTATTAATATATAACTGAAAGTGCCGATATACTCATGAATATAATTTTACTGTATTAAATTCATGATTGAGTTTTAAGCTACATAAATATAACGGTCATAATTTATACGTGTTAACAAGATACATTCGTTTATCATTTAATCTTATGATATAATAATATTCTTACACTCGTTCGTGTAGATAACGCAAAGTTTCAATTACAGATAAATATATTTTAATGCTACTTCGCATTGCTTCTTCGAAACCAAAATCGTTTACATATCTATACTAATAAAATCCGTGCGCCTCTGTCTGTCTGTCTGTCTGCTTGAAGCCGATTACAGTTCGTAACGCGGGCGAGTTGGAGGTCGTGAGAGGTGTCTTTCGATTCGAAAAATTCCTGAAAAGTCATTTATAGCATTTTCGAGACCGTGGGACCAAAATTAAAAAAGTTATGAATTAAAAACCGGTCGGGAATCGGAACGGAAAACGTCACATTTCCCAAACGGGGCTCAAACGGACCTCTCAGGCAGAACACTGCGCCACCTTGCGGTGATCGACCAGAACTTTTCCCCTTCGGCTAAAAGAAGAAGCAGCCGAAAACCCCTTTTTCTCCCGTGTCATTTTGTCAAAGAATGTATAAGAGAAAAATAACTGATTGGTAAAAAATGTTAAAAACGGTTTAATGAATATAATAAGTACAACTATTTAAGCACAGCAAGATATGTTCACTAAGAGGTAATAGTGTTGTTAATTAATATTTTGAGGATTTCAGATGTAACTGGCTATTCATATATTTATTCTGTATGTAAGTATTAATCGTTGTAGCTCATTTTCATACTTTTTCTTTTTGGTAGCATACACGAATATTGTGTAACCTAAGATTTACGCGATTAATACTAATTTCTGTTAGTACAAACGGAAAACGAGCTGCCAAAATTATTTATTAGTTATGTTGTTTGTGATATTAATGAAATTACCTATTTTCTTTTTATAGCAGTCTTTTGCAGTTTTTAATACCCAAACTTTTTTTTGCGCGTTTTTTCTTAAACCATCATGCAGACAGTTTTTAAAGTAGAAAAAAACTGATTACATATTCAGAATCTGCGTAAAAGTCTGCTTCTGATGAACCAAAAAATACGAGAAAATGTATTATGGGCGCGCAGCGCCAACCGTGCAAAACCAAATACTTTGAACGGGAAGATGGCGACTATGGCGCGTAGCGCCCACTGTGCGAAATCACATATTTTTAACGGGATAATGAGCGCATAACAACCATAGCTCTTTAATTTACTTTTTTTTGTGCTTGAGGATTCGAACTCCAAGACTTGCTTATTAAATGAATTTTTTTGCTTATTATATACTGCTTAATATCGAGGTTCGTTTGGAAAAAGTGGCCCAGCTAGCGGGCGTAGCTCGCTAGTATTATAAGAACATTTGCAAGAGACATATACTAGGAAATGTGATTTTAAAAAGTATAGGAGTGAAAAGTATAAAAATATTCTCCTCAAATTGAGAATTTGAGATACCTCGAAGTGCATTATTACACTTAATTCTAATTAATATCATAATTTTCTACGATTTGTTTGGGGATTGATTCAGATATTTCTGTAGCAATGAGCTTCAAACTCTTGAGCAGAAATAGGCAATGTTATAACGTAAATGAAATTAGTCTGTAGCTATTCCAAAAAAATATCGGTTTATTTTTTGTTTTGTATTTTTTTCTTATATTTAAAAAGTATCTGCTCTTAATTGTTTCTTTTATTATGTTTTGTTTGATTGTTTTTTTTTCCAGTCGTATTAAAAAGTTCATTTACTTTAATTAACTACAAATATTTTCTTCAGCAGACATCGTTGATGTTTCTAGTGTAAAGTTAATTTATAGATATGAGCATACAATAGAAACTCTTTTGCATTAATTTGGGAAATCTCAAAGCTTTCTTCTATCTCATACACATTAATATTTCAAGAAAAATTAAAAATAGCTACGTCATCTGTTATGCAATTTACAATAAAATCTAATCTCAAACTATTTTAAGTTCTAACTGAAACTGAAATTTGATGAAAACCCGTGTATTAGTATTTGAGATAGAATTAACACAAAAATCGTAAAAAAAAAATATCTTGATAAACGCACACCCCGTAGAGATATTTGTTCTAAAAAATAAGAACACTAATGTATACCAAGGACATAAGCAAAGTATCTCTAATAAAATAAATTTATAAATAATGAAATAAAAAAAATAATTTTTAAAAAGACTATCTTCATAACATCATTAAAGAAATCTATACAAAAAAGTAGTGGCAGGCTGTTTTTTGCCATCTGAGTTCTCAATGCAAAACTAAACAGACGGGAACTGTGACCCCTTTTATTGGCCAAGTAAAAGCACTGCCGACGTACGCTACTCATTCTGGACACCATACATCATCAGTGATGTCTAGTGTCCACATAAAGGAAAACATTCCACTTATGAATTCTACTGCACACTTCGGTCTACTGCACAGTTCGGGGACATTTTGCCCCCTGGACACTCATAGAGTCCCAAGGAAATTGGGTATCCACTGTAGGGCTCATAATTTTAGTCCCAAAGCTCCTAAAGATTCATTTATTCTGCCGAAGCCTCTGAAAATCATAACTCAGTGAGAAATAAGACATTTTTGGTTTTCAGCAATTACACTGTTAAAAATTAGAAATTTTTACTACTTCATCACTCCACCGTTTTCATAGAATATCTTTATTTTGACCAATTAGAATGCTCCATAACACAGTGACGTAATCGTTTTCTATAAAGGTGTTGGACTGATGATGTGGCAAAATTATGTAAATATTAGGTTCCGCATGTCAAATCTCGAATGAGACCATTTTAATGTGGGATTTCTGATACAGCCTCCAGAAGATGATCCTCACTTGGAAATGGAAAGCCACTTGGTTTGATCACTACCCCTAGATGTCATTACCTCGTGAAAATTGCGTTCAAACGACTCAGGTGCCTTTTAGCCGTGGAATGTGACCCGTACGTGGAAGCTGTAGTACCCATAAGCCATTCCGAAAGGGAATAGAAAGAAACTTTCCATTCCTTTACATAAGAAACTACAACTCGGGGAATTAGTAAAATTTACGTAATTTATGTAGAAAATCGACCAAGGTCAATCCATTGTGTGCTTGTCACAATTACTGTGGCATCACTCAACATATAACATTTGGTCAATCGAGAAAGTCTTCGTTTCCCAGCCTGGCATAGGTATTGGCTCACAGCTACTGCAGCTTCAGAGGGTTCAGAGGATAAATGGCAACAAATAAAGGTGCTTTTGTCTAAAATATCTCCGAGAACCGGCATTGAGAATTGCAACATAGCATTCTTATACACGGTGTAGGCGCTACACGGTAAAATCAACAACAACAAACACGCACTTCCTTAGGTTCCGGTGACAAGTTTGTTTTGTGATCCTTCAACTGAGTTCTAAGAAATCCTTTCATATCCTCCCTTCTGCGGTCTATTAACAATAGAAATTTTTCACATTTATAATTGTTCAAGAGATAAGCAGCTCAATCCTACTTGAGGGAAAGATTTCTGTATTATAGTACACCAGTCCTCTTTCTTTAAATGTCATTAAAGATCAAAATCAACTCGTTGACACAATAAACGATGCCGGTACCTTAAAAGTTACTACTTTATACTTTATATTTTACGGTACTTTATACGTCCGTGTGTTCACACCTTAAAATGAAGAAAGCTTAACATAAATATTCGGTAACCTATTCCAAGTCACCTCATATTCAGAAAAGCTTTAGGAAACTAAGAAAACAAATTATTCTCAAAACTTAAAATATAATTTTTTAAAATGAGTTTTTAATAGCTGCATGTTATTTACGGAAACGAATAGCTTTGACAAAACATTAACCATTTCTTTCTATCTGGAAAACGAGTTTTTCCAGTGTTATAAGACCGCAATTAAACATTTTAAGGTGCATAACTGAAATTGTGCATGCAATTGTAATAGAAAAATATTAATTTTAATGCTAATTTTAATTATGTTAGTTTTATATATTTTTCAGTTAAGCATGTTTGCTGAGCATGAAAATATTTATTCTTAGCATCCAAAAAATCGTATTTCCGGGTAAGGAGATTTTATTAATCCATTTTTAATACTACTCGAACATGAATTCAAAAGCTATTGTTAGCTAATAAAAACTTATTTTTATAAATTATTTTTTTAAATGTCTAAAATAAATCTTTTTGTAATATTTCTTAATATAAATTTACCTTTTTCGGATTTTTGATTGGCACGAAAGTGATTATTATACATTTCCTTTCGTAATTAAAGTACAATTTCTTAAATAAAAAAAGAAAGAAATATGTCTCTTTTAACAACATATATTGCTTTTATATCTTGCTCGTCTTGTCCAAATTACCTCAAATTGTGTCCCAAGTAATCGGTTGGTAAATTCTTATTCCATTAGTCATCGATGTCGACTAACGTTAGTCACTTCGCTCCAAAAAACAGAGTGTGGGGTTATATTACAAAAAAAAAATAAAATAAAATAAAATAAAATAAAATTAAATTAAATTAAATAAAATAAAATTAAATAAAATAAATAAAATAAAATAAATATGTTGCTACTGCCTTTGTTCCATCAACTAGGAGGTTGAAATTCTTATACACTGAAACGCGGTCATCTTTAAATTTTTAAGCGACTCTTTCGGTCGGAGTAAAAACTCTCATCATTCATTGATAAATGTGAAAAATCTGGGATTTTTACCTTCATTGTTTTACAGTTTCTTTTTCTCATATTTATTCCGGTTATGAAACGTTTCTTCTACGTAATTGATAAGAGAAATTATTTAAATAGGAAATATTTGGTTAATTAAAAGTTAATATATCTCTTTTTCTGGTTTCATAAATTTCCTTCGAATATAACTTTACATATTTTACAGTACTTATTGAAAGATACATTTGATAAGAATTTACATAAATATTCTCTACAAATTGGTAGGAATTTTGAATTAATGTAAATCATAATCATCTAAGTATGCTATGTGAATTTCTAACATGTAAGATTTCTTCAAATATAATTTATATCTAATGTTTCTTAAAGCCATTTAAAAGAAATTTACCGAAATTTACTATCGGAATACTGAGAATATTATATGTTATAGGTTACAGTCAACTGAGTATCTGAAACTTATTTCAAATTTTTACTAATACGAGTATGTAAATACCCAGAGACTACAATTAGGGATGATATAATATGGCAATCAGTAATAAATCGCCATTATTATTAACGGTAAAAGCCTTAAACTATTGTAGAAACATACAGACAGCCTAACGGATGCAAAATGGTTATAGGAAAAACCATAAAAGTATTTCATAAATCAATATTTTTACTTGAATGCGTGTATGGCACGACTGTATGTGTGTGTGACATAGCAGATTGTATATTTCAAGAACAATTTTAACAAGTTCCCAAACGAATTCTTTTTTTTTTAAGCCAAAGCGTAATATTTCGAGGATTCTAAAATTAATTGAAATAATGTGATAAAACTTGAAAACTGCCATTCTTTTAACAGGGAACAAAATCGAACCAAAAGTATTATTCCGAGCGAGAAGACATGCATTAGTAAAATTAAATCAATTTTCAATTGTTTTAAGTGATGATACAATGCGGGTATATTTTACCCATAGCTAAAAACTAATTTTATGTAATGAACGATAATTTCAGATTTGCATATTTAAACGGGTACGAGGATCAAAATTTTTAAAAAGTCCTGTTTTTCTTGTTAAAATAATTCTTCAAATTAAGTAAATTAACCACATAACTAGCAAATATTTATGGAATAAACTTTCAAATAATGACTATTATTTTTATGCCTTTTACAAAATTTTTAAGCCCTTACCACCAATTTTTAAAAATAGAAAAAATTCCACAATTGAATCAAAATAATGCTTAGCTTAAATAATGAAAATTTACAAAGAAAATTTACTGGTGAGAATAATAATTCATTATTGAAATATGGATTCCAGTACGTCATATAGGCAAATCAATATTTAAAAAAGCATGTTTCTAGCATGACATGACGGCAAATATGTGAAGCGGTATAATAATGCAAACTGCATATTCTACAATTTTCCGTTTTCGTATTTACCTTTCAACTATCAACATGTTATAAATCGATCTCTATTACGTATTAAATACATCAACAATTCTATCAAAATGCCATGTTGAATCCTTGTTTAAAAACACTTCTTATGAAGTATTTTATAACAGCAATCTTCGAATAGGAAATTCAGCTAAGTTAGGTAAATAAATTTTTATAAACGGTTTTTAAAGAATTTTAGCAATTCCATGATATATTTCCAAACTAATACATTTATTTACTTAAGAATGTTAAATAATTTCTTTTAAGAAAAAAAAATGTTTCATTTAACGTGATTTCTGTACTCTGAGAAAATTTAAATTGAAAGTACAGCTAGTTCTATGTTATTATGTCATATTAGAATGATATTATATATATTGCAATTTAATATTATTGTTTTGATTATACATATTTAGATATAATAGAGGTTTTGGTGATTTCTGTTTAAGGAATGTGAGTTGTAATATTCAAATAAATAAGATGCATAATTTAAGTTTGATCTGTTATTAGATCTTAATTATATTGCCAGCAACATTAAATAAATAAAAACTTCAGCAATGAATTAAATAAAATAATAAGAATAATTAGAATAATTAAAAAAATACGAAATGTCACATTATAAGATACAAGTTTAATTTTGCAAGTTGTGAAAACTTGAACAATAAATTGATAAAAAATTTAGCCGCATGAAATCTGTGAAATGTTGAACCATAAATTGGGGATACGTTGAATAATAAATTGAGAAACATTAACGAAGCAATGGTTTTTGTCCCCTCCCTACTCCACCATAGGTAAAATATTTAGATTTTTAAAGACGTTATAATTTTCAATATAATTTAATCTGAAATATTTTACAAAATAATATTTAAAATCAGAAATCTACGTTAACCTTAAAAGAAAATTTCGCTCTGTCTGTTTATCAGTCTGAATTTCATATCAATTTTAGATATAGGCAAATGTTAAACGGATTTCAAACAATGTGTATGAATATTTAGGAATTTAAATTATAATTTAAAACATTATAAGGTTAGCTGGGGTAACTGGGCCATACGCTGTTTTATAAAAAACGGTTGATCTCTTTAAATTTTTATTTTTTATGAGAAATTCCCAATAATATCTATTTCTTGATACTTGTCGAATCAATCCATAAAGCTGAGTTTGATGTGATAGGTTATCGAATATTTCGTTAAAAAACAAACAAAAGAAAAAAAATGTCCGTTTTATGGAACTTTAATTGCTTTTTATTAAAACTAGGGGATCTGCCCTTACGAGCAACGCCCGTCATCCTTCTTTTAGACCAAGAGCCGACAGCAAGAAACCTATGTTATCGAGTACAAAAAAAAAAAAAAAAAAAAAAAATCTTTACTTTATGCAAGAGTAGTAATGAAGAATATAATGATCCATATTTGACGTAAGTGAAGTGGTACATAAGCCAAAAAATAATACCAATAGTGGCTCACTCGTAGGTTGATCATTGTGTTTTCCAGCAAACCTAGTTTTCCATGTTTTCATATCTTTGATAATACGGCAAAAATAATGTTTAAAACCTACAAGTGACCCCTAGTGGAATTAATTTTTGGCTTATGCACCACTTCAATTCCGGCAAGCATGGAACATTAGATTTTCCTATTACTACTGATCAATAAAATAAACGGTTTTTTTTTTCTTGGGCTCTATAACATAGACTGCTGTGGTGTCGTTCTCTGACTATTTCTGCATCTAAAAATCAATTAATCGTCTTTAAAAAAATTAGTGAAAATTGAATTTAATAAAAACTTTGTTGGCGAAAAAAACCTTATTTGAGAAAAAAAAAACCTATTCATTCTTTTTTGTTTTAAGGATGGAATTTAAGGCCAATTGAGATTCTGTTAATGGCTGTTTTCACGTTTATTTAAATAAGATAATTTAAACATTTCGGCATAAACAAATCTAAAATGAATTTAGTCAATAGAATCTTAGAAAACCGGTATTTTTTAACAATGTTTAAGGTAATGGTATTAATTTAAATGATTCTTAAATGTCAAGTTTTAAATCTGATGTAATTTTAACCCAAACATTTATTTCGGTATTAGCGCAATTTTTTTAATCATAAGAAAGGAAACTTTTTTCACTGTCTATTTTGTTTCTTGAATATGACGTCATTTTTTTGCATCTATGAAATTTATCGCATATTAATGAATTTAATACATTACACTTGTCTTTCTCTTTTAAAATCATGTGTAAATATAGTTTTTACTCCGTAATTTTACAGTATTTCCCTGCTTTTGAAAGTTTTTTTTCTATTTAAAATAATCGCGTGTCAATATATATATATATTTTAATTCGTAGGTTTTTTTATACTTTGCTTTGTTTTAATAGTTGGTAATAATTTAAAATAATTTTCTTTTTTAAATTACGCAAAATAATTATCAGGAAATGCTGCAAATTTTAATTTAAAGTAGAAATAAATCTTCATAAAGTGATTCAAATTAAAAAAAAAAAATAATAATGTAGATTGTGCACCGGTAACTTAAAAATATCTAAAAATGCTTTAATACCTATCCATAGTTTTTTTCTTCTATAAAACTTTTTACTGGAGCGATTTTGACTAAATTTAACATTAAATATCTCCTGCAATAATTATTCGATTTTACCCTTTCATTCCCAATGAGTCCAAATGGAATCATAGCATTTCTTATTTTTTTCTCTATATTTTATTAGGAAATTTCAAATTCACACCAGAAAAATAAAATAGAAATTCTTGTTTTATTTAAGACCAGGCATTCCATATTTAAATAAAGCGAAATTTATCATTGAGATTTTCTGGTGTAAATTTAGATTCTCAGAGTTACTGAATTTCCAGGACGTATTATATCATGGGAATGAAAGGGTTAAAAACTATCTACATCATCGTATTTATCAAACATTTCTCTATAGTACTATATATTTTTTTTTACAGTTTTATCTACAACAACTCTCATAATATTAACGAATAAAGACCCCCTGTTTCAAAAAACGTATTGTCAGCGGCGTTGACAACGTTAGTTATTTTTTAAAGAATAGAGATACGGTAAATACTTTTATTAAGCAATGATTTTTTTAAACATTAGTTATATAAGTGCATTAGTATTATTAGGTATCTATACATAATTATTTCATGTTTCAAACATGAGGCCGATGTCCCAGTTGACCTATAGAAGTTTAAAAAATGGAGTAACTGGGACATGCATCATGGTTAACTGGACCATATTGGGTACAGTTACCCCATGATTTATAAATATGTTTTTCAAGTTTTCGTATTGTGGCAAATTAATTTTTCGTTTTTTTCTTAAAATAAAGAAAAATATGTAATACCATATTAAAATAACATAATAAAGTAAAAAAAAATACATATTGTGAATAGATAACCAAACTTTGAAATTCTACAGTACAAATGAAGAGGTGAGGATAAGACGGATGTAACGAATTTAAAAGTAAATTATCGAAACCAGTGGAAAATAGTTCTGTTCGATTTAAAGAAATAGTTTACATTTTCCACAGATTTATGGGATGTATCGCATTTCAATTGGGGGTAAATAAATAATTTGATAAGTGTGATCACAAATTAGACAGAGAGTTTTATTTAATATTTCTTTCAAAACAACTTATCTTTTAATTAAAAAAAATCAGAATTGTTAATTTATAATTATTAAATTCTTTCTTCGATGGTAGCACCAGCAAATTTATTTTTAATATAAATGTAAAGGGAAATTACTTATTTTGATCAAAATGAAATTGTTCAAATTTAATTATTCAAATAAAATTCAGATCCCAAAATTTTACAGAATCCGAAATAACAAATATCTACCGGAGATACAAAATAAATTTAAATTTTTAAGAACGAATAAAATTATTTAACCGGAATTCAAAATACTGAATAATTAATAAATCAATATTTTTTTAATTAAAAGAAAATTAAACTTTAAAAAATATTATGAATATCAGATGAATGAAACCCTAACAATATAAACAATTAAATTGGCAAAAAATATGAAATTTCGTTTAAATAAATCCATCTTAATATGAAAGTTTCGAGTTACAGCACCGGGGCTCGAACTTAGAATCATCTGTTTACTAGTGCGATGATTTCAGTCTAAGCTATGATGTCCCCATGCTTAACGCTTAAAATCAGATTCTTTTTTTAAATTAAAATCGCAAAAATGAGCGGATGATACTGAAGAAATTAATTTAATAAAGTAAAAGAGCTTCTCAAAACTTATGATATGTAGTGTGGCATGAGGTATTCAGCTCTAAATACACAAAATTTGAAGTCTTGTCGACTTATACAGATTTTGTGTGCGGACTCTGTGACAGACAGAGGACAGAGAAGAAAAGGTTTTGTCAGATGATCGGATGGTCAAATGATCAGAAGATCGATCGGTCAAATTATCTTTTGTTCATAGAATTATCTTGTGTGTGTATGCGTGTTTTTCCTTAAATTATTCATGTAAATGTAGAACTTATAACTAAAATTAAAGCAGACAGGTACTTACTTATACTTAATTCCAACGTTTTTGGTGTAAATAAAACTAATACTTTCTCATTCAGTACTTTTTCTAGACACCTTAATAGCAAAGCTTTCTCTACAGCATTTTTTAGTTGGTGTATAATTTACATGATCTGCTTGATTTAAATTTTCTTAAGCTAAACAGCTTAACACGTTTTTCAAATAGAACTTGATACACCATAATAAAAAATACAAACATGTATGGAGCTCAAACTCTCCTGGTCCAGTTGCCTCATTTTTATTGTGAAAAATATTAAATTGTAAAATTTTCATAGATTAACCCGTCAGTAGTCGCGTGTCGGTCTTTTCGCCGCCCGTATAACTTATCTTCTTCTAACTTATATCACATTACACATACAACGGAGATCTACCATATAGCTGACTTTGAAGCTTTACTTTAGTGAAGTAACAGAGCATCTCTTCTTTTCTTTCAGGTACAGTTTTAGAAACAAAGTTGAAATATGCGAAAAAGTCTACGTAAAAATCACTAATGTCAGTTAATTCTTACTTTTTCCAACTACTCCAGATCTCATGAATAAAATGCATAATTTAAGAAAACTGCGAATTTATATCTTCGTTGTAATGTTATTTTCGTATATTAGGTGAAAAATATTTCTTATTTTACATATTTGGTATGCGGGGGGCCAGCGGCGAAAAGACCGAGCGCGACTAATGACGTTGTGAAAAAAATCGCGACTACTCGCGGGTTAAAATAAAATCTGTCGTTTTTTAGAGTGTATAGACAGAGAATGTTAAAACTTTCAAATACAATAGTTATTTTCCATTTTTTATTAATTTTATTTGAAACATCAGGTCAATAGTCTTTTATTATTTGATAAAAGGGATTTGTTTCCTTTATCAGGTCGATATATATATATAAGGGAGATAAAAACGTAGAATCTCAGTGATTTTCTTTTAAACCTCACGAATTTTATTCCCTGGAGAATATAATATATGTGACTTAACTAAAGATAAATATTACATTGTGTAACTTTTCTCAATTTAAGCAATTGTTAGAGATTCCTTTAAAAGACATATTAAGAAAACTGTTAAGTTCACTATATAAATTAATTGACATCTTTGTTTTAATTATAGAAATATATTATATCTTTCCTATCTCTATATTAACCTTTTGAAATACGTTTTTATATTTATTTTTTATTTGGGATCAAACTGTATCACAATTTTCGAACTCATTTTTACATTATCTTTCTTTTATATACATTATCCTTCTTTTTCCCTTTATCAGTTTCAGATTTAAAGATATTAAGGGAATCCCATTGATTGTCTTTGTAATGGCAGGATATTTGTTGTATTCTGAGTAATATAATAAGTATTATTTAATGGAGAAAGTTTTTATATTCTGAGTGGCTGTGAAGTTTTGGAGTCATAATTAAAGAAATTATATTGTTAGAAGCCTATTTTACAAAATAAAATTAAATATTTTGCTTCGAATATAACATAAATAATTTTTAAAGTTTTCTTTTCAGCGTTATTCCAATTTTCAATTGCGAAATATTCTCTTTTAATTAGGACTAAATTGTATCGGAATATTCAAAATTATTTTCAAAGTAACATGTTTTATGTGATAAAATTCATATTTTCATGATCAGTTCCACATTTATTTATTTTCGTATATTTCCATCAACTACCTGTATAAATATTGGGAAATTTAATATATTAGTACTACATAAAAGATGCAAAAGGATCATTAATAGTTGTTTCAGTGTTCAATGTTTTTGTTTTAACAATTCTTAGAAATTACAATGGAAGTAATTTTATCGATATTATATTGTTAGATCATCATTCTGTAAGTTACGTTAATAGCAATTATTTCAATTATAATTTATTTTATTCATCTATTTATTTTTATTGAAAAATTTTGGAATCTGATATTCTGTTGAATTTCAAGTAAATGAAATGTGTGGCTTAGTACATACATTTAGTATTTTATTATAGAAATTATGTACTGATAGTTGTAGATTAACTTAGAAACTTCTACATTTTTCATAAAACTGTCAATGTGTAAAGATTTCATAAATGGTTCTTTAAAATACTTATTTATTTTGATATTAGACAGTTTAATAATAGAAATCCTTTTCAGTATTAAAAAATAATTAAAAAGTGTTATTTTTTATATTCACGCATTCATAAATATTCTCACTTTAAAAAATACTTTGAAAATCACATACAGAAATATGTTAGGAGAAGAACGCTCTGATCGTTTGTGCCTTGACAGTTTACAGACTATATATAAATATATGAAACTGATGCATTGCGCATACGTAAGAAGACCTACAAGAGAATAATAATAATGATATCAATAACAATAATAATTTGAATTTTTCAAACTATAAAGGTTTTATTCTATTCCAATATATTTATATTTATTGGAATACATTTCTAGTCTTCGCCACGAAATCAATTATGCTCAATCAATTCTATACAAAATTAAAATAAGATACTTTAATTTCTACTTTTCTAATAACTAACAACTTAAAAGTTTTATAATTTTTTGTTTTTTTATACTTTTTCCTTTTTTTGAAAAATGTATGACAATAATGTGGTTGTTTCTTATGTTTAGACGTACAATAAACTTTCCAAACATTTAAAAAATATATTTTTATTGACATTGATTTTTATTGACACAAATTGGCATGTTCTATTCAGTAAAATATGTACACTATTCAAAACAAACTATGTGAGCTTTTAACGATGTTTAAGTTTTAACAGCCGTCTGTTACAGGGCGAGTGATCATGCATTTCATTTTTAAATATTTACGAATGTTAATCATATTTCGTAAACATTAGTGTTCCAATTAAAATGAAATTCTCTAAATTTATGAATATTGTAGAATTCGTTTTAGAAGACCGTATTCATAGTGATAAAATAGAAAAAAGTCTTGTCAAATTACTTCAATGGTCCAATGAAAAAGAGGTTCTGGCCTCGAAACTGGCAGAAAGGTGGTGCTGGGTTCGATCCCAATCGCGCTCGTCGTAATAATCATTCGCTTTCTTCCCAGGTTTTCTTCGAACCTTGGTTTCCATGCATAAATACGGGTTAAGTTTTCTTAGAAAGACGGCTGCGGAAGCACGTCACACCTTAAAACCCATATCACACGTGTTGATAATTGGCCGTCACGAATACAATCAAAATAATAGGAAAAAATATATATAAACCTTGCGTTCAGAAAACGCTAACAAATAAATCTGTGTCTATCCGATTTTTTGCTAAAACATCAAAATTGGTCATTTTTTTTTTATTTTTAGTTCTACAAAATCCTCTTATCATTATCATATATTATATCTGTTGACTATAATTTATCAATGCAAAAAATATCGTTGCATTATGTATCTTTTGATCATTTCCCTCATAGTTTAATTTTTAAGTATATAATTTATGATTTGCACTCCACATGTTAAGGTTTTTCCAGTTATAAAAACTCTCAAATGCCAAAATAAACAATAAAAAATATGTAAAAAGTTATGTTTCGATTTTCAAAAATTTTACTATAATACATATATTTTACAAAATTAATTTTATCGTTAAAAATTATTGTCAAATTAATAATATAAGAAAAGGGTAGCATTATTTTTTATTTGGAAATTTTTTTTCTATAATTAAAAAAAAAAATAATGAATGAATAAATAAATAATAATAATATGGAAATCAGTAAAGGCAAATGTCAATCCCAATGTATTTATTATCATTTGTTAAAGAAATTTTATCTATATATTCTTAGATATCTGGTCAAAAAATTAAAACGAAAGAAATTTTTAACTGATTGAATATCCGTAGCCTAAATAAAAACTATTACACATACAATAAATGACAATAAATTTAGTTTACAATAATTAATAATAATTAATCTTACAATAAATTATTAAAATTATTTCATAAACACGAAAAAGGATTTTTCTAAAATATACAAATGTAGTATTCCAATAGCACCTTTTAACTCTCGTTACAACAACAACAACAACAAAAATACAAAAGTAATTAGTATTTGTTACTTTCTAACAACGTTGAAAAAAGTTTATGAAGTGAATTTTTCAGTCCGTTTAAATATTTGTCTAATGATGCTCCAACTTGCATAAATATACTTGGATTGTTATGTAATTTATAATGTTATAATATACAATGTAATAAAGGTATGTTGATACGAAAAATGAATTATGCAGTGTTCCCCACTAAAAAAATCTGTAGAAAATCTACAGTTTTTTGGCCCAAAATCTGTGGGAAATTCGAAGGTATTTGGCCCATTTTGAATATATTTTTAAGAATATCTTTATGTTTTAAAGATAAAGCTATATCTGCAAATTTTCTTTAGATTTTTGTAGAATTTCTGTAGAAAGTGGCGATTTCTTCAGATAATCTTAAGATTATTTTTAGTGGGGTTAGTACACTTTAACATGAAAACTCAACGTAATTCTACTTCCTGAAAGTCACTAGAAAACTGCAGTACATTTTAATGATGTAACACAATTCCAGACATATTGAAATTCTTGTAATAATATGATAAAATATAACCAGATGTAAAAATAAGTAATAACTTTATCAAAGTGATTTCTTCTGACACCAATTATTTTTTTTTCCACTTCTGCGAAACTCTTTCATATTTTCTAGAGAATTTTAATTTACCGAATTAATGAACTCAAATTTGTGTAATATTTTGTTTAAAACTCACAAATGATAGTTGCATTGAGATATGGCGCAATATAGTGGGGTAAAACAAATAAAATTCATTCAAGATTAACGGCTGATTTCGAAAGAATTCTTCATGCAAATGCCGCAAAACCGCTGCCATACAAATTTCTCACAGCCTGGGGACAAGTTTCGTGACGTAGTAACTAAAGAACCGAGTTCGCACTAGTATTAGAACTGACAGCAGAAAATTTTGAATAGCTATTTTCTTTTAATTTACTTGTGGAATTCCTATTATCTTATAAAACAACAATAAATATTTTAATTTAGTGGTGAGGATTTAGAATTCCCTAATAAAAAATCAGCTAGATGAAGCAACACTCCAGAATTCTGCAACTGGCTGAATTATTATTTAGGACATTCCGAATTCTCTCCAGTAAATAAAAAAATATTGTTGTTTTATTGTGAAATTAGTTCCACAAATAAAATTGTAGGTAATTGCCGTTATAAATGTTCCGGTATGTTTTCAAACTATCTGGAGAACTCGGTCCATTTCCGATGACATCACGCGACCTGTCCTCACGTCTTGAGGGCTTCGAAGGCAGCAGTTTTATTAAAATATCAAAGACTTATAAATAAATTCTATATTTAAATTAATAATAATAATAAACATCATTTTGATGATGATCATAACGATTCACATATTATGTACTCCATGCATTAACATTGATATTCCTAGACCAATGATAAAAAAACAGTTGTTTATAGATATACAACTTTAACTGCTTAAAATGTACATTTTTATTTGATGGATTAATCAGAATGAAATCTGAAAGCCTCTTATTACCTACGATATTGATTAAACTTTAATATTCCTGGACCCATAATAAACAAAATTTGAATGAACTTTCAGTTTTACAATTTTCGGAACTGCAAATTTTTAAACTTCTAAACAGCATACATTTTAAATTTTTACACTATTGCGTAGAACAAAAATGCACTTTTAAATTAAATTTGTTTGAAATCTTTATCACAATTTGTTTTCAAATCATTATTATTATTTTAAAGTTTTTTTACGTTTTTGTCATCGTCGCAACAGAAGTATTCCATATTTGGATATTAAACATGGACCAATCAGAAAAGGAACAAGTTGCGTGGCTTTGTGACATGTCATCGTTGCAAGTATTCTATTCTTGGACATTAAATATGGACCAATCAAAAAACAAATAAAATAAAAAACAGAAGTATTCCATTTTTGGATATCAAATATGGACCAATCAGAAAACGAATAAAATTAAATAAGTTGCGGAATTCAAACAATAAAAACGTTCAGATATGCTTCAGATTTCCCATTTCTCTACCGAGGACAACAACTATATTCCAAATAGTTAACAAAAGAAAATTTTTACCAAAGTATTTGTTATGTTTTCCAACACTAGTGAAAATTCGGTACATTAATGATGACGTCATGCGTCCTGCCCTCAGGCCTTGAGGTTTTCGATGGCAGCGGTAAAGCTCAAATAATAATTTTAATTGGTTGTCTGGCCAGTTGATAAAAATCGCATAAAGACAATCAGTCAACTCTGCTTTGAATTTCGAGCGTCTATCGCGTATTCTTTTCAACATTACTTCACCTTTTTAAGCGTAAACATGATATTCCGTAGTTCATATATAAGGATGCAAATTGTATTAGCAAAATTTGAAAATTAAACATTAAATTTTTTTACAGTTAATTTTTCTATATTTTAATTATTAATTGAAAAATCAGTATAATATTATGTTACAGCTTCCCGTAACTTTGTCTGTTTCGCGCGTCTCCATGGCTCATTCTGCTGCACTTTAGGATTTGCCGTTTGGCAACATATGAGAATCGTCAGTTGGTTGGTTGGTTGTTGGTTGTTACACTGCTTTGAATTTCGAGAGTCTATACAGTAAACTTTCCAGCTTTCCTTCACCTTTTAAGTGTCATTAACATGATATTCTCTTGGTCATATGCAAGGCTTCAAATTATATTAGCAAAAATTAAAAATTAAAAATTAAATTTTTAAGCTATTGTATAGCTTTTATCGCGGGCTTTGAGCGTGGCGACCGAATCTAGAAATTCCGTAACGAGCAAAACCTAACACTTCGGCTAACGTCGTTTCAGTTCGGCAGACTTCTCATTAATTTAATAAAAGAAAAAATATTATTTTTTATCGGTCATCACGCTCAAAAAGTGTAACTTGAATTAATATGAAAGAAAAAGAAAAAATTTGAATTAATATCAAAGACAAAAAAACTGCATAAATAAAAAAAATAAATAAATATAATTGCATAAGTTGATAAAAAATGCTATGCAATAGCTTTACCGCGTCAGTCCCCGAGTGCCACACGTATTTTTTTATATAGTTAATTTTTCTACATTTTAATTATTAATCGAAAAATAATATGCATAAAAACTTTTCACATTAATTTTTAATTTACGAAACACACTAAAGAAAACATGTATCAAAATTAATAGCAATAATTATATAGAAGAAAATCTCGTTTTAAATAATGGAATAGATGTTTTTTGCAGGAGAATTAAATAGAAGATTGAATATTCTGATGCTCATTGGATATCAACAAATTTTGCGAATTAATTAAAAATATTGATTTATTGATAAATTAGTATAAGAAAAAAGATATTGAAAGAAAAGCTTATTTTAAAACTGGTATTTTGTAATTTCACAACAACAAAAAACATAGTTTTTTTTTTGTCTATTTTTTGTTCATCATCTAATAATTAATTGTCTGGTAATTTATTACATTTTACAAAATGAAGTATAAAGAAAAAACATTTACCGTTTTTTTATATTTAAATATGAAATGTTGTCTCAAATATGAACTTGTGTCAAAAATTTAATTTATGAAGTTTTAATCATGTACCGTTTTGTGTGTCATATTTCGTTTCTTGTCTTTTAATTAAAAGTCATCTAATAAAGTTAATCATACATAAATAATTTCTTTCTAAAAATCCTTATTTAATATGTTTAACGCAAGAAAGAAATTGAGTTAAATTGCCTTATTTGCTTGGATATTTTCTATTTAGTATTTGTTCAAGGATGTTCATACATAAGACACATCTTTATCTAACCCAAGCACGTAGAATAGTAAATGAGAAAAGGAAACACTTCAAAGTCTCTTAAGATGTGATATCTCCTGAGACTTTTTACAAGGAAGTACCTTTCACATTTGATATCAGTTGCAATCCCGTTAATACTTTTTCTATTATACTGAGATTGTATATTAAAGCAATTTCATAGCTTTCCGTGCAAATGTATTTTAACCATTCTTATTTCTTAAATAATTAAATTAAAAAAACAGTTCAGTACATATAATCAGACCGTTAACAATTGTAATACATTGTTAACTATTTTAAAGGAAAATAATTGTTCATTCGAAGAAAACAAAACGCCTCAAGTTTATAAACATAATTTCATTAAAAAAGCATCATTTAATGTTACAATGGACCAGTCAATAATTATAAAAAATACATATTACTTTAAATTTCATTTTAACCGTGTATGTTGATAACAATATTAATAAAAAAAAAATATTTTATGTTTTAAATTATTGACCGCTGTAGAAAAGATGTGTATACGACATTTTAATTTGTTATTTTAATCTAATACACTGAGATAAAAAATATATAGTTAATTTCGTGAAATACTGAATTTCAAGTAAATAAACGTGCTCATGATGTAGCATAATTATGCTATTCAAAGTACAAATGTGTGGTTATGTTGTAAACATTTAATTAATATCACTTTTTATAAAAAGAACATAAAATTTAAGCTAGCTTTATCGCACGTTTTTCCTAGAAAAGTACATAAGCAAATTTATTTATTTTTCGTTTGTTATATACTGTAAATAAATTATTGGTTTTTAAAATGTCAAAATGTATGATTTTTTAAATAATTCTAAAATTATCAAACCCCAGTAAGCACACCAATAAATTTGAGAAAAAAAATCCAGCATCTACATTTTAAAGAAATAAATACTCTGTTATGAGAAACGAATAGTTTTATTTACCGTAGATCCCTCCATATAACATGCATGACTAGTTTGATAGCACACATCTCATTCATATACTGCCGTATAACACACATCAAGATTGACTACGGCTACGCTTGTGATTGGGCTACGCTTAGACCCTGTTGCGATAGAATTAAGAATGAATAAATGATTCTGAATCAGATTTTGCAGTGATTCCAGTTGTATTGAATTCGTTATATTAACCATCTGATGTTCAATAAACAATATTTTCAATGAAAGTTTAAGGCAGCGGTGGAATATATAGATGTTAGAAGGCGAAAAACCAATTACTAAAAGATAAATTATACAACCTGAGTCAAGAAAAATGTGTGAATACCTACCTTTATGTACTGTATACACTGTTAAAACATATGCATATAGCACTTCTATGGGTGAAACTCTTGTCCCGTAAGCGACACCCCTAAAGGAGCCAGAATTGCATCCTTATAGGTGCCCTAGGACACCCCATGGCACCTCACAGGTTGCCATGGAGGTACCTTGGGGTGCCATGTGATGCCATGGAGTGCCTTAGAGCACCCTTACTGGTGCAATTCTGGCTCCCTTAGGGGAGTCGCTGGCGGGACAAGCGTTTCACCTCTAGGAGTGCCATATGCAACCTTTAGTTTTAATAGTGTAATTGTTCTGTATTTTTTAAAGTAAACATTTCTGTGTGGATCTTGTTGAGCTCAAACCAATTAGTAGGCCTCCCCACCTGGCTGAATCTGAATCTGGATTATAACATCATAGAGTAAAACTGTAAATAAATGTTAAACATTTTTTAATGTGGAGAATTAAATAAATTTGACAGTACGAAGAGAGAATACATAGGCTTCGATAAAAGCGACACTGGGTATAGAATACACTTAAACTACAACAACAACAACAACAAAAGATGATATTCACAAAAATATGAATAAATAATTACCCAACAAACTTTTCTTCTTACCTGATAAGAGTAATAAATTTTGTTAGGAAATACATATATGTGAGTTTCTTTATCCATAATGATACATATATGCATTTAAATATTCCTCTGAAAACTAGGAATTATTTTTTTTACGATTTTACTTAAACCAATTTATATTCCGTGTATAATACACACGGAAAAATGAAGGGATATTTTTTAAGTTGAAATTGCGTGTTATAAACCGAAATGTATGGTAAATAATTTCACTTTAATATACTGCTACAATTATTTAACTTAAATCCATTTAAAATTTATGTGATTAAGATTAGTATTGCTTTTTAAATTTAACTGTAGAATCTTAACTGCATTACTTCTGTAGTCAAGAGAATGTTTTTTATTGGTACATGACTAGCCCCATCTTGAAATTAAACACATAAAAATTTAAATCTGTTGATAACAAGTGCATTGTTGTTTTGTAAACAATCAAAACTTATTTGGGTTCAAAAATCTTCTAAATATTCTTGAATTTTCTTTTTAAAAATTTTATTACATACTTAGAATTATAGAATAAAGAAATATTGAATTCAAATTATTTACATACTATGTACAAAATGTATAATATGTACAAAATATAAATGCTTTTACCTTGATAATTTTTGATCATCATACTAAAAACTGGAAAGATGATCCTTTATGCATTTCTGCGTGCCTTTTCATAAAATTAACATAATTCTTCAATAAAACTCAAGACACGCACGACAAACAAAAAATATAAACATTCTCTCTAAAAAAAATTCTTTAACCTTCCATCAAAAATTGATGCCAACTTTTTTATCTAAACTTTTAACTCATCTCGTAAGATAAAAAATATAAAAAGCAAAGCAGACGAAAAAACAGCTTCGCTTCCATAGCAACGAGTCGCGTCTTATAAATAAATTAAATATCACAATTGCAAATATGCAAACGATTTTCTGTGAATAAACTGGGATAACTTAATTTATCAATTCCTAACATACTCCCACCTTTAATTTAGGCGGAAGCCAAATTAAACTTAAGATCACTTTTGATCAAATTAAGCCCTAATTCAAAATAAAAAATATAGAAATAAATAAAGATAATAACTAAACAATAATAAAATAATAATGAAACATTTAGAGTTCTAGAAAAGTCAATTCAGGGTTTTAGAAAAGTCATTTCAGAGTTCTAGAAAAAGTCATTTCAGAAGTCTCTGTACTACTCTACCACTTCTAGTTTTACTGTTACTCACAGTCTGGATTACAGGGTCATCAGGACTTGATATCTCTAATGAGTACAGCTTACGAAGTGGACGCACCAAGGTCCCTGAACTTGTTTTAACTTCAGCCACTCTAGCTGCTCCATCTCGACTTGGGAAAATCTTTACAATTTTTCCTATAGGCCAATAAAGTCTCTTTTGGTTTAGTTCTATCAAGACTACTTCACCTAGTCTGACAGCTTGTCCTTTCTGTTTTGATTTTTGGACCAATTCAGCTAAATATTCTTTTCTAAATCTATTTCTAAGTTGTTGCCGAATATTTTGACAGTGTTTATATCTAGATTGAAGTTTCTTTGAATCTATTGCATCTAAATCAGGAACACCTATTTCTTCAATGTCTTGCAAAAATGATGATGGAGTCAAAGGTATAAATTTATCTGTTTCTTCAAAAATATAGGTTAGAGGCCTTTTATTTACTGTTGCTTCGACATCACATAGAACAGTCATGAGTTCTTCAAAAGTTAAAGTTGAAGTGCCGAGTGTTCTGATCAAGGGAATTTTAACACATCTAATCAGACGCTCCCACCATCCACCCCACCAAGCTGCTGCTGGAGGGATGAACTTCCATTTAATAGGAGACAGTTCTTTTGAAGAAACTATTGCATTCCAATCCAATGATTTTAAAAGGTTATTGGTTCCTCTAAAATTTGAGCCATTATCAGAGTATATAGTAGTCGGCCTTCCTCTCCTGCATATAAATCTTCGAAGTGACTGAATGAATCCTTCCGCTGAGAGACTGGATACAAGTTCCAAATGTATTGCCCTATATACTGCACATGTAAAAAGTACAACCCAAACTTTGGATCTTTGCTTTACGAAAAGAGGGCCAAAAAGATCAGCTCCAACAACTTCAAAAACTTTGGAATCTCTGACTCGATCTAGAGGTAGGTGGATTGGAGGTGTAGTATATGGCTTTGTAGAGTATCTTTTGCATCTGTAACACTTAGACAATTGACTTCTAATGATGCGTCTAGAAGAAATTATCCAATATTTTTCTCTCAAAATGGATCCAACTGTTTGAAGTCCAGCATGACAATTCTTTAAATGACATTCTTGAATCAGACAATTCACTACATGATGTTTCGATGGTAATAAAATTGGATATCTGAAAGAAAACTCGTCATCTCGCTCTAATATCTTTGTTTTTACTCTTAAACCTTTAATCCTTTTATTGCATCAGTAGTATTACCAAAACTTTCAGATTGTATTATTGACCAGAGCGACCTTTCCGCATCTTCTTTTTCTTCAATTGACAATTCTGATGGAAAACATATATTTCTGTTTCTGCACTTCATTATGAATCTCTTCACCCAACATACGACATTAATAAATCTACCAAATTTTGAAATTCTACTATATATCATAAATTCATGTGAATTAGAACATAAAAGAGTAGGTACTGAAGTTTTCTTCTTTTCCATCATTACTAATTCTTCGTTGGGGCTTGTTTCTGAATGTGGCCAATTTTCTTCTGATAACTTCAACCATTCTGGTCCCTCCCACCATCTCATCTTCAGCAGCTGTTTAGGACTACATCCGCGAGAAGGTAGATCAGCAGGGTTGAGATGACCAGGTACGAAGTTCCATTGTTGAGATTCGGAAAATTTACAAATTTCTCTAACTCTATTGCCTACAAACGTTCCCCATTGATCATTTCTTCGAATCCAAGCGAGAACAGTCGAAGAGTCGGTCCAATACTTTACTGGTATGGAAATACAATTAAAGGCTTTCAAAACAAATTTAGTCAACCTTATTCCTAAAATACAAGCAAGAAGCTCTAAACGTGGTATGGTTACATTTTTCTTTGGTGCAAGACGAGACTTAGCTCCTAAAAGTTGTACAAAGACTGCGTCTTTATCTTCACAACGTAAGAAAACTGCTGTTGCATAAGCTCTGGTACTTGCATCACAAAATGTATGAATAGACCATTTTTCTTTACAACCATAGCCTACACGTCTATTTATCTTCACGTCATTTAAATACTTGAGTTCGCTATACCATTTTTGAAAATTATTCCGGATTTCTTCTGGAAGTGGAGCATCCCAATCTAATTTCGTCGACCAGGCGTCTTGAATTATCAGTTTGGCTGGCAACAATGCTGGGGCTAAAAATCCTATTGGATCGAAGATCCCTTGGGTTACAGCTAATATCTTTCTTTTCGACAGATTTTCTATCTCATCACTAAATTTATAAGCGATCTTCAAACTATCTTCCATTGTGTCCCACTTCAACCCTAAAACCGGAACTATCGTTGTTACATTTTTGCTGAGCACCTTCTTTTCGTTAAGGAAACTGCTGTCTTCACTTTTAATTGGTCCGAATTCCCACATTCTTAATTCCATTTTCGCATCAGCCATGATTTCTGTAGATTTTGAAATAAAATTTTCTAGTTCAGGCACATTGTCGACTGAAGTAACGCAGTTATCTATATAGTATGATTTCATAAGCTTCTCAGCTATCTGTTTGTTTTCTTCATCAACATTACTCAAATGATATCTTATAACTGCACCTAGCAAAAATGGGCTACAAGTTGCTCCAAAAACTACTCTATTGTGTTGATAAACTTGAAATTCGTCAGGACTCTTCCACCATAAAAATCGCAAGAAATGCCGATCTGATTCTTTGACTTCAATTTGAAGAAATGCTCTTCTTATATCGGCTACTACCCCAATAGCTTTCTCACGAAATCTTATTAACACTGCAGGAATTTGTTCGATGAGGTTTGGTCCTTTAAAGAGGCAATCATTTAAAGAAGGAGACCTCCCTACCTTACACGATGCATCAAAAACTGGTCGAACACTTGTAGTAAGACTATCTGGTTTGATGACGGGATGATGAGGTAAAAAATGTCCTGGAATCTTGAGTGCTTCATCTGGTACTTTACTTATAACGCCTTCTTCTTCCCATTCATAGAAAACTTTAGCATATTCTTCAAACATTTTCATTGATTTTAATTTCTTTGTTGAATTTATCAATCTTCGTTCAGCTATGTGTCTATTTGAGGGAATCTCACGTTTGCCGTTAATCCAAGGAAGACCTACAATATAGCGACCTTCTATATTTCTATCAACTTCTTTTATAAAATTATCATGAGCGAGTTCTTCTTCTTCTGCTTTAGACAAAGTTTGACAGGGATCTGTTATACCAATTGTCTCTAACTTCCTTAATTCTGGAATCTTCATATCTTTTAAAGCTAGGTTCGTGATAAACATATTTCCATAATTTAGGCAAGACTGTGATGTACTTTCTAAACGACCACAAAGTGTCCATCCAAACTTTGTCTCTATTGCTGTAAGACCGCTCTTTAACTGTTTTACTCGACCTGTAAGAAGTTGTCCGTAGTAATCGCTTCCAATCAAAATTTCAATTTTTGGACTTCCTGCTCCTAAATCTGTGATCCATAGTTTATTTTGTTTAAGCTCTTTAATTACTGATTCTTTTGGTATCCGAGGAATATAGTTACAAATTATATCTTGATCCAAAAGTTCTAAGACTTCTTTCGTTTGTTTCTGTCTATCAGAAGAACTTAACTCAACTTGGAATTTATTGTGAGATTTAGCTTGTGTTTGCGTACCACCAAACAAAGTGTGTACAATAGCTTCAGAAGAAATGGGATGTAAACCTAACTCTTCAGCTGTACCTTTTAAAATATAGCTCTTTTGCGACCCACAATCAAGTAACGCTCGTACTTTCTTTGTTATTCGACCTTTAATAACTATTTCTAAAGTCATAAGGGCTACTTCAGCAGAACACTGCTTACTTGCTATGGTGCTTTGAATAACTTCTGGGGTCTTAACTGTATTTCCTGGTTCTTTACACATTGAAATTTCAGGGCATAATAACTCGGTATGGGGTTTAGAACAAACGTGGCAACGAATAAAAACTTTGCAAACTTTAGCGTGGTGACCAAAACGAAGACATTTTAAACAGCAATTTTTATTCTTAATTTTGGTCTTCCGTTCATTAAAGGAAAGAGATCTAGCCCTAACACAGTCCTTGCTTTCATGAGATTTACTGCAAAATAAACAAAGGCGTTCTTTTGCGCTAAATAGCCCTGCCGCAGTAGGTATTTTACTTTCTGCTTTTCTTAACTTTTCTTTAGGTTTGTCTTTAAAGCCCAGCTCTATAAAACTCGATTTGGCTAATTTGAATCTTTCCTCGTTTGCAACTTCTTGTTTCAGAAATTCCATCAAACTTACTATATTTGCTTTTGTTGACAATGCATTATTATTACTAACAGTGTTTGATGTGATTGAAATATTATATCGCTGCCATGCTTTTAATACATCTTCCGATAAGCTAGATTCTATCATGGGATAGAGCCACGCCGAATTGCTTTCTAAACTTAAACCCATTGATTCTAACGATCTTAAATATGCCTCGACTTTCGTGAATAAATCTGATAAGGGAAGTTTATCTTTGCCGTGCGCCTGTACATTAGCTACAATCAATTTTAGGAATTCTCTAACGTACACTTCTATTAGTAAATCTTTATTTCCAAAACGCTCTTGAAATGCCTCAACAGCTTTGGGGTAATTAACTGCGGTCATTGGATAACTCTCTAACAAGCGCCTGGCACTGGTTCCAGGTTCTACCGATTGGATAAGATACTGAAATTTGTCACTATTATCCAAATCTATGTCTTCATGAATTTTCTGAAACTGGGACCAAAATGAAAGATAATTTATTAACTGCGAATCGAATGGCTTAATATTCAATTTAGGTAATTTATAATGCTTTGATTTGGAATAACCGTGATCTGTGCTTTTTTCACTATCATCTTGATTACGTTTATTTGTACCCAATGCTTCCCTAACTTTACGCTTAATGGTAATAAATTGATCTGAATAACTTTCATTTTCCACTACTTCATTTTCAATAGCCTCTTCATCGCATTTATCATCATCTAACATGAGTTCAATTATAGCTTCATCAATAGATTTAATTTCATGAATCAAATTTTCTAATTTACTAAAATCGTCTGAAATTTTACCCTTATCTAATGACTCGCTGTTAATTTCTTCATTCAAAACATTTAAAGTTCTGGTAAATGACGAACGTAGTGGTGTACGCTTTTTCTTTAGCTTATTCATCTTAGAAAAATTAAGTAGTAATGCACAGCTTATGAAAACACTATACGCTATAAAAACAATTCAAAATCTCAACAGTATTATTCAAATGTCCGTGCTCGGGGCGCCTGATGTTGTTTTGTAAACAATCAAAACTTATTTGGGTTCAAAAATCTTCTAAATATTCTTGAATTTTCTTTTTAAAAATTTTATTACATACTTAGAATTATAGAATAAAGAAATATTGAATTCAAATTATTTACATACTATGTACAAAATGTATAATATGTACAAAATATAAATGCTTTTACCTTGATAATTTTTGATCATCATACTAAAAACTGGAAAGATGATCCTTTATGCATTTCTGCGTGCCTTTTCATAAAATTAACATAATTCTTCAATAAAACTCAAGACACGCACGACAAACAAAAAATATAAACATTCTCTCTAAAAAAAATTCTTTAACCTTCCATCAAAAATTGATGCCAACTTTTTTATCTAAACTTTTAACTCATCTCGTAAGATAAAAAATATAAAAAGCAAAGCAGACGAAAAAACAGCTTCGCTTCCATAGCAACGAGTCGCGTCTTATAAATAAATTAAATATCACAATTGCAAATATGCAAACGATTTTCTGTGAATAAACTGGGATAACTTAATTTATCAATTCCTAACATGCATCACCATCATACTTAATTGTATTTCAGTAATTTAAACATGAACCATTTTTAATAATTATGTACATTTAAATTCACAGTGACCAAAACACGGTTTGAATATACGTGGATATAACGGATCAAAATTTCGTTTACAAAACTTTATTAAAATCACCTGAAAATTTATTCAATGAAATTTTCAATACAGAAGTTGCCTTTTGCGAAATAAGCTCTTATCTGCACTAAGAGGTTTCAGATAATGTACCTACTTTTAGACTTTAAAGTTGATTTTAGAAAGTTGATTTTAGTTGATTAGAAAAGCATTTTGTAATAATAAGAAAGCTAAAAAAGGTATCTTTTAAAATATAATGTCTTTTATAGGTAAAACAAGAGAAATAATTTGAATAGGGGCTTTCAAGAAATAAATGGACAACGTATGAAGAGCACAGAATAAAAGAACGCATGTGTTGTCTACTGCTGTTACGAAGCTTTTAAATGTCTATCGTCCGACCATTTAAATAAAAATTGCATAAAATAAATGTAGAAAAAAATGTAAAGCTATACAGCTCACGTGAAAAAGTGCAATGTGATTACTTTGACGATTAATATGTAATCCTTCACGCGAGTATTATTTGTTACAATCTTCTATATCTTCATACTCGTATTTATTGCACTGTAAAAAAATTTAATATGGCATTTTTTCACATAAACGGTCAACTTCGTAATTTTTTGTGTTTTACGGGCAAAAACTGCTACTGTGTACCTTTTACACAGTTTATGGAACATTACGGGCACAACGGATTTTCACGCACATTTGTTATATATTTTTTTTATTTCACTATATACAGGTCAGAAACACAAAAAATATTGAAATTTTGTAAAAATAAATTATTTTATTATTTATTTTTCTTTTGCTTAAATTGAATTGAATTCTTTTTATCTTAACTGGGTCAGGAAATATTAATTTCTTGTTTTAATTTATTTTCAAAATCTAACTTGATATTTAGCTAACTTTAAATAATTGTCATAAAACTGACATTCTGTGAAAATCCGTTTTACTTCCTGGTGAGTTTTTTCACTTTTTCTCATATCTCAAATGTTATAACTAATGACACGTTAACGATAACTTGTTAAATCTTGGAAAATGCATTTTGTAATACCTTTGCTTTAGGTTTAAATCAGCAACTTAAAACAATAATTATTATCTGAGAAAAAATATTTTTTTAAGTTAAATAATTTCTTTAAAAAGTTTTATTTAAACATGTTTTATTTTTATTCAAATTAATATTTTTAAAAAGGCTGAATCAAAATCAAAGCTCATATGATTCTGCTTATTTAAATTAAAAAAAAAACTCTACAAATGTTTTCGAGTTATAACGATTTTAAAAAACCCCACATTTTTAATAAATTAACAGAAAAATGAAGAGTATAATAAAGCGATTTTGTTTACAAGTAGTATAATTAAACATTACAAAAAAAAAAAAAAACTGAATAAATATAAAAATTATTTTAAATGTGCCCTGGAATCCCTTAAATACTATTGAAGGGTGCATTATATGCATTATGGCATAAATGTATTAAGAATTTAGTAAAATTCATTAATAAAAAAAATTAAACTTTCCTGAATATTTGAAGACAGTTTTAAAATACCCAGTTTAATTAAAGTAACTTCCATAAAGTTTATGCATAAAAAAATTAAAATCAGAAATAAAATAATAAAAATAATTTATTTATTTATTCAAATAAAATTCGGAAAATAAGAAACATATTGTTTATTGCAGATATACGATGCAAAAATGCTGAAAATTTCACTAAACTTAGAAAATATTTTTTTCTTATTTTTTTTTTATTCGAATATATAAAATTTGATGGAAAGTTTTGTTTGTATAGATACAGCTCATCTTGCGGAGAACATGCTTGAAGTTGAAACGATACAGCGTATGGAATGTCTAGCATACTTTCCTGACCTGAACCCGATCGCGTATGTTTGGAACATGCTCAGTCTCTCGCATTGCTGAATTACCAATACCACCTTTTACTGTCCGAGACTTGGATATTGCACGTCTTGAAGAATAGAACAGCAGTCCCCAAAGTCTTATCGATAAAATCAACGCATCATTGGAAAACAGTAGTGTAGCAGTCTTATCTGTTCGAGGAGACCACACGCCATATTAACCTTCCTACCCTGTTGAAATTTTACTCTAACTTGATTAAAATATTGCACACCAGAATTTTTATTTAAATCCACTTAACATACTTATTTAACTTAAATCTTTGTGTTATTTATTTAATTTACTTTATGAAAAAAATTCTGGTTTCAATCGAATGAAAAGCATTATAGGACTGGGTCGATTTGACCCATTCAGGGTAGGAAGGTTAAAAATCTTGCATCAATTCTAATCAATGCTTTTTATATCATTTATATGTAACGAAACTGTTGGCCAAAATCATCTTTTCATGTTCTTTTTTTTCATATTTTCAAAGCATTAAAGATTAATTGCATTTTTAGCGTATTTTCTTCAGTATTGTGAAATGATACGCATATCCTATCCATTTCATGCCAATACATGGCTGTCTGGCACAATTTTCTTATTTTCTTTGCTTACCCTTTATTTGTTTTCAGCAATGGTCTACATACACACACATATACACTATATTGCCATTGATTATGGGACACTTGCGATTTTAGACATTTTACTAAATATCTAGAAAAATACATGAGGAATCATCTCGAAACTCTTAGTGTATAAATATAATAGTATACATCATACATCTCGGTGAAGATTTTTTTCCGAAACTCCATAGGGGACCGTCAACAAATTAAAAAAGAATGAATATCTTTTGAATAACTCTGTCAAAACTAATGTAGCAAAAATGCTCAAACTCTAGATTATGATTGAATGTCTTATTGTAATACACTGTGTTCATTTTTATGCAAATAGCATGCATACTCGCAGAGTAATTAAGGTTTTTATAAAAATGGCCCCAAATTTTTCCAAGTTTTTTGCTTATAATTTGCAGAGTTCTTATTATAAAATAATGTTCTTTTCTGAAAATATGACAAACATCATTGCACACAGTACCCTGTAATCAGAATTAAAAAATAATAAAAATTGTATGAAAAATGAGTAGGTTTACTAAATAATTTTTTACTGCGCATGCGTCAAAGATATCAAAATTGCATTTGCATATTATGTTAGCTAAATGTATAGAGCAACTTTTGTAAAAGTCTCAAAATTATGGCTTGAAAATTCTGAAAGTAATCGTCTATAGAAAAAGGACAAAATCCGTTCTTTCCAAAATGAAGCAAAAAAATGAGGGATTTTATCCAAAAGTAGTCGTAACATCCCGTATTGTGTATTCTATATTGACATTAATCAATGAATATATGGATACAACCCCCCTTGTTTTTGCTTCATTTTGAGAATAACAGATTTTCAACTTATTCAATTGACGATTATTTTCAGAATTTTCAAGTTATGATTTTGTGACTTTCACAAAAGTTGCTCTATACATTTAGCTAACATAATATGCAAATGAAATTTTGATATTGTTGACGCATGCGCAGTAAAAAATTATTTAGTAAACCAACGCATTTTGTATACAATTTTTATTATTTTTTAATTCTGATTACAGGGTACTGTGTGCAATGTTGTTTGTCATATTTTCTGAAAAAAACATTATTTTATATTAAGAACTCTGAAAATTATAAGGAAAAAACTTGGAAAAATTTGGGACCATTTTTATAAAAACCTTAATTACTCTGCGAGTATGCATGCTATTTGCATAAAAATGAACACAGTGTATTACAATAAAGCATTCAATCTTAATCTAGAGTTTGAGTGCTTTTGCTACATTAGTTTTGACAGAGCTATTCAAAAGATATTCATTCTTTTTTAATTTGTTGACGGTCCCCTATGGAGTTTCGGTAAAAAATCTTCACGGAGATGTATGGCGTATACAATTGTATTTATACACTAAGAGTTTCGAGATGATTCCTCATGTATTTTTCTAGATATTTAGTAAAATGTCTAAAATCGCAAGTGTCCAATAATCAATGGCAATATAGTGTATATATATATATATATATATATATATTGTAGCAACAGTAACCTAAATTAATTGTATTTCCTTTTATTTATCTCCGAAGTAAATAATTCATTCTTCTGATTCACTAACCTAACTTCTATTTTCGAACTCTTTGTTTTCTAAAAATCATCTTCGGATTAAAAAATTGTTTGAATATTTTCTTTTTCAATATATATTCCTTAACCAGATTTGCATAATAAGATTTATAGTGCTCTAGAAAGATAAAGATAGTTTTAAGCGTTACTCTCTATTTAAAATGTATGATAAAAAAATCTAAATGTTAAAATATTTAATAGGTTAATAAAGGATTTTTTCATATTTCACAAAAAAGAACAAGCACGTAATTATTTTGTAGATGTATGCTCCAATATTAAAAGCATAACTGTGTCTGAAATTTAATTTGATTTTTGTAGATGATGCCTTATTATTATACTTATATGTTTTATAGATATATCATTTAATGTATGAGAAGTTAAAATTCTCACAAACAAGATTAAATGATTTTCAGAGGTGTTTGGGAGTACTTTTAAATAAGAAATTTTATTAAATTTTCTGTGATGAAATAAGCTTTTGAATGTTTTCAGAATTTTTTTGTGTACATACTTACAGAACATATAGGAACGTACACACCCCTAGCCAATTACATATTTATATGAATATCCAAATGTAGCATATTCCTGCGAAGCATGATCCTGTTAGTTATCTAGAAATACTATCCTTATTAATAAAGTATTATTTATCAAGATTTTAAAGTACATTATTAATTCTCTTTTTGTTGATAAATGTCTAACTGTCAATCTATCTTGTTATTTTATATTTATATAGTATATAATATGATTTTTAAAATGTCTTACATCCATTTAAGAAAAACTATATACTCTCTATCATAGATGGCTCTATCTGTATTTTTTCTTTATATTAAATCGTTCTTCTCGTTAATTTTCACCAATACTATTTTTAAACTTTTTATTATTATAATATTATAACATTATTGCCATTTATTTCATAACATTGATGTTTAATATTATTTTAATAATTTAATATTTTTAATAATAGTTATCTTTAATTATATTAATAATTAAATATGCATATTTGGTTTCTGATATTAATTTCTGTACAGTATTTTGTTATCTGTCATATCTCAACTGTGGCGAGATGAGATTGCAAATTTGAATTTTTTTTTTTTCTCCCACACGTTAGCGATTGTATCATGTAAGTTTTTTCACTTTGCTAATTATATTATTTTTGGCTTAATAAGTGTCTAGTATTTTTTATTGAATTAAATTTTGCATTGGCCATTAGTAGGATAAATTAGAAATCATATTAGGTTTATTCTGATAGCTAATCAGAAATTAATTGCAGTTAATGTGCCTATTTGGAATTACCTTTGACAACGAGTCAAATATCACATTTCCAATACTTCGCATATGTTCCAATATTTGCCAACTACTCTGTCTTGTTATAGTTTGTTATTTTATGCGTTATTATATATTCATTATAGATATTAAATTGTAGTACTGTTTAATGGCTATATATATATATATATAATATATATATATATATATATATATATATATACATACATACAGAGAGAGGACAGAGGGAGATAGCGAGCAATACACAGAATTACTATGTACCTGTTGGATAATACACATGTTTCTTTCAACAGTTATGTTGTTCTTCAAACTTGATTTTTTATGTCGAACAACATTAATGACCACATTTAAATGACGTATATTATTTGCATTTGGAGCAAACTTCTAACTTAACAAATCTCACATTACCATGTACCTCTAAGCTTGATAACGCATTTTCTTTCTCTTCCAAAGAGTATTGTAGATTTCAAGCGAATTTCCTCAGATTAGAATTCTTGTAATATATTTCGGTGGGACATAATTATTTCATCCTAATTATGTGTGAATGTTGAGTATTATTCCTATAAATAAGTTACCAAATGAAAATTAAATAAGCACGAAATTCATTTTAAGTTGCTTAATATAATTGTTTAATATAATTAGTTATTCCAATGAATTAAAACTTGAGAAACTTAAATATATAATCTTCGACGTGTTTTAACGTACGTTAATAAATGTAAGTGAATGTATGTTTCTCTTTCAAACTGATTTATTCGATTATTTATTTACTTATTTCCTATTTTATTTTATCTATTTATTTATTTTATTTTACAGTATATTTCAAGTACCATATAATATTCAATGACAATTTTATCTGTTTTGAAATAAACTTTGGATTTTTTTTTTATTACTATTTAATGGTTACATATTTTTAAAACTTACAATATTGCAGATTCGTATATTTTGTTACTTGTTTAAAATTAAATAAATTTATTATACAAATAAACTAGTCAGATGTGGCAAAAATAAAACTTTATTTTATTTCTTACATGTTAATGTTTCAAAATTCGATATCACAGTGCCAAAATTAAATTGCAATCTATTCCCATTATGCGGATTCTAAAAGTATGAAAGTTCTTGCATTAGTTCATGAGGTTTGACTATCACTAAAACCGTATAAATCCTATAAAATACCAGCAGCGCCACCTGTTAGGCTATTTACACAACAATATAACAGCACAAATATTTATAATCGTACCCATCAATTTGAAGTTTGAAGAATACCGTTGCTTTAATTGTTGATTTATCTTTATTGATAGAATCGTAGAAAAAAGCATCATTACCGTTCCACCTGGAGCGCGATTTACACTAAATCGTAAAAAATGTCAATTTATGTCAAAGACTGTCAGAATCTGAAGTTTGATAAAATTCTGAGCATTCATTCGGGAGATAGAGCAATTGCAAAAATTAAATTAAAGAAAAAAAGCCGCATCTAAGCACAGTGCCACTTTTCCAGCGATTTACATTAAAATTGTCAAGTCATGTGAAAAACTATTCAAATATTAAATTTTATGAAAATCAGTGCAATATAGTTCTACAGATTGACCGATTGCGGAATGCATTAAAATAGGGCTTGGCAGCGCTACTTGTTGAGCGATTTACATAAAAAGGTAAAAGAAAGTCAATCAACGTCATAAACTAACGAAATTTAAAGTCTTTAAAAAATAAATAAATAAAAAAATATGTCAAGGACTAATCAAATCTGAAGATTGGGGAAATTTCGTGTATTAACTCCTGAAAGGGCTGTTCTAAACATCGAAGTAAATAATAAAATAAGCAGCAAAGCAGTGCTACACCTTGAGCTATTTTTATCAAAGTTTAGAAAATTTCAAATCATGCCAAGAGCTAAATGAATCTGAAGTTCCACCAAAATCTGTGCATTAGTTCTGGAGATTGAGTGATTGCGGAAATCCTGAAAAATATTGAAGAGCAGTGCCACAAGATGAGAATCTTACACCAAAACCTATTCCGCAACAATTTCAAGGCCTAACTGAACACTTTTTTATTAAATTAGGGTCTCTGCCCCCTCAAGCCCCTTTGGCAACCCCTTAGAGACACCATAACTCTAAAAACATACTACTTTTACCGGTTTTTAAATATTGCAACACATTGAACTGTTATATTTCTTTTAAGGAATAGGCGATGTCTCTATAAACGAATTTCCATTCATCTGTCTGTGATTGGGGAATTTTATAGTGAAATTATCTTTTGTTAAACATCTACTCTCCATTTACCTGCTTAATGCGACAAGATCATTTAAACAGTGAAATACACAGAGTCCTCTTGTTAATTTGTGAACAGCGGTATTAAAAAAAATTAGGCACTTTAAATGTATCGTTTAAATCTGGTGTAACTTTTACAATTTTTTTCTTTTTTGTTTAATATTCACGTAAAAATATTTTTGTTGTTTTAAAGTAAACATTACTTGTGCAGTCTTTGAATTCTCGACGATAGTTAAAATGATCATAACAAAATATAAATTGTCTCATCTAAATATATTTTTTAATTTTAACTGTTTTGGATTACAACATGGTCATTTTGACATAATGGCATATTTTCTTTCACCTTCTACTTTTTGCCCCTTTTCTTTTAATGTTCATTTGACGATTGAAAATGATTAAAATATTTTATTAAAAAATATATTACACACATTGCGACGTAAAAAATAGTTTTTTTTTAATATTTAGTTTATCATCAGTAATGTGCCATTAATATAATGAAATTACTAAGTTATTAAATGTGCTATTACGCGAGGGATCAATGTCGCTTCAAATTCCAGGCCTCCCTAAGTTATCCTATGGATTCAAGGGAGTCACTTGGAAAACGAGTGTATCTTTTTTTGTGGGAAAGTCTTTGACATCTGAAACTAAGCGAATTAACCATAGCAGCAAATCAAATGCTGACGATCAAAATCTGAAGATCGAAAAGTCGTAATTCGAAAAACCAAAATGTTCTATTTCACGACGGATCAATGTCGCTTCAAATTCCTGGCTTCCCTGAGTTATCCTATGGATTCAAGGGAGTCACTTGGAAAACAAGTGAATCTTTTTTTGTAGGAGAGTCTTTGACATCTGAAACGAAGCGAATTAACCATAGCAGCAAATCAAATGCTGAAGATCAAAATCTGAAGATCGAAAAGTCGTAATTCGAAAAACCAAAATGTTCTATTTCACGAGGGATAAATGTCGCTTCAAATTCCTGGCTTCCCTAAGTTATCCTATGGATTCAGGGGAGTCATTTGGAAAACGAGTGAATCTTTTTTTGTAGGAGAGTCTTTGACATCTGAAACGAAGCGAATTAACCATAGCAGCAAATCAAATGCTGAAGATCAAAATCTGAAGATCGAAAAGTCGTAATTCGAAAAACCAAAATGTTCTGTTTCACGAGGGATAAATGTCGCTTCAAATTCCTGGCTTCCCTAAGTTATCCTATGGATTCAGGGGAGTCACTTGGAAAACGAGTGAATCTTTTTTGTAGGAGAGTCTTTGACATCTGAAACGAAGCGAATTAACTATAGCAGCAAATCAAATGCTGAAGTTTAAAATCTGAAGATCGAAAAGTCGTAATTCGAAAAACCAAAATGTTCTATTTCACGAGGGATAAATGTCGCTTCAAAATCCTGGTCGAAAAGTCGTAATTCAAAAAACAAACGACTGCATTGAAAACGAGAAAACGGAAGCGATTTTTGTCACCTGAAATTTTCACACGTAATAGAACTTTAAGTGAGACTTTGATCTTCAGCTATATGTAATGAAAAATCAGCGAAAATTATGTCACGATGGCTCTATTATAAATCAACAAAATCTAAAAATAACATATTGTTCATTGTCGCAAAATATATATGCTTATTTTTCATTTTTGTTTTCATTATTTTAAATATGATTTAGCATGCAATTGATTATTAATAAATATATTCCCACACTTTATGAAACGTTTGCCAGTTACAATTTTGCATTAAATGCAAAATATTTATACTATGACATCGTTTTCACACACTAAGGTCCTCTCAGATGAACGTCTATATTCATGTGTTAGCGGAATGAAAACAATATAATGTAACAGATTCACTAGTAAACTTGGGTTATTTTACATTTTATACATATACTAAGCATACTATTAAGCATACATATTCTTTACAAAATTTTAAATAGTTATTTTTAATTGTAATAGGATAATGGCATCCGTAATGATATTTTAATAGCCCATTTTTTCATTTATCACTTAACAATCAAAATAATCATGTTGCCACCAATGTGAAGAAATTTCATAAAACAACATTTAAAATGAAATTATAAAAATGGAATCATTATAAAAAATAGTAAGTGCAGGCATATCTACAAATAATGTCTCTGAATTAACTATATATATGTATATATATATATATATATATATATATATATATATATATATATATATATATATATATATATATATATATATATATATATATATATATATATATATATATATATATATATATATATATATATATATATATATATATATATATATATATATGTATATATGTATATTCAAATTGATTCGATTGAAAACTCAGACCACATGACTAAAAAAACAGAGTAGTCTTTTAAAGATTGACTATTTTAAGTATAATGTAGTTATTTTTTTCTAATTATGGCGGTTAACGCATTTTTATGAATGTATTGTTTTAAAAATTCTCAATCTTTCTTATAAATGTATTCAAATATAAATGTATTTTTTTGACGTAATCACCTATTTCTCACTATTTTCTCAACTTTAACTCTCATTTGAAAACTTTTTTTCTGTTTGTGATAGTCACGTCTAAATACATTTTTAATTTGAAGGAAATATTATTATTTGATCATTTGGCAACAATTTAAAATATAAAAACCTTTTTCTTAAAAATGCAAAATGCTGAAATGCCTTTCAAAATGCTGAAAATTTTAAGTGGAAATAAATTCTTAAAAAAAACAACCTGCTCACCGGGAACTTCTAATATATAAAATGATTTAAAAATATTTAAATTCTTATATATAATCTTTACTCCTATAAAAAATTTAATTGACCAATTTTGACTCAATTTAACATTTAATATATCTTAAAATAATTATTCCATTTAGAAACTGCTTGCATCAGCGTGTTTATCAAATGCTTTTTTTAATGCCACCAATTTTCATATTTTTGTGTACCGTAGCTTTCTTAATATTAGCTAAGATATACCTTAGGTCACAAAACAAAATTATCACCGACGGTGACACCGTAAATATAGATTTCGTCATTGAGATAGAGCACCCAGAAATTTTATGTTACATACAGACAAACAAACAGGCAGACCACAAACAGATATTTTGTAAAAAAATGTTTTTTTTTTTATCTGTAGATCCTAAAACGTGTAAATCCGTCAGAAACCGGAATTCAAAAATTTTCACGAATCCAATACATATTTTTGTAAAGGTAGAACAAAGTAATTCCTAAAAAGAAATTTACAAGTCATAGTTCAGCAGAAGTAATCTAATTATATCACAAAAAAAATTGCACTTCGTCAACTTAAAAATTTCGATTCTCCAATAATTATAATTTATAGTTTATATTTAGACAAATGCTAATAATTTAATTTCAAGGATTTTTTTAGTGAAAAGTATTTACATTTTTAAATGTCTTTAAATATTTTATTCAAGAGTTTTGAAAGTATAAATTGTAAAGTTTCTCATTTAGTAACGGTTACTGCATTTTAACTAAACTAGTAAAGGATTAATGTTCTGCATACATTATAATAACTATCAAGGTAATTAGGAGCACCGCAAAAGGATGGTACCAATGATAATTTACTTCATTGTTTTCAGATGATTAAAGTTTACTCCAGTAGGGTTACTATAATATTCTCCCAAAATGCTAAGCGAATATTTAAATGAATGAACTATTTATCTTTCACAATTTCATTTCACTTATATATTTTAAGAAATATTTATTCTTTTTTGCAATTTATAAGTTAATGATGGTTTTAACAAGGTTAAATACAAGTTTTCATTTTATTTATTCATTTAATACAAAATGTTGAAACATATTTTCTAAAAAAACACACAACAAGAGAGATTATTATTTGATAGGAAAGAAATCTCACACCTTTCACTGTAAAACCAACGACATGAATTGTTTACAGTGGGATATTCTTATAATGTCAGCTAAAATGTTGTAATGTTGCTAAAACTGTTTTATACATTAAGGTGGATATAAAAAAAATGAAGTAATGATGCATGAAACTGCGCGACTTGCAGAATATATCTCTGAACACTTCGCTACTGAATATTAATGTTTTTTTAATTATTATTTATTGAACGTTACCTTCTCCAATTCGACTTCAGAGCAAGACTTTTTAATGTATTGTTATTGAATCGAATGTTCGACATCGAAGCATATCATTTGGAGAACAATACTGAAATGATGTTTAAGTATCATTTTTGAAACTATAAAGAATGAAGGTTCACATAAGTGCAGCAAATAGGTTATGTGTATCAGTATGCATATTTTTTCTTTTAATCAATTCATATCTTCCGGTTCCCCAGATGCTACGGAAACAATTAAAATTTGAAGTCTATATATATATATATATATGCGTCATGCATGTGTGTGTGAATGTGAATGTGGGCGTTTTATTTTATTATTTTGTTTACATTTTTTATAGGGAAGAAAGTTCTTTAACACTAGAAGCGCCGTTGGGGTCATTTCGCATTTTTTTTCAATTTCCAATGCTTTATTTCAACATGTAAGCGAACACCGCAGCTCATATTTTTTTACTTTTTCTAAAATTATATTAAGCGTACTGTGACAATGTTTCATCTTTCTATATTAATTATTTAAAAAAATAATCAAATAAATACCTAAAACAGCCAACAGGTGTCATTTTGACCCCCATAAGAAAAATTATAAATTTTCAAGACAAAGTCTGTTTCTGAATTCGCTATATCTCGGTTTTGATTACTGCGCATGGGGAAACACACATTTCTTATCTCGATGGCAAAAAAGAGAAAAATAAACTTCAGTTTTGCTTTGTTTCGATGACGCATAGCGACACGGAGAGGGGGGGGTTGGGGGTAGTCTTCTCTTTATTGCGCGCGCGCCATCAATTAGGGGGGAGGCGTTCTTCTAAGCATACTGACTCTTCTCTGAAATGCGCACGCATCCTAGCAACGCTGGCGTACTACAGAATTTTTGGAGGGAAAATCGTTCTTCTAGACTCTAGAGATACGGCCGAAAACGAAATTTGAAACCATTTTCCAAGCAGTGTTTTTCTCAAAGATTTCGATTGCGACAAAAGTGTAGTCTTTTTCCTTTATAAAAAAATGCGGAGAGGATTGAGTATACAGGAGTGCCTTGCGCTCCTAGAGCAGTTAGATTCAGATATGAGTGGTGATGACAGTAATGATGAAGATTTTCGCATAGATAATGTGAATTTACAGAATGCGTCGTCTTCTGAAAGCAGTGACAGTGATGCTGTAGAATATATTACCAATGCGATTTCCCCTGCTGCTCGAGGATCAGGAACCTCACGTGGACGTGGACGTGCGCAAAAAAGAGGTAATAAGATATCTAATCTTTCTGTAGTCAGCAGTAACGAAAAGTACACGTCATCCAGCGGTATTCTTTGGACTCCGATGAACCTTAGTATACCTACTTCTACTACAGGTCTCACACCAGCTCGAAATATTATAAAAAATGCTACTGGACCAACACCTTATGCTCGTCGGAACATTGGGGCTAATCCAGCTTCAGCCTGGCGTTTGATGGTGTCTGAAACAATGGTGAAACACATTTAAACATGCACAGTTGCTGAAGCACGACGTCAGCTAGGAGATGACAGCAACTGGTATGTTACTCTGGTAGAACTGGATGCTTTTTTCGCCCTCTTATACGCCCGTGGGGCACTAGGTCATTCCAAGCTTTGTGCAGATGACTTATGGAATAAAAGTTGGGGACCACCTGTGTTCAAAGAGACAATGCCACGCAATCGTTTCCGTGAAATCATGCGATATCTCAGATTCGATCTGCGAAGTAGCAGATCGGAACGCCTGGCCACGGACAAATTTGCTCTCGCTTCAGAAACTTGGAAGAAGCTGATTGAAAATTGTTATTTATGTTATAATCCTAGTGAAGAAATAACCGTCGATGAACAGTTGTTGCCTTGTAAGGCAAGGTGCAGATTCATCCAATACATGGCAAATAAACCGGACAAATTTGGCATCAAGTTCTGGCTAGCAACTGATGTAAATTCGAAATATGTGTTAAATGGCTATCCTTATTTAGGTAAGGACAAAGAGCGGCCAACTGATTTACAACTTGGAGAAAGTGTAGTCCTTAAATTACTACAACCATATATAAACTCCGGTCTCAATGTCACTACTGACAATTTTTTCACGTCTGTAAAGCTTGCCGATGAACTTTCGCCAAAGAAAACCACAATCGTTGGGACGATGCGTCTAAACAAGAAAGAATTAAATCCTATTGCCCGCGACATATCTTCCCCACGATACTCATTTTCTGCACTGAAAAATGGAAATAAAATACTCACGATATACAGGTGCAAGAACAAAAAGAATGTCGTGATTCTGAGCACTATGCACACGAATGTGTTTGCAGAAAGTAGTGTAAAGAAGAAGCCGAACACTGTTGTTTACTACAATAAAACTAAATGTGGTGTAGATGTAGCAGATCAGATGCTACGAAAATATTCTACAAGATGTGGAACTCGCAGATGGCCTCTTCACGTCTTTTATAACGTCCTTGATATTGCTGCACTAAATGCTTGGATAATTTTCAAGGAATGCTCAAAAACTTCAATTTCACGTTGGGAATTTATTCTTGCCCTTGTGGAAGAATTGAGAAGTAGCGCGTTGCGCAACAGATGCCCCTCAATTGATCGACCACAGACCATGAAGCGAAAGAAATGTGCTTTTCAACATTGCAAGGGACGAAATAAAACTTCTGCAAGCTGTGAGGGATGTCAGAAACCAATTTGTGGTAAGTGTGTTGATGTCACCATCAAGCACGTATAATGTATTACTTGTGCTAATGTCTAAATAACTTTGGAACACATTTATATGCTTATTCAGGAATTATGTTTTTTATTTTCTCTCTTTGAAACATGCTGTGCGCTAATTTCTATTATTTGTATTTGTATTTTTTGTTTCTTTTCTTATCAATTTTATTGTGTAATTTTATATATATATATATGTATATATATATATATATATATATATATATATATATATATATATATATATATATATATATATATATATATATATATATATATATAATTAAATCTATTGTATTTGTGTACTATTGTGTACTAAAATATTTTGAATTATACATTGTCTTTTATATACTGTAATTTCAAACGAATGTAAAAATTGGGATAAACGATCTCTAAAAACTAAATAAATAAAAAAGAAAAAGTTAAAAACTTTTATATTTTTCAATTTAAACCTCATTTATCATTTAAAAAATATATTTATTTTAATATGGCTTGAATTTCTCACGGGGGTCAAATTGACACCAAACGGCGGTTTTAGGTATGTCCAAAATCCGGCTGTTCTAGCGTTAAACTATGTTAGTTTACATACACATACATATTTGAATATATACACTATTGTGAAAAAATTAAGGACGGAAAAGACAAATTAGCATGAAACCCGAAAAAGGCAACCAAACAAAATGAAAGCCCAAACAGGAGATAGATCTGAAACAAATACAGTAGGGCATGCTCATAATTATGGCATATGGCGTAAAAGGAGGAGGTGTTAAGGGGAATAAAGTACAGAGGTGGTGATCGTTCGGAAATTTGGTGAAATCTATTGCTTATTGAAAAGTAATTTAACGACGTTGTTTTACTACTATAGTTTGATATAGAGAAGATGCAATACAGGAGATGTCATCTGGATGACTTCACACGAGCTCGAATCATCTGGAAGTTTTAAGAAGGTCAAATGTGACAAGTGTGGCACAGGAGTTCATTATCGCTCACAACATCGTTTTACGAGCCTGGAGTGCATTGTAAACGAGGATATCAGCTGTCCGAGCATCCATCAGTGGTCGCTTACGAGCAACAACAAGAACAGGAGACCGTTATATTGTCCTACAGGCGAAAATAAACAAGCGGCATTCAGCAGTAGAAATCGCAAGGCAGATTGGACAGACTACTGAACGTCGGGTATATCGTTTTACCATGGCTAAAAGGTTGCATGAAATGTCTATATGCCAGTTGTCCAGTACGGCATGTAACCATTAACGCCTTCTCATCGGAAACGCCGGTTTGTGTGGTGCCACAAACACAAAAAATGGGCACAACAGGAGTGGGCACGAGTACTCTTGGATGGGTGCCGATTTAGTATGATGAGTGATTATGGACGTTCTAACTTCTGGAGAAAGCATGAAACACCTAACCACCACTGCAACATCATCGAAATGAAACTTTCTTTTTTTTTGGGGGGGGGGAGGGTTGGAGTTCTTCTGAAGGGTGGTATCATGATTGGTAGCCGTACGAACATCCACGTATTCCAAAGACGTTCAGTATTTGGTGTCGGATATTGCTCTCAGATTATCTTGTTTTGCTGCGTCTTTTTAGAGGTGTTGTGGGTCTAGACTTCCTTTTGAAAAACGACAACGCTCTCTATCACCATACAGCGGTTATGGATGAACTCTTTGAAAGTGAAGATATTCAACGCATGGATTGCCCTGCCAAATGTCCGAGGTTGAATTCTATAGACCACATGTAGGGCATTCTCTAGATACGCTTGGTATCATGTGATTTGGAGCCGGCAACTATTCCGGAGCTGAAATTAATGTTACAAGAGGAATCCGACTCGATGCCTTAACAGATCCTAGACAACCTCGTCCTCAGGTTGGGCAGACGTTGTAAATCCTTCGTCGCAATCCGGGGTGATCATAAGCCCTATTAGAGATTAAATTTTTCTTACCAGGTGCCTGTAAGAAGGACCTTCTGTCTGCTCTGCCTTTTTGCTCCAAGTGACTTTTACAATAAAGCGCTCATGAATCCTTTTGATTCTTTGTTTAGATGTTTTTTTTTTTTTTTTTTTACTTGTCCCATATTTTCAAATCTTGGAGATCTTATGTAATAATTATGGCCGATGTGTAAAACTTCTGGGCGATGTTACATTCGAAAAACCTTTTCGTTTTTATATAATTTGAGAATTTTAAAAGTTTCTAATGATTTTTTGTTTCAGCACACATGGTTTCTCCCGAAAAGTAACTTGTATTTTAAATTTAAAGAGTGAAATATATGTATAAAAAAAAGCAATGGCCAACGATGCAAAGAGATTTCAGTAATATTTTATTATTAATATTATTACTGAATGTCAAAACATAAATGAATTCATAAGAAGAAAAAAAGGGCCATATACTATATAAGGAATATACAATGTTAAAATACAACGTTGTATTTCGTTCTGTATGCAGTGACACAAAGTACATCTTTCTCTCTTATTAATGATACTCATATCCTATCAAGTATATTAGAAAAATATCGATGCATATTTATTAAACAAATGCCCACTAAAAGTTGAAATTTTAAAGCATTTCTGTAAAAATTATATGAAGCGTTGAGAATAAATTAGCAGTTCAGTTGGATCAACTCGAAATACACATATAAACATGAAAATCTTTAGGTAAATTTAGTGATATACATTATATTTTAGCACAAATACTATGCTATGTGTTGCTCATAGTTTCAAATCAATCAACACACCATTGAACATATTGTATTAGGTTTAAATCAATGAAAATGTATATGTATATATATGTGTGTGTGTGTGTAATGTTTTAAGTAAGTGTATAAATGAAACAACCTTTATACAATAGCCGCAAATATGCAAATCATGTAAAGACGGTGTATAAAATAATTGTTACTTATTGTTAGTTTGTATGTAATATTGTTTGACATTAGAGAATATTGGCTTTAAATTTTGCATTTATTTTGCATTAATGGAGTTTATATGTTTACCATGCCTTGCGAAACTTGTTGCGAGGTTTCAGTTTTTTTTTTTTTTTTTTAAATTTTCATACCAATTTTCCTCCCTTACTTTCAAGGAAGCAGGTTTATTATTTTTGTTTTGAGATCATTATTTTTATTACTATTGCACTCTTTTTACATAATTTTCATATCTTGATATCATATTATTGATGTATATATATATATATAGAATTTTTGAAATAAATGTTTAATTTGCTCTGTAAACAGTACAAATGTTTTTTAATCTAAGAAAATATGATACAAATACGATGATTAAACAAGCTAAATTATTTTAGAGCGCAAATAGATGACAATACATGTCTCATTATACATGTAATGCGTTATTTTAATTCACAAATTAAAACTAATTAGTATGCTGTGGTCAACAGTAGATTATATTACCGCAGAGAAGATTCCAATTGGCGGTAGTTATTAATTAACGTTACATTTCTCTAGGGAAAGCAAAATTAATTCTAAGCTGTATGGAATATTTTGTAACTCCAAAATATCTAGTTTAAATATAATTAAATTTCTAGAATTATGATAATGTTTTATGTAGAAACATCCTGGAGTGAATTAAATGGCCAATTCCCCATTACTTATGGTAAGGTTATAATGCAAGTCACCATAGCAGAGCTTCAAATTATCCTGTTTTTTAATTACCAGAATTGACATGCAGTAAAATTTATTTTAATTAATTAAGCATTTCAATGATTTGAAAGATCAACACTTTCTCTAAGATAATAACGTGTTCAAAAAGCTGTAGTTTTCGTAACCCTGTCATATACAGTATGTAATTACGAGTGACTGTACGAAAATAGGTCATTGTCACCATAGTGATGAAGAAAGAAAAATCATATGAGGTAATTTTAATTTCCTTCTATAGTAAAAAAAAACTAGCCTTAAAAGGAATGACTCCTGGAATGATGCTGATGTGGAAGATTTCCGGAACTAACGAATCCGGGTTGTCCACTCCTTCCATGAGTCGAATAGACCAATCAGGAAAGGGCTCCGTCTATGCATCGCCATATGGGTTACCATAAAGAGAGTAAAGGTTACCGTCGCCAACAATTGCCAAGTTTGTCGCCAACTTGGCGATATATCGCCAAATTTGGCGACCAAAATTAGTTGTCAAAAGTGACGCCAACTTGGCGATAACTGTAATATTTCGCCAAATTTTTAATTTCTTTACAACACCAGTCGCTTGATACATCATTTTAGAGGTTTGCAACTGCTTATTCATATAATGGATGTCTTGTGTGTTATCCCCCATTCTGCTCCCCAGGGGGGACGGACACATTTTTATTTTCTTTACAACACCAGTCGTGTTACACAAGATTTGAAAGGTCTGCAACTGCTTATTCATATTATGGATGTCTTGTGTGTCACCCCCACACTCTGCTCTCCCCAGGGGGGGGGGGGCGGTCACATTTTTAATTTCTTTACAACACCAGTTGTGTGACACATCATTTGAAAGGTCTGCAACTGCTTATTCATATCATGGATGTATTGTGTGTCATCCCCCACTCTGCCCCCCAGGGGGGGCACATTTTTAATTTCTTTACAACACCAATTGTGTGACACATCATTTGAGAGGTCTGCAACTGCTTATTCGTATTATGGATATCTTGTGTGTAACCCCCCCCCTTTTCCCCTCAGAGGGGGCGCATTTTGTAATTTCTTTACAACACCAATTGTGTGACACATCATTTGAAAGGTCTGCAACTGCTTATTCATACCATGGGTTATTGGCGAGCGCAGCAAGCAGGGGTAGACAATAATTTGGAATCGCGAAGCGATTACGCGGGGGGTTGGCGAGCATAGCGAGCAGGGGGGCGGGGCCCCCCTAGTCTTGTAAAAAGATACTAACACCCGTATTCAAGAAAACGGGTTAATTTTTGAGTCCGTGTTAAATGCTGGGCATGCATCTAGATGCAGAGAATGTTTTCTCAAGCAATGTATCAATACTGAGTCATGATTTTGGAACTAAATGACAAAATGGTAACAGGCGTATATAAATATATGCATTTGAATGTTCACGAACATCACAGTTAAGAACAAAAATATTTCATATCAACTAGAAGTCTTGTGTTGATAAAATTATTAGTTAATTTGACAGTATTTTCCTCCAGAATGTAGCAAACATGAACAGGATAAATGTAAACATTTCGCGAACTAAGGAATCGTTCTACATAGGCGCCAACTATTTCAAATTTATTTCACGGAACGGTTTTCTTCTTCGAAAGACTATTTCATGAGAAGTTCCTCATGCCCAGCATTTAACACGGACTCAAGAGTTAACCAGCGTTGGTGAATCCGGGTGTAAAAGAGTTACTTATTGGCAAAAAATAGCTGTCAGGATTAATATTTAAAAACTCTATAATTATTAGAATTTTAACACTAGAAGCGCCTGGAAAGGTTTAAAAATGTGCATCGGTAATTTTATTTAAATTTTTCTAATTTATGTATTTAACTTATTTTTGCGCAACATTTAAGCTATTATTTAGGCTAGGATTTAAGCTATTTTTTTACATAAAAATATGGCTCACAATGAATTATACACATTAGAAGTTCTCTTTTGTTTCCTTTACTTTTCTTTACCTTTTACATAATAAATATTATTTTACACGTAGATTTGGTTAAAAATACGCTTCTGTTTTCATCTTGAACATGAAATTTCCCCCAAAAACATATTTTATACATTTTTTTTTTTTACAAATATGAGTGCAATTCTCTCACATAAGATTCATTTTTTCACATGAGGGAATGGCTAATGAGAAAGTGACAAAGTGTGACTCGGTGAGACCTGACGTCGTCAGGCACTTTAGGGGAAGTAGCGATCCCTTGTTGAAGAGATCCGGTGGTTTGTGGATCGCCTCGTATGGTACGAGGTCTTCTGCAAATGTGCATATCAGGTAGACGGCTAAAGTGGGACTTATAGAGCGCCGTGGTGGCCCCGGCCAGAGCACGATGTGATGGTCAGTAGTGGCCGCATATTCACAGTATCCGCAATGAAACTCTTCGGGAGGGTTGAATTCTGATAGGGATTGGCCGACGCGTTTTCACGTAACTTGGCGATAATTATACTTGGCGTAGCGATAGACGCTTTTGTCGAGTTTCACTTCTTTCGGAGCCGAGTAGAAAGTAAACCGAGTACAAAGTAAACATTTGTGTTTAAAAACTTTTAAAGAGTACAGCTTTCAGTAAGACACGTTCCATCCAATGCAATGCTGCAAGAGAAAAGTTACTTTGCACTCGGTTCGGAAGGAAATCAAACTCCTCGACGGAAGCATCTATCGCTCGCCAAGTATAATTATCGCCAAGTTACGTGAAAACGCGTCGGCCAATCCCTATCAGAACTCAACCCTCTCGAAGAGTTACTTTGTGGATACTGTGAATATGCGTGTTAATGAATAAACCATAAAATTTATTAAAAACATATGTTTTGTTCTGCGCTTTAAAGTTCATATAAAATAAATTTATGCATGGTAAAATATTAGTAAAATATTATTACAATTATAATTATTTAATTATTATTATTATTATTATTATTATTATTATTATTATTATTATTATTATTATTATTATTATTTAATATTATAATTATTGAATTATTATTATTATTTTATTTTAAAATGCTTATTATTTTTTTCTCTCTAAAAATAGTCATCTACTGAATCATTGTTAGAGCATTCCAGTTTGAAACCAAAAAGATATGACATTTTCAACTTCTTTTTGAACAAAAGATATGCATAAAAATTTTAAAAACTGGCAAAAATCTTAATAAAATGTTGTCAACTGATTTCATGGATAACATAAAATAAATTACGATACATATTTTTTGATGTTTCCCTTTTAGATCTTTTTATTTACCTTATTGAGAAATCTTTCATTACTATATGATATTTCAAGACATATTTTGAGAAAAAATTCCAAAATTTTTGTGATTACTTTATTGCGATATATGTTCTCGACATTTTCAGTTAATCCTAATCCTGTGCCACATCTTTCAGCAAATACTTCTTTATTAATATTACATACAAATTACTGATATCTAGAATAACATTGAGTATTTGAATTTATCCATATCTTTGAAAGTATCTATATTACAAATTATGATTACATATTAAATATGATAATGGAAAAGATCCAAACACAATTATAGCAAAGTAATTTGCATTCTGTTTCAAACATATACACTATAAACTAATTACTGAGCAAAAGAAGCGTCGAAAAATCAAATGTTTCATTATGTTTGGATCTGAAAGTAATTACAAAGTATAATGTGTGTTGAATTTCACTTTCACATGAAGCTAAATAACGTTTGACGTATTTACAAACAAGAGGTGTAACAGATATTTTACAAGCTTTTATAATAATACAATAAAAAATTATAGCATAAAAGTAACTATATATGGGCATAAAGTCATGAAAAAGCGAAATCCAACTATAATAATAATAATAATTATAATAATTGCATGCTTTTTGTCGGAATTTTTAACAAAAGTTTAAATATTTCTTTCGTTAAATGTTTTTAAAAAGATTCTTCTGATGTATATTTCTAAATTGGAGACTGTGCTAATGTTCTAAATGTTAATGATAGTTTTAATTTTCGAGTAAATTAAGTAAAAAATATATTATAAATATTTATATTAATGACAACGTAAACTCACCGTTGATGATAATGCACAAAATTATTCCAAAATATCTTTTATTGGAAAATAAAATTACTTGCACGATATTTGAATGGAACTTCGTTGTCTCTGATGTAAATTTATAATATTTATATTCTCATAATAAAAATATATAAAGTAAAATTTTGTATAATATATCAACGCAAAATGGCAATTTATATATTGTTTCAATCTTATTGTAATATATGTTCTTTTCGCTTTCATTTAATCCGAATCCTGTAACGCATCTTTCTGCAAATATTTCTTTCTTAACACTAGAATTACCGTATTTCTTAGATATTTAGAACAACTGGAGCGGGTCATATGTAACCCATGAATTTCAATAACATTATACTTGTATTTTTTAGGCATTATAGACGCAGAATAAGTTCTTATGAAAAATACAATCATTTTATTTAAGAGTTAATACAATTTAGCTCTTAAAGTATTACAGAAATGTAATGAATACATACAATGAGAAAATTTATATTTTTAATTTCAGAATAGATACTTTCAGATATACTAACAACTTGTAATTAATAAAATTGAAGGAATATCATTTAAAATTTGTTTCTGCATATTAATGAGATGCTAATACAAAATAAAACGTAAATATGTATAGTAGCATGATTTTATACTTGCATTATGCTATTGTCCATGGAAACAATCTACACAAAATGCAATGGTCTTGATTTTTCTTTTTTTCAATGCATAATTCACAAGCAAATTTTAAACATCTTTCATATACAGTATTAGTCTTATTATCTTTTTAGTGCTTAACCTGATAGAATTTTTGTTTGTTTGATGCCTCTGTGGTAGTCCGTGGATAGATAATTTTATTTTCCTTCGCAACATATTTCTCTGTCAGTTCCTATGCTATTTTTTAGAATATAGTCTCTTCTACACATATTCCAACCTGTTCTTTATTTAAAAAATATCCTGACATTTATGACAGCAAGATCTAATGTATTGAAAAAGACATGCGTTGTCCAATGCCTAGATAAAGATTTCACGGAATATTTCCTAGCCATTTGAGGAGCTCCAAACTGGAATTGTAGAAATCAATAATTACAGAAGTTTTTTTCTCATTTTGAATAACATTCAGTGACAAATACAGTTTGCTAAGTAGAAGTGGTTTTTTATTTGTTTTCATTACATTGATAAAAAACTAGAATTGTATTTTTATTTAACATGAAAGTTGTGGAATATAATTCATTTTTCTTTTCTTTCTTTTTTTTACAAAGATTTTAGGATACATATATACATACATATATATATATATATATATATATATATATATATATATATATATATATATATATATATATATATATATATATATATATATTCACTCTATTGAAGTTTCCACCATAGCTCAATTTCTTTTCTTTAAAAGTTTCTACGAGTTTCCAATAGCCAAAGAACAGCATTTTGACCAATACTTAAATCAATTGATTTTGTATCATTTATTTCCTAAATATGAAAAAGCACTGATTATGTATTTTGAGTTCACATCTAGAGCCAACCAAAATTTTATGCCAAATGTATCAGGGTTGTTTGATAAGTACTGCAAAAATTTACAGCGTGTTTTTGACGGAAACAGATGATCATCCACACTACTATTTTCTTCTGGTTAATGACACATAAAAATGTTTTCTGTAAATGTAGTCCATACATCTGATGCATGTCCAAACTTATCATTTTTCAGTCTCTCAGATCTTGAAATTTTTACGTCAAAACGCATATATCTCATGATTTCTAAAATTCCGCTTCTGCTCATTGTTGAAGGGAAAAAAATGTGACCCCAGATTTTTGACCAAAGACTGATTATGGAGATTCTTTTCGTGGATGAAACTCGTTGAACATACAATATTGCAATAAAAGCATTCAGCTAGTCAAGAAAAATGCTCCAAATTTCATTATTTTTTTTTTTTATCTTGCTCCTTTTTCTGTGCATTTCTATGTAATATTCAAAAGTTTATCATTTAAGAAAACTTTCTAAGAAGCCATGGGACTATTATTACTAGCATTATTTTCAAGTAAGTTGTAGGCTCTGGCTTTTTTTTTAGAACATTTTAATATATCTTCGACCAGAAGAAAACAAAGACATTGGCTTTATTTTCCACATAATCTCATCTTTTGATTCTTCCAAATCGCTTTGAAGAGTCAATTTATTTTCGGTATTTTCCACTGTACTGTGGACACTGTGTACATTATCATTAGATTTAATTTAGGGGCGAAAATCATTTTCAGAATATATTTAACAATTTTATAATTTCCTCGTTAGTAAGACCATTGTGCATGTGCGAAGACCGAATGATACTAATAGATTGTTTTTCTTTTCTTTTTCGCGCCTTCAACTTAGAATTGCAAATTAACATTTTTCCTTAGTTCTAGCAGGGAGATTATTTATCTAGAGATAAAAAAAAATCTGCAACATTCCATATAGCTAGATACAATAGCTTGAATTTAGATAAAAATTAACACATCTGTCTTACAGGTACATGGCAGATGTGTAAATACCATACCCTTCCTCTCCTCATAAATAGCAAATGAATTATATTTTGTTAGGTTATCATTTTATACTAAAAAATGTAAAGTTGAAAACCCTATAGAAAAAAAATGGTGTTATATTTTGTTCGGGTCAGCGATGACCACCATGGTAGTTCTATGTATACATGCCTATAGAAAAAAAAGTGTAATCATTGGATTTCATTTAAACTTGTGTTAAGGTGTTATACTGAATATTTAGGAAAAGTCAAACAATTTGAAAGTTTTATTTTGAAAAATGACACTGATTCGAGCAAAAGAGCCTTTGGTCATAGTTGACCCGCCACGTTTATTCTAGTGTTAATATTACATATAATTACTGATAGATAGAACGAAATTAGTCATTTGAACATGTGCATATTTCTTAGAGTATTTATATTACGTATTAAATGTAATAATAAACAAATTGGATATTGCACATGAAACGTAGCAAATGAGGTGCGTTCATGCATCAACGAAGTTTTAAAAGTATTCAGATCTTGCTGTTGTAGTAGACAGTACTTCGGATACAATATTGTGGCCGAAAGTTCCTTTTTTGTGTTGTGTAAATATACAGGAAGTAACTTTTATTGCACCTTAGCAACGCATATCATATTCATAAAATGTAAAATAGTTTAATATAGCTAAAACACACCCCAAACAATGTTTCCTCGTATAGCATAATGTAACAGAATACTTTTGTGTGGCCATGTAATTTAATAACAGCTGTTCTTTGCATCACAGATTGTATATAATGTATATTTTAGTTTATATATATATATATATATATATATATATATGTATATATTTCATAGGTTCATGTCAATTCTATGATATTCGAAAGGGTTTAACATCATTAAAATGTGCTTGAAACTATTTCTTCCTATTGACCGTAATGTAACGGAATACTTTTGATTGACCCTACAATTGATCTATGCATCGGATTTTCATAAAATTTGATATGACTTGACAAAATTATGCAATAATTATATATTTTAAATTTCAAAAGATTAAAATTTATTTGAAACTGTTTTCCCTTAACCGTAATGTAACAGAATACTTTTGACTGTCCCTGTAATTGATCTATGGATCCGATTTTCGTAAAATTTGAACTGTTTCGACAAAATTATGTAATAAATATATATTTTAAATTTTAAACGATTCGGTTTCATAGTTTTCGTATTGTTATAGGATGACAAACAGACGAACGGCCTGAACGAAAACTATAAGTGCTACGTATTTACATAATTACGAAAACACCTAAAAACATCTAAGCACACTTATTGCAAAGTAAACTGAATTCTGTTTTAAATACATACACTATAAATTGATGACTGGAAATTTCACTTTTACATCAAGCTAAATAATATTTGACATATTAACGAACGAGGAATATAACAAATACTTTAGCAGCATTTATAATAATATCATAAACATAAAATTATAACATAAAATATAATTACATATGGACATAACGTCCTCAGAAAAGGGAAACTCGGTTATAATAATATAAATAATATTGCGATGTCTTTGTCAGTTTAAATGAAGTTTAAATAAAGAACGTTCCTTTTACTAAATGCTTTGAAAACAGTATTTGTAAACCAGATTAGTAAACGCTAAATTGGGACCTTGCTAATGTTTTGAATGTTAATGACAATATTTGAATAGTTCTAGAAATAATACATTGTATTTTTAATAATGAAGATGCAAACTCACCGCTGATGATAACGCACAGAATTATCTTTTATCGAGATATGAAATTATTTGCAAAATATCTGAATGGAAATTTGTTGTCTTCATATAAAGTACAGTTTTTTATCATATATTAACGCAAAATGGCATTCTATATAATTTCATTATTATTGTAATATATGTTCCTTTCATTTTCATTTAATCCAAATACTGCATCACATATTTCTACAAATATTTCTATATTTATATTACATACAAGTTACTGATAGATAGAACAAAACTAAATGTTTGAATTTATGCATATTTCGGAAAGTATTTATATTACATATTAAATATGATAATAGAAAACATCCAAGCAAAATTATAGCAAAGTAAACTGAATTCTGTTTTAAATATATACACAACAAATTGATTACTGAGCACGGGACGCGTCAAAATGTCGGATGTTTCATTGTGATTGGATCTGAAAGTAATTACAAAGTGCATTGTACGTTGAATTTCACTTGCACATGAAGCTAAATAATATTTGAATTATTAATAAACGAGAAATATATTAAATACTTCAGAAGTGTTCAAACTGATAGCATAAAAATAAAATTATAATGTGAAAAATTATAATATATTAGCATAAAGCCTCGAAAAAAAGGGAACCATCACTAAAATAATAATAATAATAATTTGATGCTTTTTGTCGGTTTAAATGTAGAATATTTCTTTTATTATATGTTTTAAAAACAGTGTTTGCGAAACAGATTTTTAAATGCTAAATGGAGACTATATTAATATTTGAGTGGGAGACTATCTTAAAATTTGAATAGTTCGAGCAAAAAATATATTTTGAATATTTATAATAATGAGAATGTAAACTCACAACTGATGAAAACACGCAAAATTATTCCAAAATATGTTTAATTGAGGAAATAAATTACTTGCAGAATGTTTAAAGGAAATTTGGTTGTTTCCATTTAAAATGGTGAAATGTTGTATAATATATTAACGCAAAACTGACATTCTACTTGATTTTAAACTACTATGAAATTTAAGAATACAAATATCTCATTCATGTAAATAGTTTTTAGATAGCAAAGAAACGTTTCAGGTAAAAGAAAGAGCATAAATTAGTATTATGGATAATAATATAGGATGCAAAAAAAGAAGTATTCCGATAAATACCGTAAGAAAAAAAAACATAATTTAGGATATTAAAAGTTGCCGATAAGGGCTGTCTTGAAATCTTTAAATTGCTAGTATAAGGTAGCTCAGAGTAAAAAATATATATATATATAAAATTGTTGGCATTTTTATCAGAATCTTGCAAAGTCAGAAGTTTTACATGTAATTCTAATTTCACAATTTAATTTTTTTTTTCAAAGAAAACTGTTTATCTGTAGATAACCATAAGAAAAATGGCAATAATTTAATCATTCCTTTTTATAATGTATTACATTTTTCATCTCTAAAAAGCACTTATGACCTTCAAGAGCAGTATTTTTTTCTAAAATATTTAATTGTTCAGTTATAAATAAAACAGTTTTAAAAACAAACAAGTAAGAAAAATTATGCATTAAGCATAGATTATGAAGAACTTTCCAACTCTTCTTGATTCTCACACTATAACAAAACTTTGTTATCCAAGGAAATAACGTATCGTTGTCCATATCCAAATATATATTCCAATACTTTTAAGAACCCCTGTATTTGATCATTCGGTTAATATATGGACTATATAATGGTTAAATTTAGTTTAGCAAGAAAACGCCTAACTGGTTGAAATTTTCCTTTCAGCAGTTTGTACTAATATATGGAAACATACTCGTATACTTTTTGTTTAGCCCCTGTAAAATACATAGTACCTTTAATACACGAAAGTAATTTGCTAAAGTTTAGTTTAAAAATAAATTCTCTTTAAACTGTTTTAATAAAATTTCCAGAAATTATCATCCAAAAACGACCACGTATCCAGTTCTTTGCGTGACCCTGTATACCATTTTATCTATATTCTGAAAACATTTCTTATTAAACTAAATGGACTTCATCGTCCCTGTAAATGCTTATGCACTACGTATTATGCATAAAATAACTCATATTAATTCTGAGCAACGTATATCAATTTGATTATATATGAAATCGTTTACCATAAATAAAATATGTCGCAAACAATCCCGCCCCTTTATTATTATGTATTGGAATTATTTTGTGTTGACCTGTAAATGAATAATAACTATTATTTTCGTTGCATACTTTATAAAATACATATTTTAATGCACTTTGTTGATGCATATCAATTTAAAGTTATTTGACAGGGTGTGACATCTCTAAATGTCAGTTGAAACGATTTCCCCCCACAGGCCATAATATAATAGAAAAAATCTGACTGTCCCAATAAATAAACCAATCATGACAGACACTTCATTTTCCATAGGGTTCGTGCTCGGGTCCATTAAGGTTCCAAACATTTCATGAAAATCCGAGTATATTTACGAGAGTTAGAGCGCGGACAGACCACACACGGCCAGACGGATAGACAAACCGAAATCATACGCGTTGAAAAATGCTAAAAATTTATGTTTTTTGAAAATATTTTCATTATAAGTTTTTTTCGTGTTATTTTTGAGATTTAAATAAATATAAAGCTAATTTTGACAGTCAAATTTGTGAAAAGCGTGCAAGAAATTGCATATTTTAGAATGTTTTAGGATTTTTCTAAAACATAAAATTTAATAATTTATGTTAAAAAATGTCAAAAATTAAAAACTATCATGTTTCTAAAAAATAATGTTTATATTTTAATTAAAAAATACAAATGTCTTGATATTCGTTTTTATGAGAATTTATTCAATATCTGTCAAACATATGATACCTTTTACATAAAACAATTCGCACAAAGGTTTCCACGATGATATAATATAATCAAATGATTGATATCGTAAGCACAGAAAATTTATTTATTTCGTCGCAAATAACAAATAATTATTCATACAAAATTCAAAGTATTACATACATATATATATATATATATATATATATATATATATATATATATATATATATATATATATATATATATATATATATATATATATTACAAATTTAAAATTTTTTCGCCAAAACTAACCTTTATACTATCTTAATTTTCTTATAATAATATTCCGTACTTACTTCAAATTATTAAATTAAAATCTTGTTTCTAAATCTAATCTGTTAATCCTTATGCAGACGATATAAATTCTTAATTTGCCTTAAAAAACATTATTCCAGTATGCGTAAATTTAAAAAGATGGCTCTTAATTAAAAATATTCTTAATTAAAACTTTATTTCTTAATATTCCAAATAAAACTGATTTCTTCTATGTTTTTATCAACCCTTTTTAAGAAAGTCTTATTAAATTTATTCCAAAACCATACCTTTCAAAAAATATCATTATTTTATTTTATCTATTTATTTATTTTTCCTACGTCAACCTTTGATGTGTGCATATTAATAAATTCATTTCTTTTCTTTTTCTCTTAAAATTAATCATTTATAAAAATCGTCTGTCTAAGATATTTAAAATTCTGAGTCAATTATAAATTGGTTAAATAATATTTTTTTTTAAATAAATTTATCGTTTGTGGAAAATAATCTCGTAGCTGGACAAGAATTCTGTTTACATAAAAGAATGATGGTTTGAGGTTACAGAATGTTCCAGAACTTTCTTTTTAGTTTAAAAAAGGTGGAAGTCTCGAGATGAAAAAGAAGATTTCTTGGGTTGCTTCTTCGATGAGGACAGCTCGCTGAAATAATGATGGAATTTTTGCAAAAGGAGCTTTTCCTTCCTCATTATTACGAATTTAATAAATGAATTTGCGGCGGCCCATGACTAATTATTGGATCTTCTACATTTATTTATTTATTTATTTATTTATTTTTTATTTTATTTTATTTTATTTTTTTATTTTTTTTTTTTTTTGCTGTCAATTCATCAACTAATCGAAAAGTCGGACAGGATTTTTTATCTGTGCTGCCTTTTTAATGAATGATATTTAAAGAAAATTGCGATGGAACGAAGAAAAGCATGCTATCGCCGAAGTTCGATTGAAGTACAGTCTATATGGTATTTTCAGCTTGCTAATGGAATGGGCTGTAGAACGAAATGATGATAGGTTTGTGAATCGCCGATAATTGACTTCTCGTGAATTCCTGAAGCTTGATATTTTTGGTCATAATGATAAATTTTTGAGACCTGGTGATTTCGAATTGGATTTAATAAGGAATAGAAGCGCCATTCATCTTGTTGCGGCCCAAATATGCGATCATTGACTTTAAATATTACTGGTAGTAATGACAAGAAAAAAAATAAAAAAAAAACGTTTAGAGACAACTGAACGCCGATTGCTACTTACTTTCATAATTTTCGTTATTATTGTCTCTCCTAGGATCATCTTGAGAAATTCTTCTTAAGAGTGAGTTATTTCAAATTAATTGAATATTATTTGTATCCTTTTTAAGCATTTGTGTAGATTGTTTATTCTCTATTTGTGAGGTTTATTTATTTATTGTTTTGTTTTTCTTTGAGTCTTATTTATTAATCTATTTATGAGTATTATTATTATCATTATTATTTGTTGAAGATTGAAATATTTTTATTCGTAAGGATTTAATTGAGGAGTATGATGTTCTTAAGATATTTACTGTTACTTATTAAGATTATTATGATATTTTTATGCACGTTTAAAGATAAGTTCGTAATAATAATGAAGTATAAAAGAACTTAGAAGCTCAAGTTATTTTTTAAAAAGGTACATTTTCTAATTTATTGATATTTGTTTGTTATCAAGAACTATTCTCAGAATGCAGTATTTTCATGATAATGTTCCTACAACTAGACATTTGAGCTGAAAATTAAGTTAACATTTATGTTTTTCATTTTATTTGTTAGAATTTCTGGTTACAGTGAGCTTTGGTTCCCGGATTCTTATAATTTATTTAAATTCAGTAAGAAAGATGGAACTGTGCAAGGCTGTTGCTAGAGTTTTGACTGATAAATATGATTAATTTTGTCAGTAAATTTTGTGATTTTCAGTAAGAAATTACCTATAGTTAAAATTTTTGAATCTGTTTATGATCTATAAAATAATAGAATTAAAAGTTGATCCCAATTTAAGGTATATCTATGATATTTACAATTTCTGTTTTATTAGATTAAATTTCTGGTTAAAATTAGCAGCTAAATATAGTTATAATTTTTGCGATAATTTTGATTCAGATTTTTAAAAAGGTGGGTAATGGTTCTGTGTAAGGCAGTTAAAATGTGTACAACACCAGTAGACAAAGCCCTCAAAATTGCGAAAGCGCGAACTCATGAATTTCACCTTAAAAGTAAAAGACTCTATGATCGAAATTTTGTCGAATGCCCATTAAAAATACAAGACTCTGTAATTTATGAAGAATTTAAATACCCTAACACTCGAAAATTAGAACCTACTTTCTCTGGACCATACAAAATTATAAATAAACTTTCTGATGTAACTTATGAAATAGATAAATTTAATTATGAGACAGGACAGAATTCCGTTATTGTGCATGTTTCTAAATTAAGACCCTATTTTTCACCAGAAGATTTTAAACTGTTTCATAAGCAACCCAAAAAACAAACAAAACCTCAGATACAATCACAATCACTAGATCAAACTAAAGTCAAGACAGTAGATTAAGTTTTAATTCTTATTCTTTAAATAGTTTATCACCATAATTTTCAACATTAGCAGGTATGTTCTTGGAGGCCTACAAGAATATTACTTGTCTTTGGGAGTTTTCGGGGTTGAATTGGGCTCCTTATGCAGGCATAAGGTGAACACTTTGATTGTAAAAGCTTTCAAATTGATGTTGATAAATTAATTTTAAGGGTGTTTAAGTCTAACTATATTTACTCATTTATTGACATTAGTATTATTCTACTTATTCAGCAGATATTTATGTTATAACAGTTATAAAATCTAATGATTCTACTCAAACCTATAACATAATATGTGATTTTCAGTGATTGTGAAAACTACAGATATTAAGAGTTTTTCAGAAAAGCACACTATTTTTATTTCTATTTCTCAATTAAGAATGACACCTTTTATTCCTATTGTATTTTATTATTAAAGTTTATAAACCATGTGTAGATAAAACATTATTCTACATTTGGCATTTGAAAACTTATAAACAAATTTGACAATTTTGTAAAAGAGTATCAGAGAGGAATTATTGTAAGGAAATACTGGTTGAGAGTCCATTTTCTAAATAGTTAGATTTAATTTTATTTGGATTTTGGAATTATTATGATTTTTTTTTATTTATACTTTCGGCTAGCAAAAAATACTTTCTTATGCTATTAGAAGATAAGAAAATTATTTAGTTGCTATGTAATTATTTTTATCCTCAACCAGTATTTTCCCTATCAATAATAAACAAATAGTGATATTTTCTTTTGATTATACTCTTGTTTTACTATTATTATTATTATTATGATTTCTATAATGAAGTTTAGTATTAATTATACTCTTATTGAAAAATATTAGGATATGGAGTCTTATTATACTATTACTTATTATTGTTGTTATTGTTATTATTTAAATTTTTCTATATTATTTATTATTGATATTGAGAGTGATGCTATTTATTATTGAAAAATTGATATATTACTGAAAGATGTTGGATCCAACATAACATTAAAACCAAAGATTAAACAAGATTTGAAGATCTTTAATTAAAGAGACTGTATTCACTGGACATTGAAAAAGACTCTTTTATATATTCTTGAAAGACTTTTTTCATTTAAAGGACTTATTTAAAATAAACTATGCATTAAGTCATTGTAATTATTTAAACTTCCATGAGAACGAATTTTTATTGTTTTTATTATATTTTTTATCTTTTGCTTATTAATATTCATAACTTATTTACTTTTATTATATGTATTATCTCCTATGCTCTTACAAATGGTAAGTGATGTTGTAACATTATTGTATTTCTTTCAGGAAAATGCTCCTACCTAAATTTAATTCAGAATTATTTTCTCTTAACTATTTTATTTTAATCGCTAATATTTTTTATATTGCGTTAATTTTCTTTTCTTCCATCTCTTGGCTTCCTGAGTTTGACAGTTTTATTCCAAAATTTAACTTTTCTAAATTATTATATTTCTGTTGTCTGAACTTGTAGTTTTATTTAACTATCAATTTCATACAGAGTCTTGGGGAGGGGGGATAATATTACAAATTAAAAAATTTTTCGCCAAAACTAACCTTTATACTATCTTAATTTTCTTATAATAATATTCCGTACTTACTTCAAATTATTAAATTAAAATCTTGTTTCTAAATCTAATCTGTTAATCCTTATGCAGACGATATAAATTCTTAATTTGCCTTAAAAAACATTATTCCAGTATGCGTAAATTTAAAAAGATGGCTCTAAATTAAAAATATTCTTAATTAAAACTTTATTTCTTAATATTCCAAATAAAACCGATTTCTTCTATGTTTTTATCAACCCTTTTTAAGAAAGTCTTATTAAATTTATTCCAAAACCATACCTTTCAAAAAATATCATTATTTTATTTTATCTATTTATTTATTTTTCCTACGTCAACCTTTGATGTGTGCATATTAATAAATTCATTTCTTTTCTTTTTCTCTTAAAATTAATCATTCATAAAAATTGTCTGTCTAAGATATTTAAAATTCTGAGTCAATTATAAATTGGTTAAATAATATTTTTTTAAAAATAAATTTATCGTTTGTGGAAAATAATCTCGTAGCTGGACAAGAATTCTGTTTACATAAAAGAATGATGGTTTGAGGTTACAGAATGTTCCAGAACTTTCTTTTTAGTTTAAAAAAGGTGGAAGTCTCGAGATGATAAAGAAGATTTCTTGGGTTGCTTCTTCGATGAGGACAGCTCGCTGAAATAATGATGGAATTTTTGAAAAGGAGCTTTTCCTTCCTCATTATTATGAATTTAATAAATGAATTAGCGGCGGCCCATGACTAATTATTGGATCTTCTACATTTATTTATTTATTTTGTTTTTTCCCTTGCTTGCCATGACTGTGTGTTTCTTTTTAACCAGTGGAAATAATTCGAGTTCTCCTTAAATCGTCACATATATATATACATATATATATATTTATATATTATTTCGAGTCGAGGAGTGTATATATATTGTTTGTTATATAATGTTACATATATAGCTTTATGCCACACATAGGCTACATAATTGTCATTCCCTTTAATTAACGTATTATGAAATATCTAACAGCATAACTCATTGAGCTACATATAAAAAAGAGATTTCTCTTTTCTGATTTTAATGTAATTCGATTAAGATGTTTTCATTGTATCCTATTTCCCAAAGTAACTTCCAGCGGTAAATTCGAGAGAATATAATAACGATTTTTTAATGGAACATTCTTACTAAAAAAATTCTGTTTATATTATCCTCTTACAGGTTTAGAATATATTTTATTAATTTCTTGAGTATTATTTATTTAGAGAAGCATTAATTGATAATTGTAAAGAAACTATTTATATTTAATATTGATAACGCGAATTATTACTTTCTTCTATTCTCAATAAAAGAAAATATTGTAATAGAAATTTCTTTCGACTTCCGGTTTTCGACGGATTTATACGTTTTAGGAGTCAGAGATTCCAAAAAACATGTTTTTACAAAATGTCTGTCCGTGTGTATGTTCGTATGTCGCCATTCTACCATCAAAAAGTGCATGGAGATATGCATAGAATTGAACTATTTTTTTTGTTAATGTTTTTGGCAGTGGCAAGCAGGTTTTTCTTCAATTTTGAAATGTTCTGCCATAAGGGAGCGCTGATAAACATATTTTTGTGCCATTTGCAACATTGTTCCAACTAAAAGTGTATAAAGCTATTAATCGAATTGCACTAATGTTAAAAAAATAATGTTTAAATGTTAAAAAGTATAGTATTTTTAGTTTTAAAGCATGGTTCTAATCCTAATGCACTCTAAAAAAAAAAAATGTGTAAATTTACACATAAAAAAAGGTATATCGATGATACAAAAATGACATGTCTATGTGTGTAAATTGGTGTGTAAATTGCCAAAATACACGCCTAATGTGTAAATTTGAAAATACACATTTTAAAGTGTAATTTGATGATAAGTCCAAATGTGTAAATGTTATCTGATAAGTCTTGAAATACACACTTTAATGTGTAAATTGCAGAAGAATACACAGAATTATGTGTAATATTCTCACACATTCATATGTGTAATTTTCTGTGATTAAATGTATTTTTGTGTATAATGCAAGAAACAAATACTTTTGTGTTTTATGTAAAATACTCAATTTTTTGTGTAGAATGTAAATTACACAGGTTTTTGTATAATATGCAAAATACAAAGATTTTTGTGTAGCATTCTCTTCATATAAATATTTCTGCTGAACATGCAAAACACAGATTTGTGTATAATAATCAAAATATTTAGATATTTGTGTAATATTCCAAGCAGACATATTTTTATGTATGTAGCGTTAACATTATATGTTTTAGTATGTTTAAATTGGGAATTAATTCCCAATGGTTAATAATGATAATTTTAATGATTAAAAAAATTGTATAAAGAACAATATCATTTACTGATTGAGATTATATTTTCTGGTAGCTCTGTTTGATGCCCAGAAAATAGTGTACCAGCAATGTATTTTGGCAATTTTCACACCACACTAAATAAAAACAAATCATTTTCGTATCACCGATATACCCGTTTTTATATAAAGCATGATAAACTGAAATTTTAATTACCAATTTGTAATTTCTTTTAGAGTTGGTTTATAGTTCTACAATCGTGAGATCACAATTTATGCGCAGACTGTGCATATTTTCAATTCCTTACAATTTCTGTCTTTTAAATTAAAGTTAAAAATAAATTCTCTCGCTCATATTTACTGCTATAACAACTCATATTGTTTTTAATATTTTAAAGAGCAATTTTTTCAGAAATATTTATTATTAATAATATTAACTAGCAAAAGCCATGCTTTGTTTGGATTCGCGAAGTATTATGCTATCAGATAAATATTTGAAAGTAATACTATATTTTTTCAATTACTTTTGCATCTTACTTTTGCATTAAGTAAAAATGCAATTTAAAGTTTCGGGGCATTTTAATTTAAAAATGTATTTCAACAAATTATTATGAATTTCCTTAGATTCACTGGAAAAAAATACGACTTCTTTGCTACATCGTCACTCCACCGCTTGTATAGAAAACGGTTACTTCAGGCTAACATGGAACATTCTCAGTGACCAAAAGAGTGATGTTCTATAAAAGCGGGGGAGTGACGATGCAGCAAAATAGTCATATTTTTACAGTGTTGCTTATTTATGATATAAGACTGGTATAAATAAAAATATTTTCGAAGTAGAATTATAAAAAATATTAATTAATTTTATTTGTTTACAATTCTTTTATTGCCACTCCACAAAAACATATAAATAAAAATATTTTCGAAGTAGAATTATACAAAATATTAATTAATTTTATTTGTTTACAATTCTTTTATTGCCACTTCACAAAAACATATTATAATTCTTTTAAAATTCATAAATATCGTCTGCTTAAATGATTTCACAAAATAAGAATAAATTGTGTATTTGAATTCCTAACACAGAAAAATACTTTTATAATTGAATGTTAATAAGAGAATTTTCACAAATTTTAATTCATTAAAAATATGCTATAATTTTTCTAAAAAAAGTATTTTATAAATTTTATAAAAGAAATCATGAAACTAAGTTAAAAGGAATGAGCATAGTTTGAAAATCTGAAAGCAGTTTTTGAGATATTTTGTCAGAATAATGAAAATATATTTTATTTATTTATTTATTTAATGATGATTCTAGCTATAATCACTGACCCCATGATTTAAGTTTTTCTTCTGAAAACGTACATGTTTCACATTTTATTTGAAAAAATGCGTTCGTAATGGAAAAGCATGTAAAATAAATTAATTAAAATAATAATTCATTGAAAAGTATTTCTATAAAAAAAAATATTCTGCAAATCTACAGATCATAATTTATATTTGTGTTTAATTTCAAGTCAAAATACTGCACAGTTTTTTTGTAAAGTGTACGACAAAGTGTCATTTGAGTGGCCTGGTAGAGGATTCGCTTCGCTCATCCTAATAATGCATTTTAATATTAGTAATATTAATAGTATTAATAATACATACTTTTACATTAATAATATTAATACTAGCTATCCAAATACGTTAATTATTGTTTCACCAATATTTCATAATCTAAAAGATGACGAATGTTGTTATTTTGCGTATTATTTAATATACATATGGCCATAGGCTAAAAAAGAATTTTAGGAAATGTTTAGAAAATACAGCATTGCAAAAAAGATTTAATTGATATTAGAACTTTCTCCTACTTTCTGCGCATTATTAGACATGATTCTTTCAAGAAAGTAACTTTTATTTTAAATTTAAAGAGTGAAATATGATGTTTGAAATAAAAGAATTTCAAACAGAGAAAATTAATCAAATAACAATAATAATAATTATTATTATTAAATGCTTAAGCATAAAATGAAGTCATACAGTAAATGCATAGACATATACTAACATTAATGCATGTAAATATCAGCAAAAATATTTCTTAAAACAAAATAATACCCCCATTAAAAGACACGTACTATGAGTAGTACATCATACCTGAAAGAACTGAATCAGATTATTTTGATATAAATTGGAATTTTATGATTTTTGTCCCCAATGTTCAAATACTGAATGACTACCAAGGATTTTAGTCTACTAAAACAAACAAACAACAAAAAAACTTTAATTGCTAACATAATCTGTTTCTTTATCCTTTAACTAACATAACTAATAGTTCATAGTTACAGACATTATAAAGACTACAAAGTAGTTTTATAATGTCTGTAACTATGAACTATTTTTAGTAATAGTAGTTTCCTTTGTAGCATATAATAACATTACATACATTAATATTTTGCGAAAATATTATGCAATATTATGCAAAACTATATTAAATACTAGTGGTATCTACATTTAATCCAATTATTAATAACTGCATTTAACATAAACTATTAACACTATTTAAAATTAATAATTATTAAACAACAATATCTGTATTTAGGAACATAATATACATTTTTAATTAGCATATAACATACTTTAATTACTAAAATGATTATTAACAATTTAGTGCTCATTCTAGAAAGAAAAAAGGGAAGATGCTTGTTCCAAAAAATACATTATTTCATGGGGAAATATACTGAGTAATGTGTTTAGTAATTATAAAAAGCATTCAGTTTCTCATTATGATAAACAAAGTGCCATTAATTTTAATAATTTTATGAATTACAAATTGAAAAATACAATTAAATAATAACATGTTTTAATTTTTTTCTAAAGAAATAATTCTCTATCACTTTTATAAGTTCTTGGGAACTTAGATTAAGAAATAATGTGTAATTTGGAAGTTGTATTACAAGAAAGCTGTGTTTACTGTAAGTGAATTTAATTATATTTTAATAAGGTAGCATTTTGCCAATTTCATAAGAAGATAGTTTTTCCACCCTAAAAAAGTGCTTAGACGAAACAGCAAATAGTTACAGAATTAATAACAACTGTAAACAAGTAATTTCATCAATTAGTAACACAGATAACAAAATTAACAAATTTTTTTTCATCTCAATTTGCAATCTGTCAATAGCCTGAATCTAAATTTACATCCACGTTTGCATATATTAACCCCCCAAATATGTCAGCACATTCATACACACATACAAAGTAAATATAAGGAATAGCCAATTATAGGGTAGATGTGCCAGTAATGGGCCACCTTCCAGTAATGGGCCACCTCGCACTTTTTGGTTTATAAAAAAATAATAAATAACAGTTAAGCTTTTATTATTTTTTTCTGAACTCTACCTTCTATGCTTTATAAGCTGCATTAATTTTTTACACTTTTCGTCAAAACAATTAGGAAGCAGAAAAGAAAGTTTCACAGTTTTTCTGTTTTTCACTGAAAATCTTAATGAACATGCTAAGAGTAGACTTAACTTACTTAGTTTATATCTTTTTTATTTTTCCGTAAAAGTTGAATGTTTTTGTTTGGTTAGCAATATAAAACATTGAATTTAATATATCAATGGCCATTTACAAAATTTTATTTATTTTTAAGATTTTAGGAGGGGTGGCCCATTACTGGATTGCTTATTTCGTGATTTTCCAGTAATGAACCACCCAAGTGACCAATACAAAAAGTGTTATTTCAGTAGAGATAAAATATTTTGATTTAACTGAAAAGCTAAATAATCAAATTTAATACTTAAATTTTACTTATTAGAATTTAATAAAGGCAATTTCGTTATAAATATTTGTTTTAAAAAAGTCATCCAAAATTGGCACAAAACACTAGCAGAACTTTGACAAAATCTAGATGAGCCGTTACAAAAGAAGTTGTTTTAAGTTGTTCAGAAATGTAAAATCATATTTGGAAGAAGATATTAATATTTTCTTCCGAATTCTAAAGCATACAGAGAGAATTTTCAATAAGGTTAAAACAAGGTTTCTTTTGTGCTCTTAAAACAAGGAAAATTTTGGGATCAAAATCTGTTAAAGAGGTGTATTATGTACCAAATAACGAAAAAGAACAAATCACTGTTACGGGATGTTTTTCAGCAACTAATGAGATTGCTCCATTGGTGATAATATATCCATATAAGCATCTCTTAAGGGAAATTGTGGAATCAATCTGTGCCAAAATGATGGGCTATATGATTATCTGAAATCGGTTGGATAGTGCAAGAACACTTAAAATTTTAAATGCATTCTAAAATTCCATATTGAATAGTTTGGACTATCGGAAAGGGGTGATAAAATTGAAGATCTGTTATTTATATTTCACAGTTGCACAGCACATCATTTAGATAATGATATGAATGAAGATTGGAAACTTTTTTTAATGCCTTATTTTATCTTAACTTGATATCAGTAAAACATAGTCTTTATATTATAAATCCTTTAAATTTAAATATTTTGTTTTATATCTTTACAGTATAAATCCTTTAATGTTAGTTAATAATATCATTAATATTTTGTTTTATATCCACATTATAAATCCTTGATTATATTAAATTCATAAACTTATATTTAAATATTTTGTTTTATGTTTTTTTTTTCATTATAAATAATTTAATGTAATGAATTTCTAACTTAAGTTTTAATATTTTGTTTTATTAGTATGCTTTCATTAAGTTCTGTAGCAAAATATAATTGAAACAAGTTGGAAATTGCACGTGAAGCGTAGCAAATGAGGTGCGTTCGTATGATAACGAAGTTTTAAAAATATACAGATCTTCCTGATATAGTAGACAATACTTCGGATACAGTACAGTAGTTGAATTCTTTGCATTCCTATAAACATACAGGAATTTTCATTACACCTCAGCAACGTATATCATATTCATAAAATGTGGCAGATTAATACAACTAAAACATGTCGCAAACAATGATTCCCCGTATAGCATTATGTAGTGGAATACTTTTGTGTGGCAATGTAATTTAATAATAAATATTCCTTGCATCTCAGATTGTACAGAATTTTTATTTTAGTATATATATACGCCATAGGTTCATGTCAATTTTATTATGTTCGAATGAGTGTAACACCAGTAAAATGCATTTGCAACTTTTTTCCCCATTGACTGTAATCTAACGGAATACTTTTGATAGTTCCTGTAATTGATCTATGCATCTGATTATTATAAGATCTGAAATGACTAGACAAAATTATATAATAATTGTTTTAAATTGCAAACGATGAAAATGCATTTTAAACTTTTCCCCCATTAATCGTAATGTAACGGAATCCTTTTGATTTTCCCTGTAATTGATCTATTCATCCGATTTTCATAAAATTTGAAATGACTCGACAAAATTACGTAATAATTATGTATTTTAAATTTCAAACTATTCGGTTGGATAGTTTTTGCGTTGTTATATGCAGACAGACAGACGAACAGACAAACAAACAGACAGACGGCCAGACAGAGGGACAGCCGGACGGACTGAACGACAACTATAGGTGCTACGTATTTACATAATTACGAACGCACCTAAAAACAATTATCTGTTATTTTTTGTAGGGTGGCCCATTACTGGAACATAGGCGGTCCATTACTGGAGCATAGGTGGTCCATTACTGGGCTTTTGAGTGTTTAGACAAATTTCTATTATTTAAAATTAAATTTTTATTTCTATTGAGAAATGTAACTGTGGGATTAGTTAAATATTGTTGAAAGATTAATATAATATGAAAAAAATTGGAATACAATAATTATAACTATTAATAAAAAATTATATTTTAGAGAAATTCCTTAAGGTGTCCCATTACTGGCACATCTACCCTATATGAAATCCTTAAAACATTAAACAGCACCATTATTAGCACTTAGTGGAAGTTCTCAGCATTTAATGTTTCAGACAGTTTTGCTGCCTTAATTAATCATGAAAATTTTTATTTGGGTGTATATGACTTGAAAAAGTAAACACATTCAACTTTTACTAAATAAGCTCTTGCTATGCTTAATATTTTATAATTTTTTTTTCTCATGCCTTCTTTTACAATAGCGATTCGGCGGATATCATTATTTCATTCTATTTTTAGTTCCAATATTTGCTATAAATTTATTATTGCAAAAGCAGAATGAGAAAATAAGATAAATAGCTACTTTTTTCGTTTATTTGCAGAAAATTATTATACTTGCTAGCCTATCATATATATTATAAAGCAGAAGTTCTGAAACTTCCAAACGGGTGTTTTCAAAAACTACCCGATGGATCTTTTTGCAGATTATATCAATCGATAGGAAATATTTTTGCGGAGGTTTATGATACAAATATACAGGGATAACTCTGATTTTTCGTACTAAATTTCGCATTTTTCGGTTATTTTTGACGAAAGGGTTGCCAGTACTTATTTTTTGGCGAAAATTATCATTACTAAAGAAATTAAAAAGGATATATCTGTTAGAAATATTACAAACATCTTGCAAATAAAGGCAGAAAATATTTACTGATAATAAAATAACTATTGATAACAATAATAATAATAATAGTAAAGAAAAACCATTTAATGAGACATGATATCAAAAAAAAATTTATCTTAAAAATAAAAGAAATATTTGTAACGCTTAAAAAATAACGTGAACTATTACATTTGATGCAACATTTGGCGACTTATCCTTGCGTTAGAATAAAAAAAAATAACTTGAAAATTTGATTAAATGAATTTTGAACGATATTTATTAATTAAGCCAAAAATGCATATGTCTAACATTAGGTCGCAATACAGTTGTTTTTTCCAAAAGGAGATTTTTTTTGTATATTTTAGTATTCAATTGTAAGTTCAATAAACATAAGTTAATATTTTAAAAATTGTAATCAAATATTTAAATTTTAGCTTCAGTGTGAAATTCTGCCACACACATATACAGGGTGATTCAGCTCGTCGGTGACAAACTTTAAGGATCGATAGAGCACACCTAGACGAACATTTTTGAATAGGGAATGTAGGGTCCCTGACGCGATGGTAAGGCGCTAGGCGCTTTCGAAAATTTGGGTGCCGAAATTCGAAACGTCATAAAAACTAGGGAAATGGTTAGATTTTCTTGCTTGTTGCGTCGAAATGATTCTGTTTGTTTAGACTTTCTTCAGTACCAATTTGATAAGCGTATCTCTTAAAACATGGATAGGGGGCGCTGCAGACTTTGGAGAGCTAGACAACAACTTTAAGCCCGTTATTTTGATAATTTAACACATGCTCGCCAAAGTTTATACTCTAACTTAAAGTTTGAACCCAAAAGTAGAGCCCTGCAAAAAGCGTAAGAGCCGGAATAAAATGTCAAAGTACAGGGTGGTCGAAACTCGAAGGCTCCTAAGAGATAAACAAACAGATTTCTTGACTTATGGCATGCATTTTCATGATTCTGTTTGCTGGGGCTCTCTGAAACTCAGTTGAACGGTACAAAAAGAAACATCGATAGGGGGCGCTTTGGGCAAAAAACATAATTCGTTGACATTTCGGACGCTAACTGGAAACGGGGCGCTACGATCAGTTAGTAATAATGAAAACACATTTTCTACCTCTGCTCAACACTTCTGAATAAATTTAGACCAAAAACATCAATGATAATGGAAATTTATTTACAAAAAATAACACTACAGAAGATGCTCGAAATTTCGACCTTGGGCCATGATGCAGGCTTCGCACCTCCGTCGCATTGAGGAGTGTGTGTTTCCAACAATGCCAGGAGTATCTCTGATCTGCCCTGCAGCTGCCACAATGCGCGCCACAAGTTCTTCAGCACTGCTGACAGGTGTATGGTATACCTCGGCCTTCAGGTAACCCCAAAGGAAGAAATCCAAGCAGGTGAGGTCTGGTGATCGGGCAGGCCAGTGAACTGGACCCCCACGCCCGATCCACCGCTGGCCATACCTTGCGTTTAGATGGAGACGCACGTCGTTCGTGTAATGGGCCGGAGCTCCATCGTGCTGGAACCACATCTGGCGACGCGAACCTTCGGGTACGTGCGCCTCCTCCAGAAGCTGCGGCAGCACTTGATCCAGGAAAATCAGGTAATTTCCACCTGTCAGCCGTTCAGGTAACAAATAAGGGCCAATGAGGCAATCCCCCAGAATGCCGGCCCACACATTTACTGAGAAACGCTCCTGGGCTGCTCGGCTTCTGGTTTCATGTGGATTTTCATCACACCACACATGACTGTTGTGGGCGTTCCACATTCCCTCCCGGCTGAAGGTGGACTCGTCCGTAAACAAAATGCTGTTTACAAAACGGGGATCCCTGGATCTCATCGCCAAGTACCATCTTGAGAATTCCACTCGAGGGCCAAAATCCTGCTCTCTGAGCAACTGCACCCGCTGGATGTGGTAGGGGTGCAGATTCCGGGAACGTAAGATGCGCCACGCAGTTGCTTGCGAAATGCCAACATGTCTGGCGATATCTATCGTGCTAAGACCTGGGTTGTCCTCAACCAGGTTAAGCACAGCCTCTTCGTTGTCGGGGGTGCTCACTGATCGCTCCCGTTCAGGCCTGCCTCCGTCGAAAGATCCCGTTGTGGACAACCTCTGGTGTACTCGAGCGAAGAAGGCATGGCAGGGGATTTGCCTGTTGGGGTAACGCTCGGCGTACAACCGCTGAGCGGCTCGTCCATTACAACCAGCAGCGCCATACGCCAAATGCATGTCAGCCAATTCAGAGTTTGTGTACCGTTCCATCCTACTACCGATCTGCAGACAAGTAACCCGAAGCTTAAGTAGGTACCGCACGTTCAAAAGACGTGTCTGCGCATACAACTACGTCATCTCGCGTTGTCGTCTACGCATTACGTATCTTTTGCATATCGATATGGTACGATATCTTTTGCATAAATCAGCAAAAAGCACCTTATGTAAATTTTATTGCGCGCATTGTGCATGATTGAAACCAGCTATGTTTGTTAAAAAAAAACAAACAAACTGCAGTTTTAATAGCTTCTTATGATAAGTAAATTACTCTCTTGTTTTGTTTCTAACTGATCGTAGCGCCCCGTTTCCAGTTAGCGTCCGAAATGTCAACGAATTATGTTTTTTGCCCAAAGCGCCCCCTATCGATGTTTCTTTTTGTACCGTTCAACTGAGTTTCAGAGAGCCCCAGCAAACAGAATCATGAAAATGCATGCCATAAGTCAAGAAATCTGTTTGTTTATCTCTTAGGAGCCTTCGAGTTTCGACCACCCTGTACTTTGACATTTTATTCCGGCTCTTACGCTTTTTGCAGGGCTCTACTTTTGGGTTCAAACTTTAAGTTAGAGTATAAACTTTGGCGAGCATGTGTTAAATTATCAAAATAACGGGCTTAAAGTTGTTGTCTAGCTCTCCAAAGTCTGCAGCGCCCCCTATCCATGTTTTAAGAGATACGCTTATCAAATTGGTACTGAAGAAAGTCTAAACAAACAGAATCATTTCGACGCAACAAGCAAGAAAATCTAACCATTTCCCTAGTTTTTATGACGTTTCGAATTTCGGCACCCAAATTTTCGAAAGCGCCTAGCGCCTTACCATCGCGTCAGGGACCCTACATTCCCTATTCAAAAATGTTCGTCTAGGTGTGCTCTATCGATCCTTAAAGTTTGTCACCGACGAGCTGAATCACCCTGTATATTGTAAAATAATGTCATTCTTTTTCAAAAGTTTTTCACCGTAATTTTGAAAATTGTAATCAACAAACATACTTTTTTTGCGCCATTTTGTCAAATTCTCTTCCAGGGGAAATTAGTTTTAAAATTTACAAACTGAACAAGGAAATCTATGCAATTTAAATGAAATTTATGCAATTTCGCGTTATTACTATCGATAAATTCAACATTTTGAAAAAAAAATTGCCTGCTGAAAAAAATGGCACAGATATCATATATGCACCACATTGGCGCGATTGCAACAAAACGTCGATTTTATGTTCATATGGTAGCTCGGCTAATGTATATTTATTAATAAACTATTTACTCTTATTTTTTTTAATGATGTAAATTGTTTTATTTTATAATTTTTAACAAAACATTATTTATTTATTCTTATTTCCTTTTTAAAATAATAGAAAACAATTAAATATATATATATATATATATGTAATTGATATTTAAAAACGAAGTTTTCGCCAGATTTGTGTAAAAAAAAGAAAAAAATGCACAAATGTGGAGCATATATGGCATATCTGCCAAAATATTTTACAAATCTGTTTTAATTAGCCATTTCTTCTTCAATTTTCTTCATATTTTTTCCTGCGTTAGATAATATTTAAAATGATATTGGACTAATCTTCGATAATTGAACACCGCCAAGTAGCATATGTACTATATTATTGAAAGTTTTATTGGCACAGATATTATATATCACCGAGGTAAGTAATAGACTTTAAATTGGCATTATTTTGTCTGACATATTAACCCGACTATTAATATTTATTTATAAATAAAATGTTTATTTACTTTATAAATTGTATAAATTGTTTTGTTATATACTTATTAATTAAACTTTTTTCATTAAGTTTTATTACTATTTAACTAATATAAAATAATTTAAATATACACATGTAACTGGTATTCGAAAACAATGTTTCCGCCAAATTAGCATAAAAAATTATCGCGCCAAACTCGGCGTATATGACATCTTTGCCGTTTTGTTTATGTATTAAGGAGACTTCTAGATCATCAACGATGTTATAGAAAATTTGTCATATTATTTTATTTCAGATTATTAAATTTATGGTTTTTCATTTTGAAACAAACGAAGAAAAGAAATTTTACTATTGATGCAACTACAGAATTAACGACTGCTTGGTGGTTTTTTTTTTTTTTTTTCTTTTTATATATATATATATATATCGTAAAGGCAATTTTTTAATTATTTGTTTACTTTTTTTGTTTACATTATTATAATCATTTTTTCCATTTTTATATACGCATCACCTTAGCGCGTTTTTTTTTTTTTTTTTTTTTTTTATCTGACACCAGTTTGGCAAACACTAAGTTTTCAAATACCAGTTACATATTATATTATTTTCAAATATTTTCTATGAATTTAAAAAGGAAACAATAATAAATAAGTGAAGTTTAATTAATAACTATAGAACAAAACAATAAAAAAAAGTAAAGAAACAGTTTATTAGTAAATAAACAACAATAACCAGATTACCACGCAATCCATAAAATCACAATTTTGTTGCAATCGCGCCAACGTGATACATATATGACACCTGGCCAAAATATTATTGGCTATATTATTAGTTATATATTTTTATATTATCTGGTACTACTTAATTATCCAATCGACCAAAAAACTGCTGCATTTAAAATTTAAGATTAAATGTCAATAATGGATTATCGTAAATGTCACATTCATTTGACATTAAACATGTTACATGCGTTTGTTACGTTTGTTGTGTATGAGCTGACGCTTTGGTCAGGGCATCAAAGAAAAAATAATGTGATGTTTACTTGATAGTGGAAAAAGCACTTTTTATTTGCCTCTACCCACAATTAGGCCAAAGTGATCGTGATAATGACAGCACATCGCGGAGAATGGGGGCCTGCAAACGACCCAAGAATGACCATCCTTACTTCACTTAAATAATAAAAATATTCTTTTAACCATGAAGATGATAAACTAAATACAAAATTATAAAATATAAATTTGAAGAAAAAACAAAGTTACCTGTGAAGTCCTTGGCAGATGATGAGTAGTAAATCCAGACATGCACAGGAATTAATACACAAATAGGTTGACGATTAATATATATTTATTTATGAAATACTTGTGTTTCTTTCATAAAAATCGAAATTCTTCTTTATAGAAACATTTTTTGTTTCTCTTAGTAGTTAAACATTTGCATTATAGCAATAACTTTATAAATGAAGATATTTCTCGAAAATTAACATGTTTCAAACAAAACCAACATTCTTCAGTACAACACATTTTTTTTATATATATATATATATATCTCTTGAGAGCACGAACTACAAATTTTTTTGTGATTCAAAAGGGAAAATATCATCATTTCCTTCAAGACATCATTCAAACATGTATTTTCAAAACATTTATATCAGAAGAAGAATAATATAGAGATATACCTGTATTCTCAATTATGCATAGATGTACACCAATATCTTCTCTGAAGCGCCCCGTGAATTTTTCAAATATATTAGAATAAAGATGGGCCAAATAATGAAATAAAATAAACTTTATGTAAATAAAACTTCTTCAGTTCACAAACGAAAATCTTCTCATCTTCACCTCTGCTTGTTTATTCAGAGGACGGCGATTATATGAAAAGATTAATGAAGAAATTTGGGCAGTTGAAGAAAATTGTTAACGATGAGATGATGATGACAAAATTAATACTTAGAAGACATATGACGACATTCCAATTTTAGATATGAAGGCACCACGAGAACAACCAACAGAAGGTCTATGGTGGGTCCTTATTTACATTGTAAAATCCGAAAAGCGTAGGCACAGAACACAATAACATTTTGGATGCTTTTGAAGGGGAGATGCTTCTCACCGCACTAAAAAAATCAGCCTATTCTAAAACCATGGGAGGATCACAGCGGCATAGAACGGAGCCCGTATAAAACGGCTTCAAAGGGGCGCGCACATGGCCCGAAATTCCACCCAAAACCTGCAGTCATCGGACCGCATCCATCACAGCTGGTGTTTCGTAGCGCAACTGACGCAGGTGGCCGCGAGCCCAGGGGAAAAAGAGAAAAGGGTTACTGTAAATGCAAAATACGCCAATTTGGCAATGAGCAAAAGAGGGGGTGAGGAAAAAAATAAGCCAATTTACGATATACAGTATGAAAAAATATGTAACTAATAAGAATAAAATTGATAACCATCTTAAGAAGGGAGGCCAAAACCGGTGGCCATGTACTTAACGGCTTGAAATACGTCACCTGTGAAATTTAAATTGATAGGCTAGGGGTGTGTCCGAATAAACGGAAGTTCCACCCAAAAGAAATAGCGAGAATGTTCTCGAACGATCTCCAAAACCGGAAGGAATGATTTCGAACAGGATTTTACCGGCTTGGAACATTCGAAAGCTAAGTAAGAAAGAAAACATTACAGGCGACGATAAGAAAATAAGCGAAATTGAAATAAAATTTAAATTGAGAACATTAATAAAAAAGAGGTAATAGGAAATAAAATGACTAATAAAAAATGAATTAAATTAAATATATGGGGGGGTTATGGAGTAACCACCACATATTACCCAGGGTCCCCCAAAAGAAAATATTGGTGAGATGACAAAATGAACAATTTTTCATCAAGACAATATTTTCTAACACATGTACAAATATACTAAGTAAATACACAAAATAAATATATCAGAAATAGTTATAAGAATATACATAATTGTTGTACATGATATTTAAACAATAAAAAAAATAATTACTGTTATGATAGTAATCCTTATGAAAATATACCAACTGTAGTAAATGTTCGCGCACATGGCCCGAAATTCCACCCAAAACCTGCAGTCATCGGACCGCATCCATCACAGCTGGTGTTTCGTAGCGCAACTGACGCAGGTGGCCGCGAGCCCAGGGGAAAAAGAGAAAAGGGTTACTGTAAATGCAAAATACGCCAATTTGGCAATGAGCAAAAGAGGGGGTGAGGAAAAAAATAAGCCAATTTACGATATACAGTATGAAAAAATATGTAACTAATAAGAATAAAATTGATAACCATCTTAAGAAGGGAGGCCAAAACCGGTGGCCATGTACTTAACGGCTTGAAATACGTCACCTGTGAAATTTAAATTGATAGGCTAGGGGTGTGTCCGAATAAACGGAAGTTCCACCCAAAAGAAATAGCGAGAATGTTCTCGAACGATCTCCAAAACCGGAAGGAATGATTTCGAACAGGATTTTACCGGCTTGGAACATTCGAAAGCTAAGTAAGAAAGAAAACATTACAGGCGACGATAAGAAAATAAGCGAAATTGAAATAAAATTTAAATTGAGAACATTAATAAAAAAGAGGTAATAGGAAATAAAATGACTAATAAAAAATGAATTAAATTAAATATATGGGGGGGTTATGGAGTAACCACCACAACGTTATCAACTATTTTTTGATTCGACGTTTTATTTGTATTTCCATAAATATTTTAGTAATTTATTGATTCTTTTGTTATTTAAAATAAAAGTTATATCCGTTTGTATAATATGGTGAATCGTTTTGCAATATGTATAATTTACGCGAAATTGATCTATGGAATAATAAAGTAGTACCTATTATTTGTTAAAATTCTCTCTGAATATTTAAGTTGACAGAACTCGCGTACTTTTCAAGTCTCCGTAGAGGCATTCGCCAAGCTGTCGTTAATTCTGGGTTTTAGCCTTATTATGTATTTTTCATCTGCAGTTATTTTACTATCACTAAAAAAGCAATATTAGCAATGCGCAGGAAAAATCTTCGGAATAACAATGATATCGAATTTAAAAAAAATATTTGTAATTAATTTATCAATCATTCAGGTTAAAAAAAAAAAAAATACTTTAAAATTGGCTAAGAAAAAAATATACATGAAATACCGACAGTAGAAAATTTTGTTTTTAATGTTTATGTTGCAGTTTTAATTAACATTTAAGCCCTATCAACAGAATTTTATCAAAAATTAACTATTAAATACTACTTCATTACCCCGTCGAACCCCCGCCCCAAAAGAACTATCGCCAAGGTATAAGATTAAATGCCAATAATAGATTATTGTAAACTTCACTTTCATTTGACAATAGACACGAAACAAGTCTATCGTTATAAATGTTTGACGCCAAAATTCATAATGGAATTGATTACAAGCTGAAGTTTTATTTTTCTACAAAATTTAGCATAAAGATTATCCCCTATTTAAAAGCTACATGTTTGCAACTGGTTTAAAAAAATGAAGAGGCAATGAAACTGATGTAATTTTAATTTTACTCAAATAATTCAGCTTTAAAACACACATTTTATGCTTCATTGTTCTAATAAATATATAAGTTAAACAATCTTTTTTATATATTTTGCTATGTACTTTGCTGTAACAGACCAAGGTAGAGAGAAAATTGTAGTAGACCTGCCAGGAGAGGACGGTTATTAAAAAATGTAACGCAACATGTAATGGAGATTGTATTTAGGCTAACAGATCTACACATAGTGCAAATTCAGATTCGGGAGTTTAAGAACTAACATATGATAATGTGCGATATGAAAATTAATAGAGTTTGATAATCATTGCAATTCTTTCTTACAAAATAATGTGATGAGTAGAGAACATTTTGATTCCTGCTGTCATAACGGTCTCATTTTCATATCAAACTCTACTATAAATGATAAAACAAGAGAGATAATACTTAATTACCCAAATTTTGTCCAATGCATACAATAGTGCAATATCGCAATGCCATTGGCACTGGCATCGTGTTCAGCACTGCGGAAGGACATTCCAGGTGATGGTATTCACTGCTTTAAAAACGAAATTTCAAATCACCATTTTGTTTGAGTCAAGATTCGTTTAGAAAAATGGACCAGCGCAGCGGGCATAGCCTGCTAGTATTATATAAAAAAATCAATAATTTGATTATTAAAAGGAAATTATGACTTTTATACCAGATTTGAATATCATTTTTAAATTAAATGATTTTTATACTTATAAGATAAAAAATATGCTTTTTACAAAATTATCATGCTTAAGTTTTTGACAATACTCAGAAATTAAGCTTAGAAATAATTATTTAAAGCTTTTTTGTGTATTCAAAAGTCAGTACCTGTAGAAACTTGCCAAATTATGGTAACCTTAGATTTTAATACTTTTTTCTGTCATTTTAAATCTTTATAAAATTTATGATTTTAGTCAATGATTAAAAAAAAGTTGATTTAAATCACGATTTAATTACTGGTTTAAGTCAGCTTATTAAAATCGTTCGCTCCGTAAGGAGGAAAAAATAATAAAAGCTTAGTTTGCATTTATTTATTTATTTATTGTGATTACATTATTGTGATTTATTGTTGATACATTACTAGAAGGGTGTCCATTACTGGCACATCTACCTATACTGAAGTATAATATGTAATACTTTAAAATAGCTTGCTTCAAAAAACGCCCCCCCCCCCCAAAAAAAAAAAAAATGCGCGCATGACTTTTTTTTAAACTTTTTTTTTTTACATTCCTATATATATATATGTATATATTTTATTACAGGTTTACATAATACATCTTAAGAAGTATCAAAATTTGTTTATAAATACAGAAACATACAAAAAAAGCATAAATGAACTAAAAAAATGCAATTTATTATTATATTATAATAATATATTTTTATTATTATTATATTGATGTACACAAATTAATTACATTTTTAAGATAATAAAGTCACAAATACTGAAATTAAAAACACTAATTAGTTTAATAAAAATATTGGGCTCAGTTTTAAGAAAGTTCATTTATACGGTTAATTCAATTTCTAACCAAAAATAATCTCATTCTTGCAAAAATATATCATTTTACAAATAATCTTTTTTTGTCACAAATGAGACATTTTACAAATACATATATATATACATATACATATCATGTATATAATTCTTTTTCGAATAAGTGCACAAAGTATTTCACTAAATGTGTTAAATTAGTGTTTAAATTCAAAAGTCAATTCAATAACTAATACATGTATGTATATTTCTCTTTCTTCATAATTATAGCTTTCTTAGAATAGTCATAAGTATGCTTAATATGAAGGAACGCAGTCACCTTTGCGACACCTTTGGAACTCGGACAACGATTAAGATTTTCTAATGTAAATTTTACTAATTCAATAAAATAATCATAATTTAGTTGAAATATGATAGCACTTTTTATGATAAAACTTTCATAACACACAGAAATCATAAACATTATTTTACATTTTTACATAATAAAAGGAATCTAAGCTAGAAAAAGATTAGATATATTCAAATAGAAAAGAAGCGAACAATATTAGAAAATAAAGCACCGAAATTTTATCATTTTATTAAATATAATACTTTATAATGACATTTAAATTCCTTAATTTTTGGTTGTATGTCAAAAAACTTACAGTTTAAATATGAAAAACTGAACCATGAAAATCTATTAAATTAGTTGTCAATTGAAAAGCTTTATTTTTATTAGAACAAAACATTTACATACCTTTGTTTTAGAATATCCAACTGTTTCATGCCGTTAAAATCACAATAGAAAAGAAAAGGTAGTTCAATTTTGTCTAAATATGAAAGACAAACATTCTGTGATAATTAACATTCCTCGATTATTTGTAATTGTATTATGATTTATTCTTATTTTTTGAGTTAACAGAGAAGAACACTCTTTCCTCTTTTGACATGTTCTATCTAAAAATGGCGAAACTACGATACAGCAGATGTTTTCAATTTTCATTTTTCACCTGCGTACTTGCTATTATACAAAATGCAGACGAACATTTAAAATAACACACCAGTACATGTAAATTCAGGTATTTTTCTAATTTTACACATTTGTCTGGGTAACCAACCGACAACAACTTGCAGTCTTAATATCACAAAATAAATGCACATAAAAACAAGTAATTCTTTTTACAAAATGTGTAATTTTCATGACAAGTGTGTGATTTTAGAAATTTACACACTTATCAGTGTATATAAGAACTATGCGTAAATTCGAATAACACACCAATCGGTGTCAATTTAGATATTTTTCTACTTTTACACACTAATTTATGTTTTTCAAATGATAACAAATTACACACTTAGTTTCAAAAGCTAAATACACATAAAAACAGGTAAAATTCTGCAAAAAAATGTGTAAAGTACTTGGCAAGTGTGTAAATTTGACTAATTTACACATTTATTTTTTAGAGTGTGCTCCTAATAAAAAAGAAATCCAATTAAAATATTTACAAAAAAAAAAAAAAAAAAAAAAAAAAAAACGAAAACAATAAAATATATGAAACTTGCTTATCAATATTTTGAAGATGTCAATTTTAACCGAAATGATCCTTTTTTTCTTTGGAGTACATAGAAACCATTTATACAAGAAAGTTATATCACTGATACAATTAAGAAAAACAATTAAACTCCCTCTTTTGAGATTACTGTGGATGAGAAAAGATATCAGGTTTTTTCCGTTAATCTGGTGTTTTGCGGCTTTGGATTTATTGTTTTTATTTCTCTGCCAATAAATTGTACCAACAAAAAAAAAAAAAACAAAAACAAAAAAAAAAAAAAAAAAAAAAAGTGGAATTACATAAGAAAATTCAGTTTTCGGTAACATTCTTTTCTTGTTTGAAATGGCATTCCATACAAAATGTCTGTGTAAAATATTCAGTGAAATATTTTATTAAGGATTTTATTGGATGTAATTTGATAAATTATACATTAAGTTCAGATATATACAAACGCCCCTATTTTAAAATAGGTATTTAAGGGAGTTTTAAAAATAAACCATTTAAAGTTGACGATTCTCTTATTTATTAGTGAAAAAAATCATAAAATTCACTTTAACATTTTAAAGATTTGTTTTTATTTTTTTATTTTTAATCGATTTAAATAATGCTTTTTTAATATGTATATGTATCTATATTATATTTAGATACATAAATATGCGTATTATTTTAATAATTATTATACTACACATTCTTGATTAACCGTGATCGCATTATCCGGGTTACGATTTAACAAGGATGAAAAAAACCCACTCAATTTTGCATGAAATTTATCAGGATTCTGCAGCATGAAAGTTAGTATATAACAGCAAGATCAAGAAATCATGGATGGCAATTTTATTCCATGAAGAAAATGAAATTCTTACAGAAGACGACGATACCACTGATTTGCAGTAAAAAATCACGGAAGATTTTAAAAAGTTAAATTCTTCTGAAAATATGGATGAAGAAGCAGTGAAACATTGGGTTAAAAAAATTCGAAATATTACGAGATTTTAAATACAATGTTATTGTTTTTCGCTTTGTTTGTTTTTCAAAAGAAATAACGAATTTGGAAAATGCCTGAAAAATGATGATTAAATTGTGACTTATACTAAAGTAACAGATAGTGACGCGTTAGTAAATACTAAAAAACTACTTAATTACATTGAGCATGAAGACAAAAGCACACTTGCTGAAAAAAAATGATTTACAGACAAAATCATAGAAAATTTGAGAATACTGAATTATCATGAAAATGTCAATGTAGAAGTAGTGAAACATTGGATTAACTAAGATTCGAAATCGAAATGTTAGGAAGTTTTAAGAAACAATGGTATTGTGTCGTACATCGCTTGTGTTTCAAAAGAAATGAAGTTGTGGACCTGTTATGGTGTTCCAAAGTGTCTTTTTCAAGACTAGATCCGCGGGCACCCTGGGAAACTTCGAAGGTGAACGAGTACTAGGTGACTGTTATTCAAAATTAGTAGCTATGGTCCCCTTTTTGTGTTCTTAGAGTTAGCTGTTGGTCTTGGATGCCTTATGCTATGCCTTTTCTGCGCTCGTTGGTACCATACTGACTTTACATTCTCCGTTTTTTGCCTACGCCAATCGGAGAAATGATACCTAAGTGTGGGGTAATTAAATTTGATTGGATGCTCTATGCGCCCCATTTTAGGAGGTTATATTTAACCTCGTGCTTCAAGCTCAGGAATGATCATAGGATTTCCAACAGAGTTACAGGAATACAAAATCATACCTGTTAAAAAAACGGATGTTAAGACATTTGAGTCGTGAAATTCATGGAAAAGTAAATCATAAACGGAAATAGACTGTTTCATTTTCGTAAATCATTGAGGTACACCACATTACAATATGTTTTTTTTAATTAAACGAAAATATAAATAACGTTACAATTTAAAATAATAATTGTCCTATAATGTAAAAATGTAACTTTTTCTACACTTTTCCAAATATGTTTTTTCACCTAAACAGAATAATATCAATTGTCAGGATTATTCGCTTACGAAGTCGTGGAATTTTCTGGTGCTTCCACATAATCGAGAGTCTAACATATATTGTGCAAAATAGTTACATATACATAACAATTATATATACAGAATAATACAAAATAATTACGTAAACATATTAATTATTACATATATAAATGCCTTTATACATAATATATTTATGTGTCAAATGAAGAAATAGGATTAACCCTATTAGTGAGTTCATTTGTGACCCCAGAGCAACTTTTCCGTATAATTGTAAAAACTGCATAAGTTTTGAATTATGAAAATGAAAAAAAAAATGAATTTGTTCATGCTTTTTAGGAGTTGCATTACTTCAATTATTAATTATTGTCAGTGCATTTGGTGTTTTTTTCGATAAAATTGACTTAATCTTACAACGATTTTTAAATACGCTAAACCATCGACAAACACTTATATCTTTCGGCATTCTACAGGATCAAGGAATTTAAAACTTTCCATATTTAAATATATATATAATTATATATATATATATATATATATATATATATATATATATATATATACAGGGTGTCCCCTCTCAGCGGTGGCCAATGGCTAATTTCTAAACCGTTGGTCATAGACATATAGTTCCAATTGCAAAAATGCTTTAAAAAGGGCAAAGAATTGTTTTTAAGCGATTTTGGTCAAAAAAAATTTTTACTAAAAAATTACGAAAATTAAATTTTTATACGGTCCCCCGGTCCTATAAGTGATATTTAGTAAAATTTTTTCAACACTCTAGCAAGTAATACAGAAAAGGTCCCATTCATGTAACATTAAAATTCACCGAGTTATGAAACTTTAAATTTCATGACTTAAACCACTTTTCTATAGCTGAAAACGTATGAGTTCGACGGAGCTTTAAGGGAACGTACACTAAGTGCTTAAAGTATTGTAAAGGGAGTCGATTTTCAACGCTGTTCAAAGGCTACTTCCTAAACTATTTGTCACAGACATATGGTTCCAATTACAAAATGTTTTAAATGAGCGATTTAACTGAAGGCGTTGTCACAGTATAAGCTTTACGGTAGTGTTAATTATAATTAATTAACTTCTAGATTGGTTATTAAAATAACTGAAGACATGAATTTCAAATTTCTCTTTATCGAAAAAAATCAAATTTTGGGAAATAGCGAAAAAACTTTAAATGCATCTATTGGTTTTCATTATAAATTTTGAGATGGCATTGTTACAATAGTGGAGGTTTGTATAGATTGATAGGGAAATCAAAAAGCGATAAGTCGAGTTTTGAAATTCATATCCTCAGTTGTATTTTTACGTATGTTTTATTTTATAAGCATATGAAGCTGATTCTTTTCGTGATTTTATTTTAAAAAGTATGTTATTTTGATATTTTTTATTTTATTCATAGTTTTCGTATGTAAATTTTCCTAGTTCAAAACTTGTATTCAAATTTTAACTGACTTCCAAATATCTAATTGAGGTTCAATTCCCATACTTATTAAAACTCGATGACAAGGTAATATTAATACGATTTTAGGTGCGTTCCATTTATTTATTTTATAGGACTACATCAAATTCTATAAGGTTGGGTAATCTAATAGAGCTTTAAATATATATCATTTTGTAACGATTTGTGACTGTTGCTTTTCATAGTTTAATTTAACAAAATTTCTGTTATTTTTTACACTTATATTTTTAGCACAAATTGCATATTTCACTTTAACATGTAAATGCCAACATAAATTCAGAAACAACATTGTAAATTTTTTTTTACTCTCAATGTTTAAAGTTAAATTTTCTATCTGATGTTTATTTTTATTTCCAGTAAATTTGTGACTGACCCATATTTTGCAGCAAAAAATATGCTTCAACTTTGAACAGCTATAACTCGGTCAATTTTGATCGCAGAGGAATGGGACTTTTTTTGTCTTACTTGTTAGAGTAGTGGTAAAACTTTTCTAAATATCACTTATAGGACCGGGGGGCCGTATAAAAATTTAATTTTCGTAATTTTTTAGTAAAACATTTTTTTGACCTAAATCGCTTAAAAAATAATTCTTTACCTTTTTTAAAGCATTTTTGCAATTGGAACTATATGTCTATGATCAACGGTTTAGAAATTAGCCATTGGCCACCGTTGAGAGGGGACACCCTGTATATACATATATATATATATATATATATATATATATTATTGATTATTTTACCAACATCGTCGTTTTAAACATTGATTCAGGAGCATTATTTTCAAAAATATAAGATACTAGAAGAAAAAGAAATACCGATATGCACAATGGAAAAAACATAAATCTGCAGGAACATTTCTGAAATCAATAATGGAATTATTAATTTCGTAGGTTATTTCATCTTCATTTTGATACTGAATGTCTTGGAATCTTTACCTAATTTCTGAAGAATTTTGCTGATAATTGCAGTTAGTATAATATATCAAATATGAAATTTAAAGTTAAATATAAATATTTCTTTCTGTTTGATAAAAGCGTTAATAATTTTAAAAATAATCAAAATATGAGAAGTTTTTAGCATTTATTCATTTTAACTTCAGGCATATACTTACGTATGTAATTTTAAAATTTTATTCTATTAATAAACTGCAGAAATGGTCTATTTTTATTAAAAAACATTAACGATTTTCCATAAATTGAAATTTTTAATTTAAAATATCTCATCTGCGATTGTATTTATGCATTCTTATTGCACTGAGCAACATTCATTTTCATTACTATATACATTTATTATAGAAAAAGTATTATTATTTACAATTTTACTGAGCTTTGTTAAAACTGACACTTTAGATGAAATTCATAATCTGCTTGTAATAAATCCTTATTATGACGCTAATGGCAGTTCAGATTATGGGATATGAATGACAAGCATTAGCTCTTACTGCATTATGTAAGCGTTTTGCATAATCATTCCCGAATGTTACGAGGAAAGTTTTGTAGTAAAACTTTTAACAATTCTGACAGATTATGAAATTTAATACTCGTGATGTGCTTCAAATTTACGTGTATTATCATTCAGAATAATGTTCAGCCAGAATGCAAATTACTGCTATAAATCAATGTATTCCATAATTATTAATAATACCGTTTCTTGTTCAAACAATTTTTAGCTGCAGATAAGAATATATTTTAAGGTTTAAAATTAAATGTATTATTTGTTAATTAAATGAATTCAGATTAACACAGAGACTCATTAAAACACACAAAATCCGTTTTTAAGGTTTTTTTAGATAAATGTATATTTAAACAGTATGTCGAAGTTGAATTATAGTTAATGCAAATCTTTGTATTATAGTAAGCTTCTATTTTTTTTTTCTGTTATGTATTACACTATTTAATGCAGCGTTTTTAATTAACATTTTCTTTAAATATCTATCTTTAAATGTATAGTTTTCAAAAGTAAAAATGTATTATATATATATATATATATATATATATATATATATGTCAAGTGATACAATACTTTTATTATAGCCTAATAATACTTATTTTATTTAATTATTTTAATTTATAGTTTAAATTAATATAATATTTACAATATAAATATTGTAATATAAATTATTTTATATATATATATATATATATATATAATTTTTATGTAAGATTGATTATAAAAATTTAAATGCGCATAGACAAGCAAAATGAAACAGTTTTTACAAAATATTCAATATCATGCATTTAATTTAAAAATATAGTTAGAACTGAAAATAAAAGCTCAGTAATTATACACATTATAGCCCATATATAACTAAAAAATAAAATAATTTTATGTATAAATTAATATCCAAGAACTAACTGACTTTAAAAATTGTCTACATATATATATTTTGTCTGAAAAATATGTCTGTGCGGTATATTTTTCCAAAAGAAAAAAAAAAACTATTGAATACCTTACCTAAAACTTTGCTATGGTATCAGAAAATGTACTACTTGAGAATAAATTAAAGAAATTTTCATTAGGCTTAAAATAAACAAAATTAAAAATATTTTTTTCAAAAAAAAAAAAAAAAAAAAAAAAAAAAACTTAATCTTTTAGCAGTGTTATTTTTTATTACTTATTTAATTATTTTATTAAAATTAATATTATTTCTTTATTCATTTTTTTTGTATAAACCTTTCATGTTATGCATTTTTTAAGAAATGCGTTAGTTTGCGATTTTTGCTTGCTAAGATAAAATCGTTCTAATTCTGAACTCATTTTATTGTTTTCGGTATTTTTTTTTTTTTTTACATCAGTCAAGTGATACAATATCTTTTTATAGCCTAATAATATGTATTTTACTTAATTATTTTCCATTATAGTTTAAATTAATGTAATATTTATAACATAAATATTGTAATATAATTTATTTTATATTATATGTTGAACTATGTTGGAACAGTTCACTTTCGAATAACTTTTTAAATTAAGTGTATTTGAGAACGCTAAGCCACAAAGGAAATATGCTAGGCAACCGTGCTAAAAAACTACACTAAACTACATCCTTTTAAATAACGAAAACAGGTCGGGACAGCAATTGTAGAAAAAAAAGATCCCCCTTGTAATCCTCTATTGTCATACATTGATGCTCATAAGTTTTTTTTTTTTTTTTTACTTTATGTTGTACTGATAATGCTTGAAATATTACAAAATATAATACTTTTTTTAATATGGGTTAGGTTATCTTATCTTCATTAATCTACTTAACTCTTTAAGTATTTGGAATATAATATTCCGTTATAAATACCACTAAGCTCCAGGTTTCATTGCAATATAAACAATATTTAAGATAATATAGTTCTATTTTTTATATCGATTTTATAAATTTTAAATACATTTTAGAATGATTTTTACTCTCAAAAATTACATTCATATTTGTAATTAAGTGTTTTTTGTTATATATATATATATATATATATAATTCGACGAAATAACTATGTTGCATAAACTGTAGGAATCCGCAGCAGTACGAGCAGAGTAGTCGCTCGACATTTTCACGACAAAACTAGCTCCCTCCTACTCCACGTCAATCACTTTAAAAATCCAATTAGGATTAACTCGAGTCTCAACGTAAAAAAATGATCAGTTCTGATTGGTCTTAGTAGGCGTGTGCTCCGCAGGATCTATATTTTCCCTCGCAAATAACAAGCCCTTTAACAACGCGCATTAACACCGGTCACGCGATGTTAAATAAAAAATAAAATTAAAATTAAAATCCCGGGAATATTTCAGAAAGTAAAAAGGTTACGAAATACCGCCTTTTTGAGAAGCAAGCAATAATTTATTAATAAACAAAATAAGAAAAAGAATTTTAGCTGTTACAAGTTAATACATTACGAAACTAAGATTGAAATATGTTCCACAAATTTAGAAATGAAGCTAAAAGAGAACAAAATGGCGCAATTTTTTTTTTTATTTTATTATATATATAATGTTTATACAATCACATTTTCTAAGTACTGAAAACAAAATGCAGAGAAAGCAACACTAAAATTGTACTCATTTCCAAGACGCTCAGAGATTAGAAAGTGAAATTTTGTATTCTTAAATCTACTCTATTTATATAAAATCATAATGAAACGAATTTAAGAACGACTTTAAGAAACGATTTTATGAAACGACTGATCTAACGACAGATTGTATTTTATTGCTATTTCTTTTAAAGTATGGAACATTTAGCGTTGAAATTAACACCAAAAATCCGATTTTTAAATTTCAAACTTTTAATTAGTTTTTGAAGTGTATTTTTTATCAATTAAATTACACTGAATAAATGCGATTTATTATCTAAAAAAAATATCATAATATGTAGTTCATAAAAGTTTTAGAATATCATTGCATAAAAGAATTATTAATTTAACGCATCAAATTTATGATACCTTGTACATATTTTTAGGTGGGTTCGTAATTACATAAATACGTAGCACTTATAATCGTCGTCTGATCAGTACGTCTGCTATACAGGGTGTTTCGCTACCAGACCGACAAACTTTGAGGGGTGATAGTAGACATGAAGACAAACATTATTAAATAGGAAACCATGGGGCGCAAACGTCTTCCGTAGGAGCCAGGGGCCATTAAAGTTTAAGGTCGAAAACTTCAAACGATTATAAAAAACGGAAAAAGGGGTGGATTCGTTTGTGGTTTTCGCTAAAATCATTCTTTATATCACGTTTTGTTTAAAAATTTTTTTAAAGGGTACGTTCAAAAATTGTCGATAGAGGGCGCTTTAGACTTTAGAGTAACATACAACTACTTTTAACCCTTATTTTGTGCACTTGGTTGAAATTATTCTAAAATTTAGACTTTAACTTAAATTTTAAGCCCAAAATCGGAAACAATGTTATCGGGTAACTAGCGAAAATTGAACTGTACACAGAGAAGGGGATTTTGAACGCTCATAAACATTTGACAAACTAATCGATTTTGTTGCGGTTTGCATGTAGGTCATTCCCTTGATAATAATTTTATTCAAAATGACGTACAGCATTGGTGTCCCCATTTTTTTCATAGAGGGCGCTTCCGACACATCTCCGAAATTTCAATGGCATTACTCCTGGGTGTTTTTTTTTACCAGACCAACATACTTCCAGGAAGTGTTAGAGATACAAAGGTGACTCGTAATCATAATATAATGTAATGTCAAAAATATCTTTTTTGCGAGTTAGGGTTAACAGAAGCAGAGAAAAAAGCCACTTGATATTTCTACCACACGTTCTGTCGGAACTTCTGGTAAAAGCACATGTTCCTCTTTCGTTGCGCCACTCTATAGCACGATGGGGCTCCTCCACATTTTACCAATGATGTTCGCAGACACCTCAACGTAACATGTGGACAGCGGTGGATAGGTAGCGGTGGCCCGGTTCGTTGGCCTGCCAGATCCTCGCACCTACTTCATTATATCATTTACTTTTTGTTACCTACCTTTGTTTTATTACTGTATAATTGTTCTGTATTTTTTTAAATAAACATTGCTGGGTGGGGCTAGTTGAGCTCAAACCAATTGGTAGCCTCCCCCCCCAACATCATCTGGCTCAATCTAAATCTGAATCTGTATGGACTTCTTCTGCTGGGATCAAATGAAAAGTTGAATGTATGAGACTCTTGTACCGTCAGTGGAAGACCTGTCAGCTCGAATTTCTGTAGCTGCCAGAAAGCTGTCCGAGACGCCAGGAATCTTTCAAAGCGTAAGGAATTGCATGCGACGCTGCTGTCAAGCGTGCCCGACTACTTCTGGTCGTAATTTCGTATATCTTTTGAAGTAAAACCTTTAAATAAATTGCTTTCTTCCACATTAACGTGTTGCTGTTTCACTACTTGTTTTTCTTGCATTTTTCTCTGCTTCTTTTAACCACAGCTCGCTAAAAAAGCATTTTCAATGTTACATTCCTATGTGATTCCGAGTCGTTTTGCATCCCTAACACTTCCTGGAAGTATGTTGGTCTCGTAGTAAACCACTGAAATGTCTGAGATGTGTCGGAAGCGCCCTCTATCAAAAAATGGATACAATGAGCTGCAAGTCATTAGGAATAAAATAATTGCCAAGGGAATGAACTACACGCAAACTGCAACAAAATCGATCAGTCTGTATAATGTTTATGAATGTTTAAAATCCGCCCCTCTGTTCACAGTTAAATTTTCGACAGTTACCCGATCCCAATGTTTCCGATTTTCGGATTAAAATTTAAGTTAAAGTCTAAACTTTAAAATAATTTCAATCCCGTGCACAAAATAACGGTAAACGTAGTTGTTCGTTACTCTAAAGTCTAAAGCGCCCTCTATCGACAATATTTCAATGTAAACTTTAAATATATATTTTTTTAAATCGTGTTCTAAAGAATGATTTTAGTGAAAATCGCAAACGAATCGACCCTTTTTTTCCGTTTTTTATCATCGTTTGAATTTTTGGACCTTAAACTTTAATGGCCCCTAGCTCCTACAGAAGACGTTTGCGCCCCATGGTTTCCTATTTAATAATGTTTGTCTTCATGTCTACTATCACCCCTGAAAGTTTTTCGGTCTGGTAGCGAAACACCCTGTATATTCGTCTGTCTGTCTACTGCAAAAAATGATAAAAATAGTACTCAATTAAATGGTTTGAAATGCATGTTATATTTTTCGTACATAATGAAATTGATATAGATCTACGAAGTATATTAAAATATACATTCTGTACAGAATGCGGTGCAAGGAATATTTTTGCTTAATTTACAAGGCCGCACAAAAATATTCCATTGCATAATGTTATAGGGTAAAACAATGTTTGGGGTGTATTTTAATTATATTGAATTATTTAACATTTTATATAATTGAGATACGTTGCTGAGGCCTAGTACAAATTACTTCCTACATAACAGAAAGCACATAGTATTTACATGGACACACAAAAGATCACAGACTGGAAGTTCAGTTTTAGTTTTGATACGTGCTTTTAAGTAAATGTTTTCATATTACGTTATATGTATAAATGTTAAAAATCTTATACTGGGTTACACCAAAGTATCTGTAAGGGATACTGAAAATGAAAAGAAATAGCTTAAACGAGTTTTTTCCTTTTAAATTATGCATTTTAATGCTGGACTACATTTAGCACGCTAAAATATCTTTCTACAATATAAATAAAACAATTTACAGGGCCACGTAAACAATTGGAAACAAAGCCTTCTATGGATGATAATCTCTGGAAGAATGATTTCAGTAGATTTAAACGAATGTAAGTTTTAATTAAATTACAGCTAGTAATTAAGTAGCAGTTAATTAGTAGCGTGTAAATAAAAATAGTAGGTCCTATACAGGGTTGTATAAGACAGTTCATGTTGCTGAAAGTGAAATTAAAATCTTTTATGCGTTTCTAAAACATAGCAAAATAGTTAAAAAGAGTTAATGGAAATTGTTTCTCTGTCCATATGATCATTTGTATGTCTTTCTGAACTCGAACTTTCATTAATATAGTTTGACTGATCTGGAATTATTATGTGTTATTAAGATTTAATATGCCATGTCCAGAACTGAAATACAGTGCGTAAAGCTTATAGGTTAATTCCAGAGACAATCAAAAGAATTCTATTACGTTATGGGTCATGGGAAAATATCATAATTATTACAAGTATGTATAGTGGTCGTCTGGTCCACCCATCTGTTTCACCGTCTGTCTCCATGTACTAGCGGAAAAACTACCAAACTGTATAATTTGAATATAAATACATAAAATCGTTGCAAATCATTTCAAATTTTATGAGAATCCAGTCACTACTTAATAATAGTTTTCTCCAATCTATCAAATCCTATCATACGTAAATATTTCAGTCATATGCCATAACAGGCATTGATTCTAGGTTGCAATGGTGATTATTCCCCATTTAAGGGGTAATAATATTATTTCTGTATTACTGAGTTTAATATATAACATCGTTATAAATTTTCTATTCATACATTTTTGCATAAAGGTGCAGCAGCTCTTACACCAAGATCTGAATATTTTAAAAATTTCGTTGTAATAAGAACACACCTCATTTAATTGGTTTGAATTGCCATTTCCGACTTGTTTATTTTTATATTCTTTTATGTTATTGGAAAACTTTCAATTGCAGTTTGTATAATCTTAAATATTAAGCAAAGTATAGTAAAAAGTAGTTACTTAAAGAGCTGACATTAAAGCTCCTCAAATGCAGATTTACTAGTTAGCAATTATTTCTCAAAGATAGTACTGCAAACGGATTTTCTTTTGCGTCGCTTTAAATAAATGACAATGCTATAAATGCCCTATTCTGTCATAATCATCTTGTAGTCAAACGTTCAAAGATTTATATACAGTCGACTCTCGTTAATTCGAAATCGGATAATTCGAATCTTTGCTTAATTCTAACTAAATATGAAGTCCCGAAATTTTCAATGGCAGAATAACGTTAAAAGTTTTCATTAATTTGAACTCATTTTCTCTTCACTTCGTTTAATTCGAACTAACGAGAATTCCAATTTTGCCTTTTCTCTTCTTTCTCACGGATTTCCGATCATTTGAATAACTTTCTTTCTTTGATTTTTGAGAAAATTGTTCCGAACGAGTATACATATAATCCAATGCCTTTGATATCCACTTTCTTAGTGCGTCTGTCCATCAGTAACGCTTTAAATTTTTCTTCCATTGTGCTTGTTTCTAATCTTTTAATTATTTTCTGTATTTATATATTCTAATTTAATATTAAGTCATATTTTAATGATAACAGACGAAATTAATTTAAAAAAAACTATAACATTAATTCCTTTGTAATAGTACCTTATTAAGCATGTCTTCATTTCATTTTTACTTAATTCGAACTTCGGATAATTCGAACATTTCTTGTGGTCCCGACGAGTTCGAATTAACGAGAGCCGACTGTACAATAACTAACATTCCTAGATGAAACTAAATAAAGTTTATTAATTGTATGAAAATCCGAGTATGTTTACGGAGTGTTTACGGAGGGTATGTGTGGATAGAGGGGCAGCTCGGGAACATTCACGAGAGGTGGAATTTCTCATTAATGAAGTTAAGATATCAATTTCACTGAAGCTTTCGTGTCATTCAATATATTTCCACTGCTCCCCGAAAAATTCCAGAACGATTGCATGCGATAAAAAAAAACTTACTGGTGACATAATTTGTGTATACATCATACCTTTTTTTGCAAAAAATATATAAAGAAGATGTAGTAATTACAGAAAGGAATACATTTGTAACTAATTGATTCATTCATATTGGATTATTTTAAAAGAACAAAAAAAATTGTAAGAAATTAAAAAAAAACTATGACATTATGAGATACGTATATTCGTTTGTTGGTTAATATGGGTTTTTTAAGAGCTTTATGTGTTATATAGAGTAACAAAAATCACATTCTAGAAACCATTTAAAAAGTTAAATGCACATATATATACTTCGTTATAAGTTCAATAATTTTTGTAAGTTGTTTAAAATTTTACACTTTCGTATAAATTTATCTATACACAAACAATTATATGATTATTATTATTTTGAGGATCTTAGCCAGCATTCCAAGTTTGCATCATTTAATTGTTTCTAAAGAGATATAAAACGTTCTGTAAAATTGGTTTATTATCATACATAGTATAAAGTACGTCTTGCAATCGTTTTGGAAAAAATCGACGATTTATACGTTTCAGATACTGAAGATAACGAAAAACATATTTTTAGAAATAAAAATTTGCCGTCGTCCGTTTGTGTGTCTGTCTGTCTGTAAACGCTTTCTCTTCCGAAAAAAAATAAGATAGAGATTTGAAATTTTCTATGTACTTAGTATGTAAGAATGGGACGAAGTATACTTAATATCAGTAATTTTCATTATCCGAAACTATTTTTTTCGGACTCTCGAATAATTAGTTCTGATGAAAGGTATATAAAAATTTTCGATTTTTTTTAATTTTAAGCAATGAACGTGAAAGGCAATAAAATAACACAAATTTTGTGTCAAGAACGAAATCTGTCTGTTTATTAGTTGCCTATGTATTTGTAATCATGTTTTTCACATTCTTCGATTTTTCATGACCCTGTATTTCAATTTCAATTCAAAGATATATTTTAATTGAAAATGAGACGTTTAATCCAACGCTTTAAACTGTTAATTAATATGATTATCATTTTCGAAGCTATAAGGATGTTTCTTTTACGCAATTTGGTACTACTTGCGTAGTTTGGCGTTTTATATAATTTGTCAAAATTGGTTCATCAGCAATTCATTAATAGTAGCAAACCAAAAATGGTCCAACGTTGCGCCAATATTTCATTTATTAGAAATATTGCAAATAAAACGCCAATATTGCCCCAATATTGCCCCAATATTGAGATGTTAACATTTTGCCCTTATTTAGCCAATATTATGCCAATATTGGGGTTTTATTGGACATATTGCCAATAAATTGCCAATATTGTACAAATATTGGCGTTACATCGGAAATATTTCCAATGAAATTTCAATATTTAACCAACATTGTCGTTTTATTGGCAATATTTCTAATGAAACCCCAATATTGGCATTATATTGGCTGCAAATGTTGGCTGAATAAGGACAAGATGTAAACACCCTAATATTGGAGCAATATTTCATGACAGTATTGCACCAATGTGTCAATATTGCTCCAAGATGTAGCCAATATTGTCCCAATATTGTTTGGCTACTGGGGAGAGCGTTTCTATGTACATTAAAAATATTTAAATATACGTTTAATTTTGTTTTGGAATTGCAATGTATTTTTTAAACAATTTACGCATATTTTATTTTTATATATTATATTATTCATATCCATGATGTGTAAGTATTATTGTGGTCCCCAAAGTCTAGTTTTTTTTATGGTATTCATTTTTAAGTGCGTTCGTAATTACGTCAATACGTTGTACTTATATACGTCATTCAATCCGTCCATCCATTTGTCAGCATGTAACAACGCAAAAATAATCATTTATTTTGAATTTAAAATGTATGATTATTACATAATTTTTATGAGTCATATCAAATTTTATGAAAATAGTATGTATCGTTCAGTTACAGGGACAATCAAACATTTTCCGTTACATTATGGTCAATGGGAAAATAGAGTTTTAAGTGCATTTTAATTAAGCTAAGGTCTTTCGGTAAGCATATAACTCATAGCCATGCATAAAATATATACTAAGGTATACATTCTGTACAATCTATGGTGCATTTTTTTATTAATTTAAAAGAACACAAAAGTATTCTGTTACATAATAATACACTGTAAAAATTGAAGACCGAAATTGGGTTGAAAGATTTCTGGGTATAGTATTTTTCCTGAAATGGTACAGTAAGGATTCCAAAATGGTAGAGTATTGTTCCCAAAATAGATAACCCAAAATGGTTCAAAACAGAGCAGATCTTTATTAACATTAAATTAATCAAAATTTCTGAGGTATAATGTATATACTATCTAAGATATTTTAATTGTTTTAATGTCATTAAAAATCAGACTTATTTAAAACGATTTTGTGCTACAAACTGAACTTTCCAAATCAGAACAATGCTGTACCCAAAAATCTTTCAACCCAATTTGGGTATTTTGTTTTTACAGTGTATGAATAAAACATTGTTTGAGGTGCGTATTAACAATATTAAACTATTTTAAATTTTATTAAATTAATATACGTTGCTGAAGTGTACTGCAAGTTAACTCCTGTATAAGAAAAAGCATATCGTATTAACAGGTGCATATAAAATATTGTGGATACTGTTACATCCGAAGTACTATATTTTGTTTAAAACAAAATATAGTACGAACACACCTTATTTTCTATGTTTGACATGCAATTTTTGACTTTAGTTTCTTTAGTAAATGAATTTTTTCGATTAAAAAAATAATAATCATGATAATATTTTTTTTAATCTTTATTATGATATCTGTGGCTTCTGGTAATAACCTGGCAAGGCACATTGTTAATATTTTGACTAATTAACGTTTAAAGTTTTCAAATGTTTTTTATCATTTCTTTTATAAAATAAGTTAGAACTTAATAATTTGCACTACATTCAATTAGGATATAAGAACTTCTTTTTTTTGTCAAAATAGTTAAATAAAAATGACTTTTGTTAATTGAGAACCAATTAAATTTTAGATACGTAAATATTCATACTTTTACTAATACCAACTTAGTACTAATACCACTAAGCGTAATACCAACTTAGTGAAAAATGTCCAAGCCAATTATTTTCTTTTTTCAATTTTAAATGGAAATTTGTAGTCGCCCTATGACGGGAAGTATTTGATTGTCATTTTTCAGTACTATGCTAGATGAAAGTACTGTTTTAAAGTTACTTTATTATTATCTCACAAATTATCTCTATTATTAATTATTATATTAATTCCAGATTAGATAATTATTACAAATTATTTAAATTTTTTCAAAAATGTTCCTTACCTGGTTATTACCGGAAGCCACAGTTATCCCGTAAGATATGGTGACGTCACTGCAACGTCGGTGTGAAGTCACATTGTGACTTTGTGACCAGCTATTGTCGATGTGACGTCACGTGACGTCGATATGAAGTCACAGTGACTAAAATGTGAAGTCGTTCTGGCCGTTTTAGAGCTTTTTTGTGACGTCATATTGTGACAACTATGTGACATCACAATGTGACCAATTTGTGAAAAGTATGTCATTTGTGACTACTTTGACATTAACATTGTGACGAACTGTGAAATTTTTTTTAGAAAGTCACATCTTAGTCACAATGTGACGTCGCTGAGTGGTGGCAGTTTCATCACAGATGTGATATGACCAAAGTGACTCACAGTCACGTCATTGGGACGTCACTGTGACCATGCATGCTATGAGGGATGATATTTACAGTCTTATTATAACTAACAATACATCATCTATCATCTATTTTACTGGTTTGTATGGAACTAAGTTATTCCCAAAAAGGCAATTTATTGATAATCATTATTAATTAACCCTGATTCACGATGCGGTGAAAATGATAATTAGTTAAAACGTACTCCATTCATAACTCACAAATGCTTATTTTCTGTTTAATTAAATTCCAATCCATTTTCCCTATTAATAGGAAAGATTATATAGTAGTTAAACAAAACAGATGCATTTTGAGAATGTGTAAAATAGGTTTTATTTATTTATTAATTTAAATGATGATTTATAAGAAAAACCATAAATGAAGTACGGATTAGCTGCATTAACGTATTTCAACAATAAATATTTTTATGTGGAAAATTTGGATAAGAACATATTTATTGAATGAATAAATATGTATATACAATTAATAAAAAATATTCAACTTAATATTTGATATTTAAATATCTTGAAATATAATATCCATTTATCTTTTCAGATAGCGAAAAATGCTTCATATATACATATAAAGCATTAAAAATTTTAAATTTGAGAAATGATCCATTTTTATTAAATATGTTTATGTTCAAGTTCTTTTTCTAAATATTTGAATTGTTGTTTCTCAGTAAAAAATAATTTTCACCACTTTTAATCTCAAAATATGTAAAATTGGTTTGAGTTGCATAATTTATATATTTTAAAATTTATTTCTGCTTCATAGATTGATTTTTATTTTTTATATTAATGATACGACTTATCACATTTCGCTGCTAATATATAAACCTGATTTAGGCTAGACATTACAACGATTATCAATCGACAGGCTATGGCGATTTTATTAATGTCACATCTAGACTATTTGCACAGCCCTTTGACCGCTCAGCAAAAAGGAAAAAATATTGTCTTTTTTCTGTGTAATTTATTAAAATTAATTATAAAAAATGTTTTTCTAACATGTTATAAAGATTTTTATTATATAACGTCATATTAGCCTAGCTAGTGTTAATCATAACTTTGTTTTTTTAAACTGGGTTTAATTTGAAGAATTTTATTAATTTAAGTATTGTTTCTGTTCCAGTGAAAGCTATAACTCAAATTAACGGATAAATTTATTTTCAGCGGTGAAAAAGCAAGAACATTAAACAAATGCTAACAAAAGCAAGTTTTTTGACCAAAATTTTCATACAAATTAAATGTTGTTTAAAAAAAAATAAAGATGATTTTTTTTAGTTAAGCCTATTAAACACATAAGTAAACTTATCCATATTTCTTTAGCATAGAATGTTTTCAGTAAAAAAAAATAAAAGATATAGTTTATCAATAAATGCATGTGACTTGGGGATTTAAGTCTCAAAGCACAGTCAAGCATAGCAACAAGAAATCTAAGCTAATTCCGAAGTGAGGTATCGAACGAAGCTAGAATTCAACTGTTGATACGTATTTTACATCTTCTTGTCGCCGAACAGACTCTCAGTTTAAGGCGTCAGGTACCCTTTGAACTAAGAAAATACGTGAAAAAATTACCTCTGTAAGAATTGCAGTCACTCTGTATCTAATTGACTTTTAAGTATAAAATTGAAAACACATAAGGGAAGACACACATTAAGAAGGATACATTTTATTAGATAAAGTTGATAAAAAAGTATACACATATGCAATGATTTGTAAATGATTTTTAAAGATAATACAATTTTTACGAATGAATAATTCTTGTATGCCTTGCACGCACGATTTTTCAAATTTGAATGACTAAAACAATCCAAGATTTTTTTATGAGTAGAGATATAATGTGTTTTCGAAATGACCTACGATGAAAAAAATAAAATTTATAGATCCAGAAAAAAAATTATTTAAAAAAAATCGAAATATCGTGATATTTTTTACACAAAAGTAGTCGTGAATTCTAAACTTCTAATTTTAGGAACATAATAGTAGGTCATTTTGTGCCTGTATAACGTTTAATACATTCAGCAAAAATTTTGTGAAAATCTACCCAACCATTTTTCGTAAATCGTGCGCGCAATAATCAAAATCCCTGTTTTCAGAAAATTCACGTTAAAATTTTATTCAACCACTGATCGTATAGGAAAAGCGTAAAGTTTTTAAAACATAACTCTTCTTCTAATGCGGATTTTTGAATGCGGTTTGTTTTTAAATGTTCCTAAAGAATCATACTTAATTATAAGCTATTTTAAAAAAAAATCGATTTTTGGATTCTTCAAAGGGTACCTGACCCCTTAACTCCTTGGGGATGGGTGACACGTATACGTGCCGAAAAAAGCTGAAGAATCCATGTTTATCCACCAGTAAAATCCAGCAATGTTACCGTATCGCAAAGTTTTTGTCACGGGGCATACGGAATTAATTTCTCTCAGGAATTTTGTATGAGGCGGGAATAAAGTTTTTAAGCAGATAAGCACTATTATCCTTATATATTAAAGATGCCAATACTGAACTGCAAATCTCATATAAAAATTAAAATTTTCGTTCAATGAAATAAATAAATACAATTAAATGTTTTCCTTCCTTTACAGGATGTAATATGGGTATTGTACAAAATGTGCATTCTAATTATGTGCAATAATATGTTTGTCTGCTTGAAGAATTACATGATGTGAAGATGAGCGACATTTTAAAAATGTCACTCACTTGAAATGCAATATCGTTTCAGTTTATTTATCCGCAAAATACATAAAAAGTATTTTATAAAGTAAATTATCTAGAATATTTCTATTTTACAATATCCTGCAATGTTGGGTATTTTAATTAATGGGAAAACAAATATTTATTTTATGGTAACTATCGAAATTTAATATTTAATCTTAGTATTTTTATTGTGTACGCTTTAGAACTCTTATTATGATTTGTACTCTTATGAAGATTTTACTTTGATTTTTCCCTCTTCTTCTATTTTAAATACATTCGAAAAAAAATTTTTTTTTGAAAAGAAGAAGTACATCAATACGGGTGTTTATAAAGTCCCGGACCCATTTTGATGTTTAATAACTCATAAAATAATGAAGATATAAAAAAACTTATGGCATTTATTGATGGAATAACTCATACATTTTCCTTTTCATGAATAAATGTCTTTACTTTTGTAAATATCGTCTACGCGTGTGTAGTTCAGTCATTTTAGCAAAAATAGGGGAAAAAATTAGAACAAAGCTGGATTTTTGGGTAGGTGCTAGTTAGGTTATGTAGTTAAACATATTAAAAGTCCCCCATCGATCCGATGTGAGCTTTCGCCACCAGGGGGCGCTAACGAGCTTGAAAATCAATTTTCTGTGAATATCTCACAAACAATGGCATTTAGAGAAAAAAATTCAATTACAAAGTTGTAGATAATTTAATTTCCTACGAAAAGTGCCCTTAACATTTGTTTGTCACACAAACTCTTCCCTGTCAAAAATATGAAAAAGTGAACATATTTGAAAGTAAAATTATAAAAGTACGAAAAATCTGGTGCTACATAAAAAAAAAAAAATCTGTAAACAGATCTATAATTCTCACCTTTGAATGGAGAAAGTGAATATATAATATACATTTATGGTTATTTCCACACTACCCTTGAGGTAAAGCACTTAGTGCGTTTTTTTATGGTGGTTTCCCCGGTAAGCATATTCCACTTATAGTGACTGACTTAATCCAATTTCAGTCGTTTGAATGTTTTAGTAGTTCTTTTCACAGCTTCAATTTCTACCCTTGATTCAGATTCGTCATTATCTGTATTTATTTCGTTCATTTGCTGTGCTACTTTCAATATTTTTTGTTTGCCTTTCTATATCATCACTGAATTCAGAAGTAGCGCTTCCCCCTCCCTTGCAGAGGGCAGGATACTGTCAATATCTTCCTCGTCTTCAAATTCAATTTTAGTTGCATTATGAAATGAAACTCCACAGCAATTTATGCAAATATCAGAACATTTCAATCCAACTTTTCGGCATCCACATGCTTTTCCATATCCTTTGGAACAAGTACAAAAAATTGATTCTATAATATTTTTGGTGTGGGCGGTACGGTATCTAGAATTAGAGACAAATTAGGTGCATTTTGCCAGCCCCAGTTCTCAAGAAGTAGGCTATTGCCCAATCAGTATGGTACTGCATTTTCCTTATGCGGCAACGATGAAAGGCTGCTTTTTTTTCATCAACAGCAACTCTTTTCTTGAAACATACATAACAGTGCTTGTTCAGAGAAATTTATGCTTTATTACCGTATAAAGCAAGGAAAATAGTTTTTCCTGCCTCGGAAACTTCAAATTAAGATACTTGATCACTTTTAAAAAGGCTGGCAGCTTGTATTTCATGATCTTCTTCCTTTTTCAAAAAATTTGCTAACGACATTTTACCTTTCCCAAACATTGCTGATGTCGAGTCACAACCTGAAAAAGCGTGAAGGATGATCTATATGATCTTTCATAAGAGCATCATTGTTAAGACTGTGCTATATGAATACAGTGTGATTACAATTCGTCCTCTAACAGGCTTATTAAAAAATATCTCTATCTCTGGAGGTGCTGAAGCTGTCAACATCATCGCCAACAACAGCAGTAAGCGCACCAGACTTTGTTACTTCAATAGCTGTGTTAACACTTAGTGTGTCTGCATCATCTTCTATTTGTTTCGCTTTGAAAACATTCTCCATAAATTTCTTCATAAGCATAGATATGAGATGTGTCTTATTTTAATGATTAGATTTTTAAAAAAGTTCTTTTTCGCGGTACTTTAGAGCTTTTTTTTTCCCGTCTGTATAAAAGCTTCGTCTAATGTGTCAGAACATAACAAACATTTTTCCTTAAATTCAAACAATGGACTGTCATTTCTCAATTTTTCCTTCAATGGAGTAATTTTGCGGACGTTGATCGTTTTTCTGTAATAGATTTATTGTATGATTTAATATAATTCTTTCGTGAATAATTTTTCCTACTCTTTGGATGAAGTGTAAATTCATTATTGTTTTTAGCCATTTTTTCAAATATTTTCCCACTTATGGGCACCTCGTTCCAAACTTGCTGTCACTTCAGTCTCTTTTTGACTATTTTTAACCGACTTCAAAAAGGAGAGGAGGTTATCAATTCGACGCGTATGTATTTTTTTTTATGTATCTACACCGATTACTCCGAAACTATGCAGCCGATTAATTTGGTTTTGGTGTTAAATTAAAGAGCTTATTCTCGGATTGGTACCACTTCCATTTCATAGAAATTGGTTCAGTAGTTTTTTAGTAATTAAGCAAAAACTATTAAAATTAGTGTTTTTTCGCTAATTAAAACTGTTGAATTAGTTCCTACAATTGAGTGAAGTCAGGATGGCCGAGCGGTTTAAGGCGCCTGATTTAAGCCCTGGATCTCGAAAGTGACAATGGGTTCGAACCCCACTCCTGACATACGCGTGTACAATAACTTTCTGTGTTATAATTTTTACATATATATTTTACAAATTAAATGCTAATTATGCTATTAAGAATATTTTTAACCGACTTCAAAAAGGAGAGGAGGATATCAATTCGACCCGTATTTTTTTTTAATGTATGTTCACCGATTACTCCGAAACTATGCAGCCGATTAATTTGATTTTGGTGTTAAATTAAAGAGCTTATTCTCGGATTGGTACCACTTCCATTTCATAGAAATTGGTTCAGTAGTTTTTTAGTAATTAAGCAAAAACTATTAAAATTAGTGTTTTTTCGCTAATTAAAACTGTTGAATTAGTTCCTACAAGTGAGTGAAGTCAGGATGGCCCAGCGGTTTAAAGCGCCTGATTTAAGCTCTGGTTCTCGAAAGTGACATGGGTTCGAACCCCACTCCTGACATACGTGTGTACAATAACTTTCCGTATTATAATTTTTGCATATATATTTTACAAATTAAATACTAATTATGCTATTAAGAATATTTTGTATTTAACCGTTAGCACAGAGTATCAGAGATCTTTTAGGTAGCTTTCATTACAAAAAGTAAAAAGCTACCTATTATCAACTCAATACTTTATCAGTGAAAGGGTGCTAAATTAATTGACTTGCAAAAAGTAACATGACATTGAGTAAGTTTCCGAACCTATTGCGTAATATAATTTTTACATATATATTTTACAAATTAAATACTAACTATGCTATTAAGAATATTTTTAACCGACTTCAAGAAGGAGAGGAGGTTACCAATTCATCGCGTATGTATTTTTTAAATGTATATTCACCGATTACGCCGGAACTATCCAACTGATTAATTTAGTTTTGGTGTTAAATTAAAGAGCTTACTCTCGGTTCGGTACCACTTCCATTTCATAGAAATTGGTTGAGTAATTTTTTAGTAAACAGGCAAAAACTATTAAAATTAGTGATTTTTCGCTAATTAAAACTGTTGAATGGGTTCCTGCCATGGAGTGTAGTCAGGATGGCCGAGCGGTCTAAGGCGCCTGATTTAAGTTCTGGTTCTCGAAAGAGGGCGTGGGTTCGAACCCCACTTCCGACATGCATGTATACAACAACCTTCTACGTACTATAATTTTACACATATATTTTTCAAATTAAATACTAATTATGCTATTAAGAATATTTTGTATTTAACCGTTAGCACAGAGTATTAGAGAAATTTTACCAACTCAATACTTTATCAGTGAAAGAGTGCTAAAATAATAGAATTGCGAAAAATAATATGACGTTGAATAAGTTCACCAAGTAGATTGTAGTCAAGATAGCCGAGCGGTCTAAGGCACCAGATTTAAGCTTTGGTTCTCGAAAGAGAGCGGGGGTTCGATCCCCACTCCTGACATGCATGTATACAATAACCTTTTTCAGCATTATAATTTTTACACATATATTTTACAAATTAAATACTAATTATGTTATTAAGAATATTTTGTATTTAACCGTTAGCACACAGAATCAGAGATCTTTTATCTCCTCAATACTTTATCAGTGAAAGAGTGCTAAAATTATAGACTTGCGAAAAATAAAATGACCTTGAATAAGTTCCCTGAGCTGATTGCAATCAGGATAGCCGAGCGGTCTAATGCGCTTGATTTAAGCTCTGGTTCTCGAAAGAGAACGTGGGATCGAACCCCACTCCTGGCATACATATATACAAAAACCTTTTCCGTATTATTCTTTTTTCACATATATTTTACAAATTAAATACTAATTATGCTATTAAGAATATTTTGTTTTTAACCGTTAGCACAGAGTATCAGATCTTTTACCAACTCAGTACTTTATCAGTGAAAGTGTGCTAAAATAATAGACTTGCGAAAAGTAACATGGCGTTGTTCACGACGTAGATTGCTGTTAGGATAGCCGAGCGGTCTAAGGCGCCCGATTTACGCTCTGGTTCTCGAAAGAGATCGTGGGTTCGAATCCCATTCCTGACATCCATGTATAACACGCAGTATTTTTTCCGTATTATAATTTTTTTAACTGACTTAAAAAAATGAACTTTAAAAAAAAAAATATAACCGACTTCAATCAACGCTCTAAAAAGAGTTAAATAATTCTTTAAAATACCCTAATGATGAATTGTTACCTAATAACCACACATCAGATATCATGTACCGACAAAAAAAAATGGTTACAAGTTTAATACATAGAATTTAATATCCAACAAACATGGTTTTTCGACAGAATATTTTTACAAGAGATTAATTTACATATTTTTTATTTAATTTATGAATATATACATATAAAAAGTAATGAATTACTTTTTGAAGTTGGTGCCAAACAATCACAATCAATAATGATTTTTACCATTTTATTTATGGTATTAGGCATAATATAACCACAAATCTTACTATACTTACAATAGTTTGGCACCAACTTCAAAAAGTAATTCATTACTTTTATATGTATATATTCATAAATTAAATCAAAAATATGTAAATTAATCTCTTGTAAAAAATATTCTGTTAGAAAAACCATATTTGCTGGATATTAAGTTCTATGTATTAAACTTATAACCATTTTTTTTGTCGGTACATGATATCTGATGTGTGGTTATTAGATAACAATTCATCATTAGGGTATTTTAAAGAATTTTTTAACTCTTTTTAGAGCGTTGATTGAAGTCGGTTATATATTTTTTTTTTGAAAAAGTTTATTACATAATCCTTTCGAAACGTAGTCCTCATCTCATACAAGGCAAACTATTTTGTCAATCTCTATTTTTCGCTCAGGATCAGCAATTAAGAAAGAGTTATTTTAAACTGTCATAACTATTTAAAACTTTCTACAACGTGCGTTTTTTCCCTTCCTAAAATCTCATAATTCGTTAAATAAATTAGGGTGATTTCATACTAGCGAAATGAGCACCAAATGAAAACAAAACTCGGAAAGGTACCTGCACGTAGTGCATTACGTAAAATGCAAAGAGAGCTAGGCTATTGGACAATGACAATTCGTCACCTGAGAATAATAAAGTTCTATCTGTGTTTTTGAAAATATTGACTTATCTATAGAAAGGCTCTACTTGTATTTATGAAGGCATTTTTGCATCAAAATGATGTTATATATAATTTACATATAGCCTTACAATTATTTTATGACATTATTTTAATCCAGAAATGCCTTCATAGATACAAATAGAACATTTCTATATCATTAAGTCGATTTTTTTCAAAACACACAGATAGAACCTTATTATTCTCAAGTGATGTATTGCACAAGTGCGCGAAAACGGCATATGATAATGGGGGAGAGGTGGATCTTAATTTTTGGCAGGGAAGGATTGGTGTGACAAAAAAATGTTAATGACACTTTTTGTAGGAAATTACATTATCTACTTCTTTGTAAATGAACTTTTTTGTCTAGATGCCATTGTCACGATGCCACCATCATCGGTTTTCTGTGAATATCTATTATTCACAGAAAACCAATTTTCAAGCTCATTAGCGCCCCCTGGAGGCGAAAGCTCACATCGGATTGATGGGGACATTTAGTATGTTAAACTACATAACCTAAATAGCATTTATGCAGAAATCCAGCTTTGTTCTAATTTTTTCCGCTATTTGTAAAAAAAGGAGCTAAAATGACTGGACTAGTGGTTAATTTAAGATAATTTCATTTTCCAGTCTAAATATCTGTAATTTTCTAAATTATCGTCTGCATATTAATTGCATTTTTCTGTCTTCTGTTACTTACCCATCATACGTAGTATAGGGTAAATCTTGCAATCGTTTTGAAAATCGAAAAAAATTTTTTTTTTTTTTTTTGCGGAATTACACGTTTCAGATACTGGAGATTCCGAAAAACATATTTTTTTTAAATAATTTTTGCCGTCCGTCCGTCTGTCTGTATGTAAAACTCTATATCCCGAACAAATTGAGATAGAAATTTTGTATGTACTTAGTATGTGAGAATGGAACGAAGCCTATTTAATATCAGTAACCTCGATTATCCGGAACTATTTTTTTCGGACTCTCGAAAAATTCATTCTGATAAAAGGTATATAAAAATTTTCATTTTTTTTTATTTGTAAGAGTGGATGTAAAAGGAAATAAAATATCACAAATTTTGCATAAAAAACGAAGTCGATCGAATTAATAGTTGCCGAGATATGTGTAATTCTGTTTTTCGCATTCTTTGATTTTTCATGACCCTGTATTTCAATCAAATTTCAATTCAAAGGTATATTTTAATTGGAAATGAGACGCTTCATCAGACGCAATAAATTGTTAGTTAATATGATTGTTATTTTTAGAGTTATAAGGATGTTTCTTTTCGCAATCAGGTATTACTTGAGTATTTTGGCGTTTTATGTTATTTGTCGAGTTTGGCTCATCAGCAATTCATTAATAAAGCATGACTATGTATATTAAAACTATTTAAATATGCATTTAAATTTTATTTTGGAATTGCAATTTTATTTTGGAATTGCGATGCATTTTATAAATATTTTACACATGTTTTAGTTTTATATTTTATAGTATGCATATCCATGATGGGTAAGTATTTTTGTGGCCCCCAAGGACTAGTTTTTGGCAATTATTGCAATGTTATGTTTAATTTGATGTGTTTGTTCTATGTTACTTTTGTATGTGATGTTTTATTTGAGCGGATATTAAGTAGAATGCATACACCACAAGAGAAAGCACAGATTTTATGGTGGTTCATAGAATCAAAATCGATGGTGCAAGCACAGAGAAATTGAAGAAAAATTTACCAAAAAGATCCTTCATCCAAAAGCAGCTCTTGCGGTGGAAAAATAATATTCTATAAACTGGAAGTATTGTAGATAAGAAACGTTCTGGACGTCCCTGCACAAGTGATTTTGATGTTGAGCGTGTCAGAGACACATTTTTACACAATTCTAGAAGATTTGGGAGATCAGGGGCAAGAGAATTGTATATTCCAATTTCGACGGTGTACAAGGTTATTGAGAAAATATTAAGACTGCATGCATACAAAGTTCAAATTGTTCAAGTTTTGGAAGTGGACGATAGGCCTAGTAGGATGGTCTTTGCAACAAATATGCAAAGGGGAATAGAAGATTATGCTGATTTTCTGAAGTGAATAATGTTCTCCGACAAAAAATCTTTCATGTTTCTCGCATTGTTAATCGCCATAATGTAGGCATATGGAAATCAGAAAATCCCCATGAAAGGGATTCCCCAAAGATTAATGTGTGGTGTTAACTAATTCACGACCGATTCATTGGGCCTTTCTTTTTTACAGCAAAAGATGATCTCACCAGTCGTACACTTAGACATGTTGGAAAACTTCGCATTTCCATAACTAGAAGAGCTTCAGACACACGTTTTTTTCAACAAGATGGTGCACCACCTCATTGGGGTACCATCGTTCGTACTTCTTTGAATGACCATTTTTCAGGAAGATCGATTTTGCGAGAAGGTTCAATTCCTTGGCTACACAGATCACCTATATGACGCCGCTGTACTTTTTCCTTTGGGGATTTGTAAAGGACAATGTTTACAGGAAGAGACTCTCGAACATTCATGGATTAAAAGCCAGAATTACAACCGCAATAGCCTCTGTGGATGCCGACATGCTTGCCGCTACCTGCCGTGAAATTGACTATCGACTTGATATTCTTCGTGTGACGAAGGGGGCACATGCGGAAGTTCATTCACAAGGGTCATGAATATTTTTTATTCTAACCATTCATGTTATTAATTTTAATCTATCTTTATTATTTTATGAGTTATTAAACATCAAAATGGGTCCGGGACTTTATAAACACCCTGTATTTTGTAGTATTATAACTATTACCTTGTGTTAAATTTTTGCTAAGGCTGTTCATATGTAGAGTTTCATTTTTTATAAAGAAAACAATGAATTGTTTTCATTATTATTATGATCATATTGCATTTTATATTAATTCGTACAGTGTTGCAATATTCTTTCTGTGCATTTTGCATGCGTAGAATTATTGCAGCAATCGTTATGAAAGATCCGTTTAGAGAAATTGCACAGTTGCCGATATTGATTATTTGTCGTTGTCTTGTAATCATGTATGACTGCATAATACAACATTATAGGGCATTGCATAAATTCGGAAAGTTACATACGCTGAATAAATATGTATTTATGAATATAGTAAAATTAATTTTAGATATTCATTTGAGTGAAATGTACAGATTGTCAATAATGTTCGTAGAAATTCAGGTGCAAATAAGTTGCAATAAACACAGGTTTGAATAATCATTAGAATCATACTGTGAATATTTACGTTTCTACAGAACGTGGTGTAGTCATGATATTTTAGATTGGCCGTATTATAGATAGCCTGAAATATTTTACTGACTCTGTTTAAACATTTCAGTGCAATAAAGATAGGGTTTAAAGTATTATATTAACTGCAGTACTTTTCTTAGTATATTTCTTAATATATTCCTCTCATTACCGTATTCAACTTTTTTTATTGTATTCTAATTTGGTCCTTTTAAATAAAAAGTTGAAGTCTCGATTGTTATTTGCTGGAATATAAACTAAATTTTTTATATTCTTTGAAGAGTAAATGAGAATTTCTAAAGTAATCTACATGCAATAAATACGGTAGACAATTATTTCTATAACGTTACATCAGATAAAACAACGTTTTTTGTAGGCTCAAATTAGAGTAGTCTTGCAAAGAACTTTTTTATTTGCTCTTCTATCTCAGCGAAATGAATTCATGCAGTCGAGAACCATCAGTTCTGCAACACAAATTACTATTTTATGGACAAAAACTGACGATCACATCGCGCACACTGTATGTCACATTATCATGTATCTATATATCACATCAGTATGTCACTGCTTTTCTATAAAGTGCTTTTATAAATTTGCATTCTTTCAGCAATTTGAAACGAATTAAATAAAAGAGGAGAAAATATCTCCTACAACTACTCTTTAAAAAATATATTTGTAAAGAGGAAGTATTGTATCAAATGTAAAGCAAATTTATAATAAACTAAAAATCATTTAATTGATAAATAATACCAAAAATCACCGGGGCTAAGTTGATTGAGTTAATAATAACAGACGTTATTAACTGAATAAACATTTTAATTTCAATTTTTCCACTTTAAAAAATGGCAACAAAAAATTACAGTCGTTTTTTTATTTTCCTTTACATTTAATAAAAACGAAGTGCATTTGTTATAATGACTACAAAAGCGGTGTTAAAAACTACAAAATGTTAATATCTGAAAAATCATTAAGATAAAGTTTGCAAACAAATTGCATATAAAAGCACTTTTTTCCTGATATGATGCTGCAAACAGTGAAAATGTGGGATGTCTAGAAATTTAAAAATTTCCAGTAGCAAAATTTGGAAAACCGAAATTTCATTTCAATTTTCAAAGTGTTGCCTTTAATTAAATGACGTATGCGTTACGCAGATATACGCTTGACCTCTATAATACAGAGTATTTTGTGGCTGTTTGATTCTAATTCATTACCGCAGAAATAATTCGTAGGGAAATATATATTAAATAAAATTTTAAATCATTTTATCGACATCTTTTTTTTCTGTTACTAGACGCATGTATTTAATTAAAATTAACATAACTTATGAACTAGTAATAACATTCTATGTAATCTATAAATTTTAACGCAAGTCTAATTCTTTCTGTTTTAATGTAAAAATCTTTCTTGCTCCCACGTGTTGTTAGCGGGTTAATGGACGATATATTTCCCAATTTATTTCTCGCATATAAATTGAAAATTCCCATTGGCTTTTATGTATTAGAACATTTTTTCTGTCGTTAATGAAACGGTAAACTTGGCTTTGATTCCAAAATACGGTGGGACGAAATGATTTTGTAATCGGTCATTCTACGCGCTACTGCTCTGCTGTGCACGTCTTTTCTGTTAGCAGGACCATCCCTACCAATAAATTTTGTTTCTGCATTAAATACATATTTGTTTCCAAAATGAGAATTATTTGGAATTTTCGAAGACCTTCAGGATACAGAACAGTATGTGTTACATCCATTTAGGTCCAATGCATTCGAGTTAATACGATTTTTCTTCCGTATCTGGATTTGATTTTTCCCTAAAGGCATCGTGGCATAATTTTTCGAAGAAATGGGTTTTCTCCATTATAATATTTCATAAAAAGTAATTATATAGGATGGACGAGACCTAACTCTAAATAAAAACCTTACTCTAAATAAAAACTAATCTCTGATGGACACATAAATTTATTATATAACGAACAGAACAAAAACAAACAAATAAAAAAAAACATCAACTAGTTTTTCGTAATTTTTCTCAACAATCTTTAAAACTATCAATACGTCGTAAATATTTTACAGTTCTTTAAAAGTCTCATCTTAAAATTGTCGCTTTCAAAACGTCGAAATCCTCGGTTTTGTTTTAATCCACACCTTTAGCCGTCGTTGAAAACATTCTATTTACTTTCTCCTCGTCACACAGCTTCGCTATTTTCCGTTTCTTTTTTTAATCTCGAAACAGAGTTCCGGTAAATGAGTGGCGTAGGGAAAATACAGTCTAATTCAGGTGCAACAGAGAGTGTATCCCACAAATATAATAATAATAATGGGTTTTATTAAAACACAGTAAACATATAAACGGTTTTCATTCGCATGTATCCCATAATTTGTGAGCTTTGGTGATTTTCTGGCCAATCCTCTACCAAATTTTACCGCATTTTCTTCCTAGCATAGTTTAGATTTTTTTCACAATTTTGAGAATTTAGATTGTGTAACGGAAGTCGTTTAGGAGCAAACGGAAAGGCACACAAGATAGGTTTGGCAACTCAATGTGTAAAAATTGCAGTCGGTGAATATTGATTACAGGAATATTTCAACATTTATATACATTTGTATTATGTATATATGGATATTTGGGAGGAACAAACGGGTGACACACAGTGCAAAAAAGTGTTTACACTTGTTTTGGAATGTCTGGTGTATTGCGTGAGAGTAAGCTATAAGATGTATATTACGTAGGACGTTAAAATTATTAATGAATTATAATATTGAAATTTTAATAAAAAAATCAGCTTCATGCAATTTTTGTATATATTTCGTAGGACGTTCAAATTATTAATGAATTATAATATTGAAATTTTAATTAAAAAAATCAGCTTCATGCAATTTTTGTTCTTTTTTAGCTCACAGGCTATCATAGCCTGAGAGCTTATGTGCCCGTCCGTTCTGTATGTACGTTCATGCGTAACGTGATAACTAATGGTAAAAATATCCGATCCACTTGAAATTTTGTATGTAGGTATATCCTGACAAGGCGCTTCCCTGATTAGTTTTTGGAGTTCATTCGATATGTATAAGAGGTGGAACGGGGGGCTGATGCCCCTCCTCTTAGTTGATATAAATGGGATTTTCATGCAGAATTAAGTTTTCGTTCAAAATTTAGATTAGGATCATTCTGATGAGGCGATTCCGTGACTGTTATTAGGTGTTCATTGAATAAGTATAAATAGGCGGAACATGGGTTCTAATGTCCCCCCCCCCTTAATTTATATAAATGGGTTTTTCAAGCAGAATTTTCAGATTTCATTCAAATCTCTGAATAGTTTTGGAAGTTTAAGGGTTAAGTATAAAAGAGGGGGGGGACTGCTTTTAAATTATATAAATGCTAAATGGGTTTTTATTAAGAATTATCTCATTTGCTCTGAATTTTGGATATAGATTTTTTATATGATAAAGCATGTCTTTGATAGTATAAGAGGTTCAATGATTAAGTATAAAAAAGAGGAAAGGGGAGAGCTGTTTCCCCTTCTTAATTTTTTTTCGAAGGGAATTAACCCTTGAAAATATAAGGCTTTAATGTACAATTAGTATTTGTAGCCTGTGAGCTCAATGTCATCAGTTTAACTGGGCAGTATTCTTTATTTTTATCTTTTGCTTTTTAGCTTTTCATTTTTCGACGGATTGATTAGTGGATGAAAGTTACTCAATGCAGTTTTTTAAATCAATAAATAAGAAAATGTAGACATTACAACAAAGAGAGATTATACACACATATGTACAACGTATGCGTGTATAAAAATGAATTAAAAATTTTTTACTAATATTTAAAATAAAAATCATATGTGGTTTTATTTCGCTTATTTGATAATAATTTAACAGTAATTTAATAGTAATAATTTAACATTAACAATGAAATTAAATTCCATTATTGTAGCAGAAAAATCCATCTTCCTGAAGAAATCATATGAAGTTTAATTTTCCAACAAAGTTTAAATGTTTAAAGGCAGATATGTGAACACAGAGCCTAAGTTCAAGCTGCCAGAAAATTACCAACAAGTTATACTCGATATTTTGGGGCGATATAACTTACTCTAAAAATATTTTGGCAATAAAATTTCGATAAGTTTATGTTCAGATTTCAAACCTTTCTGTAAAAGATTTTTTCACAAAATTTTAAAATACTTTTTTTTACTCATTTATTACTTCTACTATTAATAAAGAATATATATTTATTATTAAACATCAATATTTTCCAATTCAAAATTAGTAAAACGTACAAATTTGTCTCATTTTCCAAACATGATATCTTAGAATGCTAAGAAATGGACACGCGGAACATAAATAAATAAAATAATGTAAAAATAAAAATAAATAAAACATTTCCACTTTATTTCAATTGTATCACTGGGAATTTAATTTAAACCAATTTACGTATGTGTAAATTGCAAGAGATATTTCTCATTTCATAAACTACAATTCTGCTGCTAGAGACATGTCAAATAAATTAGTGGCTGGTTCTGCTAGTCTTCGAAAACACGTATGAGTTTAAATTAGTTTACTATTAACCACAACACATTGATTAGTTTTAATGTATGAAAATATCAGATCAAATAAAAATTAAAACAATGCAATGAATATGACATTAACATAATAAGATAATTAAATTCATTTTTATGTACAAATTGTAAAAGACATTGTTTGGGTAAATGAAATTATAAAATTAAATTCCTGAACGCTAACAGTTTTATAGGTATACACATACATACATACATATATACTACCTCTGACAAAAAAGTTCGGTCAATAAATTCAGAACGACCGATCTGACAACACTGGCGAAACAAAATGCTGCACCTGCATAGAGGCAAGTGTTGACCATCTTCCCCCGCCATTGTTCAGTTGAGCGTTGTTTATAATCTGTGTAAGACATGCTTGTTCAGTGTGTTGGTTCTTAACTGAGAACACGAAAAGGACGAACGAAAGATCAGCTTAAAGTTTGGTTTTATGCTTTGCAAGACACCGAAAGAAATTCACAGGCGGTGGTGCAAATTGAACATCCACCATACTCGCCAGATCTCAATCCTCCAGAGTTCTTCCGATTTTCGCCACTCAAACTCTCTTTGAAAGTGATTTGACCGTATTGCTGACATCCAACGGAACATGACGAAGCTTCTGAACTTCATGCAGAAAGAAGACTTCTTGCGAATTTTTCCGGACATGTGTAACGGATCTCAGCAGTGCATGGTTATGGGAGACGACAATTTCGAAGAGTGGTATGATAGCTTTCGTTAAAATTTTATCTACATTAATGTTACAGATATTATATTGTTAGATGGTGTATATATGTATGTTGCGGCCAATACCCGGAGCCTGGCCAATTCTAGAACTGGCCGGCCAATACCCGAACTGGCCAAGCTTCCTGGCCAAAACTCGAAATACATGAAATAGATAGCATATTTCGGGTTTTGACCGACCAATTCGCGAACTGGCCGGGAAGTCTTGGCCAACATCCGAATTATGATGCATAGGTACCAATTTTTTTGTAATTAAGATAATGTAACATTAAAATGTACAATAAAAAATATTTCCATTGATTATATTGAAACGAAATATTTTTGTGTACCCAACTAAATTAGCCAAAAATAATACAAAATTCCCTTTCAATATCGAAATTAATTGATAAACCAAATACGATGACAATAACAAGTTAACCGGAAACTTTGTACTCGAGTTAGATCACGGACAGGCTGACGTCTAGACTATTTGAATTCATAGACACTTTCAACTATGTTAGAAAGGATTAAGCCGAGTACTTATATCTACTTAGGCCAATTTCATCTGGCCAGTTCGCGAATAGGCCAATATTATCTGGCCAGTTTGCGAATTGGCTGGCCAATTCTAGAATTGGCCAGTCATTTTTTAACGTTGCTGTCCAATTCTGGAATTGGCCGGCCAGTTCTAGAATTGGCCAATTTCGGGTATTCGCTACAACATATATATATATATATATATATAACAGAGAAAAACACCAATGTATAATCATGCAGTAAATAAGGAAATTAAATACAGCAAAAAATAATCAATTAAGTGATTATTTAAAAAAAATACTCTTCATTTCTTGACAAATTAATCGAATTAGCATTTTTTTATCATTAGAATTACGTACTTCAAAAAATGGTACACTAAATAATCAATTGCATTGCTTTATTAAGATTTTTTTTTTTTTTTTTTTTTTTTTGTAAGATATATTGAGGTATAGAATTGAAGTATTTTAGGTGTTTCAATTTCATTTTTTGGGGAAATTATTTTACTATTTAATGTTTTTATTATCTATTGATATTAAAACTACTTGCGATATCCTATTTTCACAATAAATAACTGCATTCACTTCATCATTAACTTATTATGTTTTTAATCTATAAAAATATGATACTTTAAAAATTCACTGGAAAAAATTCCCGAAGCATTTATTATTAAAATAATAACTTAATAGATTAGACAAATGATTTTTTTCTATTCAATTATGAATGATAAAGAATCTATTATATTGGAATTGGAGCAAAACATACAAAAGGATTTTTTTTCACTAAAGTTATTTATCACTGAAGATAATCTAACCTTTTCGCAAACAACTTAATATTAATGTGAGAAAATCATTAACTATTTTATACAGTATTAAAATATTTTCTTTCGGTAAAACCTGATTTATGTGAACGGACAGAAAGATAAAGTTTGTTTTTAAAGCAAAACTCTTTTGTAATAATTCGATAATTAATGAACCTAAAATATATATTTTTTGTAAATTATAATGAGACTAATGTTAGTCAAATATATAAGAAGCATTAAAAGCATGCGATTAGCTATTTTACACTTTGAAAAAAATCTCCTGATTTCTTATCGACCGAAAAAATATAAATTCATATTCAAGGCACACGCTTAATATCGATATGCGTATAAATTCATATTCATGGCCTTCATTTAATATTGGTATACGTTTAAATTCCATTAGGTGCGTTCGTAACTATGCAAATATAACATAATATGTAAATATAACGATTATAGCAAATATAATCGCCGTTCAGTTCGTACGTCGTCTGTCCGCATATAACAGAGCAAAAACTACCCAACCGAATCGTTTGAAAATTAAAATATATAATTGTTGCATAATTTTGTCCACTCATTTTAAATTTTATGAATGTCGGATGCATAGTTTAATTGCAGGGACAATAAAAAGTATTCAGTGACATAACGGCCAAAGGTAAAAAAACAGTTTGAAGTGCATTTTAATGCCATTATACTATGCATCTATGAAATTAATACTAAAGTTTACATCCTGTACAATCTGTGGTGCAAAGAATACTTGTTATTAATTAAAAGGATAAACAAAAGTATTCCATTACATAATGGTACAGAAGAAAATATTGTTTGGGGCACGTTTAAATAATATTAAACGATTGCGCATTTTGTGAAATTAATATACATTGCTATGATTTATTACAAGTTACTTTCTGTATAATAGAAAGCAAATGGTAGTTACAGGGATACACAAAATATTTTGGATTTTCTACTGTATCCGACGTACTATATAATATTACACCAAAATCTTTATATTTTATAATACTTACTTATAGTACGAACGTACCTCATTTGATGCGCTTGACGTACATATTCCAACTTGTTTCTCATGTTTTAACATATTTCTTTTTTCGTGTGTATATTCTCAATAAGTAATTTTGCATATGATAACATATACTAGTAAATTTTCATATAAATTGTAGTAATTTTACATACATTGCTTAACGTTGAGTACAACATAATATAAAATCATTAAAAAAATACATATTTTTTTTAATCAGCCAAATACACTGAACAGTTTTTCACTGATAAAGATCAAGTAGTTTTCGGTGGAAATCGTTAATATTTTAAAAGGTTAATGTATTTTTTAATAATTTTATATTATGTTTACGCATCTTTAAGCATTGCATGTAAATATATTTGTAATTTTATTAGTTTTAAATATTAATAAATGGAAATTTCGTATTGAATTTCAATTTTTATGCATACCCAGATAAAAATTAATGCTAGTATCAGCAACAAAAATATGCCTGTTATTCCTATATATTGCTTTGTCTACTAATTTTGGCATGGAATTATATGCTTTAAACATCTAGCTAGCATCAAATGACATATAGCTAGCTTAAACATCATAAGCTATGTGTAATTATGTTATGCTTATTTGCTGTTAAAGCCTCATTCAAAGATTGGAAAGGAGATACAGTCGTGAAAAAAATTAAACACCCCCCTATTAACTTCTCAATAACTTATCATAGAAAAAGGCTACTGATACCGTATGATTTGAAATACCTATAATGAAACCGTTCACCTCGTAAGAAACCTTTACATTAGAAACATAACATATTCATTTCAGAAAAAATAACAAAGGAATTAGATATACAAAAATAAATTTCAAATCTACTACTCATTACTTGATTTATTTAATTGAATCATATATATATATGTATTATATATATATATATTATATATATATATATATATATATAACAATATATATATATATATTTATATGTAGTTCGGCGTCGGCGTCTAGGGATAATGAATAATCACTCTCAGTCTTTTGTTAAGACGAACACATTTAATGGAAAAAAAAAACGCACACACACAATTAAAAAAGATACAAAAACTACAAGATTGCACACTCATGCCACGCGGCTTCCTCATGTCATTCAGAACAGAAAACATTTTAAAGAACCCAAAAGGGTTGCATCCCAACATAACGCAGCCGAAAAACCAACTGCCCGCTTTTTTCTGTTGCGTCACATGACGTCTTCCCTCTTCGACCGTTGCCAGATACATAAGAGTATAAATTGAAACAATGACAATAAGTTACAGTTATAGTTAAATTACGTACAAAAATGATAAAGAAATGAATGATAATAAAGAAATATTAATGACATTTCCCACACACACATATATATGTATATATATATATATTTATACTCTCTTCACAATACTTAAAATAATTAACACAAAACATTATCTCAAAAAATTCAAATCTTACATGTCTGAGACATTTTTAATCCTTTAATATATAATATCCCTTAAAAGCATTTCTGTTTTATACATTTAGAAAATTGTATAACCCCCCTCCTATATACACGATGGACCCCTGATTTTATATTTTTCCCGGAACCAGCAGTAGTAATCGTACGAAAAGAAATAACTCAATCAAAAAATCAGGGTCAAATGTAGAAAACACTTCAAGAAAACAAATATATATATAAATAAATTTACCAATACCTTATTAGAATTTAAAAACTATACATTTTTATTTGCTTTTTACTTAAAAGTGTAATTTAACATTATACAATTTTCAATGCATGCGAGTTTTTGAAAATTTCTTTTTTGATTTTCACGTCCAGTTAAAAAAATTCTTTAAAATTAAGTTTTAAAACTCGTAACGGCGTCTACCGATGAGGACACGATGTCTTGTGGATCTTCATCAATATCATCCTCAGTTTCATACTGCGAAATCAAATCGGAAATAGTCTGAATGTCTGTGATAGCAATAACATCTTTATCGGAATCATGATTGATGTCAAATATAAATTCGTCCTCTTTTGTGAAGTCTTCCATAACGAGATCCTCTGGCGGCATTTCATTGTTAATCTAAGATTTTGAAAGTTTTAATGTCATCCAAATAAACTTGTTGGTTTTGTAATCTACCGTCACACTTTTGATGTTTTTGAAGCATCGGGGCTTCTTGAACTTATCAATCACTATAGGGTTTTATCTTCTGATTTCCGTTTACAATCGTACATAGCGAAATTGTTAATTGCACTTTTGAAAGCTCTTCCCAACATGGCATTTTTCTCTTTTCACGGTGTATGCTCTACCAGAGAAGAGATTAAAACACATTCCAGTCTTCGTATTTTGCATAATTACACACAAGGGCCGGCAACTTTTTTCCCATCCACTCTTCAACGAACGCAGTATTTACTCCATTTGATTCACCACAAATAAACTTGCAAAACAAATTATGCCTCTTTTTAAATAGGCAATCGAGCCGTTGGATACCGTGAAATTTTGCATTTCAAGTCAAGAATAAATTTGAAAAGCCATTTCTTTTCAAAATTGAGCCATTAATTAGAATCCTGTCTGCACAGGCTTCTTTAATTCACTTGTATAAAATATTTTCCAAATCTTCAAAAGGATAAGTTTTCTTTTCTTTGACAAATTTCCCAGTTTTTTAGAATTTAATTCCTCAGAGACCTCTTGTTTTAAGATGATTTGTAACATGGAATAAGGATAACCGTATGATTTTTCCAGATCAACTTTAATTCCTTTGGATTTTCAATAATTTTCGAATTTTCGGCTACACACACACATTTTCTTTTGCATTTTCTACATTTGACTGACAATTACTAAGATATAGCAAAAGAAAGCCACTCCAATGAGTTCAAATGAATGAATAATAAAGAATCCACCCCCACCATACCATGTCTTCTGACGCAGGTGTGATCAAATGCAGGCTGATGAATAATAGTTCATCGTTACTTTCTTTCAGGAATATAAAGTGGGAGGGAAAGAACTTGTTTAAAAAAAAGCCAATTCAACACGAGTAAAGCAATTTTATTCCGTTGAAACTTTTTCTATTAGTGAAAGAAAATAAATCTTCCTGGAGCACTTTTTTTCTAAAATGATGTGCCAAACGAGAAATTTTAAGAGTAAAATACGCAGAATCGAGGTATTTTTAACATCATCGAAATAGGAAATTTTTAAAACCGACAAAAAATAACGTACGGAATGGGTTACGTAGAGTCGGGGTTCCTAAGTATATATATATATATATATATATATATATATATATATATATATATATATCTGAAGGTTATTGCTGGTCGATACTTAAATTTTAGTTTGGTTTGCTTTTAGTTAAAATTCATTTATGGTTGAGACGGGCATGGGAGATGTTGCATGCATAAAATCAGATTAAACCCAGAAGTGCATGTTATTAGCCATGCCGCCCCTCTCCTTGTTTGTTATTTTCAAGTTTCTTGTTTAAGTTATTTATGAGTTGTTATTTTGATGGATCAGTTTATAGCTTATGGATTAGTTATAGTTCACGTAGTGGTTTTTCAATTTTGTTTAGAGGTATAGATGTTCGTGAGTTTTTGTTTTTAAGACTATTTTTATAGTTTATATATTTTTTAGTAAATTATATATGGTGTGCGATTTGATATAATACATCAGTTTTAATTAAATATATATATATATACTAATATATATATATACTAGGAGGCTGAGTCCTCTGCTAGCTACAATTGCCAACCCCTGTTTAGATTTCATACCTTATAAAAACATAACAGCATGCACTGTTTAAAAATATTAGCAGGTTATGGAAGCTTGAATGATAATATCAGTACTATGGCGTCTATCTTCTGTAGTCGGGTTGCCATGTTTTTATGTTTAAAAGTGGCACTTCTCTGCTATCTTGGCCTTATACATGCCTTAACAATATATATATATATATACATATTACAATCGGCTGTTTTCGGAACTAAAAAGTAAGATTAATTCCACATTTGAGAATAAGCTCATATAAAATGATTTTGTTAAAAAATGTCGCTATCTTTTTACCATATAACGACGTCATAGACATTATACTTACTTTATGTTCGTGACGAAACAATTTGATTTTTCTTGAGACTATCTTTCAAAACCACATTACATTTTCTGCTGTTATCGTTTTTTATATATTTCCAGGAACATGTATAGCTTATTCATGAGTTCTTTTCTCTATTTGTATACACCACCATCCATATTTTCAGGTTATTGTTACTATGTATATTGCTTTTCTCAATTAATAAAAATGTCATAATTTGTAATGTGAACTTATCGAATATAATTTAAAGCACTCAGACGTCAATGCGACTAAATCCATTAAATAAAAATGATCATTTTGAACATTTTAAGTTACTTATCTATAAAAAAATATTTTTTTACCCTTTTCTAATGTTTCACATTATTTGTCTTATAATCAAAGGTAATTAATAAGCACTGTGCTTATATACAGGGTGTTTCGCTACCAGACCGACAAAATTTGAGGGATGATAGCAGACATGAAAACAAACATTATTAAATAGGGAACCATGGGGCGCAAACGGCTTCTGTAGGAGCTAGCGGCCATTAAAGTTTGAGGTCCAAAATTTCAAACGATGATAAAAAACGGAAAAAAGGGTCGATTCCTTTGCGGTTTTCACTAAAACATTCTTTATATCACGTTTTTCTAAGAAAAAAATTTCAAAGGCTATGTTCAAAAATTGTCGATAGAGGTCGCTTTAGACTTTAGAGTAACGAACAGTTACTTTTTACCGCTATTTTGTGTGAGGGGTTGAAATTATTCTAAAGTTTAGATTTTAACTTAAATTTTAAGCCCAAAAAAGGAAACATTGGGATCGGGTAACTAGCAAAAATTAAACTGTGAACCGAGGGGGAAATTTTAAATGCTCATAAATATTGGACAAACAAATCGATTTTGTTGCAGTTTGCGTGTAAGTCATTAACTTGGTAATTATTTTATTCAAAATGATGTACAGCTTTAGTGCCCTCATTTTTTGATGGAGGGCGCTTCCGACACATCTCTGACATTTCAAAGGCATTACTCCTGGGTGTTTTACTACCAGACCATCATACTTCCAGGAAGTGTTAGGGATAAAAAGATGAGTTGGAATCGCATAGAAATGTAACGTTGGAAATTCATTTTTTGCAAGTTACGGTTAAAGGAAGCAGAGAAAAAAGTAACAGAAACACAGAGACAGATTAGTACGAGAAGAGCGACACGTTAATGTCACAGAAACCAGTTTATTTAAAGGTTTTACTAGAAAAGGTGTTTGAAATTACGACCAGAAGTAGTCCGGCAAGTTTGACAGCGACGGTAGATGGCGCTAAATGGTAATGCGCCTGCGCAAAGATCACTTTGAAGCGATCATTCGCGAACCGGTTCCAAAGGTAGCAGAATGAAGTATTTGAACGATAAACAGCACGATAGGGCTCCTCCACATTTTACCAATGACGTTTACCGACAGTTCAAAGTAACATATGGACAGTGGTGGATAGGTCGTGGTAGCCTGGTTCATTGGCCTGCCGGATCGCCGGATCTATCATGTATGGACTTCTTTTGCTGGGGTCAAATAGAAAATTGGGTCTATGAGACTCCCGTATCATCAGTTGAGGACCTCGCAGCTGGAATTTCTGTAGCTGCCAGAAAACTATCAGAGATGCCAGGAAACTTTCAAAGCGTGAGGAATTCCACGTGACGCCGCTGTCAAGCATACCGGACTACTTCTGGTCGTAATTTTGAACACCTTTTCTCGTAAAACCTTTAAATAAACTGTTTTCTGTCACATTAACGTGTCGCTCTTCCTCTGGTGTTTCTGTTACTTTTTCCTCTGCTTCTTTTAACCGTAACTTGCAAAAAATGCATTTCCTACGTTACATTCCTATGTGATTCTAAGTCGTCTTTGTATCCCTAACACTTCCTGGACGTATGATGGTCTGGTAGTAAAACACGCAGGAGTAATGCCACTGAAATGTGAGAAATGTGTCGGAAGCGCCTTTTATCAAAATATGAGGGCACCAAACTGTACATCATTTTGAATAAAATAATTACCAAGGGAATGACTTACACGCAAACTGCAACAAAATCGATTTGTTTGTCCAATATTTATGAGCGTTTAAATTTTCCCCCTCTGTTCACAGTTTAATTTTCGCTAATTACCTAATCCCAATGTTTCCGATTTTTGGCTTAAAATTTAAGTTAAAATCTAAACTTTAGAATAATTTCAACCCCTTACACAAAATAGCGGTAAAAAGTAACTGTTCGTTAATCTAAAGTCTAAAGCGCCCTCTATCGACAATTTTTGAACAAAATCTTTGAAATTTTTTTCTAAGGAAAACGTGATATAAAAAATGTTTTAGTGAAAACCGCAAACGAATCGACCCTTTTTTCCGTTTTTTATCATTGTTTGAAATTTTGGACCTCAAACTTTAATGGCTGCTAGCTCCTACAGAAGCCGCTTGCGCCCCATGGTTCCCTATTTAATAATGTTTGTTTTCATGTCTACTATCAGCCTTCAAAGTTTGTCGGTCTGGTAGCGAAACACCCTGTATAGGAAAAATACAACCCAACCATGTCATTACCTGAATTTCTAAAAAAAATGGAATTGGTCAGATTGGCTTCTGTATTAGGGTGGATCGAAAAGTATAGGAAAAAATCTTTTTTTCGAAATCACTATCGGTGCGGCGTGCAAAAGTTGCCTTTTATGTATACTAGTTTACAGGATTTTTTAATTAATATCCATTCATATCTTCCGGTGCCCCAAGCGCCCCAAAAATAATTAAAAATTGAGTTTTTTATGATTTTTTTTATATTTTTTTGTTTATTTATTTTTTTCTTAATTACTTTTGGCGCGGGGTGCAAAAGCTATCTTTTATCTATCTTAGCTTACATATTTTTTTAAAATAAAATTCATTCATACCTTCCGGTGCCCCAAGTGCCCCAAAAATAGTTTAAAACTGAAATTTTCTTGAAAAAAAATTTTGTGTTTTGTTTTATTTTATTTTATTTTACTTTTTGAAATTCATTTGGCAATGGGTTGGAAAGTTGTTATTACAATACTACATAACTCTGCAGCTCCCATATATTTTTTAAATCAAAATCCATTTACATCTTTGATGCACCAATTATAATTAAAAACTGAAATTTTTACAAAAATGTATTAAGAATTATAATTTACGAAAAATGCTTACAAATTTTGAAAACAGTTTAATTAATAACGTATAAGGTTATAAATAACATTAATTTTACAATAATAAACCACATATAAATTTAAAAATCAAAGCATTAAATCATAAAAATTACAAAAATCGAACTTAGGTAGAGAAAAGTTTTACATCCTTCAATTTGGAAATTTACATATTTTTAAAATTTGTAATCTTTTTTTGGTATCATAGTGTTTTATAGTATAAAACAATGTCTCTTTTCTTGTCCAGATACAGTTTCTGATGCCTCAAACACTAGTCGAACGCATCTTTCAACCGCTTGGGTATGGCATGGATATTTTGACCTTTCATTCGTTTTTACAACTTTTATCATATTCTCAATTTCTTCGCAAGGCACATTCATCAAAAGAGGTTGTTCAAAACGTCCAACTCGTTACCAGTCAATAAGTTCAAAATAATCCTTCGCTTTGAAGTTTATTTGGGGTACTTTGAAAATTCTCACTTCTGGTGATTTTCTCTTTTTATTTCTAGCAAAATTAGCTTTCGTATTGCTAAAGATCTGATATGCTCTCTGTTATCTGTGAGCAATGACAATAGCAAATTTTCAGGGTGAAAAAAAGCTATTTCGTTGAATAACAGCATCTACGATCTTTCTTAAATTGTGTTCCAAATATCTAGAATATGTGATAAGTTTCCAAATATGACGCGCCTCTTCAGTTATGGATGGCTTTGTTTTGATATGAAACCATACAGGTGCATATACCTTCATAATATATGTTGGAAGAGTATCAGAAGGATTTTCTGTAGCCACTTATAACCTTAAAACTCTACACGCAGTTGTTAGCCATCTTCAGTGATAAACTGGACCAGGTTTCATTAATGCCAGATCAGAACCACATTCACCATGTGATGTTGCTATGCAAATATTGCTGCTCATTGCTGAGAACTCTCCTATCTATGTTGTCTTTCAAATAATAAAGCATAAAAAGTTTATTTATAAAAGTTAATATTGTTTTATACATTTAATAAAATACGATAAACGATTTCTCATCCTCTCGATCTACGTTTTAAGTTAGATAAATTGTTCTTTAACTGTTAATTTTACTTGTATTTTTTAGCTCAAAATTTGCATGAAACTCGATTTTCAGCAAATAATCAAAAGTTTTGGGGCATTGGAAAAAATTTATCAAAGTCGAAAATTATTTGGATGCATGCTAATATACTATAAAATGCATCTTTTTTATCCCGCTGATACAATAATTTAAAAGAAATTAAAAAAACAAAAATTATAAATTTTTATAAAAATTTCATTTTTTGTACTGTTTTGGGGGCACTTGGGGGCACCGAAAGATATGAATGGATTTTAATTTAAAAAAAAGATTGAACTAATATATATATAAGGCAACTTTCACAACCCGCGCCAAAAATAATTTTAAAAATATTAAGAAGCAAAAAAAATTATAAAATTTAAAAAAAAAATCAATTTTTAACTATTTTTGAGGCGTTTGGGGCACCGGAAGATATGAATGGATTTCAATAAAAAAAACATATGTGAATTAGTATGCATAAAAGGCAACTTTTGCACCCCGCGCCGATTCGATTTTCCGAATTTCGATTTTTCGATCCACCCTATTCTGTATGCCACATTTCTACAAAAGAAATCGAAATTAATTTCTGCTTAAATTTACCTACATTTATAATTCATTAAGTGATGTAATATATAAATAAATTTGGTACTCTCAGTACTTTTATACAATATCACGTAACATTAAATTTCTCGGGAATAAAAATCGATCTAAATATATACCTTTTTAATACATAACGTATATTTCACTATTAAATACACTTATCATGAAATTATTTTTTTTCACTTTTAAGATTCATGGGTACATGTATTATTTATTTTAAAAGTGTTTGGGAATATTACTTTACCGTTAAACATTTGATCTAATACTACGAATTCCGAAAAGTCAGTCGATAATTTCTCATTTTACTACAGATTTTGCCCGCGCCGGAAAGGGTTAATCACGATATTGTCTTCGCTGCCGATTGAAAGAAAAAATAATTTCAATTCTACATTGAACATGACGGAAAAAACAGAAAATTTCATAATCCTTGTAGTTTTCTATTTCGCCCCTTAATTTTGCAAAAATTGGGTCATTTATTTGCCACTTTATAGAAAAAAAAACAATAAGTAAAAATCAATATTTCAAAAACTAATTCAAATTTTTAAATTCTGTTAACGGCTTTGAAATCTGCATATCAATGCGGATTTTCGGTGTTAATTTCACTGCATAGTATTACATATTTTAGTAAAAATTGTAGTAGAACAAAATCAGTCATTTAATCAGTCGTTTCATAAAATGGTTTCAAAAATTCATTTCATTGTAATTATATATATATATATATATATATATATATATATATATATATACAGGGTTTCCAGCAAATAGCATCCTGATTTGAAATCAGAATTAAATTTCTCAAAAACAAAAATCGATGGAACTATGCGGTAAACGGTTTCTTTATTAGGTAATCTGCAAAAATGTTATACTAAAGTTTCGAACGGTGAATATTTTGAAAAGATTATGTTCTGATTGCAAAGAATGCTCAAATTGACGTTTTTCTTGCTTTAGATTTCTTGTAGAGAACGAGATTTTTGGGGTACTTAGTCATATTTTTAGAACTAAATTTTTGAAATTTCTGAAATTCCAAAAATTTTGTTCCAAACACTTTAAAATATGGCGTTGTCCGCCCAAAATCTCATTCAAACCAAGCAATCTAAAGCAAGAAAAATGTTAAGTCATGCATTCTTTGCAATCAGAACATAATCTTTTCAAAATATCCACCCTTCGAAATTTCTGTATAACATTTTTACAGCTTTCCTAATAATCAAACCGATTACAGCATAATTCTATCGATATCTGTTTTTGAGAAATTTAAGTTTGAAATGAGGGTGTTATTTGCTGGACACCCTGTATATATATACACATATATATGTATATATACAGAGTCATTTAGATCTCGAATGGCTTGTGTGTATATGTATATATATATATATATATATATATATATGTATTAATTATTGACATAAAATATGATATCAATGAAACTATCTATGTTATTAATTCAATGTATAAACTCATAATTCAACGTGCGCTGTTAGGAATTCTATATTACATACCTTATTTAGTGAAGTGAGTATTTCAATAATCCTACTCTTATCATTTAGAAATATAGAGCATTATTTGTGCCGCTGTTCATTTGAATATGAACTACAAACTAATTATGGTTATGCTGTATTTCAAGTGTAAATTAGAGTTAGTAAGTATACATTAAAGTGTTCGTTAAAACTATCTACATGTAAGCTGTAATTAAAGCTTTTCGAAAGATCTTAGAAATACATATACCGGTAATTAACTCCTGTATATTAATTTATATCTTCTATGGATGCATTTAATATATTCATGTGGATTTCATTAGTCATGCTTCAATTATTTAATTTGAATACAGTAGTTTAGAGTAAAATAGTTCGTACCTGAAATTTGAAAATTCAGGTCTCGTAATATATTTGCGCTAACTACTATTTTAATATACATCATTGTTTTGTTAATTTATTTTTTAATGCTAATGCTTCCGCAGTTTATTTTTTTTCTATTTAATGGAAATGTTTATAAAAAGTATAAAAGAAATAGCCATTGCTAGTTTGACTACATATGTATATTCTTTTACGAAAATATTTCCTTTTCATAGTTAACAATTCTCTAGAAAAGTGATCTTCCCTTAGAAAAGCAAAATCTTTAGAAACACCAAAAAGAAATTTATTTTGGTGTTTAAACGAGCATTTATTAAAATGGTTCTTTTTTAATTCTGACACTTCCTAAACATATTCTTCAAACTAATGAGAATGGTTCGTATATACGTCTAGCTATTTAAAATCTACTTTTACATTAAACGCAATATTATAGTAAGAATTAAGCAAAAATGTTAAAGAAAGTAACTTACATTGTTTTCTTGTAATTAGAAAGCACCCTAACGTTTCAATAAATGTAACGTTATACTGTAAAAAATGAATATGGTTTCTCAACTTGCAAAAATATAATAATATTTACTATGTATTAACGATTACGCTTTAACACCCTAAAAAATAAATATAATTTCAATCATTTCAATAACATAAATAATATAACTATATAATAAAATTATGTTTTTAATTTTTTTTCACTCAGATTTAGGAAAATTCTTTCGATGAGCTGTTTGTATTTCTTTTTTAGCTGTCTTGAACCAATATTTCTTATTTTAGGATACTATTGATTTGCACTTAAACATTTTATGCGCGGTAGATGAATTTATAGATTGAGCAGTAATGGCTTATTATTAATTTTAATGTTAAATTTCATACTGTATATTTAGCATTTTTGTTGAACATTAAAATGTTTAATTGAAATTGATAGAATCCGGAATAGTTGTTTAGAGTTCGAAAACTGATGAATAAATCATAAAATATAATTAAAACTATGTGATTGAATATCATCACTGATATTCTACCATCAATAAATGTCTTACTGTGATTTCAAATTTACACAAAGATAAGGGTTGTATTCATATTTCACTGATTAATGTCTAGACAATATTGCACGTATTACTGTATTTGAATACAGCTCCTCATATTTTTGCTTCGATTTGGGAATAACGGATTTTAATTATATTCTATCGACAATAATTTTCAGAATTTTCAAGCTATGATTGTGAAACTTTAACAAAAGTTGCTCTATGCATTTAGCAAAGACAATATGCAAATGGAATTTTTATTGACTTGACGCATGCGCAGTGAAAATGTATTTAGTAAACCTACTTATTATTCATACAATTATGAATTTGGACTGCTAGTGTTATGTACAATGTTGATTATCATATTTTCTGAAAAGAACGTTGTTTTTATTAAGAACTTTGCATATTGTAAGAAAAAAACTTGGCAAAATTTGGAACCGTTTTTAAAAAATCTTAATTTTTCTAATTATTATCTAATTCTTTCTCAATTTTTTAGTATTATACATGCTATAATAATAAAAATGAACACATTTTATTACAATAAACCTCTTAATCATACTCTGCACTTTGAACGCTTTTTCTAGATTAGTTTCGACAGGTTTATCCAAAAGACCTTCGTTCTTTTTCAATTTGTTGACGGTCCCCTATGGATTTTTTTGGGAAAATCTTCACGAAAATATATGACGCGTACAATTTTGTTTACACACCTGGAGTGTCATTTTAATTCCTTATCATTTTTTTAGATATTCAACAAAACATTTAAAATTGCAAGTCAAGATTTTTTTTTTGCTTAGACTCTACATATCTTCTCAAATAATCATTCTGAATTTACAAATCTCATTGTTATAGCGCTTTTTATTCTTTCTGAAACTTTACCATTTCAAAGAAAATATGTAATATATTCTCCTTATAACATAAAACGTAACTTAAAGTATGAATTACAATGAACGGTTTGTATATTATAATGTATTATATTACATAATTGCAAAACTAGTACCAATATTTACGGAGCAAATTTCAAATAAAACTTTTAAACTTTTTTATAGATTATGAATATTAATTACGAAAATGTGCTGAAAATTTGCAAATACCATCATAATTAACATGTTTTAGCAGTCATTTGAATCACTGCCATCAACTTATGTACACATTATTTCCAGATAACTCCATTTCAAAATGCAAATAAATTATGTCTACCAAATGTAATAATAATAATAATAATAATAATAATAATGATAATAATAATAATAATAATATAATTGTTTTTTTTCTTAAAAAAGTTTTATTTATTACATTTTTAATACATAGTGACTTTATATTTTCGAATTTCTTTGATAATTTTTATTAAATATTAACTGAAATTTAGACGTTTTTCACTAATGTTTCCCTCAAATTATTAATTTTAGAGCTAACATTAACTAGTATTAACATTTCGATACTGCATGTTTTCCTATTGTGAACATATTAAGAGTTCATAAGTTTGATTTTTTTTTTCAGGAAATAGCATTTATAAATTCTAAAAGGGCCATTTTCATCATTCGCTTACATTTCAGAATTTTATTTTCATTTTTCAAACTTAATAATTTCTTTTAAAAATGGAGACAGTTGTTAAGGTAAATGTTTAAGGTAAATAAAAAAAATGGTTATGCTATTTGTTTTATAATATAATATGTAAATGCTATTTGAAGTTGGATTGTAAGGCAAATTGTCAAGTCCGTTACCATACAAAAATTACTGAAAATACTCAGCTTTGAATTTATTAAATTTCCTTTGATTTATAATTATGATAATAATTATTAAATTAAATTTTCAAAACTTGATATTGATAAATACTACTTAAATTAAATTGAAATGAGAGACAGTTTTAGTCACAAGATTTTGATTGCATAGAAATTATGCAAGAACTTTTTCTAATAATCACAGTATACATTCATGTACTCATTAAATTTTAAGGATATTGCATATTTGTTTCTTTGTTGATTAAAAAATAAAAGTAGAATGGTGAAACAATGATAATCATTAAAAAACCGGCGGTAACAGTCTTGACATTTAGTAATGGACTCCACAGCATGTTGAAAATGGCGGAAAGCATATAATTTTAGCATATATAATATTTATAAATGTTATATCCGTTATCTCACGACAATTCACATACTCATTAAATTAATATAACAATACATAAGAAGAGAAATACTACTATTAAAATATAAATGTAAAAAAGTACTAATATTTTAAGAAAGGAAAAAAATAATTTTATTCAAATTTAAAGTTTTATTTTACAAATTTAATTTTGATTAAAAAAAACTTCTACTTCATTTAATCTATAAATACACATATGTCCTGAAATAATCACTCTGAATCTGCAAATCTCATTCTTCTTTCATTTTTATACTTTGCGAAATATACACGTTTCAGGGAAAATATATAATTTATTCTCATTATGACATAAATGGCGGCTTAAATTATAAACTAAGAACAACTCTTAGTATATCATAGTGTATTATATTACAGAAATGCAAAACCATTACCAGTATTTGCGGAGCAAATTTCTAACAGCAAAACTAAATAAAACAAATAAAGTAAATAAAACTTTCTAAAACATTTAAACTTTCTTTAAGATTAGGAATATTAATACTGAAAATATACTAGAAATTTGCATACATTACACTGGTCAACAGCTAAAAAAATGGTCTAACTTTTTCCAGCTGATATATGTTCATTTTCATACCCTGAATCCAAAACCCAAAACGGTTTCATTCTATCAGGTCAATTTTTTGTGCAAATGTCCATTTTAGGCTAAGGGATTTCAGGCATAAATGCCTATACTTCATTGCAGTACTTGTGTGTGTTGCGTTCCGAGAAGTCGTGTTTCGTTGCCCTGGATTACTAATGATAGATTTTATTTCATTACAGGATCTATGTGAGTAAATGGCAAAAAGATCATGTTGGAATAAGCCGGATGTATTTTGCTATATCTGTGGCGAATACATCCTTGTACCAAACAGGAAGCCAATCACCAGTTTTATAAAGCGCACCTACCTTGCTTACTTCCAAATGGCACTAGGTGACCAAGATAAAGGTTGGGCACCACATATATATATGCAGTATGCAAGAAATGCACCGAGTATCTTCGTGCGTGGACCAAAGGACAGAAGACGGCTCTGAAATTTGGAATTCCTATGGTCTGCAGGGAGCCTACCAACCATGTCACAGATTGTTACTTCTGCGCTGTAGATCTGACTGGTATACACAGAAACAACCGGAGTAGCATGGTCTATCCAGATCTGCAGTCAGCACGTCGTCCTGTAGCCCATTCTGAAGCCATTCCTGTTCCCGTGTTTAAAGAACTTCCGGACATTGACGAAGAATCATCCTCCCCCATCAGGGTTGCTGCTGATGACGACGACTATGTGGTTCCAGAATGTAGTACTCCAGTTCCATTCACACAAATGGAGCTAAATGATCTCGTTCGCGATCTTAACCTCTCCAAGTCATCTGCCGAACTATTGGCATCCAGATTAAAGGAAAAAAAACTGTCTCACTGAGAGTTTTCGCATCACCTTCTACCGTAACAGACATCAAGATTTCCTAAATATTTCTGTGAAGAGCTTGACCTGGTGTACTGTAATGATATAGCACGGCTGCTGTAACGCTGAGAGTGGCAAAATACGACCCCGAACATTGGCGGCTAATTATCGACAGCAGTAAGCGCTCACTAAAATGTGTTTTGCTACACAAGGCAACCAGTTTGCCTCTGTACCACTAGCTCATTCAACTACATTGAAGGAGAAGTATGAATCAGTGAAGTATGCTCTGGAGAAAATTCATTATGATGACCATCAGTGGTACATTTGTGTGGATTTGAAAATGGTGACCATCTTGTTGGGACAACAATCAGGGTTTACGAAGTACCCCTGTTTCATCTGCATGTGGAACAGTAGGGACAGGGCTCATCATTACAGAATCAAGGACTGTCCTCTTAGGGAGGACCTGGTGCCCTGCAGAGCAAACATCATTAACACTCCTCTTGTGAACAGAGAGGAGATCATATTTCCTCCATTGCACATTAAGCTGGGGTTGATGAAGCAATTCACCAAAGATCTCGACAAAAATTGTGACAGCTCCATGTACTTGTGCCAGGTTTTTCCCAGATTCAGCATTGAGAAGTTGAAAGCTGGCATCTTTGATGGCCCACAGACCCGTCAGCCGTCAATTCGAAACACATATGAGTGAAGTGGAACTGGAAGCATGGAAGACTTTTGTTATAGTTGTGAAAAACTTTCTCGGCAACACAAAGGCCACTAACTACGTTGAACTGGAGAACAATATGATAAAAGTATTAAGAAACCTCGGATGTAACATGAGCATCAAAATGCATTACCTATTCTCGCATTTGGATCGCTTTCCTAACAACCTGGGCTCCATGAGTGATGAACAGGAAGAGGATTTTTCATCAGGAGATCAAGGAGATGGAGAACAGATACCAAGGTCGCTGGGATGCAGTAAGGATGGTGGATTACTGTTGGAATCTCCATAGAGACATTCCTGCTGCCGTCCATGCTCGGACCTCAACGAAGAGAAAATTCCTACCATAAGTGTTGCACAATGACGAAACAGTGAACTAACCGAATGTTTTCCTGTCTATTAGTTGTTAATTAACCATGTAGTTAACTAAACATGTTTTCTGTTAACATACGTACATTTTTTCGGTTCAGTTATTTACACTTCTGTAGTATATATTTGTTTTTTTCAATTCAACTTCACAGGAAAACCTTACCTGATGTACGGAAATGGATGCCATATTCAAGTTCCTGGAGGTTGAAATATCTTAAATTCATTAAAACATGTCAGACCATTTAAAAAAAAAATTATTTTTTGTTGTCCTGTGTTATCATCATTAACATGTTTCAGCAGTGATTTGAATCATTGTCATTAATATCTCTAGATATTATTAGTAGAAAAATATTTTTAAGTTCAAATAAATTATGTCTAGAAAATATAATATAAACATTTGATTTTTTATTTTTATTTTATATAAGACTACTATAGACTACTTTCCTAATTATTAATTACTTTTCGATTTCGAAATTATTTTTATAAATCTTATTAAATGTTAACTGGGATTTATACATTTTCCATTTCTTAATAAACATCTATTCTGCATGTATTCCGATTGTGAACAGATTAAGGATACATAAATTTATTTTCACATTAAAATTAATTTTACGCTGCTCGAGTGTGTTAATTTAATCGTAAATATGAGGGTGTTTTATAAAGCCACGCAGCAGATTACGCTCGCATTTAACCTATTGACTAGATACATAAAAATATATTTTGAATAATAAGATAAAGTTATTTTTACATTTTATTTATTAGCTCTTTCATAATCAAAAATTCTAAACACAATTGCATATGACTCTATGCTTCATTTGTTTTGTATTTTTATCCTCTTAAAAATTGTTTCTCTTCAGTTTTCAACTAGATGGTTCAAACGGCAAAATTTTCAGATATTTTTGGTAACAATTATTAACATTATTGCAGATTATTTAAAGTTAAATTAATGGGAATTGTTTTACTTTTTAATTATTCATGCAAAAAACTGAAGGTAAACGAAACTATTTTTTCTTGCAAATTTACTAAGTGTTCACCTTTAGTTATATGGCACACATACAATCTAAATTCAAATTCTCTCCACAAGTCAATGAACAAGTCCAAAGAAACAGAAGCAATTCTGTTACTACTTTAAGTTCTGACTCTCAATACCGGTAAATCTTTAGATAATGGCGAAACTTACAAGGAAACATTTTTTGTGTTGCTCGCACCTTATTTTGAGATATGGTACATTTTAATGCTCTGCAAAACACTGTTAGAAATTTGGCTCTAGATTAAATCAAAGTTTTGGCCTCAGTAGCTGCCACCATACTATTGCGAAATCTTGTAACATCATTTAAAGCTACCTATTTCAACTTCGTTCCAACTATTGGAACTGTGCTTCAACAGGGCATCCAAATATTGGTTCAATATTTCACCATCTTACAGTGGCAGTTATTGAGCACCAAAATTTGGTTCAATTTAGGACAAGTTTTAACAGAACATGAAGTTTGAGAATCGAATAAAAGAAATATGTTAAAGTCATATCATTATTATTATTATTAATATTTTGCAGCAGCATATCTGCCTGAAAATGGTATTTTTGTCTCTACTTATCAGACTATTAATATAGCTTTATTTTTTCTAAAAAAGCTGTTAGAAATATAAAGTAGTTAATAACAAAAATAAAACATTGTTAAAAAACAAGTTAAAAAATTATTTCAAAAACCTACAAATTTGGTTTTGAAAAATTACGACAGTATATTCAAATGTTTGGCAAGGGAAAAATCGGTATATTTCTAAAAGTAGAGTTTACGTCAACCCTAGCTGTATGGCATAGACTCAAAATAAGGGAAGCGAAAAAATCATCGAGCTATATTTGGTGAGATAACTAATTTCCGGTGCGAAATAAACGAATAAAAGTCCAATAACAACAACAATAATAATAATAAAGTATAAAAAAATCTATAAAACATTATTTAAACAGAGAATTTTTATCGGATCTCTACTTTTATGCATAGCGCTACAAAATGCATCAGGTCTCCTTGCTACCTGCGAGAATCAAAAATAAATGTTTTTTTCTTAGATAAGATCTTTTTTAAATCCAAAAATTGAAAAATCCAATTACTTTAATGGCTTGTAAATCATCAGACCATCATTAATGCCTTAAGCTCAAGAATCGTTATTTTGCGTGTATGGCACTGCAAGTGAGTACTTCGGCATGTGCTTGTCTAAAACTGTTTTAGTTATTATTTAGGTATGATCTAAAACCATCACACTACAACGCATATAGATGATACTATTAAAATTCGAAATTGGGATATTCTTTTAGGGACACCCTGTATTTTGAAATTCTCAGCATGTAAATTTAGAATACGTATGTAATATATAAACATATGAATAAAAGTATTTGAAAGTTTTTAAAATATACATTTAAAATAGGAAAACAATTAAAAGGGTGTTTTAAAAGCGATAAATACAGATGTATTTAATTATCTTTAAACATAAAATGCTGGTTTATTATTTTAAAACTGTCATCCTCACTTATCAAAAACATTATTGAAACAAAATTTTCCCCCTGAAGTGAAGAAATGTTGATGACGGGATCTATGCTCAGGACCCTGTGTGAAGCTGTTACTCTACCAACTAATTTATCCATCACAATTACAGCACAATTCACTCTGATAAGAATTCCTGCTGATTTTTGATCTGTTATTTGCCATTCCTATCATATCATTTATTGATATCATTCTGTCTGCTGATATAATATGAATAGATTGTGTCCTTAGTACGTGTGCATGATCTGTTATTTGAACATAGTTATCATAATTAGCAGCAGTAACAATTTTAAATACCATAAAAGAAAACAATGCAATTAGTTGTAAAAATTAAGGATTTGTTTGCAAAAAAGAACGATCACATTACAACAAGGAGGTGTAAATACGTAATGTGCATTTATTGGAGATATTTTCCTGATTTTCATACCGTTGTACAGATTAAGAAAAAAATATAAGATGTTATTATCAAAAAATTGTCAGAGGAAATTGTGCATCCATATTCATCCACGATACTTTAATTAGTCAGCAATAAATTCCCATTAAAATCACAGCTGTGAAATTTTTTTCACAGAAAAAAGCACTAAACAAATGCGTTTTCATTATTTAACATAAAGAGAATCATAATTGTATATATACATCTGAAAAAATTACAGCAATCTAAAACAATACTAATATTTTTATAAAATTTTATACTAATATTTTTAGAAAAAATATTTTAATAAACATTTCAGACATTAACTGATGTCCATAAAAAAAGAAATGGCGCTAAAAGCAATACTAAGTAGTCAGAAAAGTCTAAAAAAAAAGGTATATGACATTTATGCATAGTTAAAAGTTAAAAGAGCTCAAAGTTTTAAAAAAAACCCTTTTACTATGTAAGAACTCTTTTGGAAATTATGACTGCTTACATTCTTTTTGACATTAACAAAGCCAAATTTTTCATCGATTTTGCACCTTGTTTTGCAATTCTCAATGTTTCATTACTTGTAATTGTGTATTGACAAATTCAACAATCAAGTTCATTACATTTGTGTCCAATGGGGATTAAGTTTGGTGTCGTCATATTTGAAAATCTACGTATGAAAAGGCAGCAATGCTTATATTTTAATAGATTTCATGTTACTTAAAAACATATTGCATTTCTGAGGTGCAAAATATGTTTTTTTATATTTTTTTAAGCAAAAGGAAAGGTGTAAATATTTCATTTATAGCACATATTATTTAAGAATGATTGATTTATTTATTTTTAATTTTGAAAAATTATCAATATTCTAGACAATAGTTACTAGGCAGATAAAGATAGCTCTTGCTTGTACATAGAGTTATCATATATCATTGAAAAACTTTTACATTTATCTTGTCTTTAAAAATTAACGGGAAAAAACGTTTGAATATATGTATAAATTCTTCTCACAAAAGTAAACTTATTTAACTTATTATAATACCAAAGTGTGAAATATCTAAATTTAATATTTTTGATGAAATATGCGAAATTTCCCGTTTATTGTGTATAAAAAAAAATCGAGATATAAGAAATTATCATTATTACTGAAGCTAGAGAAAACATATCTTTAAACGTTTTAAAACAATCTTTGTATATTGTACTGATTTTAGGAACTTTACATATTACTGAACTGCAATTGAAGTGAAAAATCTCGACAAAAATAAATTTCACATGAGAGGCAGATAAAGATACACTTATTTTTATAGTAATTTGTAATATATATCTTAGTTTTGTATACAGCATTAAAAAGGGTTTAAAAGCGTACATCCCTTTGTAAAAAAGGAAAGATGTAGAAGAGGTTTGAAGGATTAAAGAATTTAATTTCTTTTTTATATTTAATCCGTGAAACCCAAAACTAATCTCGAAAGCGACTTAACAGGATGGATTTATTTACAAAATTTGAAGGAAATCAAAAATTTTCATCCAGAGATATTATGTTCGATACATGTATACATACAGAATCTGGGAGCACATTAACTCTCCGGTTTTGATAGTCTATAATCTAAAACTTAGTAATTTTAAATGAAAATGTAGAATGACATTTATATTAGTTTTTTTTTTTTTAAATTTATTTAAAGAAGCATATTGATGCACAATTCCTCTTGCCAACTGAGCTGCCAGTCCTTTATTTGTATGTTTAACTTCATAAAAATAAAATAAACACAAATGTAATGTATATGTATACATATATCTTTATATATATAAATCTTCTGTGCGTGTTTATGTCACTGAACTCCTCCTAAACTATTGGACCGATTTTAATGAAATTTTTTGTGTATGTTCCAGTGGATTCGAGAATGGTTTAAATTCACATTTCATAGAAATTGATTCAGTACTTTTTTAGTAATTAGGCAAAAACTAAAAGATAGTGAATTTTTGCTAATTAAAAGTGTTGAATAAGTTCGCTGAATAGATTGCGGGCGGAATGGCCGAGCTGTCTAAGGCGCCAGATTTAAGCTCTGGTTCTCGAAGAAAGACATCGTGTGTTCGACCCCTTCTGACATACGTGTATAATTTGCAACATTTTTTCTGTATTATAATTTTAATTAATCGACTTCAGAAAATTGTAAACTTTTAACTAAAAACAGAAAAAAAAACTTTTCTATAAAAAATTGAACCGACTTCAAAAACTACTGCAAAGTGAAAAATAATTTCCTTACATAATTGTAATAAGAAATTAAATTAAGAGCGTAGTATTTATCGTGCGTATTATTATATTTACGTATATTTATTTAATTTTTTGGAGTCGGTGCCAGGACAACGTCTGTCGGATCCGCTTGTATATATATATATATATATATATAATATATATTCTTCATGTGCATAAAAGTGTGAAATATAAAATACATATAAATTAATAATAAATAATCGTTTATCTTTAAAAGTACTTTTTGATGTAAAATAAAAGGAAAATGTATTACTTAGGTGTCAAACTCAATATAAAACTTTGAAAATAAATAAACTCTTCGGTATTCCTTAAGGGTTTGCTTATTTTGTCAACACGAAACCTGTCGTTCCTCATAAAGTTGCTTGGTAATAGGAAGTGTATTAGTGGTAATTGAAAGTGACATTGAAGCTTTTAGTAAAATTATTTTTCGTATTTGTTTTTGCGCATAAATAAGTTAAATGAGCATGTTATAAAAAATAAGCTATTAGAACGTTCTTAATATAACTTTGGAAAACATACATATTTATTTCGTTTTCTGTTGGAAGTATAAGCAATCGTAAGATAAAGTAATATAAGAAACTACTTTTCACAGTATAATATAAGTAAATAAAAACAACATGATAGAACTAACAATCTTCAACTTCTTGCAAACTAATTCTAGCAGCCATAGCATACCGTCATTAGTGCAAAATATAATATCATATGAAAGTACACTGCGGCTACCTACGCCTGTTTGCAACACATTGTAGTGACTTTCGTGCTATAAATGCTGCTTTTATCCATTTACAATCATAAAATATGTGTTCAACGTTTAAAAAAATCAAGCTGTAACAATATTTTTAAAGTAGTTTAAAAAAATATTACAAAAAATATTCAGAAAATAAACATATAGTACTAGCAGAAAACTTAAGAAGTGAAATAAAAATGTATGCAATACTTCTATCACTGTTCATATAAGAAGGAAAGTATTCTCACAGGTATGATTTTATTTTCTATTCACAAGCCTTATTTTGAAAATTAAAAATAAATAAAGTACTATTTATATATAAGAATTAATATACATACAATATTCTACATGCAGAATTTTGAAATATTACAAGATATTAAAAAACTTCGATGTCACGTTGTTAAAACTCGAGCGTTTTCAGCTAACCATAAGCGGTGTTCAGGAGAATGCTTTCGACTTGAAAGATATACGCTGGTTATGTATCAGGTGATGAAACCAAAAAACTACAAAAAATTGGAAGGGTAGAAAGACAATATTGTAGCTTACATAGATACCGGTTAAAAACGAAAGAAAAAAACAGAGCGAGGAGGAACGATTGAGATCGATGTTTCTTCATCATAGCTTAATATTTCAATGCTTTAAAACTTTTAATATGCAGCAGCTATTAACTAATAAAATATAATTGACGCCTATGATTTACGATTCATATAATTTAGTTTACTAAGGTGAATGTAATGTTTCAAGATGTGACATAGGATTTCTATTATATATCTTACTAATATCTGGTATACTCAAAAGACACTTTAATTATTTGATTTAAAGAGACACAGGATCTTTAAACGTATTTAATATCAGTTTTCGGTTTTTGATTTACTCTAAACGTTTTAAAATTTATTGAGAATATTCAAAAAACGCCATTGAAAAATTTGCATTATTTAATGAGTTACAGTCATTTATAGATGGTGAGTATAACTGGATGTCTGTAGAAATTGAAACTTTAAAAAGCGTTTTCTCAGAATAGTAAATTTGGTGTTAGCACACTGTTACATTTAAACTATGTGAGCTACAGCATAAAAAAAAACAAATATGTATTTGTTTACTTTTACAAGATAAAATAATAAAACAATTCACAGACTTCGGTTACTATTATTATTATTATTATGTACTTTAAAAAAATGAATACATTTTTTTTTTCATTTTTAGACCTAAAATAAATTTTTCAAATTTAATAACACTTTTTTCATACATTTTGATTTAAAGTTATACCTAGATGTGTTATGATTATATTTTATTGAATCTGTGTTTGTTGCAAACATTAAAAATACATAATTCAGAGTTTTAGTATGTGCGCAGTACTAAACCACGCATTAATGAGATGAATTTTTAAATTAAAAATTTAAATATAATTTTTAGAGATACAACATTTATTTTTCTGTACAGGGGAAAGTGTGCATGAATGGGACAATTTTTACATTTTTACTAATAACTTAAGCTGTATACAGTTGTTAATTAAGAAAAATATTACTTAAAGAATACTTCAACATTTAGCAACTTATTGACATACAAATTTCAATAAGCAAATATTTTTTAAATTTTCAATAATTTTTTTAAACATGCATTCATATTGTCCCTTTCATTCCCATGGTGGGGATGAATGGAAAACTTGGGGGTGGGGGGTGAATAGGACCGGTAGAAAAATTATTATAAAATGTTTTATTTGAAAAGTGAGTGATACATTTCATTTTACTACATATTGACTGAAGCTGACATCAAATGACAACAGTTCTTATGACAGTGGTTCTGGCAGTTTTCAGAGGTGCCTTTGGTAGTTTCATATCAATATCTTCCAGATTCACAAAAGAAATTTCTGGTGGATCGGTATAATAAAATAAGAATTATTATCTTTTTTTTCTCAAGAATTTTACTTGAAGGTTATCATTATTGTTCTTTAAAACGCTAGCAACGTAATGATAAACATTTTTTCCACATATCTTAGGAGAAAGTCGTCTTCTTTTATATTATCAAAGCTGCAAACTTGTTGGTCCATATCACTTGAAATCATGCTCAAATCACTTTCATCTTGAAGTGATAAATTGTCAGATTCTTCAGTACTGTCCATACCTTTACTAAAAATATTTCTTAAAGGCAGGCAATTCATTTTTCTTGGTTTCTGTTTTTTTTTTTTTTTTTTTTTTTTTTTTTTTTTTTTTTTTTTTTTTTTTTTTTTTTTTTTTACAATTTCCTTTTTCAAATATTGTTTTTCTGGTGTATCGGTTAAAACACGACAGTAGCCCTGTTTTCTCCTCTCAACATCTGGTTTCTAGGTAATGACAAAATGTAATTTAATATATTATGGAATAGCCTTGGGGATGAATGGGAAAGTCCCATTCATCCCCATTAACACTGTCCCTATCATCCCCATAGCCACATAGTTATATAAAACAGTGATTAGGCTTAGTAAGCACTGTCAATGTTGTTCATTTGCATCATAAGTATAACGAGCGATTATATCATTTTAACATAAAAAATATAAGGTTTTGAGAAGGTTAACTATCAATTAAATACTAAAAAAATTAAACAGAAAAACTTATTTTGTTCTTGAAAAATACACTTTGTACAATAGCCAATTTTCTGTTATGGATATCGCTTTGAAACTCTGTCTGTTGAATGACCTCAGTACTGCCATCAGTCAGGAAAATTATCAAATTATTTATGTTTGGGAAACATTTATAAATTTTTCTTTTCCCATTCATCCCCACTCTCCCCTAATGCAGTTGAGGATAAATATTTTAGGCAAAATGAAAAAAAATGTTTGCATATTGTGTGTATTTTTATTTAGTGAAATAGTCTTTTTTTAATTTGTATCGACAAACATAAAGAGCATGTGCACCTTAAACGATTAAAGAGGTAAATTAAAACATTTTTCTATCAATTTTACTTTTTGCACTAAAGCACAATTATTTTCTATATAGACCGAAAAAAAATCGTTAAATTTTTACGGCAAAAGCTGTTGTCAGCAAATAGTCAGCAGTTTTTGCTGTAAAAATTGAAATTACAATTAGATGTATTTTTTTTTAACTTCAACTAATTTTACTGCAATGTTTACGGCAAAAAGTGCTGGCAACATTGCTACAAGTAGCTTTTCCCGTAGATTTAAAGGATTTTTCTTCAGTGTACCTATTATTAAAATTAAATTAATCTTAGTATATCATTTATTTTCGAGTACCATTAAACTAAAATTTTTATGTAGCATTTAAATTTCTTATTAAAATACAGCGCTAAATAGAAGTTATTATCTAGAATGCTGCATACTATTGTTAAATAATAACTAAGCTCCTGTGTTTAAAGAAAGCTAACTAGTGTGGTATTTTGAGCTTCATATTAATGCATTACATTTTTGAAATACAGATATATTGAATGCTTTTTGAAAACAATTTTTTGGATTGTACATTGTTAATTATTGTTTCTTTCCTTTTCATCTGTGTTACTTAAGCCACAAAGAATACTATTTTAAAAACATTGTCAGACACATTAATGAATTTGTGCTCATTATTCTATTTTTATATGTACTCAAAAAAACCATAAGCGATTAATGAAGATCCTTGAAATACTGATTTTGTTTTCGTCTTTTTAACCAATGATTGTTAGTTGGCCTTTATTTATTATAAAATAAACTCCAAAAATCTCCATAGATTTATAAGGAAATCATATTTTAAAAACACAAGGGATCGTACCTGGGCTTTCAGGTTAATAAAACGTAGGTGAAAACCATATTTTAAAATTGAATATTATTTTTAAATGAAAATATACTATTGGCCACTAGCAATCAAAAAGCATTTTCCATATGAAAAATGTGAATTATGTAATCAAATAAAATTTTTAAATTTACCAAAAGTGATATTTTTATATTAATCATATTTTAAGATATTTTAGCCACCGATTTTGCTACTTACGGCAACCTTTTATGTACTCATAATTGAAGCGCGTAGTTCCAGTTACATGTTTGTTGATTGTGTGATATATTTATATTATTTTAATAGCCCCCGATAAGTTATTGCTTTTACCCAGGAATAAAAGTGTCGTCTCTCAAAAATAAAGCATTCCGTTACAAAAGCCAGCCGTAAAAAGAGAGGGAAAATATTGTATTACTGATAATATCTATTGCAATTTTTAAAACTTTTAGTCATCATACATTGCTAGCTTTTATACCATCGTATAGGCAGATTTAACTACTTGTAAATACAGTATGCTTGAAAATTGCATCGTAAATTATTTTTAGACATTATTATTATTATTATTATTATTATTATTATTATTATTATTATTATTATTATTATTATTATTATTATTATTTTGCAGCTTTTAGTACTGATTCTTTATTTTTAGCAGATAGTAGTATTTTTGTAGATAGTAAAATAGTTGAAAAATAGTAATTATACACTTTTGTTGCCATTTATCCATAAGAACTGACAAAAATGTAATTAAAATGGGTGGTATTAAAAAGTATATATAAATGAATAATTTTAATGAAACATTGAGTTATTTTTAATACTAAATTTTAAGTATACAACTAATTTATAATTTTTTGAAGTATATAACCAAAATATATTTATTTGAAAATATCTTACAGTTTAGATATTTTTGTAGGGGAAGAATCAGGAGAGGAGAGTGGGGATGAATGGGACAGAGGATGAATGCGACAACAGAAATTTATATATGTTCCCCAAACAAAAAATAATTTGATAATTTACCTGACAGATGGCAGTACTGAGGTCATTCAACAGACATAGTTTGAAAGCAATATCCATAAAAGAAGATTATCTGTTGTACAAAATGTATTTTTCAAGAACCAAAGTTACTTTTTCTGTTTAAACTTTTTAGTATTTAATTGATAGTTAACCTTCTCAAAACCTTAGAATTTTTTTTGTTAAAATAATATAATCTTTTGTTATACTTATGATCCAAATGAACAATATTGACAGTGTTTACTAAGCCTAATCACTGTTTTATATAACCATGTGCGTATGGGGATGAATGGGACAGTCTCATTCATCCCCTGAGCTGCTATTCCATAATAAACAAAATACATTTTGTTATTACCTAGAAACCAGTTAAGAGGAAAAAACGAGGCCACAGTCGTGTTTTAACCGATACACCAAAAAAACAATGTTTAGAAAAGAAAATTGTATAAAAAATAAATAAATAAATAAAATAAAATAAAATAAAATAAAATAAAAACAGACCAAGAATAAGGGATTGCCTGCCTTCAAGCATTTTTTTAGTAAAGGTATGGACATTAGTGATGAATCTGAAAATTTATCACTTCATGATGAAGATGAAAGTGATTTGAACATGATTTCATGTGATATGGATCACCAAGTTTGCAGCTTAGATATTATAATAGAAGACGACATTTTCCTAAAAAAGATATGGGGGAAAAATATTTATCATTACATTCCTAGGGTTTTAAAGAACAAGAATGATAACCTTCAAGTACAATTATTGAGAAAAAAGGTTAATAATTCCTTATTTTACTATACTCATCCACAAAAACATTTATTGTGTTAATCTGGAGCATATTGTTATGAAACTACCAAAGCCTAGACCTCTGGAAACTGACAGAACTAAAGGACTGTTGTCATTTGATATTAGCTGCAGTCCATATGTAGTAAAATAAAATGTATCATTCAGTTTTCAAATAAAAAAAGTTTAGAATACTTTTTTTACCTGTCCCATCCATCCTCAAAGTTGTCCCATTCATCCCCATAAGTAATATTTTTAAAATTAGCAACAGATACAGCTTAAGTTATTAGTAAAATATGTCCCATTCATCCCCACTCTCTCCTACTGACGACAGGTCACGACAGGTCAAGCGCATATGATCTTCTTCTATTACGAATATCTTTAAACCTTTCGGAATACTAATCTGCCCGTAGCATACACATTTTGCATTTGATGATAAATTTTTCTAGCACTCACATTTTCGCTGTTGAAAACTGCACGAATAGAGGAATCCATGATATGAATGATGTCTTTTAACTTTCTCCCACGTTATCGCACACTCATCTAGTGGGATCTGACAACATCGCATGAAATTCCAGTAGTCCTTGCCTTTTACAGGACTGCTTAAATTTCATCTTTCTCTTTAAATGGTGGATTTATTACATGCTTTTATTATTACATTACTATTATATTAATTATATTATAAATTACTATTACATTATTAGTGCTTTTTTATTATTTGGTTCACCCTTATATATTATCCACATCATTAATTTGTTTTACACATTAATTCATTATTTTTGGTGAGTACATTGTTTGTTACTGATGCTTAATGCAAAAAAAGTAAATATATATATATATATATATATATATATATATATATATATACTGGTATAGGGCGAGTACGTAGACAAAATTTAGACAATAACTGTCTACACGATACACCTTAATTTAAATTTCAATTACATACTGTCAATCATATTGCTAATTACACATTGTTACACTATTTTTGATAAAGGTTTTACATTTTCTTTAAAATTAATTATTTATTTTTAAATTGCCGGGTTCCATTTCGAATTCTTCTTTGGATTTACTTATACAAAATTAATTAGTTATTTTTATTTTCAATTGAAAACTGTTTAAAAAGATACCAACCAGTACGTGCGTACTGTACTATTAGTATACAGATAGCTATTTTCATAAGTGTAAGCATTAAACTCAACTATGTAACAATAAGCATAAAAGATCACTGTCAGCTCATTTTCGTACATTTTTAAAATTGTGGGGATTTCATAAAACTTGCTCATAATTTTATAGAACTTTTACATATACTCCTCTTTTTTATGTCTTATGGCAGTCGCATCATTAAAAATGTTATACCAAATCGAACAATTGAGAAGATGTACAGCTAATCAAATTATTAAATTGATTTAAAAAGTATCGTAATGTAACTATTCTGAAAGTTTTAATTAAAAATTAAAAAGAAAATTCGACCTTACAAATGAAAAAAAAAATCGCCGGTGGAAAAATAAAAACAAAAATAATTGATCATACAAAATCTTTGGACCTGTGAAAGAACATTACAATGCTTTTATATTATCCTAACACCATTGTCGCAAAACATAAATGTATATCATGGTATGAACATGATTTAGTTAGGGAACGCATAAATATATCGAAAGTTTCTCTACGACAAATTTCATCAGTAAGATTTTATGTGTTCAAATTTGTTTATGTTGTTGTGTATATCATCTAAAATATTTATTTTCATCAAATAATATTAAAAATTTACATTTAAAAGCGCGTAACACATATGAAAATATATAGATCTTAGCTTGAAGTGTGCCCAAGCATAATCAATTTATATTAGTGTAACTGCATTCTTTGATTGTCCCTGTAAATAAATGATAAATGATCTACATATCACATTATAAAGTAAACACTTTGTAATGTAAATTTGTTTCAAATAGAGTAATTTAATAAAATATTATACAAATATTTTTCTCCTTGAGCCATAATGTAACGCCATTCTTTTGTGTATCACTGCAAATTAACTACATATGCTACTAATTATTTAACTATTCAGATAATACGTTCCTAATCATGACATGAATTAATTTATTAAAACTTCTCTGAAGAATGAATGTTTATAAATGAATAAATTATAATGATAAAATGTAAATGAAATACATTACAACCTTTCCTATTTAAGAAAGTTATAATACGAATAGAACAAAAGAACAGATAATCGACAACTCAAACCAAATTCTTAATTACTTTTCAAACTATGTTGTACAGTGTTAACAAGAAATTTGGATACTATTTAATATCTGTTGAAAAACTTTAACGTATAAAATATCAAAAGTTTAATTTAAATAATCTTTATATTTAATTTAAATCCAGATAGAAGTTTTGTCTTTTATTTAGAAATACTGGCAATGAAATTTGATTAGCATTAACACATAGTTACTTATACATAGCAGAATCCATTTTATTCTATTAAAAACTTTACTTATGCTATTCTAATGCTTTTTAAATATCAAGTCATTAATGTAAATTTAACCGTTAAAATATATTTACTTATGCAGCTTAAAACAATTTGAAAATGAGTAGATAATATCAATAATTATAGAATCAATGGATTTAGTGATTTTCATGATAACTGAAATACATTAATATTTATAGAAAATGGAAATTTGTAGAGCACTATGGGTATTAAATTCCATAAATCGTCAAATCTATCAAATAAAAATTTGACTTCAAAACTTTAATCGTAACATTTATGAATGATTACGAAAATGAAATATGTATTGCGTCAAGAGATAATGCTTGTCATTCACGTCGATAATTTGAACGGTCATTAGTTTCATTATAAGGAATTATTACACGTAGACTATAAATTTACCTTAATTATCACACTTAAAAATTTATCAAAATTGAATTCATGATGATTTTTCTATTACAATCTTTATCAAAAATTTAAATGGCTGAAAGTTTCTAATCAAATTATCATATTCAAAATAAAATTAAACATACTTTATTTAAAATTTTAAATTTTAATGAAGCAAAATCCGTTAAATTTAGTTATGGTAACTAAAAAAATTTCCTAATGTTATTTTACCAATTGTTTATTTATTTTTATTTTTTTCGTATTTATATGTCACTATCCTAACGATACACTATGTGTCCAATGATGACCAATCGCGTGCGATTTTACACATTTTGTTAAGCATCTAGAAATAATCTAGAGAAATATTCCTGAAACTTCAGGTGTGTGAACAGCTCACTAAAAGATCATATATTTCTCAGGAGATTTCAGCAAAACCGCATAGTTTTCTTCAAACATATTGGAACAAGTCGAAAAATTGTAAATCAGAGGTAGCAAATGAGGTGCGTTCACACTATGAGGAAGTTTTCAATGTATACAGTACATCGGATATAATGCTGTATCCGAAATCATTTGTGTGTCCCTGTAAATACTGAATGGTTTCTATTACAACAGAATTAAAACTTTAGTAAACCGGAACAACGTATATCATTAAAAAAACCGTATATGAAATATATTAGTATAATTAAAAGGCACCCCCAAACAAGGTTTCTTCATGTATCATTATGTAATAAAATACTTTTGTTTGGCTCTGTATATTAATGAAAATATTCCTTACACTACAGACAGTACATAATATATATTTAAGTAAACATTTGGTTGCTGCATATAAATTATATTATGTTCGAAAGAGTGGAACATCCTTAAAATGCATTTGAAGGTATTTTTTCCATTGACTGTAATGTAGAGGAATACTTTTGATTGTCCCTGTAATTAAACTATACATCCGTATTTCAAAAATTTGAAATTACTTGACAAAACTATCCAAACATTATATATTTTAAATTTAAAACGATTATGTTTGTTGATTTTGTGTTGTTATATGCCGACAGACGGATGGATTGAACGTTTTCTACAGATGCTACTTATGTATATAATTACAAATGCACCCGAAAAAACGAACATGTTTCGGATTACATTGTAAAAAATAATATCTCAAATGTGTTGAAAAATGTATCCCAAAAAAATAATTCTACCTTTCAGGGGCAAGGTACTTCTATTCGTAAACAGCAGAAATGAAGGATAGACACCAACATTTAAAAACAGATTTATTTCAAAATAAGTAAAAGCATTTGTTCATGTATTAATAAACAGAACTTTTTCATTCCAATATTCTGGTGCCAGTGAGGCATCTAGGAAAATATAGTTGGGGGGGGGGGGGCAAAAATGAACCACAGCCCTTGAAGGTCTTTGGAGGTTTCTTGGGGTAATTTGGATAGCACGTATACAATTTTAGGTTTTCATAAAAACAATCCAAAATTTCGCTAATTATTTTGCTCATAGTTTATAGAGTTCTCAGTATAGAACGTTATTTAGTATAATAGAACGTCGTTCTTAGGAAACATTTCAAATGTTTCAAAAACACAGCTTGAAAATTTTGAAAGTTATCTTCTAAAAAATAATCTCGAAATTCGTTGTTTCCAAAAAGTAAAAAAAAAGATGAGGGGTTGTATATAAATATAAAAATGCATGCAACAATTCAATTCAACGCAACCAATTTAGTATTAAATTTACAGTGACTTTAGAGAGGTTTGGTTAAATTAATTTTCATCTTCAATACCCCTGACAGTTAATGCAATATTTTTTCCTGATAAACTTTGACACATACATTTTAAGCAAAAACCTTTTTCTCGGACTTGTTAAACATAAAACTCAAAAAGAACATTTATTTATTTAAATATTTTTTTGGAAAATTCCGGATTTTTATGGAATATAAATATATGAATGTTTTTTTGCAAATTTTAATGCAGTTTTATTCAAGAAAATTTCACATTTAACACGTTTGCGACATTTTGTCTCAAACACATGCAGTCTAAGATGAACGAAGTCTTTGTATTTAATGACTTTTTCTTAGAAATAAATTTTTCTTCTTATCAAATTACAGCTATAAATTAAGTCATTACTTACAATTATTAAAACTTTTTTTGAGGAAATAACTTTAATATTATTGGTGCTCTTAATCTAAATAAGTACAAGGTTTAAATATTTCTGAAAAATGAATAGAGGTCTAAAACATGAAAACCAATTTTACAATTTCGAGTTTAACTCCGACAGAATTAAATGAATGTTACTTCCAATTATAATGAAAGTTTCAGTCACAAAAGCCTCACACTTAACACGTTATCGACCATTTCTCAGAGACATAAGCAGTCTAAAATGCTCGAAGTTCTTGAGTTTAATGACAAGTATTTTTCACCTAATCTAATTACAGGCATTCAGCGACAAATTAAGATAATGCTTACAAATGTCTTACAATGAAACTTTTCATGAGGAAATAACTGAAGTAAGAATGGTGCTTGAACTAAATTAAGTACAAAGTTATGTATCTCTGAATAATCAGATGACTTTTAAATATGAATAGAGACCTAAAATATGAAAACAAATTTTATTTTTTGTATCAAGTTGCGTATACATACGACAGCGTTATTTATTCTAAATGAACGAGAGGCCTTGCTATATTTAAATAACATTTATATAGACGAAAACTGCACGAACATTACACACCAAAAAAAAACTACACAAAGAATAAAAGAATTATGCTGGACAGCGCCACACCACGTGTCATCGAACGACCAATCCATCTTCCCCTCTTCATCTCTGATTGCCAATCGGCGTTTATAAAATGTTCTTGAGCCATGGAGTATAGGCGACCTTCACACTTTGAATTTAAATCTGAGAGAAATAGATGAATGTTGTTTCCAAACAAAATGAAAGTTTCAGTCACAAAAGCTTCACATTTAAAATGTTACCGACCATGCGTAATATACACATACAGTCTAATATGGATAAAATCTTTGAATTTTATTGAACAATTATTAAAAACTATCCTTTAGGAAATAAATGGAATATCAATGGTGATCGTACGCAAAATATATAGAAGGTTTAAATACCTCTAAATAATCAAAAAAATATATTAGCCTTTTTTTTTTAGTTCTGTGTATAAAAAGTGAAAAAGAAACCATTACACGATGCATACTACGTCTGTTTTCACAGCCATTTTTGTCGCAAACTATTAAAGGAAGAATGTGAAAACTGCGAGAAATATTAGACTGTTAACCCACATATTTACAGATTTTTTAACATTCACAAACATATTTAAAACTTAAGGTAGAAGAGCTAAATAAGTTAATTCAAAAAAATTTCTTTGTATATTGGACAGGGTGTTGTTTGAAAACTTTCATAAAACTGAACTCGAAAATACATTTCTTTTAATTTCAGGTTGTATATTGTGGGAGATATCTTTAAAAATGTTGTGGAAAATATTCCCCCCGACATCTATTTACGAATTTACTAAAATTTAAATTATCAAAAACTAAAGGTACTAGACGTTAATTTAAACATTGCTGGAATAGCGATAACTCAAGGTAACATAGTTTTTGAGTAATGCACAATTTCCAGTTACACACAAATTTGGCTTTTTGGCCATTCACCAAAACTATTTAGGAATGATAAAGGTAATGATAGGGGCGTGGCTTTCTATGTTTCATCGACTATTAAAGCCTATTTCACAAACTTTAATGATATATTTGTGTAATGCAACATCCAACAGCAATAATAAACGCATTAAGCAAGAAATTGGTGAAAAAAATACAACTTCAATTACAATCAATTGCATAAATACTATGGATTTTTTAATTGTTTTAACTCCCACGTCTTTAAAAGTTAATTAAAAATCTATTTGGAAAGTAGCGTTTTAGAAACTATTTATACTTGGATTTTCTGCAAAGCATAAATTGTGGCCTGCACCTACTTCTTCACATCATTTGAGGGATACCGATGTCTTTCCCAGTATTTTTGAGTGAGTGGACGATTTTTTTTGGTGGGGGGGGGGGGATAAGATGCCAGTTGTTTTACGTTGCTTAACATACCGAATATTTTCCATTATGTTATGATGCCAGTTATTTTCCGTTGGAGTAACATATCAAATGTATTCCGTTGTGGCCAAATGTCTGTTTTTTCTCCATTGAATTAAATTACTGTTGTACATTAACTAGTGTATCAACGATTTCAATCATAATATTTTAATTAGTTTTTCAATCTTGAGTTTAACCAGCTATTTTTTTTAAGAATGAGAATTAGGAATGTTTTGGATTTTATTAAAATAAATGAAAAAAAAAGAAGGAATGAATGATCAGAAAGTGAAAGAGTGTAACATAAAGGACATTAAGTCTTTTGGAAATATATGATTTGATGAAATATATTAATTGAAACTGTTGGCTATATAATTGTTTTTTAAAAAGTTAGCAGTTTATAGCAGATCTGATATATTGCTGAAAAGAACCAAGAGTCATATGTAAAACATTGATAGAAATACTGGACTTTATAAAGCAATTTCTCACAGTCACTTATTAATATCCCAAGTCCTGAGGTAAATTTTATGTGTACTACTAAAAACGATTTAAATGGAAAGTGAAATAGCTTTCAATGTGTGTCACTCTATAAAGAAATGCTTGGGATATGCATTGATTTGTTTAAATGATGCCGAAATGTAATTTTAACGCTTATTTAAATCAATTTAAAGTTTATTACTTTATGTCTCCTCTAGGCAACATCAGGACGGAGGATGTTAAACTTTTCATAGTGTTTCAAAATAGGCACACTTAAGAACCACAAATCTTTGAATTGTTAAGCAGAACTTTAATTTCAAATACCACTTTATTTTTTATTAAATCATCAACGCCTGTTACAAACATGTTTTTGTAGTATTCTAATTTTATGTAGGTTACCAACTTCAACATTCCTAAAGTAATAAAATATATTTTATTTTTACATTAAATTTTATATTGCTTCATAAAAATTTTTGTTTAAATTGAAATTCCAGAAGACATCTTACCCCTATATAGATGATCATCTTATTCGAAGATATAGATAAGAAGCCGGAAAGCAATCGTTTACATAAACAAATTTTCAATTCTTTCTAAAGTATTTTTAAATTGAAATAAGTTTTAAATCATACATAAATGTACAAACTTTAACAAAAAAGAAAAAAAAATCAATGAATAACAAATAGAAAATTCCGATTTTTAAAAACAACTAATTGGATATCTACATCATCTTCACCCAATCTACCCGATTTCAGCGAAATTTATTGACCGATTTTTAAAGATTTTGTGTGAAATAAATAGTTATACGTTTTTAGTTTTCTTAAATATTTTATCAAATGCTTTATTTCACCATATTTATGCAAATCCTATTGTTACATACATTAATCATCTAATTGTTACAGACCGGTTTGACTCTTAAAAGTGAACTTTATATTTTTATCTACTGTCATTAATCGCGCTATTTAAGCTCTTTCAAATGGTTCAAATGGTTTCGTTTTAGAATCGTTTATACAATCTTTGAATAATTACTGAAAGAAGAATGTTTTAATGACTTCAAAAATAATTAATGGCTTTCAGAAATGAAGATTAGGTTAATGCGTTACTAGAAGGATAGATCTTCTTAAGTGATAATTTATTTTAGAGAAATATTTCCCTTTATATTCGTGCTTTTATCTTTAAGAAAAAGTTCATTTGTCACTTATTTTTAAATAAAAAAAGTAGTCATAAATCTAATATTTATTTTATTTTCAGTAATTAGAGGCTACTCTTTGTACATTTTTAATATATAATATGCAATTCAAATGTTAAAAAAATATATTACGTTAATATAATCATGTAAGGTAATTTACATATTGATAGTAAAAATGTATTAATAACAATAGTAATAATATAAAAAGAATATTAATAAGGTTATTAAATAAATGTACATTATTAAGAACAATTCGTTTAAATTAAATTAAAAAGAAAACAGACGTACATTAACATTCATAATAAATATTAAAAAAATCTGAAAGAGCATGTTACTTGCAAAACAGATATAAGTCTGCTTCTAATGTAAATCTTGAAAGAAAATAATAATGAAATTTTAGAACAATTAAATAGTTTCACAATATAAATAATTTTAAGTATAATTTCCCATCTCTTTATTCTACATTAAACTTTATTGAACATTATAATGGAAATAATTGTAATTTATTATTCATTCATTTCCTTTTAACATTTTGTTATATTTTATGGATAATATACAATGCATTCTATAAAGTGCAGATTGTACTGTTGTGCAGATTAAAATTTATACTCAGGAGAAATCGTTTCGTTTGTAAGATTTGTTTTATGATAAAATATTATATTTAATATTATTATGGTAAACAACTATACAATTATTGTTATTTTAATTATAAAATTTAAAGCGCATCCTGGGAAAAAAAAAGAGTTCTTTGAGTTACTTTTTAAAGTTTTTTTTTTTTTTTTTAATATAAAAATATATCTATACATAATAGCATATTATATATATATGTATGTATGTACGTATGTATACATCGTCTTTAGAACCATACCGGTGAACATAATGTTTATATATCCAACGTAAAAGGAAAGCATTTTTAAATGAATTAAATTTCCTTCTTTACATAACAAAAACAGATTGGCTGTAATACAAAAACTGTAAAATTAGAACTGATTGGAAGTTGAAAATAGGACTTGCAATCTATCAAAATATTTTTTTAATGAAAGAGAGAGAGAAAGTAAAATCGTAGTGAAACGTGTATGCTCAGCTAGTCTATTTACATAAATGTTCACATACGTGATCATTCGCTCGAAAAATTGTTATCCGTAAAAATGAACTAAATAATAAATATTTAATTATGTAATTAACTAAAGTAACTCTAAATAATATTTAATTATATTTATTGGTTTCTTAAACAATATACAGAATGCTAGAATAGTGTGATTTATGACCTTATCTTTTTTAACGTTATCATAATTTTAATAAGAATGCAATTAAAATGCGTATTAATCATACAAAGCATTTACTGAAGACTTACTAAAACCTTCAATCAATTGATACAGTTTTATAATAACTGTTTTTATACAAAACATATAAATTAGCTTTTAAGTGTTTCATATAAAAGTATCATTCTAATTTAAATATATATATGCTTAGAATTTATAAAATCATGTTTAATTATGTGTTAAATAAATTTGATAGAAAAAGTTATATCTTGTGTTATTTATTACATTTATAGAAACTATACAAAACTGCACTCTTAACTGTACTACAATGTAGTATTTTTTGTTTACGAAATAATATGTACCACATTTATCATACTAGGCTCGATCAAATGAAAAGGTACGAAACGTCCTAACTACCAAACCGGTTGAAATTTGAATATGCCGCTTTGGAATAAAATAGTGAGACATTGAAAGATGCGATTGGAGTATCTAGCGTAGTTGTCAACATGCGTAGGCGCTTGTGCATGAAAGGGAAGAGAAGCAGAGAGCAAGTGAGTTCCGTCCAATTGACGCGGCAGTGCCTGTGAGGGCATCATGGCTTTTCCATTGCAAAATCCGATGATTAAAAAGCAACGGTGTAGTGGTGTATTTTTGTCGGCCGATTATCTACGCTATGGGATATAGGCCCTATGGGGTGGGTTGCCCTCCGTGGGGGTCTTTCTTAGGGAACCTAACCCGTATTTACGCAAGGTTCGAAGAAAACCACGGAAAACTTCGAACGGTTAGGCCGACGGTCGCGATTGGGTTCGAACCCAGCACCTACCGTCTACCAGTTTGGAGGTCAGAACCTCGCGGCCACTGGTGGGGCCGATTAAAAAGCAACGAGGTGTTATCAGATTTCTCACTGCGTCAGACTTTGATCAGACACCTCGCTGCACTTTAATTATCGGATTTTACAATGGGAAAGCCATGATGGCCTCACAGGCACTGCGCGTCAGTTGGACGGAACTCACTTGCCCTCTGCTTCACTCCCCCTTCATGCACAAGCGCCTACGCATGTTGACAACTACGCTAGATACTCCAATCGCATCTTTCGATGTCTCACTACTTTTATTCCAAAGCGGCATATTCAAATTTCAACCGGTTTGGTAGTTAGGGCGTTTAGTACCTTTTCATTTGATCGCTCTTAGTATAACATAATATACAGCGGTAGGATCCAGCTGCGCCTGGTTAAGATTAGCTTTGAATTCAACGAAAATAAAAAGAAATTCTTGCCTGTTATCGATATAATGATTTTATGTAACATAACTTATTATTTTCAGGAAATATAAATATTAAACATATGCACATATTTCTAAATATTATTTTATTTGCATATTTAAAATGAAACGCATCCTTCCAACCGACAACCTCTACTGAAGAGTTTAACCAAGCTATCAGTGTCCAAAAGTACTCTGATAGTTTGATTAAACTTTTCAGTTCCGAAGCAAAAATAATAATACAAATACTTGTTCATTGCTTTTTTACAAACAAAATGAGATTGTAAATGAGATGTAAAATGTCTTTTCTGAAATCCGTTGTTCAGGGGCTTAGAAATGATGTTAAAAAATACGGATCTAAAACTACAAACCCCATTAGAATATCAATTTAATAGCCATTAAACCTAAATTAACGATATCCCAAATTTAAGAGCTTTAAACAAATATACTAAAATACAAATCTCCATATATATATATATTAAAAGAGATTTAAGTTTAATACTTTATATTTTTATTATTCAGCTATTAAAAAGCCATGTAAAAATGTAAAAAAAAAATTAGTTTTTATAACAAAAAGAACACAGGTCCCCAGATGGGTACTCAAGGATCAAAGACGATGATGTATCTTGGGTTTTATTAGGGATTTCTAGAAGTTTTCTTCATATTCTGTAAACCTGCTTATTTTCAGCATTAGTCACCAATCTTGGTGACATTTCTCTATTTATAGAAATGCATATGCTAATGCATTGGTAACCTCTAAAGTGAATTTTCCAAAACACACCATAGTCAACATTATTTAACCAAATACCACCAAAGTTTTGGAAATGTTGTGCGCTTTGTTACTGCGTTTATTGCCATCTTTTCAAGAACCTGTTTCAATCTTTAATTCCATTCAAATGCTCTGACACGTAATCACGTAAATATTACAAACAAATCAAATTTTCCGTAATGCGTCTCCTAATCAAATATTCTTGTCGGGGAGAAAACAGTAGAAAATGCCTCCAAAATTGCTACAGACGTTTTTTCAGTAAAAATTTTCATATCATCTTCTGCAAGATTTGCTTGTATTATAATGTATGGTTTACCAGATTTATTATTGTATTAGTTAACATCGAGCGTTAGCGGTAACTTCCTTAGAAACGAATTTCTAATTTAAACATTAACCTCCAAGCGAATGGACCTCGAACGGGACCTTCGCTGTTTACGACACTGTGTAGTAGGACCGCGCGACATTCACTGCCGAAAAATTAAATCAGGGCCTTTGTTATAATATTAAATCTACCAGACAACGAACTCGAATAGCACGCTTGCTGCAAGGATGTTGCAAAATCTCTTTAAAAAAATCTTGAGCCCATGGAACCTCTAAACGAATTTCCACTGTCTACACACAGGATAATAGGCGAGCTGCGTACACGCTGTAAAATATTGTGAAATAAAAGCAATTTTGAACAGGGTCTTTTCTGTCTACTACACTGTTTAGCCTTCTTCTGCAATTTTGCATGCTGCACACGTGCTGCAAAATCTTTCAGACAATTCTCTGAAAGAAAAAAAAATAATCTCGAATTCCTTTTGTTCCACAAGTCACAATTAGGAGGCGCAAACTATATTTAACAAAACTTTATCCAAACGAAACTGTATTAACCATCTAATACGTAGTTATATTAGTCAAGGGTGTGTCGGACTTAAGCAAGAATTTAAAATAATAGCAAAAATAACTATTCGAAAATAGTGGTTATTACATTTTTGAAATTTTTACATTACACATTTGTATTAAACAGGAAATAATTCCGTCAGGGCTCTGTCAGAAAACCACATTTTAAGCTGCATTAATCACTACAAATTTAAATATTTGATAGCATCCCTCTCTGAAATTCGTCACACCCTCTTTAATATATATAATATTCTATTTCTTAAATTAACATAAAACAACTTATTATGTATTCAACAATTCAGTTCTCTTATGAAATTTTTATTATCTGGAATCACGTGACTGTCTTTTAAGCCGAGAGTTTGAATGGAATCTTTAAATTAATGAAACAACATTTTTTTTTTATCTAACGTTGTATCTGAGCAATTGCGAAGACGTTTATGTATCTGAATTCTGCAAAACATACATATATAAATTTCATAACTTCATTTCATGATTTAGAAAACAGATATCCCGTATATAAAACGATAGATCATGGGTAGAAAATAATACGTAAAATATAAAATTCCCCATATGTATATTCCTAATATAAAATGATTATAAAACGATACATCATGTGTACAAAATAAATATAACAAGAGATATGGGTTGATACAATTGTGTTTAAATCAAATCATGTTGCTGCAATTTTATTAAAATGCTTAACATTTATTATTGGCAGTATTTTATTAAAATTAAATGACGCATTTCTGAATTTTCTGTGATCGTATTCCTTTATTCATTATTAATATTTTTAGTTTCTTAACATGAAACGAATAATGCTTTGCTTCCTCATAGAAAACCACATACTGAGATATCAACTCGAAGAAAGCCAGAAAAGTTGTTTCAAATGAAAACACGCACTTAAGAAAAATGGGTTACTTCGACTAATGCATTTTATGTTATAGGGCCGTAAAAAAAAAGTATTTCAATTATTTATTTTGAAACATAAATATGAAAATATGTATGTATAAAAAGTATATTTCAGAAAATAATGAATGGGGTGTAAGTAATATATTAAAGACATTTTCTGTTGATTTTATTTGACAATAAAATTTGGAACTAATCCAAATGTTCATTGACCAGTAAACTTATTTCAGTTTGTCAGAAAGAATATTCTTAAATAAATCTAAAAATATATGTATATATTGAATAAGATAAAAAAAATGTCACCAGTTCTTCATCGAATACACGACATTCTACATCTTTTTTCAAGCTTCTTGTTAAAATATATTTTTTCTTCAAATGCTTTTTTTTTTTTCTACGAAATTAAAAAATTTGAATGCTACAAGTTTTCAAATTTTATCCAATCAATGTAAGTAAAAGAGTAATTCTACCGGAACAACAAATGTTTGCAATGATCAAAAATGCATTTATGATTCATATAATCGTTCATGAAGTAGTTACGTCTTACGGATTGTCTTTAGTATAAGTTTCATTTTACCTATCACAAAGCCCCACCAGTGGCCGAGAGGTTCGGACCTCTCAACTGGTAGACGGCAGGTGCTGGGTTCGAACCCAATCGCGGCCGTCGGCCTAACCGTTCGGAGTTTTCGTGGTTTTCTTCGAACCTTGCGTAAATACGGGTTAGGTTCCCTTAGAAAGACCCCCACGAAGGGCATCCCCCCCTGGTCCTATATCCCTAGCGTAGATAATCGGACGTCAAAAATAAACCAAACCAAACCTATCACAAAGAATATTAAAATTTTAATGGATTTCTATTTTTTGTAACTTTTTTTTTTGGTATTTTATTTATGTGAAATGTAGATGTGGCATAATGCACAAAATAACAAATTTTATCATATGATACAAAATTATGTCATTCCCATAGAAAAAAGGTAAATGAAACTGATGAAAATATTAACCACATTTAAAAAGGTGGATTGCAATTTAATATGATTGAATATAACTGAAACAATTTTAATAAAGTTTTAAAATATTGTATTTAGAAGGAAAATATTATTTATTGTCAACCATTACAATTTAGTTTTCTTTTTTAAATTAATTTAAATTACCAAAATATTTTATGATAAAGTGATTAAATTAAATATATAGGTGAATTGTTATTAAGTATAGATTTTCCTACATCATATCTAATAAAATTTGCCAAATAAATTTAAGAGCTTCATCCAAATTTATCCTATTTAAACTCCAAATCGTATGTTCCTTTAAATCCAAATTATAATAGTAAATTTAGTTCAAATAAGATACATTGAATTCAGTAATTATATGTATCAACTAATGAGTTATTATGATTTCTAAAGAGATATGTCAAACAAATTAATACCTGCTCCTGTTATCAATTGAAACCATATATGCGGTTACATTAGTATTTAGTTAGCAGCAACGTATTCATTAATTTTAATGTATGCATTAGTTACGCAACTATATAAAGAATGGATTGCAAAATGCATTTTTGGTATGTATTGTACAAAAGTTCACTTTCTTTAACCCATTTACTAAAATGATTAATGTGTAAATTATGTTTGCACATTTGTAGCAAAAGTACTAAACTTTATTTTTTAATATTCTGAAAGAGATTTAAAATTTAGATTCAATAAATGTTTTATGTAGATACATATTCCTTTTTAAATACTCATTATCATTGTATTTTAGGAAAATATATATAGTAACAGAAAATATAGATTCCATTTTTTTTTTTTTTTTGGTTACAAATTTTAAGTTTATTTTCTATAAAATAATCGGAAGTTAAACGATATTTTTTTTGAACTAACAAACAAAAAATCTGATTGAATAAAAGATCATACTTTTTGAGTCTCTGTTGGTGTTTTTCCGTATATCATAAGGTAATATTCGTAATAAACGTAAAGAATTTGGAAGCGTCCATAACGGAAACGATTTTGTTTATTGTGGTTTAAAGATCCAGAATTAAAGTAATTGTACTAATTAAAATAAATGCATCCGGATAATCATTTTCACCTTAAATTAACATTGTACATTTAATTTTACCAAAAAGTTGTTATTTAATCTTTTTAGTTTTACAAAATAAATAAAAACTTACGAGTGAAAATAAAACTTAAAAGAATAAAAAACTCAGAATAACAATGAATGAATTCAGAATACAATGAAATAACGTTTAAATTAACGTTTTTCCTTTTCTTTTCTTTTCGTTCTTTGTTTATTTTTTACATAAAGAATGAAGAGTTATATATTAAACTTATGTACTTATTGATCGTCCATTGGAAACATTAAATTCATCTTTGTTTACACCATAAAAAATATAAAAAACATTGAAAAAAGCTTCAGTAACATGCGCTACAAAAATAGGTTTGATAAATTACATAATTGTTTAAAAATATATATAATTATTTAATGTATAAAATATTTATAAATAATACATAAAAAGTGATCTAAAAAACATTTTACACTTATTTATACAATTAAATTAATTGTTCTTGATCTCTTGATATGTTATCAGGTGCATCACTTTGTTTTTTTAAGCATATCGCTGAAAAAATTCGAAGAATAATATACCGCTTCTTTGAATAAGTATGCATAGGACCTCTGAAGAGTTTGTATGCTTTTTCATAAATTTATGGTCTCTGATCTTTTGTTTATCTTATTTATTTATTTATTTATTTATTTATTTTTTATTTTATTTTCTTATATCAATATTTTTATATTTGCGATTTTTTTTTTAAATAAATAATATATTACGCTGAATTAAGGAAAAAAGGGAACTTTAGCCGAGAAATAATTATTAGTAGATTACTGAAATATAAATAAAAGTATATTCTGATCAGAATTTAGAGTGAAATTGAATAGGTTTTGAATTTTGAAAATCATTTATATACTTCGCTACATTTCTTTTATTAATATATTTTAGAGAACGTTTTTTTAATGAAAAAGAATTTGCTTATCTTTGCATTGTGAAGCTCGTTATCTATGTTATTCTTAACTTGTATGTTACAATTAATTAATAGTTACAATCAATTAAAAAATAGAATTAAATATAATGATATGTTTTTTTTCAAGACTCCTACTAGATTTATTTTCCTGGTTTTAAATAAAATTAATTTAATTTTGTGTGTAGAGTAGTTTTAATTTAAAATTTAATCTGACATAACAGGACATAAATGTTTAAAAAGTTACCTCTGCAGAAATTTTCACTTTGAAACTGATTGCATTATTTTTTCGAGCCCGCATCATTCGATAAAATTATATACATACATACATATATACATAGATATATACATACATACATACATAGATATATACATACATACATACATATATACCTAGATATATACATACATAGATACATACGTACATAGATATATACATACATGCATACATATATGCATAGATAGATACATACATACATACATATATACATACATATATACAGGGTGATTATAATTAAAATTTAAGATTCGAAACGCTCTAAAAAACGAACCACATACTAGAATGACGCCAAAATTGAACGGTGAATTACTGAAGAAGGGGGAAATAACATGAACAAATATATATATATATATATATATATATATATATATATATATATTCATGAAATTAGGATTGTATATGTATGTTGCAATTGATAAGTGCTGCAATGGCGCCTACGGTAGCAATACTCTACATACTGATAGCAAACACATATATATATATATAAGGTACCCTGGGGTAATAACGCCACGTTAAGGTTCTAGCAATTTTCACGGCTCAGTTTTAGTTTGTATTTTTCAAACAAATGTATGATTTGATACAGCAACTCATTGACTATCTATATAAAAAAAATAATTTAACAGATATGAATACATAAAATGTAATGGCGTGATTTCTTGATCAATGCTATTTGGCGTTATTACCCACCTATATGGGTAATAACGCCATGCAAACAAAACAATGAAATAAGTTGGATTAATAGCATGTAGATTGCCCAATTCTAAAAATACAAACTCTCAGCTCTAGAAATTGACAAATTGCATCCTAAGCTATTGAAAATGTTCATTTTTTTCGTGAAAGTGTAAGAAAAATAAAGGTGTGGTGTTGGGAGGAAAGGGGGATGAGGCAAAAGAATATCAGACCGTGAGCTTCTTTTTGCTTAAAAAGGAGCGTTTAAAGAGAATTATTAGAAACATTGCACAGTTTTAACTGTGTTTATTTGAATCATTATTTAGGATGTAGCTCTGCCACTGTAGGGAATCAACCGGGGTAGAAATTGCAAGGATTGGCGTTATTACCCCGTTATACTTATTGCGCTGTACATTTTAAATTACAAATTATCTCGAGAAGATATCCAAAATCTTGAACAACATTTTGAAAGGCTATGAAATGTACTACAAATTTATGTAATTAACAAAGTATTTTCGGATAAAAAAAAGTCTTCACATCACAAAACGTATCTCGCAAATTTTAGATCAAGCGTTAATTTTAGCTGCTTGTAAAAACAATAAGACCTAAAAATTAAACAAATTAACTTGAACCTGTATTTTGCGATTTATATGAATCAAAACCCTTTTGCGCAGAACACATGGGTGTCATTTACCAGATTATTTCATAATTATGCAAAATATTAGCACTTGGCGTTATTACCCCGTCTGGCGTTATTACCCCAGGGTACCTTATATATATATATATATATATATGTGTGTGTGTGTGTGTGTGTGTGTGTGTGTAATTTTTCAATGAAATTTACTATGATTTAAAATCCTTATCGTTTGTACCACACTGTAAAAAGAAAAGTAATAAAATAATAAAAAAAAAATCCGTTAAATACAAGGAAAAACTGCTAGCAGCAATCTTCACAACAGTTTTTACGTAAAAATCACAGTAACGTTAGTTGTACATTTTATCGCATATTTTCCGTTATTTAAAGGCTAATAATTACTGTACTACTATTGCAGATTTCCAGGCATGTAACAGTTCGGTATAAAATTAACGTATAATGCAGCGCAAAAGTTATAGTAGTTAATTCATTTTTTTTTTTTTTTTACATTTTGCAGTTAAAATTTCAAATCTTCCAGTATTTTTACGGAGATTTTCCTGCTATAATCACATAATTATTTCAATTATTTTACGCAGAGTTTAAATTTAAATTTACAGCAATTATTGTTGTAATTTGTACTGAAATATTGCTCTTAAAATTACTGCATTTATTCTCCTCATTCTTGAGACAAATATTTTAAGAAACACCAAAAACTGATTTAAAATTACTTTGTAACATCTCCAAAGATGTAAGATTCTATATATCGGTGCTTATAATATGTGCGCATTTATTAAAAAAAATTAAAAGTAATTTAAAAATATATAAAGGCATTTAAATTAATTTAAAGGATATTATTATTAGTGTAGCCTACAGGCGATATCAGGAATGTGGAAATTATTGTGGTAATTTATACAAAAATATGGCCGTTAAAATTACAGAACTTTTTGTAGTACTAAAAAAATTGTGTGAAATTTATTTTAATTATAACTTTTGAAATAACGAAAAATGCGCAATAAAATTCAACATAAATTTACTTCGATATTTACTAAAAAACTGCTAGCAACGCGTCAGCAATTTTTGGCGTAAATGGACCGGGTTTTTTTCTGTGTCATTATAATTATAAGCTATTATGGAATTATTTATTACATGCAGTATCGAATGTTTCGATAAAAGAACCAGTATCCAGCGTGTCCACTCACAACTGTGGCCAATGGCTATTATCTAAACCGTTAGTCATAGACATTTATTTCAAATTTCAAAAATGCTTTTAAAAAGATAAAAAAATGTTTTTTAAACGATTTAGGTAAATATATATACATATATATATATAAATTGCGAAAATTAACATTTTATACGGTTTCCCGGTCCTATAAGTGATATTAAGTAAAACTTTTCCATCACCCTATCAAGTAAAAGGTCCCATTCATCCAGCATTAAAATTGACCGAGTTATGAAACTTTAATTTTCATGACTTAAACCAATTTTCTGTAGCTAAAAGCGGATGAGTTGGACTAACTTTTAAGGGAATGTACACTAACTGCTAAATTTATCATAAAGGACGCACCCATTTCCAACGCTGTCCAATAGCTATTTCCTAAACCATTTGTCACAGACATGTTAGTTCGAATTACAAAAATGTTTTATATAAGATAAAGAAATATTTTTAAACGATTTAACGGACGGTACTGCCATTGTATAAGTTTAACAGTTTTGTTAATTTTTATTAATTAACTTCTAGATTGGCTAAAATAAATGAGTTTTAAAATTCCTTTTATCGAGAAAACCAAATTTTGGGAAATCGCGATTTTATTTTAAAAAGGTGTGTTATTTTGAAAAGCCTCTATTTTGCTGAAAACGTTCGTATGTATATTTTCCTAGTTAAAAATTTGTGTTTACATTTTAACCCACTTCAAAATATCTGATTAAGATTCAATTTGCACACTTATTTATATGCAATGACAATGTAATATTAATATAATTTTGCGTGCGTATGTCTATTTATTTTATAGGATTACACCAAATTCTGTTAGGTTAAGTAATCTAACAGAATTTTAAATATGTGTCATTTTGTAACAAATTGCAACAGTTGTTTTTCATAATTTAATTTAACAAACTTATTAACATATTTTTTAATACAAATATATGGCATATTTTGCTTTAGCATGTAAACATAAACATAAATTTAAAATAATATTGTACAAATTATTTTACTCTCAATGCTTCATGTTAAATTTTATATCTAGCGTTTATTTTTATTTGCATTAAATTTGTGACTTATCCCTATTTGGAGCAAAAAAGATTCTTCAACTTGAAACAGCTATTACGCGGTCAGTTTTAATCGTAGATGAATGGAACTTTTTTTGTCTTACTTGTTAGAGTAGTGGTAGAAATTTTCCAAATATCACTTATATTATAGGGGGTCTGAATACAAATTTCGTAACTTCTTATTAATTTTTTTGTCCCAAATCGCATGAAAAATCCTCCTTTACCTTATTTAAAGCATTTATGCAATTGGATTTATATGTTTGTGAATAACGGTTTCGATATTAGCAATTCGCCTACGTTGACAGTGGAGACACTGTAAACTGGCCTTTGCCAAATCGTGTGTCAAAAGTTCAAGATCAAAACATAAAGAATCGTGTTTTAGTTTCTTTTCATAAAATGGATTGGTAACTGCCATGATTTACACACAAAATCTTCGATTTATCACTCATATTTTGCAATAACATATATAAAATTGTCTTACATAAAAAACTATTATTGAAATGAATATGTTCTGAATTTGAGTGATAAATATTATAAGAATAACGAAAGTATTATCTTATCTAAAAAACAAAAATGAAAGTTACGTAACATTTATTTTAAAAAAAATCAGAAATTATGCGCAACAAAGGGTATTTTTACTAAAAGTTTCACTGTCAATTTTCATTGATAGCTTCATACATTTTTTACAACATTATTAAGAACGACAGTTTTCGTGTTGACAGAAATTCGAATCCCTTAAGGGAAGTCTTAAAATTTATTTATTCGTAAAGATTTTTATTAAATTCGACAGCAGAAATATGACTTCTCTGACAGAAGTTTAGCAGAAGTAAATCTTAAAATCACTTTTCAATGTTTTTGTATGCGGCTGCAAGTAAACATTAATTTACATTTTTTTATGTTTAAGGGAATAGAAAATTTAAAATTTTGAATAAATTTTTCATATTATGAGTTCATATTTTTCACATTTTATATATATATTGAAATGATTTTTTATGAATTTGAGTGATGATTCTTATAAGAACAATGCTTAATTTTATCTCAACAGCAAAAATTAAAGTTATGCAGCATTTTAAAAAAATCAGAAATTACGTTCAAAAAAGTATAATTCTACTAAAAGCTTTACTGACAATTTTACATTAATAGCTTTATACATTTTCTATAGTATTATTGAGAACGACAATTTTGTTGTTGACAGGAATTTGAATCCCTTAAGGGATTTCGTAAGTTTTATTTGTGCTGAAAGTTTTATATGAAATTCGATAACTGACTTATAGCTTTTTTAACAGAATTTTAGCAGAAATATTTCTAAAAGTTATTTATTATAGTTTTTGTATGCAGTCAAACACTGATTTACATTTTTTTCTGTTAAAAAATAGAAATCTTAAAATTTGTGAACTTTTTCATATTTTTACACATTATAAAAACGTATTAAATTATTTTATACTGTGAAGTGGGATTAAAGAAACAATTCTTTTATAAAGTGTATTATTTATTAAGGAATAATGCGCTCATATAAAAAATTAAGTTATTTATTTTTTTTACACTTTTATATACAGTTATGTATAAATAATTGTACATGTTTGACCAACATTAATTATAAATTAATATCAAATCAACAATGCAACGCATAAGTATCATTAAAAAATAATAATCTGCGTAGTAGAATCTTTTTTATCCAACGTATGTGTACATATGAATTTTCCGCATAACCTACCGAATAATTTACCCGACCTACTTTGCAACAACATATATGAAAGGGACATACATAAAAAACTAATAATGAAATGAATAGTTAATCATTTTGTGTAATTGTTCTTATTAGAATAACTAAAGGCTTATTTCAACTTAATAGAAAATAATTAAATTTACGAGGTTGTTCAATAAGTTTTGTCGGTCGATAAGAGAGGGCGTTGCTACTAGTCCAAATTTGTTTTTGTTTTGTTGGTTCATTCTTCTTATCAACATATGTGAAGTTTCATTTCAATCAGTCAATTCATTCTTTGTTTACAAGCCATTTAGTGTCGCCGTGTCACAATATTTTCGACAATGGAAAAAATTGAATATCGTGAAGTGATAAAATTCTTATTTTAAAAAGGTGTAACACCAAAAGAAATTCACGAACGAATGTTAAGAGTGTATAATGAACGTTCACCTTCAATTATAACAGTAGAAAGATGGGTTGCTGAATTTAAACGTGGTCGTACAAGCCTTGAAGACGATCCACGTGAAGGACTTCCAAAAACCGTATCAACACCAGAAATCGTAGTCAAAGTACAGGATATGGTTTTGGAAGATCGTCGATTGACTGAGAGGGATTTAGTAGAGGCTCTACACATCTCATTAGGCAGTGTGAGTCATATTTTAAATGAAATTTTGAGTTTTAAAAAGCTGTGTGCACAATGGGTGCCGCATTCGCTAACAATGGAACAAAAACACATTCGAATGCGACTTTCTCAACAACATTTGTAGCGTTTTAAAAAGGATAAAGTGGATTTTGTGCGTCGATGCATCACTATGGATGAGACCTGGGCCTATCACCATGATCCTGAATCAAAAGAAGAGGCTAAAGAGTGGTGTGAACCTGGTTGTTCGGCTTCGAAACAAGTTCGTGTCCAGAAATCGGCCGAGAAAGTTCTGCCATCAGTTTTTTGGGATGCGAAAGGAATTTTATTTGTGGATTACTTGCAAAGTGGTAAAACAATTATTTCTGAATATTATTGCAACCTTTTGGACCAGTTGAAGGAAAAAATTCGTGAAAAAAGACCCGGTTTGCAGAAGAAAAAAAATCCTTTTTCATCAGGACAACGCACAGTGTCACAAGAGCATTTTGACAATGGCTAAAAGCCATGAATTAAAGTTCGAATTGTTGAAGCATCCGCCGTATTCACCAGATTTAGCCCCCAGCGACTTCCATTTGTTTCCAGAACTCAAAAAATTTATGCGTGGCAAGCGTTTTTCGTCAAATGAAGAGGTCATAACGGCAGTTGAAGCGTATTTTGCAGACCTTCCGGAATCTCACTTCAGGGATGGGATCCACAGATTGGAGGATCGTTGGAACAAGTGCATTAATGTTCAGGGAGATTATACTGAATAATAAAGTGTATTTTGAACCATAACATTGTGTTTTTCTTATCGAACGACAAAACTTATTGAACAGCCTGGTATGTAGTATTTATTACAATTCAGGAATTACGCAAGAAAATGTATTTCTAGTAATAGCTATACTGTCAATTTCCATTGATAGTTTCATACACTTTTTGCAATGTTATCGATATAAATGGTCCGGCTTTTAATTTCCAGAACTCAGGGAATAACTCAGCAGTAAAAAAGGTTAAACGCTTATCCATTTAATATGATTCGAAGTAATCCCCATCAGCCGTCATACACGCCTGAGCTCGGCTGTACATATTTCGGAAAAAAGTTTTAAATTCCTCTTTAATAGTGACGTTACAATTTTCTTGATGTCTTCGACATCCTGAAATCTTGTTTTATTCAGCGAATTTATCAGCTTAAGAAACAGGAAAAAGACTGGGGGTGCTAGATCGGGAGAGTATGGTGGATGCTGCATCTCAACGACATCATGCTGGGCTTAGAATCGCCTCACAGCAACGCAATGTTAATTCATTGCTCCATTTTCACTTCAACAAAAGGAATTCAAGTGCTACATTTTAAGGCGCCTGTCACATACTTCAGAATTGCTCCGAGTGCACTGCACATGCGCAAGTGCAATCATTAGCGCCATCGTCTGGCTTTTCGTTCTCGTACAGTTATGTCAGTCCTGGAAATTAATAACCGAACCTTGCATTTCAGTTTCTTCATCATCCTCCATTAAAAAATTGGACTGAAATCTATATGGTAGTGCAAATTTTAAACTTAAATTTCCAGAACCTATTTATTTTTATTCTTTAAAGGATACTCGATGTCTTTAATTCGCCGAAAAATGACAACAAAATCGATTTTTTTTTTCAATTTTTCTTAGATTACATTTTAACATCCCTAGTATATTCCGAAGTTTCGCCAAGTTAAGAGTGTAAAAAAATACAGTTAAATGTGATATTGTTGCAACACTGATAGTTTAAATCTTCCACCCTGTTCAATGTTTACATTTCGGTTGCATCCAATTCCTATATATTTTATAAAGGTACTGCAGCAACAAAAAATCCTTTTAGTTTTAAAATAATTACTTTGAAGTAAAATCTTAAAAGTGATTTTTCTCAGTCTGTGTTTTTTAAACGAATTAGCATGCTCAAAGTGTTCAAACTTTTATGTACATTTTTTTAATTGTTTCAGTTTTCTTTTCTGGTTGTTCCTTATGGTATATTTGATTAAAATAATTTCCAAATTTCGAATAAAATCATTGTTTTCACATAAAATTGTAAAATAAATTCAGATTTTAGAGCAAATTTACGCGTATTTGCGCGTTTTATAATTTTTCTAAAAAACTGACGTATGCTTAATCCGTTTCTCACAATTATACAGCATACCTTTAAGAAAATAAAAAATAGCTTAAAATGTTTTAAAATACCTAGTAGCAAACCAATATTGGTCCAACGTTGCGCCAATATTTCATTAATTGGAAATATTGCCAATAAAACGTCAATATTGCTCCAATGTTGGGATGTTTACATCTTGCCCTTATTTAGCCAATATTTGTAGCCAATATTATGCTAATATTGACGTTTTATTGGAAATATTGCCAATAAAACGCCAATATTGTACAAATGTTCGCGTTAAATTGGCAATATTTCAAATGAAACCCCAATATTGGCATAATATTGGCTGCAAATATTGGCTAAATATAGGCAAAATGTAAACACCCCAATATTGGAGAATTATTTCATGCCAATATTGCGCAAATGTACCAATATTGCTCCAAGATATAGCCAATATTGGTCCAATATTGTTTGAATAGAGGAGTACGTGAAAATGAATTTTAAAATTTACTTCATAAACTTACTGCATAAAAAATGTAAAATTCTCAAATTTTGTTTGGAAGATCGAACAATTTGAACAATTTTTCTTTATTGAAACCTTTATTAATCTCATCAAAATGCATCTTAAAATGCTTTTAAAATAAAACAATGTTCATTTATCGATTTCTAGATCAAGTTTGTGCAATTAAGTTATTGAATAAAATTAAATAATATGTACCATTCAGAAGATGTAACGTCACATTTTAGTGAAATATATCGTGCATTAAAGAAAAGTGCATGTAAATAATTTATAATACCATTATAAAAGATTAATTAGATATATAATAACAGTTTTAAAGTTTAAAAATTGATGGTTTTAAAGCGAAACATATTTTCAAAAAATTAAAAAATTCATAACGAATAAAAATGTGTCATATATTTTATTGTAAACTGAAAGAAACATACATATTTTCTAGATATTTCTGAGCAATAAATGTTAAACAATATAACTTTATAAAAGAAACATTTAATACCTAAACTTGTTATACATTTCGCAACAAAACTCCTGCTCGAAGATATGCGGTTATGTAGCTTTTGTGTCTATCAATAATCGGTGCGATAAATCTTCGTCGTTTTGATTTCCCTTATTTTATGAATTTTAAATATCTAACCAATTGTGCGATATTCTTAACGGTTTACACACTTTGATAATAATAATTGTAATAATTATTTTTTTTTCATTATTACAGAATTTTATTCGCACCTTTTAAGTAAGGACATGGTTTGGAGACAACCGGTGTGACAGCATTCTTTGTCTTCACACTGCATTTCAATGACTGAGACATTATAAAAATGTAGACCTGATCACGGAAAAAAAACCATAAAAAATAAATTAAGATCATGAAGTGGAGACACTAAACAGCAGATTCGGGCGGAATGAGGAACTTAATCGATAAATTTACCACAGTGTCTCCGAGTTCATTTGTCGAGAATTGGAGACAAAATTTGCCAACAAATAGTTTTTTTTCCCGCGCCTATTTTCCCCACCAGTGTCCGGAAGATTCCGTTTTTGAAGCTGGAAGGTTCAAGACGCTGGGTTCGAACCGAATCACAACAGTTGGTCTAATCATTTGGAGTTTTCTGTGGTATTCTTCGAGTCTTGTGTTCCATTGTAGAAATAAGGTATAGATTGCCTCAGAAAGTGTCCCCACGGAGCAAATCCCTCTTTATGGACGATTTCATTCGTGTTGATAATTGGTCATCATGAACAAAACCAACCAACCTTTGTATATTTCTGTGCACAATTTATAACTGCAATGTCCCCTGAATTTTAAATACGCGGTCCTTCGTAAGAAAAAATTAGTATTTATTTAATCGTACATTTTGTGCACATAAACAAAGAAAAAATGTTCTTATATCTGAATATTGTGTTATAAAGTTCTTAACATTGAAATTGTAAATCAAAAATTTTGTAATAATTGATTAAAAAAAAAGAATCTTAAGAATTTCAGTATCGCTCATTACATTAAAGAATTTTACTTCTAAATATCCTAAAACTTTTATATACTGCTGAAGTTTTAAAACTTCATAATTGAAGTACAATTTTGTGTATTCATTAGGTATGTTTCTTTTAAAACTTTTGAAGGAAAAAAATATGTACACTGATGGACATCGGATTACGTCCAAATTTTGTTGCCAAATTGAATCAACGAATAACAACTTTAGTATGTTCCGCACACTTAATTTATTATTTTGCTATATATATATTTTGTACTTACATTTATTCATATTTAAAATTTTGAAATAAATAATTGAAATGTCTGTAACTCTCTTTTATGGTTCTATGACATAAAATGCATTAGATGAAGTAACCCATTTCTCTTAAGTGAGTTTTTCGATTTGAAACAACTTGTCTGGCTTTCTTCCAAAGTGATAGTTCAGTATGTGGTTTTTCTAAAGGGTGATAAAGCATTATTGATTACATGGTGATGAATAAAAAGATAATAATGATTGCAATATTATCACAGACAAATTCTCATATATATGAATATATATTTTTTTAAAATAAGAATAAAAAATCAAAAGTACTATACACCCTTGAATGCAATTCTTATAATATCTGCCACGTTATAAGCAAGGCTATCAGTTACGTCTCACTGGCTATGTATACATGATGTCCCCAAAGTCCTTGACAAACTTTTAAATTCAATATATAATGAAATCATGTCATAGAGGACTGCGGTTTGGACAAAAATGCTTGTCTCGATAAAAAGTTTCATCAAGCAATAATAATAATAATAATAATAATAATAATAATAATAATAATAATTATTATTATTATTATTATTATTATTATTATTATTATTATTATTATTATTATTATTATTATTATTAAGAATAAATAAATAACTGCAATATTTGATCTTAAATAGCGTAACTTGTCATAATATTTCCTTTGTTGCATATACATATATTTTCTGATTTTAAAATTATGTTCGATTTCGTTTAGTAGTGTCAATCTGTGCAATTCGATTTTTTTCTGTAAGCCGTCATTTATGTGTTAAAACAAGAAAACGGATCAGAAAATCTGAAAATTTAGATGTTTGAAACCGTACGAAGTTTAAAACTATTTATTTTCACACGGCTAAAGATTTTTTTCAATTTAAATACATTTCAATCTTTGCCTCACTGCTATATTACAATTACTTAATTTTACATTAAATTTTCAACTGTGTAAATATGTGTATAAACTGTGTAATGAAACTGTGTAGCCTAAATAATTTAAATACTGGATAATAATCTAATCTATTTTCGTTTCCGCAATATCTTAGAAGAAACATAAATTTACCAAATTCTCATAGTTTTTATCGTGCAACATTTAGTTCTTTTTTTCTAGAACATAACAACTACATTTCACCACGTGATATTTGTTTGCACGTTCAATTCTATCCATACATTACGTAGACAAAAATCAAATTGTTAATTGTGGTATTTACATTATATTAAACAGCTCAGATGCATGCCAATCTGCAATTCTAATTACAGTGTGTCCAGCAAATAACACCCTGATTTCAAAATTAAATTTCTCAAAAACAAAGATCGATAGTAATATGCTGTAAACGGTTTTTTCATTAGGTAAGCTGTAAAAATCTTATACAGAAATTTCAAACAGTGAATATTTTGAAAAAATTGCGTTCTGATTGCATAGAATGCTTTGATTTGACATTTTTCTTGTTTTGGATTGCCCGCAGAGAAATAATTTTTCAGCTTACAGAGCAATATTTTAAAGATTTTTCGAAGTAAATTTTTAGAATTTCGAAATTTTTAAAATTTAATTTAAAAAAACTATGAAATATGGCACTTTAAACCGAAAAACACATTCTCTGGCAGCAATCTAAAGCAAGAAAAATGACAAATCAAAGCATTCTATGCAATCAGAAAACAATCTTTTCAAAATATTTACCGTTCGAAACATTTGTATAAGATTTTTACAGCTTACTTGATAAACAAACCGTTTACTGCATAATTCTATTGAATTTTGTTTTTGAGAAATTTAATTTTGAAATCAGGGTGTTATTTGCTGGACACCCTGTAAATAATTATGTTAAATAAAAAGTTCATGCCCTTTTGTTGATTTTCATGTTTCTTCAGAGAAAATACAGTTTGGAGACAATTGTAATTTTTGACAAAACAGTTAAAAAATTAAATCTGTACGTCCAGCATTAAACTTGGGATTTTCAATGATCATTTTGGGGATTCTTAAAATATTTGTAAGGTTCTAACAGTATTTACACCAGCTATTTACACCACAATGTAAACAACATCAATTCATACAAAAAGGTAATCGATACTAATGTTTTATGGGAATTCGTGTATTAGTATACGAGATACAGATGTTGCGTGAATCGTAAAGAAATGCTGCATAGCTTCTCTACCTATTGAGTTATTTACATCAAAAATTATTTAATATAAATTTACATCAGGTAATATATGAATGTAATTTTTAATTAAAATCTTTGCATTACCCCATCAAAAATAATCTTAAGAATATCTGAAGAAATCGCTACTTTCTTTAGAAGTTTTATAGAAATCTGAAGAAATTTTGCAGATAAACTTTATCTCAAAAATATCAGCAGAATTGTTTAAGGTAGTCTTAAAAATATAAGCAGAATGGGCCAAATAATTTCAGATTCCCTACAGATTTTTGGACCAAATACCTACAGACTTTCTACAGATTTCTTTTAGTGGGGTGGATCTTGAGATAGAACACTCAAAAAACTTATGTCACGTACAGACAGTGTCACAGAGTCACAGAATACAAAACTCTCTGAATACAGTAATCTCTAACCCTTTAAAACGTTTAAAACCTTCAAAAAACTAAATACAAAAACTTTCAAGAATCCAGTACTTTCTTAGATAAAAAAAAGAAAAAGTTAACATTAAAAAAAAGGCAATATTATATATATACAGTCAAAGTTCTATAATCCGCTCACCCATAATCTACAGTTTTCTATAATTCACGTTATTTTACGAATGTAAACAATGAAATAAACAGTTAAGAAATTTACAAATTAGTGATCCAAAAACAATTAAAAATTAAAAAAAATTAAAAAAATGAGAAAGCATTAAGAAAACAGTGGATTATGGGTGTGCGGATTATAGAACTTTGACTGTATATATGTGTGCTTATAGATATAGATATATATACTTTCTTAAAAACGGACTGATTAGGAACTGTCTATTTGTCAATTAGAAGTTCCATACTTTCCATAACATATATCATGTTTAGTACAATGCAGGCTCTCAGAATTATATTAAGTAGATCAGTTACGTTTTTATACTCATAAATTTCTGATAAATGGAAGCTAAGTTCAGATATGTTTCTGTAGTACTGTTTACGTTTCGCTGCTTATATACCATAAACTAGACAAATTTTGAATTTATTGTTATACAAAACAAAAAAAAAATTTCATAATACATTAAATGATATTAAAATTAAATTTTTAATTGCTATTAACATAAAAATATAATAGCATATTTTAAAGATAAACAAAAAGAAAACCCTAAAGTTCTAGCAAATTTATTTCTTAAAGCAATATTACAAACTCAAATTTATAGACATTTCTATTTATAGTTTTAGAAAAACCGTTTATAACAATTATAGTAAAAATTTTAAAAAATGATTCCAGGAACATTCTGTCTGATTTTTTTCCTGTCACGTAAAATAAATTTTGTAACATTATTCCAGATTAGAGATTGAATCTATTTTCTTTATTCTATTATATGAATTTCAAATATAATATCAAACTTAAAATATAAGTTTTATGATAAAGTATTTTAAAAAGTTTGTTCAAAAAGTTGAAATAGAAATTCTTGGGACATGAACTATTCATGCTTATGTTAAGTGCTCTTATCCATTTAAGAGCACATCTGGCTCACATCCACGATTAATTCTTTTTTGTGGTTTTCAAGGAGTTATGAAGGACTAATTGAACTATTATCAAACGGAAAATGTTAAAAGAAAATGCTTTTTTAAATAATACTTCAGTTTACATTGATTTACTGACAACAACAGTGAAAATATGTTTCTTACTTAAATAGGTTATTATCAGTAAAATAGTTTTTAGTTTGACTGTTTAAGCATGTATTGTCTGGTGCTTTCAGCTGGCGTGCATGTATAATGTTTATTTTTAACATATGATTTTTTTATAATCACCTTGTGTTTTGTATTAATATACTTTTAATTTTTTTGAAAATTTTATCGTTAAACTCTAGTTTAGGTTTATATTTGAAAGTAATTAACAATGAGAAAATAAATAGTTTGATGTACAAGAGTAAATACTTTTTTATATAAATTTCTGTTAGAAATAAACATTCTATACTAGTGTTAATGACGTTATTCCTTATATTTAAGCGATTGTGCAAAATATTCCTCGAAATCTTTTATGTTTTGCGAAATCTACGCTGAACATTTAAATGCGATTTTTTCTTAATATAAGCAAGTGAAATGTGCGTATTTCACATGATTTCAGATAAATCAACAGTTTTTAAGAAACATTATTGAAACGTTTTTATTTCTAATATATCAATTTAGTTACAGATTAAAAAATAATAACTAAAAAAATAATTTAAAAAATAATAATAAAATTAATAAAAAATAGTAATTAAAAAATTATGATATAGAATATCGTCGGAACTCACATTTGATCATGAAAATAAGGAAAACATAACTCTTAAAAATTCTTTTTTAATTTAAAATATTGAAGATAGATGGTTTAAACCCTCATGGTGTATTCACCAAGTTCACATTTCTGACTTTGTTTGTTTTTGTTGCTCAAGAAATCAATATCGAGACTTTTAGAGCACAGTGGAATATGAATGTGTTGATGTGAGTGAGTTCTTTCGCACTAAATTTGCAATTATATTCTTCAGCTATATAAGGTGGTCTGGGGTAATAACGCCAGGCGGGGTAATAACGCCAAGTGCTAATATTTTGCATAATTATGAAATAATCTGGTAAATGACACCCATGTGCTCTGCGCAGAAGGGTTTTGAGTCATATAAATCGCAAAAAATAGCTTCAAGTTAATTTGTTTCATTTTTAGGTCTTATTGTTTTTACAAGCAACTAAAATCAACGCTTGATCTAAAATTTGCGAGATACGTTTTGTGATGTGAAGACTATTTTTTTTATCCGGAAATACTTTGTTAATTACATAAATTTGTAGTACATTTCATGAACTTTCAAAATAATGTTGAGGATTTTGGATATCTTCTCGAGATAACTTGTAATTTAAAATGTACAGCGCAATAACTATAACGGGGTAATAACGCCAATACTTGGCATTAATACCCCGGTTGATTCCCTACAGTGGCCGAGCTACATCCTAAATACTGACTCAAATAAACACAGTTAAATTTGTGCAATGTTTCTAATAATTCTATTTAAGCGGTCTTTTTTAAGCAAAAAGTAGCTCACAGTTTGTTATTCTTTTGCCTCATCATCCCCCCCCCCCTACACCACACCTTTATTTTTCTTATACTTTCACAAAAAATTGAACATTTTCAATAGCTTAGAATGCAATTTGTCAATTTCTAAGTTTGTAGAGTTTGTATTTTTAGAATTGGGCAATCTACATGAAATTATTCCATCTTATTTCATAGTTTTGTTTGCATGGCGTTATTACCCATATAGGTGGGTAATAACGCCAAATAGCATTGGTCAAGAAATCACGCCATTACATTTTATGAATACATATCTGTTAAATTATTTTTTTTTATATAGATAGTCAATGAGTTGCTGTATCAAATCATATATTTGTTTGAAAAATACAAACTAAAACTGAGCCGTGAAAATTAATAGAACCTTAACGTGGCGTTATTACCCCAGGGTACCTTATAACATATTATTTTATAGTATTGTTCGTAAATTTCAAGTCCTCCCCTTATATATATATTTCGCGCCATAATGTTCATTATAGTATACATGTTAACTATATAATTTTTAAAGATATGTTTAATATGCGAATTGAGTAACAAGATATTATATTAATATTTAACGGTAAACTTACTTTTTAATGCAGACTGCCACTCATATTCTAAAATATGACCCGTTTCTAAAATAATTCTTAACTAAAAGAAATAAAATAAAATAAATGTACATTGATTTTTTTTTTTTCATTTTAAGTAAATTATTTCTCAGAGTTCACTCACACTGTTAAGTAGAACTTTGTTCATTTAAAATAACAGACATGTATGAAACATCTCAAAATAACTTATATTGATGTTGTTGCGGCTCATTTTCTAATCTTGCAAAAACCTAATAATACTGTCTCAGTTTACTACTGAAAAGTTAATGTAAATATTCATTTCATTACAAATAGAAAATTGAATTCTTTCTCCATTTAAATCAATTTTATGAAATGCATTTTATTGTGTACTTTATTAATAAATATACTATGCACAAAACCAGTGAAATATTTTTTATGAGATATAGTGTTTAATAACTGGGAAAAACTTCATTTTAACATAAACAAAGTCCTTCCGGAAATGAACAATCTAAATTTATTCCAATTATTATGCTAAGCTTAGATGCTATAAATATAGTAACATCTTCTTAGATCTTCTCCAGCTTTTATCTTCAGTTCCTAATGCGGTTGTAAATAAATAAAATGACAGAGTGTACTGTTATATTCATCATCTATAGAAATGGAATGCATAGCATCTTCCAAGGAAAATTTCTCGATAATTGGATATATTCTCCTTTTTCATACAAATGTTACCTAAATATATTCAGCACTTTAGTTCTTTTGAGTGTTTATTTTGATATTATCTGTGAAAGTCTTAATTATAATAAATGGCATTACACGTGGAAAAATTTGGATCATTGATTCATTACTAAGATCTTATTATCACGCATGTTTTTATTTATTTATTAAACAAGTAAATAACTTAAATCAATAGTGCTATTACAGTGGTGGCAAAAAGTTTCCGGCCAGCGAAAATTTTTCAGTTAATTTGTAAATATATGAAGGGGAATCTAAAAGTGCTATTTATTCATTTTATTGACATAATAGTTAGGAACTTACTTACAGAAGAACATGTAAATATGAATAAATTTAACTGACAAAATTAAGTATGAAGGAAAGCACATGTTCTCAAAAGTTTCCGGCCACCTTCAAAAAATGTAAACCAAGTACAATTGTACCAATGTACCCAAACAAAATGTACCATTGTAAAAAAATGGTATTGTAATAGAAAATTACAATGATCAACAACATTTACGATTAGTATTTTATCCTATTACTATTTTATTAGCTTTAGTAATAAGTACTGCGGCGAAGCAACGTGACATTCATACAATCAACTGTTAAAGATCGTCTATGGTACGTTTTCCCACATTTCTTGCAATTTTGGCGAAATTTTGGCTGAGTTGGAATATTTATAGTTCCATAGTTTTTTGTCAACTTCTTTTCAAAGATTTTCTATTGGATTCACGTTGGGCGCTTGGGCTGATTATTTCAAAAATGAAATTTTTTGTGCGAAAACCATTGCTTATCGATGTTTGCATACATTATTTATGTCGTTATCATGTTAAGAAAAATAGTTGCGACCAATTTTTTTCTCTAATAAGGCAGAAAATAGTCTTGCAAGATATTCTTATACATTGTATCATTCACCTGGGTCTGGATTTCAAATAACGGACCGACACATTTTTGAAGAAAATACTCCCCACGGTATAACGTGTCCTCCGCCATGCTTCATCGAAGTTATAACATAGGTCGAATGATATCTTTTGCTGTTAGGTCATCGGACGTTGTGTCTGCCATCAATTCGAAAACTGTTTCGAATTCGATTGATGGAAAAATAGAACTTTTTTCCAGTTTTCGCTTGACCAGACTTTGTGTTTTTTGGAAAACGCCAGTCGTGAACGTTAATTCTGAAAAAAAATTATCACCGACTCTTCATTAAAATTATGCATCACGTCAGCATGTTGATACGGTATACGGACTTGTTTTAGCAATATTTGCATTCCGTAAATCGCAGTATATTGAAACGGAATTTTTATGCGGATTATCAATTGTTTTTCTCCTAATAATTCTGTCCACAGGAATAGTAGTTTTCCGGGAACTCCCGGACCTCTTAAAATCCTGAAGGCCACGGCCATCTTTATATATGTTCGGGGTGAAGGCAGGGAAATTCGATAGCTCCAGAGCCCCGCCCGCCCGCTAACCGTCTCTTAATATCTTTAATTTGTCTACTTTTTCTTTTAAATTTGTCCGGTTTCATTTTGTCTTATATATATTTTTTTCTTTTCTATTAAAAGTCCAAGGCTATTCGGGTTGTAAAAAAGCATTTTGGCGTTATCCTTGGTCGCCTACTGGCGACAGCGCTGTCGCACAAGAGATTAGGTCTGTTTGGGTCGTAGGTAGGGGTCGTCGACGAAAATTGGTCGCTCACCGCGACGATTGATCCATCCACCCACTCCCGACCACCGTCCGAGACATATATGTTCGGGATGAAGGCAGGGAAAGTCGATAGATTCAGAGCCCCGCCCGCCCGCTAACCGTCTCTCAATATCTTTAATTTGTGTACTTTTTCTTTTAAATTTGTCCGGTTTCAATTTATCTTATATATATTTTTTCTTTTCTATTACGAGTCCAAGGCTATTCGGGTCGTAAGTAAAGCATTTTGGCGCTATCCATGGTCGCCTGCCGGCTACAGCGCTGTCGCGCAAGAGACTAGGTCTGTTTGGGTCGTAGGTAGGAGTCGTCGACGAAAATTGGTCGCTCACCGCGACGGTTGATCCAACCACCGTCCGAGACATATATGTTCGGGATGAAGGCAGGGAAACTCGATAGCTTCAGAGCCCCGCCCTCCCGCTAACTCTCTCTCAATATTTTTAATTTGTCTACTTTTCTTTTTAATTTGTTCGGTTTTATTTCCTATTACATTTTGTTTTTCTTTTCTATTAAGACTCCAAGGCTATTCGGGTCGTAAGTAAAGTATTTTGGCTATCTTCCAGCTCCGTGTTACATTCATTTTAAAACGAAAACAAAGAATAAACCGTGAAATAATGCAGCTTGGAACAATCACGACTAACTCAAAAATCATTCGATAACAAACTGATACTTCGCGGGGATTAGAGTAGCAATTAAGATGGCAGTGAATCTCATATTTTCCTGCGCGTTTGGAAGTTTTAATCGCCCCTCATATAATCCTGCCCGGGCTAAAGCTGACGTAAGCATGTAATAAGCACGGAAAGTCCAATCAAAGGAATCAGAATGTGTGGATCGAAAGTTTCCAACCATATCATTGGTTAGTAGTGAGAGCTTCATGTTCAAATTCTTTCCCAAATCACGGTAGCTTACAAAATTAAACAGAGGTAAAGAGTCCGTAACAGCAATGCATTATAGAATTGCCCAAACAATATTTTTATAAAATGTAAAAAATAAAGCTTTTGACAAGCGTTTTTAATTCTAAGACAGAGAAATGGACTAATAGGATAGATTTAATATTTCGAAGTATGAGATTAACATTAAAATAATACAATTGAGGTTTATATATTTTTTTTTTTTTTTAGAAAAGTAAATAATATATTACGCTGAATTAAGGAAAAAAGGGAACTTTAGCCGATAAATAATTATTAGTAGATTACTGAAATATAAGTAAAAGTATATTCTTATCAGAATTTAGAGCGAAATCGAATAAGTTTTGAATTTTGAAAACCATTCATGTATTTCGCTACATTTCTTTTATTAATATATTTTAGACAATAATTTTTTAATGAAAAAGAAGTTGCTTATCTTTGCACTGTGAAGCTCGTCATCTAAGTTATTCTTAACATGTATGTTACAATTAATTAAAAAATAGAATGAAATATAATATGTTTTTTCAAGACTCTTAGTAGGTTTATTTTACTGGTTTTAACTAAAATTAATTTAATTTTGTGTGTAGAGTAGTTTTAATTAAAAATTTAATCTGACATAACAGGACATAAATGTTTAAAAAGTTACCTCTGCAGAAATTTTCACTTTGAAACTGATTGCATTATTTTTTTAAGCCCGCATCATTCGATAAAATTATATACACTCACTTCCAAAAGTTAAGCACGGAGAGGAAAATGCTAATTTTTTGAAGCCAATCAGAATTGAAGAGAATAAAAATCGCTGTAGAGGCAGATGGATATATGGAAATATGTTAGGTAACAACCAATCATGTTTTCATCTCAAGAAATATGCAAAAAGTGCAGACTTATAAGAAACCAGGGGTTACAGAGGGGAGGCGGGTTACAGAAGTTGATTGTAAGTACTGATAGAAGGTGTTTAAAACTTTCGTACAATTTTTTGAAGACATACGTGTTTCTATGACTTCCAGAAGACGAATGTAAGAATCTGAGCGCTGGCGTGCTATTGGGCGCATCGAAGCAGGACAGTCGATCACAGATGTTGCTCTTTTTTTCGGTGTTCGTCATTCTGTAATTTCACGTCTATGGAAACAATTCCAAACCACACAGACAGTTGTCTGAAGGCCCCTAGTCCGTCGTCCAAGGGTTACACCCCCACGGAAGCTATTGTAGCCAAGCGGAATCGCAGAGCGACCTCCACACGTGTCACATCTATGGTAACAGCCTCCATTAGTAAGGCGATATCTGCAGCTACTCTACGCCGAAGAGAGCATATGAGTGGATTGTACGCCTGGGTACCTCGAGTTCGTGTTCCTCTATCTTTCCAATCAAGAGGGGCACGATTAAAGTGGTGCCGGGAACATGTAAATTGAACTGTGTCTGACTGGGGCAATGTCATGTTTACTGGTGAGTCAAGATTTGCACAGCAGCCAGATGACAGGCGTATAAGGATATGAAGTGAACAAGTAGCACGCAATAAACCCCAAAACATTACCGAACATCACGCATTCCGAGGCGGAAACATTATGGTGTGGGCAGAGAATACATTTGGATACCGCACCGACCTGCGCATCTTTAAACTGGGTTCTGTGACGGCTGTCCGGTACCCATTTTGAGTTTGTACGCTGCAGCAGTTGGTCCTACTTTTGTTTTAATGGACGATAACGCACGTCCCCATAGAGCTGGAATCGTCAATGACTATCTGAAGAGTGAAAGGATTGCGCGTATGGCGTGGCCAGCATATTCGACCGACCTTAATCTCCTTGAAAATCCTTGGAATACTCTCGTCCGTGCTGTATGTTTATGTTTCACTCCTCCAGCCACTGTTATTGAGCTGGAAACTGCTCTACAAGAAGAATGGCGATTGCTTAATTCTGCTGTGGTTGATAACATAACTGAAAGCATAGTCACAAGGTTTTAGCTCTGTATACAGATGAAGGGGGATTACATACCCTATAATGTCTTTTTTTTTCATTTTATGCTGTTTATTTTTACTTTATACATAATTCTGTTTAAGTCTCCAGTATGTCATTATCTTATAACTTATAAAAATTTAATATTGTTTTTATTTCTGCATATAATTATTGATTTTGTTTTATGCATAAATATATATGCTACTTTCCTGCCGAATTTTGTGTCAATCAAAGCAGAATTTGTTGATTTTTTTGCATTTTACATCTTCGTACTTAACTTTTGGAAGTGATTGTACATACATACATACATACATACATACATATATACATACATATATACATACATAGATAAATACATATATACATAGATATATACATACATACATACATACCTGAATAGATATATACATACATACATATATGCATAGATATATACATACATACATATATACATACATATATACATACACATATGCAGGGTGATTATAATTAAAATTTAAGATTCAAAACGCTCTAAAAAACAAACCACGGACTAGAATGACGTCAAAATTGAACGGTGTATTACTGAAGAAGGGGGAAATAAAATGAACACACACACACACACACACACATATATATATATATATATATATATATATATATATATATATATATATATACATGTGTGTGTGTAATTTTTCAATAAAATTTACTATGAATTATAATCCGTATCGTTTGTACCACACTGTAAAAAAGAAAAATAATAGAATAATAAAAAAATCCGTTAAATACAAGGCAAAAAACTGCTGGCAGCAATCTTCACAACAGTTTTTACGTAAAAATCACAGTAAAATTAGTTGTACATTCTATCGCATTATTTCCGTTATTTAAAGGCTTATAATTAATTACTGTACTACTATTGCAGATTTTCAGGCATGTTACAGTTCAGTATAAATTTAACGTATAATGAATGCACCGCTAAAATTATAGCAGTTTTTTTTTTTTTTTTAGAAATTTTGCAGTTAAAATTTCAAATCTTCCGGTATTTTTACGGAGATTTTTCTGCTATAATCACATAATTATTTCAATTATTTTACGCAGAGGTTAATTTTAAATTTACAGCACTTATTTTAGTAATTTGTGCGGGAATATTGCCCTTAAAATTATTGCATTTATTCTCCTTATTCTTGAGACAAATATTTTAAGAAACACCAAAAACTAGTTTAAAATTACATTGTAACATCTCCAAAGATGTAAGATTCTATATGTCGGTGCTTATAATATGTACGCATTTATTAAAAAATTTAGAAGTAATTAAAAAATATATAAAAACATTTAAATTAATTTAAAGGATATTATTATTAGTGTAGCCTACAGGCAATATCGGGAATGTGGAGATTGTTGTGGTAATTTGTACAAAAATATGGCCGTTAAAATTACAGAACTTTTTGTAGTAGGGAAAAATTTGTGTGAAATTTATTTTAATTATAACTTTTGAAATAACGAAAAATGATAAAATTAAACATAATTTTACTGCGATATTTACTAAAAAACTGCTAGCAACGCGTCAGCAAATTTTGTCGTAAATGGAACAGATTTTTTTCTGTATCATTATAATTATAAGCTATTATGGAATTATTTATTACATGCAATACCGAATTTTTCAATAAAAGAACCAGTATCCAGTGTGTCCACTGACAACTGTGGCCAATGGTTATTATCTAAACCGTTAGTCATAGACATATATTTCAAATTTCAAAAATGCTTTTAAAAAGATTTAAAAAAAAATTGTTTTTTAAGCGATTTAGGTAAAAAAAAATATATATATTAAAAAATTGCGAAAATTAACATCTTATACGATTTCCCGGTCCTATAAATGATAGCTAGTAAAACTTTTAAATCACCCTATCAAGTAAAAGGTCCCATTCATCTAGCATTAAAATTGACTGAGTTATGAAACTTTAATTTTCATGACTTAAAAAAATTTTCTGTAACTAAAAACGGATGAGTTTGAATAAGTTTTAATTGAATGTACACTAACTGCTAAAATTATCATAAAGGACGCGTCCATTTCCAACGCTGTCCAATAGCTATTTCCTAAACCATTTGTCACAGACATGTAGTTCGAATTACAAAAATGTTTTATATAAGATAAAGAAATATTTTTAAAGCGATTTAACGGACGGTGCCGCCACCGTATAAGTTTAACAGTAGTGTCAATTTTTATTAATTAACTTCTAGATTGGCTAAAATAAATGAGTTTTAAAATTCCTTTTATCGAGAAAACCACATATTGGGAAATCGCGATTTTACTTTAAAAAGGTGTGTTATTTTGAAAATCTTTTATTTTGCTGGAGCGGGAAACTGGAATGTATATTTTCCTAGTTCAAAATTTGTGTTTAAATTTTAACCCACTTCAAAATATCCGATTAAGATTCAATTTGCACACTTATTTATATGCAATGACAATGTAATATTAATATAATTTTGCGTGCGTACGTCTATTTATTTTATAGGATTACACCAAATTCTGTTAGGTTAAGTAATCTAACAGAATTTTAAATATGTGTCATTTTGTAAAGAATTGCAACCGTTGTTTTTCATTTAATTTAATAATTTTTTTTCTTATATTTTTAGTACAAATACATAGCATGTTTTGCTTTAACATGTAAACATCAACATAAATTTAAAATTAATTTTGTAAAAATTATTTTACTCTCAATGCTTCATGTTAAATTTTATATCTAGCGTTTATTTTTATTTTCAGTAAATTTCTGATTTACCCCTATTTGGAGTAAAAAAGATTCTTCAACTTGAAATAGCTATTACGCGGTCAGTTTTAATCGTAGATGAATGGGACTTTTTTTGTCTTACTTGTTAGAGTAGTGGTAGAAATTTACCAAATATCACTTATACACTATATTGCCATTGATTATGGGACACTTGCGATTTTAGACATTTTACTAAATATCTAGAAAAATACATAAGGAATCATCTCAAAACTCTTAGTGTATAAATATAATAGTATACGTCATACATCTGCGTGAAGATTTTTTACCGAAACGCCATAGGGGACCGTCAACAAATTAAAAATGAATGAATATCTTTTGAATAACCCTGTCAAAACTAATATAGCAAAAGCGCTCAAACTCTAGATTATGATTGAATGCCTTATTGTAATACACTGTGTTCATTTTTATGCAAATACCATGCATACTCGCAGAATAATTAAGGTTTTTATAAAAATGGTCCCAAATTTTTCTAAGTTTTTCCCTTATAATTTTCAGAGTTCTTAATATAAAATAACATTTTTTTCAGAAAATATGACAAACAAGATTGCACACAGTACCCTGTAATCAGAATTAAAAAATAATAAAAATTGTATGAAAAATGAGTAGGTTTACTAAATAATTTTTTACTGCGCATGCGTCAAAGATATCAAAATTTCATTTGCATATTATGTTAGCTAAATGTACAGAGCAACTTTTGTAAAAGTCTCAAAATTATAGCTTGAAAATTCTGAAAGTAATCGTCTATAGAAAAAGGACAAAATCCGTTGTTTCCAAAATGAAGCAAAAAAATGAGGGATTTTATCCAAAAGTAGTCGTAACATCCCGTATTGTGTATTCTATATTGACACTAATCAATGAATATATGGATACAACCCCTCTTGTTTTTGCTTCATTTTGAGAATAACGGATTTTCACCTTATTCAATTGAAGATTATTTTCAGAATTTTCAAGTTGTGATTTTGTGACTTTCACAGAAGTTGCTCTATACATTTAGCTAACATAATATGCAAATGAAATTTTGATATCGTTGACGCATGCGCAGTAAAAAATTATTTAGTAAACCAACTCATTTTGTATACAATTTTAATTATTTTTTAATTCTGATTACACGGTACTGTGTGCAATGTTGTTTGTCATATTTTCTGAAAAAAATATTATTTTATATTAAGAACTCTGAAAATTATAAGGAAAAAACTTGGAAAAATTTAGGACCATTTTTATAAAAACCTTAATTACTCTGCGAGTATGCATGCTATTTGCATAAAAATGAACACACTGTATTACAATAAGGCATTCAATCATAATCTAGAGTTTGAGCGCTTTTGCTACATTAGTTTTGACAGGGTTATTCAAAAGATATTCATTCTTTTTTAATTTGTTGACGGTCCCCTATGGAGTTTCGGTAAAAATTCTTCACGGAGATGTATGACTTATACTATTATATTTATACACTAAGAGTTTCGAGATGATTCCTCATGTATTTTTCTAGATATTTAGTAAAATGTCTAAAATCGCAAGTGTCCCATAATCAATGGCAATATAGTGTAGTATAGGAGGACTGAATACAATTTTCGTAACTTCTTATTAATTTTTTCGTCCCAAATCATATGAAAAATCCTCTTTTACCTTATTTAAAGCATTTATGCAATTGGATTTATATGTTTGTGAATAACGGTTTCGATATTAGCCATTCGCCACCGTTGACAGTGGAGACACTGTAAACTGGCCTTTGCCGAATCGTGTGTCAAAAGTTCAAGATCAAAACATAAAGAATCGTGTTTTAGTTTTTTTTTCATAAAATGGATTGGTAACTGCCATGATTTACACACAAAATCTACGATTTATCGCTTATATTTTGCAATAACATATATAAAACTGTCTTACATAAAAATCTATTATTGAAATGAATATGTTCTGAATTTGAGTGATAAATATTATAAGAATAACGAAAGTATTATTTTATCTAAACAACAAAAATGAAAGTTACGTAACATTTATTTTTTAAAAAATCAGAAATTATGCGCAACAAAGTGTATTTTTACTAAAAGCTTCGCTGTCAATTTTCATTGATAGCTTCATACATTTTTTACAATATTATTAAGAACGACAGTTTTGGTGTTGACAGAAATTCGAATCCCTTAAGGGAAGTCTTAAAATTTATTTATTCGTAAAGATTTTTATTAAGTTCGACAGCAGAAATATGACTTCTCTGACAGAAGTTTAGCAGAAGTAAATCTTAAAATCACTTTTCAATGTTTTTGTATGCGGCTGCAAGTAAACATTAATTTACATTTTTTTATGTTTAAGGGAATAGAAAATTTAAAATTTTGAATAATTTTTTCATATTATGAGTTCAAATTTTTCACATTATATATATATATTGAAATGATTTTTTATGAATTTGAGTGATGATTCTTATAAGAACAATGCTTAATTTTATCTCAACAGCAAAAATTAAAGTTATGCAGCATTTTAAAAAAATCAGAAATTATGTGCAAAAAAGTATAATTCTACTAAAAGCTTTACTGACAATTTTACATTAATAGCTTTATACATTTTCTATAGTATTATTGAGAACGACAATTTTGTTGTTGACAGGAATTTGAATCCCTTAAGGGATTTCGTAAGTTTTATTTGTGCTGAAAGTTTTATATGAAATTCGATAACTGACTTATAGCTTTTTTAACAGAATTTTAGCAGAAATATTTCTTAAAGTTATTTATTATAGTTTTTGTATGCAGTCAAACACTGATTTAAATTTTTTTCTGTTAAAAAATAGAAATCTTAAAATTTGGGAACTTTTTCTTATTTTTACACATTATAAAAACGTATTACATTATTTTATACTGTGAAGTAGGATTAAAGAAACAATTCTTTTATAAAGTGTATTATTTATTAAGGAATAATGCGCTCATATAAAAAATTAAGTTATTTAATTTTTTTACACTTTTATATACAGTTATGTATAAATAATTGTACATGTCTGACCAACATTAATTATAAATTCATATCAAATCAATAATGCAACGCATAAGTATCATTAAAAAAATAATAATCTGCGTAGTAGAATCTTTTTTATCCAACGTATGTGTACATATGAATTTTTCGCATAACCTACCGAATAATGTACCCGACATACTTTGCAACAACATATATGAAAGGGACATACATAAAAAACTAATAATGAAATGAATAGTTAATCATTTTGTGTAATTGTTCTTATTAGAATAACTAAAGGCTTATTTCAACTTAAGGGGGTAGTAAGGTTAATTCGAGGGGAAAAAAAGCATATTTTCTATCATTTTTTGTAAGGATACAATTAATATTTATTTATTTGTATAATTATAGTATAATTATATGTCATTTAAAGAGTATTCTGTGAAATTTTCATTAAGAAATATTAAAAAATGAGCCGATGACAGCGAATCTTCGAAGACGTCCCCCCAAAAAAAGTTGATTCGCGGTGAACTCTGTAGCTCAAAATCTATTGAACTGATCTTTTTAAAATTTTACACACTCTTTCTTTATATAAATTACGAGATAACGCTGTCGAGATTTTTTTATTTTTTTTATTTTAACTTACTTTTAAAAAACAAAATATCAGATTTTTTTGATGAAAAATCAGCATTTTGACTTCCGAGCCTTGTAAAAAATTGAAAAATGAATAATAAAAAAAAAAAACTCGACTGCGTTCCCTGAGGACACTTATCACCTAATTAAATTAATTTGGTTTTTTAATTTCAGTTGATCCAGTCATGAGTTATGCGGTTCACCACGAATCAACTTTTTTTTGGGACGTCTTCGAAGATTCGCTGTCATCGGCTCATTTTTTAATATTTCTTAATGAAAATTTCACAGAATACTCTTTAAATGACATATAATTATACTATAATTATACAAATAAATAAATATTAATTCTATCCTTACAAAAAATGATAGAAAATATGCTTTTTTCCCCTCGAATTAACCTTACTACCCCCTTAAAAGAAAATAATTAAATTTATGTAGTATTTATTACAATTCAGGAATTACGCAAGAAAATGTTTTTCTAGTAATAGCTATACTGTCAATTTCCATTGATAGTTTCATACACTTTTTGCATTGTTATCGATATAAATGGTCCGGCTTTTAATTTCCAGAACTCAGGGAATAACTCAGCAGTAAAAAAGGTTAAACGCTTATCCATTTAATATGATTCGAAGTAATCCCCATCAGCCGTCATGCACGCCTGAGCTCGGCTGTACATATTTCGGAAAGAAGTTTTAAATTCCTCTTTTAGGATGCTCTTTAATAGTGACGTTACAATTTTCTTGATGACTTCGACATCCTGAAATCTTGTTTTATTCAGCGAATTTTTCAGCTTAGGAAACAGAAAAAAGTCTGGGGGTGCTAGATCGGGAGAGTATGGTGGATGCTGCATCTCAACGACATCATGCTGGGCATAGAATCGCCTCACAGCAACGCAATGTTAATTCATTGCTCCATTTTCACTTCGACAAAAGGAATTCAAGTGCTACATTTTAAGGCGCCTGTCACTTACTTCAGAATTGCTCCGAGTGCACTGCACATGCGCAAGTGCAATCATTAGCGCCATCGTCTGGCTTTTCGTTCTCGTACAGTTATGTCAGTCCTGGAAATTAATAACCGAAGCTTGCATTTCAGTTTCTTCATCATCTTCCATTAAAAAATTGGACTGAAATCTAAATGGTAGTGCAAATTTTAAACTTAAATTTCTAGAACCTATTTATTTTTATTCTTTAAAGGATGCTCGATGTCTTTAATTCGCCGAAAAATGACAACAAAATCGATTTTTTTTTCAATTTTTCTTAGATTACACTTTAACGTCCCTAGTATATTCCGAAGTTTCGCCAAGTTAAGAGTATAAAAAAATACAATTAAATGTGATATTGTTGCAACACTGATAGTTTAAATCTTCCACCCTGTTCAATGTTTACATTGCGGTTGCATCCAATTCCTATATATTTTATAAAGGTACTGCAGCAACAAAAAATCCTTTTAGTTTTAAAATAATTATTTTGAAGTAAAAACTTAAAAGTGATTTTTCTCAGTCTGTGTTTTTTGAACGAATTAGCATGTTCAAAGTGTTCAAACTTTTATGTACATTTTTTTAATTGTTTCAGTTTTCTTTTCTGGTTGTTCCTTATGGTATATTTGATTAAAATAATTTCCAAATTTCCAATAAAATCATTGTTTTCACATAAAATTGTAAAATAAATTCAGATTTTAGAGCAAATTTACGCGTATTTGCGCGTTTTATAATTTTTCTAAAAAACTGACGTATGCTTAATCCGTTTCTCACAATTATACAGCATACCTTTAAGAAAATAAAAAAATAGCTTAAAATGTTTTAAAGTACCTAGTAACAAACCAATATTGTTCCAACGTTGCGCCAATATTTCATTAATTGGAAATATTGCCAATAAAACGTCAATATTGCTCCAATATTGGGATGTTTACATTTTGCCCTTATTTAGCCAAAATTTGCAGTCAATATTATGCTAATATTGGGGTTTTATTGGAAATATTGCCAATAAAACGCCAATATTGTACAAATGTTTGCGTTAAATTGGCAATATTTCCAATGAAACCCCAATATTGGCATAATATTGGCTGCAAATATTGGCTAAATAAGGGCAAAATGTAAACACCCCAACACTGTTAAAAATAAAGGTGACAAACCGGTGCCATTTGGGACCCGGAGGTGAAAAGGCGGTGCCATTTGGAACCCTAGGGTGTCATAGGAGCTTGAATATGTGGTTGGGGTGACGACAGATCTGTTCCTGGATGATGGGAGCTAAATAAGGTGCCATGCACTTCGTATTGGTAGCAATGTACCACCTCATCGGGTGACAGGCAACTTGCGCATGCGCTATGACGTGTGCCTTCCTGCTTTCGGTGTCGGCAAGTAAAGTTTACGGGTGTGAGCAAAGCAAAACATGGCGGTGTGTAAATTGGCTGTATTAATTGAGGACTAACCACTGAGCTACAATAAAACAACAATGAGAACTTAATGATGCGATTTGCGCGACCAGTGAAGACTGATTAAAGGTAAGATTTAATTTTATTTAATTGTATTTTATTGTTACGTTAATTTATCGTACATCCCTATATGTAATGTCATAAGAAAACAGTAAATTAGATTTTTTTGTTAGTATGATTGTTTGATAAGTTTATTATGTGAAGCTACAAGCTACACTCTCACCAAAATACCCGCTTGCTAATATTAAACCTATGAGGCAGTTATTTTACAATTTCTCGTTTACATGTCAATATTTTTAAATGATTTATCGAGGCCTTAGCTAAGGCCTTAGCTATTTATCGTGGCCTTAGGAGCAATTGGAGCAAACTGCTCTAGGCACGGGAATCCTAAGGACGCACAATTAAAAAGAGCGAAATGAAAGATTGTAAAAATATTTACATAATTTTTCATTACAAATCAGTTATTATAGACGAATCTTGTTGCAATCGGAATATTCTATGACCATTTTACCTTGCGTTTAAACTCAACTGTTTAGATTTAACCCTTAACTGCTGTTAGTGGTCTCAGACACCATGTGTTTTTCAAGTTTCACAGTTTAACTTGTAATTTTTAGTTTAACTATAGATACTGGTCATTTTTTTTTAGTTTGGAGTCTTATTACTACCTCTAAATACTTTTGAATAGCTGAATTTGATTTATAATATTCTTGTACATAAAGTTTAATACATAAATAGTATTCTGAGAATTAATGAAACATTTTATTCATCTTCAGATTAAATGGTCTGACAGACAGGTCACAGTAGTTATGTAACAGTTTTTGTCAGAGCAGTTAAGGTTAAAATATGTTTTTGCGTCTATATACAGTTAAAAGCAATTAATTTTATTCGCGAAATTTTAATTTTAACCTTTACACGGGATCTCGGACAGCATCTGGCCGGCTTTGCATATATTGTCGGATAGATGCTATCCGAACCCCTCCAGTAAAGGCTAATTCACACCATATTGCAGCCTCGCGTAACTTCTCTAATATTGTTTCAGTATACCTGATTTGTCTTTATTTGAGAGGGGGGGATAACTTTTTCATTTAAGACAATTGAATACTTGCAAATCTTAAAGTAATCAAAACTTATTTACAGGGTTTTCATTATTAATATTTTCCTTATTAACCACCATTATTTCCAAAATAATCTTCATAATAAGATTAGATCGGTGGGGGGTGGTAGCACGGACAGTCATTTAGCCTCTTTAAAAAAAAAATCACGGATAAAACCTCGATTTGCATATTAAAACGTTATTAGTCAGCCAAGTCATACATTGGTGGGAAATGCCTAAAAACTCGAATTTAGCGGTATCTTTGGTTTACCATTATGTTTTCTTACTCCCAATTCTTCATATTTTCATACTTTTGGTTTCATTTTCTTTCAAAAAGGTGAGAAAATGTTAGGGAATGAAATGAATATACCTTATGATCTGATTATCGGCTATGCAGATTTACACCCATTTTTTTTCGAAAGTATTTTTTCGCATTAAACCTTATTTAGTAGCAGAATTTTATGGTTAAATAAAATAAAATATTTTTTTCAATAATAGTAATTTAAGTTTAATTAGACCGTAATCAGTACCCCCCCCCCTTTTCTCAATCATCAACATCATCCGATATGACAAATTTTTAGTCATGAACATTCAAATTATAAAAGGAAAACAATCTGTATTTACTCCACTGAACTTTCAGAATAGTTTACAGAAATAGTGTGTGCTCAAAAAATATAACAATGAATAAAAACTTATATCGTAATTTTACACAAATGTGAAATTTTTCCGCAGGTGATGAAGATCTCGTATTTTAAAGGCTATTTTTGCACTGTCATTTATAAATCTTAGACATTTTTCTAATGATATAATTTTTAAAAATCTTTTATTCCACCCGTTCTGAAACAAGACCAATACACAGGGTTGGCTTTTTACCGGTAAAAACCTGGGGAGAAGGTGGTAAAAACCTAAGTATATACAATAAACTGTTAGCCCTTAAATTGTATTTTAATACTAATGATAAAAATTCTATTTTCATGTAAATGGTGTATTAATATATAATATCTATATAGGGGAAAGTGGTGTGGTGTGGGACTTTTTTTACAAAAGTAAGATTTTTTTTATATACAAAAAGAAAAATTTCAATTTATAGGATGCAAGGTAGAACACTTTTTAATCCCCCTGAACAATATAGAAACATAACGTGCAAATACTATTTTATTTTAAAGAGAACTTAAGTTTCAAAATGTGTCTCATACCTCCTCATTAAGAGTTATGGGACAGCAATAATAAAAAATGCTATAAGGCACAAAATAACCTATAGTGTCGGTAAGATAAATAATCAAAGGTTGCAAGTTGATAATGTATATGCCACAGTATAAAATTCCAGTATCTTCATGACTGGAATGAAAATTCAAGATTCTCTGTCATAGGTGTCATTAAGGCCCCACATTAGGCACAGAAAGATACCCGGATGATGATGTAAAAGTCTATAGAAGCGTTATTTTCAAATACCTAACTCAAATTTTAATATTTTTACATGATTTTTTTTTAACAAGACAGCTGAAGATGATCCATAACCGGCCTAGTTTTTATTTTTTTTCGATTTTGCTTTTATATTTTTTGGAGGTTCAGAACCAGTTTAAACCGATTTCGTAAGTTAAAGTAATTAAAAAAAAAAAAAAAATCTGAAACCAAAACTGAAAAATAAAAACAACGCCGGTTGCGGATTTCCCTCAGCAATCTTGTGCAAAACAATCACGTAAAAATATTAAAATTTGGGCGAAATATTTGAAAAGAACACCCTCATAGACTTTGCATTATCATACGGGTCTTTTTCTGTGCCTAGCGTTGCGCCTTAAATAATCACCAATTTATTTACATTTTGAAGTATGAATATATATATTATCAATGTTATAATTAATATATTATCCTCTAAAAATATTTGCATGTTAGCAATTCGCATTATTATTAATTTTAAAAAGGAACTGGGCGCGTCCCATTCCTGGCCACTTTCTTATTTGTGTTAAACTTCTTGTTCAAACAAAAATGCTGCTTTAGGCTTAGTTTAAATTATGGATAATATACAGTATAGTGTTCCATAAATAGGAAAACTATTACATTTATACATAAACAAGCCTTTAATATATTGAAAGCAAATAAATCAAATTTACATTGGATTTTTGAAATATTTTTTTCTTTCATACATTTGCAAGTCTATGCATAACAATATTTTTTTGTAAACTGAAGAATGGATAACCATTGCTTCATCTTGTTTGCGATCGATGAAATATTTAGAATAATGCACAAAAAGAAAAACCTACTGTCCCATTCCACCCGACTTTCCCCCATATAGCAAAAGGGGAAATAAAGAATTAGCCAGTTCCCTAAAGCTCCTGATATACATTATATGGCCAGAGATGACCGTCCACTTGCGATTTTAGACATTTTGTTAAATATCTAGAAAAATGTATGAGGAATTATCCTGATAATCTTAGTGTATAAATATAATACACTACCTGGCCATTGATTATCGTCCACTTGCGATTTTAGACATTTTGCAAAATATCTAGAAAAATACATGAGGAATTATCCTGGAACTATCAGTGTATAAACAATATAGTACAGGTCATATATTTCCGTGAAGATTTTTTCCCGAAACTTTATAGGGCACCGCCAACAAATTAAACAAAGTATGAATGTAACTCTGTCAAAACTGATGCATCAAAAGCGCTCAAACTATAGATTGTGATTAAGTGGCTTATTGTTATAAAGTGTGTCCATTTTTATGTGGATAACATGTATACTCGTAGAGAAATCAAGGTTTTTATAAAAATACTCCCCAATTTTCCCAAGATTTTTGCTTATAATTTGCAGCGTTCTTAATATAAAATAATAATATTTTCTGAAAATGTGACAAACAACATTGCACATAAAATCCTGTAATCAGAATTAAAAAATAATAAAAATTGTATGAAAAATGATTAGGTTTACTAAATAATTTTTTGCTGCGCATGCGTCAACGATATCAAAATTTCATTTGAATATTATGTTAGCTAAATATATAAAGCAACTTTTGTAAAAGTTGCAAAATCATAGCTTGAAAATTCTGAAAATAATCGTCAATAGAATCACTTAAAAATCCGTTATTTCCAAAATGAAGCAAAAACAAGTGCGGTTGTATCCATATATTCATTGATTATTGTCAATATAGAATACACAATACGGAACTTACTACTACATTTGGATAAAATCCTTCTTTTTTTTTTTTTTGCTTCATTTTGGGAACAACGGATTTTCAACTTATTATATTGACCATTATTTTTAGAATTTTCAAGCTATGGTTTTGAGACTTTCACAAAAGTTGCTCTATACATTTAGCCAACATAATATGTGGCCCTAAGGGGTGAGGTGCCCTCCGTGGGGATCTTTCTAAGGGAACCTAACCCGTATTTACGCAAGGTTCGAAGAAAACCACAGAAAACTCCGAACAGTTAGGCCGACGGTCGCGATTGGGTTCGAACCCAGCACCTACCGTCTACCAGTTTGAGGTCAGAACCTCTTCGCCACTGGACCAACATAATATGCAAATGAAATTTTTATATCGTTGACGCATGCATAGTGAAAAATTATTTAGTAAACCTACTCATATTTCATACAATTTTTATTATTTTTTAATTCTGATTACAGGGTATTATGTGCAATGTTGTTTGTCAGATTTTCAGAAAATATTATTATTTTATATTAAGAACTCTGCAAATTATAAGCAAAAATCTTGGAAAATTTTGGGACTATTTTTATAAAAACCTTAATTTCTCTACGAGTATACAGGCTATCGACATAAAAATGAAGACAGTTTATAACAATAAGCCACTTAATCACAATCTACAGTTTGAGCGCTTCTGCTGCGTTTGTTTTGACAGGGTTATCCGAAAGATATTCATTCTTTTTTAATTTGTTGACGGTCTCCTGTAAGGTTTCTGGAAAAAATCTTTACGGATATATATGACCTGTCCTATTATGTTTATACACTGAGAGTTTCAGGATAATTCCTCATGTATTTTTCTAGATATTCAACAAAATGTCTAAAATCGCAAGTGGACGATACTCAATGGTCAGGTAGTATAGTACAAGTCATATATTTCCCTGAAGGTTTTATTCCGAAACTCCAATAGGGGAGAGTCAACAAATTAAAAAAGAATGAATGCCTTTTGGATATCTTTTGGATAACCCTGTCAAAACTAATGTAGCAAAAGCGCTCAAACTGTAGATTATGATTAAGTGGCTTATTGTAATAAACTATGTTCATTTTTATGTCGATAGCATGTACAGTCGTAGAAGAATTAAGGTTTTCTACTAATCCGAAAAACAGTCTCAAATTTACCCAAGATTTTTGCTTATAATTTGAAGAGTTCTTAATATAAAGTAACATTCTTTTCAGGAAATGCGACAAACAACATTGCACATAATACCCTGTAATCAGAATTAAAAAATAATAAAAATTGTTCAAATATTGAGTAGGTTTACTAAATAATTTTTCACTGCGCATGCGTCAAAGATATCAAAATTTCATTTGCATATTATGTTAGCCAAATGTATAGAGCAACTTTTGTGAAAGTCGCAAAATCACATCTTGAAAATTTTGAAAATAATTGTCAATAGAATACGTTGAAAATTAGTTATTCCCAAAAGGAAGGAAAAAGACGAGGGGTTGTGTCCATATATTCATTGATTAGTGGCAATATAGGATACATAATAGGGGCGTACTAATAAATTTGAATAAAATTCCTTTTTTTTTTTAATTATTATTACTGGTATGAAATACCTGGACATGTTAGAGAAATTCGTTGCTAATCTGGAATAGACACTTTGTTGCAAAATATGTTTTGTAAATATGGTTAATAATGTAAATAGTTTGTAACTCTTAATGATAACACAGGAAAAGAATATCTGAATGATAAGTATGAGTTACTCATGTAATTTTCTCCTGCTGTCCGAAAATAGGCAATAAAGATGAAAGTGCCCAGATAAACTGATGGCATTGAATGTGAAAAATAACACTAAATAAGTCTTGATTACGTCCACTAATAACTAAATCGTAATACTAATAATATATATTCTACATAAAAATATAAGAATTTATATTATAAAAACATTCTGCTTCTAAGACGTTGTATAATAACAAAAACATTTAAAATAAGAAAAAACATTTAAATTGAAGAAAAACAAAATTTTAACAAAAACATTTAAATTGAAGAAAATTTGATAATTCTGCATGATTTCTGCTTATTATATAAATTAAGGGGGGGTAGCACTCTCTTCTCCCCCCTTCATATTTAACCAATGAACCTCCAATGCTAATCAGTGAAGAACCTTATCAAAATGAACCTACAAATAAAATTTGAACCAAATCTGATATTTATATAAAGAGTTATCACGTTACATACAGAACCTGCGGGCACATTAGCTGCCAGGCTTTGATAGCCTTGTGAGCTATAATTTAAATTTTATTTAAATTTTATTCATTCTTTTTTTGTTCATCTACCATTTTTGCTGTACTTTGATGATACATTTTAATTGGACTGTCTTGTTGTGTGTTTTCCTTAATGTGTTATTATTATTTCAGATAGTGAACTTACATTTACAGTACTTACATTACCATGTTTGATACAAGAAAAGTTTCCGACTCTTTATCATGAAGAAGATGCAGAAATTTCTGAGTTTCAACCTGTTATTGTGCTCCACAACTCAAGCAACTTGTTAAATTACTCATGCTATCTATTAATTTTATATAAACAGTTATTTACAAAAACTGATAATTTTATAAGCTTAGTTACTTTGTGGTATGCATTATTTTGGTTGTTTAACGTTAACTATAGCAAAAGCCAATTTAAATTTTTATCATTTTTATTAGATACTTATGTCTTCAAAACTTTCTTAGTAGCATCAGTTCCACATAGTGTCACGTCTTTGTTTAATAATAATTAATACATTCTTGGTGTTTACAATAAAAATATTATTTGAACTAAAAGGTTGTTTTTTTAATTCAGTGTTTTATTCCTTTCATTATAATTACTCTTTGGATTAAAATTTCAGATGCAATAGGTCAAAACACAAAAACAATTTGGCAGAAAGTATTTTGATGTGGATACAGGACTAGAAATCACCAGTCGTTTGTCATCAAATGAAACTAAATTATAGAAAAATTATTCCTAGTCGTCAAATCTTGATAGCTAGCTTTCTTTAACTTTAATTTTTGTTTAGCAAATGCTTTCATTTGTATTTTAGCATACACCCCTCCCCCCCTCTGCACCAGGACATCAGCACGTGTCTCAAGAATTTTGAACCTGTCAATAACCTCTAAGTTAACTTCACTTTAACCAATGACTGATAAAACTGGTCCTTGGATATTACACCCCTGTAAACAAGATTTTCTTTTATTATGAGATATTTCTGCATCCTTATATGTTCCTAAAATAAGAAACTGAATTAAAATTGTTTTAAAATTTTTGTACTCCCTTCCTCAAACAAACAAAAAAAAATATGTGTGAGTCGGAAATGTTTTAAATGCCACACCATAATTGACAATCAAAAATTCATTTATTTGCTAACTTTTTTATTTTCTGATGTACTGTTAGTCTCTGATATTTTAAAAATTAGCTTATCCCTAGTTATATCTAAAGCTCATATTTTCTTTCTGTTTACATATTTGCTTGATTATCTGTTTTGTATGCATATTAGCTTAATAAAAAGAATAAGTTTTTCCAGAATCCAAATATTGTAGTTTAATCAGGTTTCTTACTTATGCAAAGTCAGTTTTTATTGTGTTTAGTAAGAAAAAGTGTTTAATATATAAAGTTTCCTCTCCACTTCCCTTCAATACATTAAAATTAAATATGCAATGCAATATTATTACTATTAACATGGTAGTGAAAAGAAATAAGAAAATATGAAATGCAGTTGGCACATCGAAAAAAATTTGTAGGCATTATTTTGACACTTTACATACAGTTCTTAATTTCTAATCCTGTGTGGAAATATGCTATAGAATATGAATTTGCGTAAGTTCACTATAAAGGTAAGTACTACATATATTATAAAAATGTTTTTTTTTTTTTTTTTTTTTTTTTTTTACTTAGTTTCATCTGTGATTTTACCACAACTATAAAATGAACTTATTTTCTGCAATTTATTTCATAGCTTGATGGCTAACTTTCTGGAAGAATTTTAAAGAATATGAAATATTCTTACTAATTTAAAATTTACACAGCATTTATTACATATTCTTTTCTAATTTGTGTTTTACATTTTTTTATTAGATACAGCAGGGTTTCTGAAAAAAATATTGGTGCGTTGTTTGACATTTCACAACTAAAATCTGAGACATGCTTATTTAAAAATTTTGTAGCATTTCTTCTATTATATGAAAATCTTAATCCTCCGAAAAGTTCACAACCGTCAAAATGATCAGCAATTAATATGTTCAACGAAGTGTTGGCCTCATGGAAGCAAAATAATTTTAATGGAACATCCACCAGCAATGGGGCCTTCACATGGAGCAAAAACAACATTGACCTTCATCGCCCATCTGCGTGGATATTTAATAACAGGTGTATTGCCTTCGAACAATCAGATCTTAACTCACTTGACATCTGTAGAAAAGTTAGAAATAGAAAATCCCCAGTTTGTATTGTATGTGATGCGAAATTATCAAGGCATAGAATGATTTAAATCAGAATTATCTGCAGCGGACTGTCAATTCTATGATCTTTAGTTTTCAAACTTGTGTAAAAAATATATATCAAGTCAGTGAACAATTTGTTAAAATATTGTCATTTCTTTTCTTTTTTTTATTAAAATATGGCATATATTTTACAGGATATAGCATTTTTCCGTGTCCCCATACTTTTCAGTTGCCCTGTATATAAAATAATGAAAATACATGTCAAGCAATATACTATGTGTCAAAAAAGATGGTTACGGATTACTTCTGAAACTATAAGAAAATTATAAAAATAATCATATGAAGATAGATAATTCAATTTGTACTTTCTCTTATTTTAGAGTCAAAAAGCATCAAATTTTTATAATGTTCCTTCATCTAAAAATGCCCAATCACAAAAATAGTTACTGGCCCTTTCTTAAACATACCCAAAAAGTTTGATCCAAACATCCGAGTTAGAGACAGTCAAAAATCATGATTTATTTCATTTTACAAGAAATTCAAAACATAAAATTGAAAATCAGGCTTCAAATTGCACGACAAAGTCACAATATTTGACTCTAACTCAGTGATTTTTAGAGGCAGAAAATAGGTGTAGAGGTTGTGTAAATTTTGCGATTTATTCTAACAAAACCTTTTGGGTATGACTAACAATGCAATAGTGATGACTTATGATTGGTGATTTTGAAATGCAAAGACTGTATAAAAGTTAAAAATTTTGAATTTTTCTTAAAATACTCTCCATGTAAATGAAAGTACAATTTGAATTCTCTACCTTTCTATGATTATTTTTGTAGTTCATATTATCCCTCTCTGAGTTACAAAAATATGCTACAATTTTTCTTTGAACACCTGACAATGAGTTTAAAAATATAATATTCCATCAATCTAAAAGAAAAAAAAAAGACTCAAAATATTGACTGATCATGATAATTTTCTCTGCAGAATTCAATTTAAAAATGGGTAAACACTTTGTATTTCATGATTCAAACCAATACAGTTTCTTGACAAGCGGGGTGGAGGGAGGGGGATTGCAACTGTGGGCCATAGATTGTGAGTGCTATTTCTTGTAGGATGCCACAGGGCACACTGGATTATGTGTGTCATCCGTTCACCCTCTGGGGAACCCTGGATAAGTGGTATCATTATTCTCCCCTGAGATGCCATTCTTTCACCCCTTAAGGTATCTTGGATGAGGGGTGCCATTATTCTCCCCTGAGGCGCCATCTTTTCACCCCCTGGGGCACCCTGGTTAAGGGGTGCCATTACCCTCCCCTGAGATGCCATCCTTTCACCTTCTAGGGCACCCTGGATAAGGAGTGTCATTATTCTTCCCTGTGGTGCCATCTTTTCACCCTATTGAACACTGTGGATAAGGGGTGCCGTTATTCTTCCCTGAGGTGCCGTCCTTTCACCCCCTGAAACACCCTGGATTAGGGGTGCCATCCTTTCACCCTAGTTAAGGGTGCCATTTTAGCTCCTCTAGGGGTGTCACCAGTGAGACAAGCCTTTCACCCTTAAAAGGTGCAATGTGTCACCATTAGTTTTAACAGTGAATACTGGAGAAATATTTCATGCCAATATTGCGCAAATGTACCAATATTGCTCCAAGATATAGCCAATATTGGTCCAATATTGTTTGGCTACAGGGGTACGTGAAAATGAATTTTAAAATTTACTTCATAAACTTACTGCATAAAAAATGTAAAATTCTCAAATTTTGTTTGGAAGATCGAACAGTTTGAACAATTTTTCTTTATTGAAACCTTTATTAATCTCATCAAAATGCATCTTAAAATGCATTCAAAATAAAACGATGTTCATTTATCGATTTCTAGATCAAGTTTGTGCAATTAAGTTATTGAATAAAATTAAATAATATGTACCATTCAGAAGATGTAACGTCACATTTTAGTGAAATATATCGTGCATTAAAGAAAAGTGCATGTAAATAATTTATAATACCATTATAAAAGATTAATTAGATATATAATAACAGTTTTAAAGTTTAAAAATTGATGGTTTTAAAGCGAAACATATTTTCAAAAAATTAAAAAATTCATAACGAATAAAAATGTGTCATATATTTTATTGTAAACTGAAAGAAACATACATATTTTCTAGATATTTCTGAGCAATAAATGTTAAACAATATAACTTTATAAAAGAAACATTTAATACCTAAACTTGTTATACATTTCGCAACAAAACTCCTGCTCGAAGATATGCGGTTATGTAGCTTTTGTGTCTATCAATAATCGGTGCGATAAATCTTCGTCGTTTTGATTTCCCTTATTTTATGAATTTTAAATATCTAACAAATTGTGCGATATTCTGAACGGTTTACACACTTTGATAATAATAATAGTAATAAATATTTTTTTTTCATTATTACAGAATTTTATTCGCACCTTTTAAGTAAGGACTTGGTTTGGAGACAACCAGTGTGACAGCATTCTTTGTCTTCACACTGCATTTCAATGACTGAGACATTATAAAAATGTAGACCTGATCACGGAAAAAACCATAAAAAATAAATTAAGATCATGAAGTGGAGACACTAACCAGCAGATTCGGGCGGAATGAGGAACTTAATAAATAAATTTACCACAGTGTCTCCGAGTTCATTTGTCGAGAATTGGAGACAAAATTTGCCAACAAATAGTTTTTTTCCCGCGCCTATTTTCCCCACCAGTGTCCGGAAGATTCCGTTTTTGAAGCTGGAAGGTTGAAGACGCTGGGTTCGAACCGAATCACAGCAGTTGATCTAATCATTTGGAGTTTTCTGTGGTATTCTTCGAGTCTTGTGTTCCATTGTATAAATAAGGTATAGATTGCCTCAGAAAGTGTCCCCACGGAGCAAATCCCTCTTTATGGACGATTTCATTCGTGTTGATAATTGGTCATCATGAACAAAACTAACCAACCTTTGTATATTTCTGTGCACAATTTATAACTGCAATGTCCCCTGAATTTTAAATACGCGGTCCTTCGTAAGAAAAAATTAGTATTTATTTAATCGTACATTTTGTGCACATAAACAAAGAAAAAATGTTCTTATATCTGAATATTGTGTTATAAAGTTCTTAACATTGAAATTGTAAATCAAAAATTTTGTAATAATTGATTAAAAAAAAAGAATCTTAAGAATTTCAGTATCGCTCATTACATTAAAGAATTTTACTTCTAAATATCCTAAAACTTTTATATACTGCTGAAGTTTTAAAACTTTATAATTGAAGTACACTTTTGTGTATTCATTAGGTATGTTTCTTTTAAAACTTTTGAGGGAAAAAAATATATACACTGATGGACATTGGATTACGTCCAAATTTTGTTGCCAAATTGAATCAACGAATAACAACTTTAGTATGTTCCGCACACTTAATTTAATATTTTGCTATATATATTTTTTGTACTTACATTTATTCATATTTAAAATTTTGAAATAAATAATTGAAATGTCTGTAACTCTCTTTTATGGTTCTATGACATAAAATGCATTAGATGAAGTAACCCATTTCTCTTAAGTGAGTTTTTCGATTTGAAACAACTTGTCTGGCTTTCTTCCAAAGTGATAGTTCAGTATGTGGTTTCTCTAAAGGGTGATAAAGCATTATTGATTACATGGTGATGAATAAAAAGATAATAATGATTGCAATATTATCACAGACAAATTCTCATATATATGAATATATATATTTTTTAAAATAAGAATAAAAAATCAAAAGTACTATACACCCTTGAATGCAATTCTTATAATATCTGCCACGTTATAAGCAAGGCTATCAGTTACGTCTCACTGGCTATGTATACATGATGTCCCCAAAGTCCTTGACAAACTTTTAAATTCAATATATAATGAAATCATGTCATAGAGGACTGCGGTTTGGACAAAAATGCTTGTCTCGATAAAAAGTTTCATCAAGCAATAATAATAATAATAATAATAATAATAATAATAATAATAATAATAATAATAATAATAATAATAATAATAATAATAATTATTATTATTATTATTATTATTATTATTATTATTATTATTATTATTATTATTATTATTATTATTATTATTATTATTATTATAAATAAGAATAAATAAATAATTGCAATATTTGATCTTAAATAGCGTAACTTGTCATAATATTTCCTTTGTTGCATATACATATATTTTCTGATTTTAAAATTATGTTCGATTTCGTTTAGAAGTATCAATCTGTGCAATTCGATTTTTTTCTGTAAGCCGTCATTTATGTATTAAAACAAGAAAACGGATCAGAAAATATGAAAATTTAGATGTTTGAAACCGTACGAAGTTTAAAACTATTTATTTTCACACGGCTAAAAATTTTTTTCAATTTAAAAACATTTCGATCTTTGCCTCACTGCTATATTACAGTTACATAATTTTACATTAAATTTTCAACTGTGTAAATATGTGTATAAACTATGTAATGAAACTGTGTAGCCTAAATAATTTAAATACTGGTTAATAATCTAATCTATTTTCGTTTCCGCAATATCTTAGAAGAAACAAAATTTACCAAATTCTCACAGTTTTTATCGTGCAACATTTAGTTCTTTTTTTCTGGAACATAACAACTACATTTCACCACGTGATATTTATTTGCACGTTCAATTCCATCCATACATTACGTAGCCAACAATCAAATTGTTAATTGCGGTATTTACAATATATTAAACAGATCAGATGCATGCCAATCTGAAATTCTAATTACAGTGTGCCCAGCAAATAACACCCTGATTTCAAAATTAAATTTGTCAAAAACAAAGATCGATAGTAATATGCGGTAAACGGTTTTTTTCATTAAGTAAACTGTAAAAATCTTATACAGAAATTTCAAACAGTGAATATTTTTTAAAAATTGCGTTCTGATTGCATAGAATGCTTTGATTTGACATTTTTCTTGTTTTAGATTGCCCGCTGAGAAATAATTTTTCAGCTTACAGAGCAGTATTTTAAAGATTTTTCGAAGTAAATTTTTAGAATTTCGAAATTTCAAAAATTTAATTTAAAAAAACTATGAAATATGGCACTTTAAGCCGAAAAACACATTCTCTGGCAGCAACCTAAAGCAAGAAAATTGTCAAATCAAAGCAGTCTATGCAATCAGAAAACAATCTTTTCAAAATATTTACCGTTCGAAACTTTTGTATAAGATTTTTACAGCTTACTTGATAAACAAACCGTTTACTGCATAATTCTATTGAATTTTGTTTTTGAGAAATTTAATTTTGAAATCAGGGTGTTATTTGCTGGACACCCTGTAAATAATTATGTTAAATAAAAAGTTCATGCCCTTTTGTTAATTTTCATGTTTCTTCAGAGAAAATACAGTTTGGAGACAATTGTAATTTTTGACAAAACAGTTAAAAAATTAAATCTGTACGTCCAGCATGAAGCTTGGGATTTTCAATGATCATTTTGGGGATTCTTAAAATATTTGTAAGGTTCTAACAGCATTTACACCAGCGATTTACACCACAATGTAAACAACATCAATTCATACAAAAAGGTAATCGATACTAAGGTTTTATGGGAATTCATGTATTAGTATACGAGATACAATGTTGCGTGAATCGTAAAGAAATGCTGCATAGCTTCTCTACCTATTGAGTTATTTACATCAAAAACTATTTAATATAAATTTACATCAGGTAATATAAGAATGTAATTTTTAATTAAAATATTTGCATTACCCCATCAAAAATAATCTTAAGAATATCTGAAGAAATCACTACTTTCTTCAGAAATTTTATACAAATCTGAAGAAATTTTGCAGATAAACTTTATCTCAAAAATATCCACAGAATTGTTTAAGGTATTCTTAAAAATATAAGCAGAATGAAACAAATGCCTTCAGATTCCCTTCAGATTTTTGGGGCAAATACTACAGATTCCTTTCAGTGGGGTAGTTCTTGAGATAGAACAATCAAAAAACTTATGTCACATACAGACAGTGTCACAGAGTCACAGAGTACAAAACTCTATGAATACAGGAATCTCTAACCCTTTAAAACGTTTAAAACTTTCAAAAACCTAAAGTCAAAAATTTTCACGAATCCAGTACTTTCTTAGATAGAAAAAAGAAAAAAGTTAAAATTAAAAAGGCAATATTATATATATATATATATATATATATATATATATATATATATATATATATATATATAAACATATATATATATGTGTGTGTATAAATATAGATATATACTTTCTTAAAAACTGATAAAATAGGAACTGTGTATTTGTCAATTAGAAATTTCATATTCAATATAATATATTCCATGTTTAGTACAAAGCACGCTTTCAGAGTTATATCAATTAGATAATTTATGTTTTTATACTCATAAATTTCTGATGCATTAAAGCTAATCTTAGGTATGTTTATGTAGTTCTGTCTATATTGCGTTGCTTAAATATCATAAACTGGCAAATTTTTACCGTATTGTCATACAAAAGAAAAAATAATAATAAAAATAAAATTTTAGTAATATTTAATTTTTTTTGCTATTAACATAAAAATATAATAGTATATTTTGAAGATAAACAAAAAGAAAACTCTGAAATTCAAGAAAAATTTATTTCTTAAAGCGATTTTTACAAACCCAAATTTATAGACAGTTCTATTTATAATTTTAGAAAACCGTTTATAACAATTATAGTAAAAATTTTAAAAAATGATCTCAGGAACAGTCTGTCTGATTTTTTTTTCTGTTACCTAAAATATCTTTTGTAACATTATTTTAGTTGTGATATTACAACTATTTTTTAAGTTCTATTATATGAATTTCAAATATAATATCAAATTTATATTATCAATTTCAAGAAAAAATATTAAAAAGTTTTGTTCTCAGCTTTTCATAGTTTGTATAGAAATTCTTAAGACTGAGTCAAAATTCTATTCATGCTTATCTTAAGTGCACTTATCCATTTCAAAGCACATCTGGCTCACATTCAAGAGATTTTTTTTGTGGTTTTCAAGGAGTTATGAAGGAGTAATTGAACTATTATCAAATGGTAAATGTTAAAAAGAAAATGCTTTTATAAATAATACTTCAGTTTATATTGATTTACTGACAACAACAGTGACAATATATTTCTTAGTTACATAGTTTATTATCAGTTAAAGAATTATTACTTTGACTGTTTAAGTGATGTATTGTCTGGTGTTTTCTTGTGTTTTATAGTAATACTTTTAACTTTTTTTTTCAATTTTATCGTTGAACTCTAGTTAAGATTAATGTTTAAAAGTAATTAAAAATGAAAAAATAAATAATTTGATGCACAAAAGAAAACATTTTTTAATATAAATTCGTGTTAGAAATATTCTATTCTAGTGTTTATGATGCTGTTCCTTATATTTAAGCGATTACTCAAAGCATTCCTCAAAATCTTTTATGTTTTGAGAAATCTACGCTGATAATTTAAATGCGATTTTATCTTAATATAAGCATGCGAAATGTGTGTATTTTACATTATTAAAGATAAATCAACCTTTTTTAAGGATTATTATTGAAATGTTTTTACTTCGAGTACATCAATTTAGTTACAGATTAAAAATTAATAACAGAATATAGAAAATTGTCGGAACTCATTTTTGATCATGAAAATAAGGAAAAAATAACTCTGCGAAATTATTTTTATTGTTAAAAATATCAAAGATAGATAGTTTAATATATCATGATGTATCCACCAGGTTCACACTTCTGACTTTTTTGTTGTTGTTCAAGAAATCAATAACGAGACTTTTGGAGAACAGTGTAACATGAATGTGTTGATGTTAATGAGTTCGTATGCACTTAATTTGTCATTGTAATTTTCAGTTATATATAATCGCCTCAGTCTTGAGATAAATTTTGTGTAACACTATAAAAACAAGTTTAAAATTGTCATCAAACATCTCCAAAAATATGTCAGTCTATGTTTCGATGCTTCTAATATTGACACATCTACTAAAAAATCTCGATGTAATTTGAACAATTTTAGAAGCAGTTAAATTAATTTAAAAAGTGTTTTTTAGTGTCGCCTCCAGCCGACATCAGGACTGAGGAAGATAAAACATTATTTTATAGTGTAGTTCGTAAATTTAAAGTCCACCCATTACATATATTTCGCGTTATAATGTTCATTATAGTATACATGTTAACTAAATAATTTCTATAGATATGTTTAATATGTGAATTATGGAACAAGAAATTACATTAATATTTAGTGACAAGATTACTTTTTAATCCAGACTGCCATTCATACTTGAAAATATGACTTGTGTCTAAAACAATTCGTAACTAAAAGTAATAAAATAAAATAAATGTACATTGATTTTTTTTTAATTTTAAGTACATTATTTCTCAGTGTTCACTCCCACTGTTAAGTAGAACAGTGTTAACTTACAATAACAGAAATGTATGAAAAAATTCAAAATAAGTTATATTGATGTTGTTGGAGCTTATTTTCTAATCTTGCAAAAAGCTGAGAATACTATCTCAGTTTATTACTGAAATGTTAATGTAAAACCTCATTTCATTATAAATAGAAAATTTCTTTCTTCTTTCATTTATATTAATTTTATGAAATAAATTTTAATGTATATTTTGTACACAAAAATATTATACACAAAATCAGTGAAATATATCTAAAGATATATGATGTTTAATAACTGGGAAAAACCACATTTTAACATAAAAGCACTCCTTCCAGAAATGATAAATCTAAATTTATTCCAATTATTATGCTAGGCTTAGCTGCTATAAATGTAGTGACATCTTATTAGATCTTCTTGAGCTTTTATCTTCAGTTCCTAATGCGGTTGTAAATAAATAAAATGACAGAATGTACTGTTATATGCTTCATCTATAGAAATGGAAAGCAGAACATCTTCTAAGAAAAAAATCTTGATATGATAATTGGTTATTTTCTGCTTTTTCTTACGAATGTTATCTGAATATTTTCAGCTCTTTAGCTATTTTGAGTGTTCATTTTGATATTATCTGTAAGATTCTTAATTATAATAAATGGCTTTACCTGTGGAAAAATTTGGATTATTAATTTATTACGAAGACCTTATTATGACGCATGTTTTTATTTATTTTTTAAACAAGATAATGGCTTACATCAATAGTGCTATTATGTTTCGTTTATCTATGCCAAAAATATTGAAATAATTGGATCGCATATCTACGTAGTTTTTAATATAAGCAAAGAGTATAATCTGCAAAACCAGTATGAAATGAAGCTATTTTATTGAGGTAGAAAAAGAAAAAAAAAACAATAGATTTATAAATTGCCCCTTTAAAAGGAAAACTAATGAAAGCGCTTAAAATTAAACAACTTTAAAAAAAATAGCAAGTAAAGCCTTTGAGTAAAAATGCATAAATATAGAAATTTAACGTTGAGAAATGCACAAATAATGCATGCAAAGTTAGCAATCAGCCGTTTAGAATTTAGAATCGAATTTCTTTATCAGTGCAAGACACAGCGTGGTAGAAAATCAAATTTGAGCAAAAGCGACAGTGTCTCACAAGCTTAAATATTCGTTAAAGGAGCGAACGCGCCAAACAACCAATCACTAAAAAGCAGCATAAGCAATTGGGTGGACAAGTAGCAACATTTACCGGAGAACAAAGAAAACTAAACCGGTAAAAAATTAGAGACTTCCAAATACTAGGAAAATAAATCAGCACTTGATAAATCGTTGACTAAGGAGTAAGAATTTTTAATGATGTGATAAGCTTTCCAAAAAATTAAGATCAGGAATAGAAGGTCGATTTTGGATAATGGTGTCTTAGGAAAAATTTAACCTATGTTGTGAAGACCAACAATGTTGAGCAATTGAAGAACGATTAAGTACTTGATTTTTAACTTATCATTTAATAATTTATTTTTTCTAACATTAAATGAGTAGAGTTTAAATAATTTTAACTCTTTTCATTTTAAATTTCAGTCCAAATATTCCGTTTGCAAATAATTCACATAGAGGATTTTTAAATTACTTTTTACTTAAGTATTTAACATTAAATATTAGTTGTATGATATTTTACATAAAAGCTATGCATTTTTTGCTCTAATATTTTGTGATAATTTTTACAAGCTATTTATGTTTATTTAAAATATATAGATGTATAAATTTCTTTCTCACTAAGAAATACAGTTGATGACCCATTATCCGGAATAGTCGGCACGGAGGACTTTCCGGAATTTGGAATTTTATGAATTTCGGGTTCGTATAAAATTTGACGCTTCCACCTTCTCCTCCTCCTCCCTCCAAAACGGAAAATTTAAAAACAATAACAAAGTTATAAATCTAGAATATGAAATCTAGGAATGCGAGTCTAAGAATCTAGGAATGCAATCTAGAATATGAATGAAAAGTGTGTTGTATAAAAAGTGTAATGTTACCGTCTGAAGGATATATGTATGTCATGTTAATTATTTTTCAAATTATAGGGATTGCTTTGTAAATGTATTTTTAAATAGTACTATATTGAATTATTACTAAAAAACTAGTTACTAAGGAATAGATATGGAATAATTAAACATGTTGCTGACATATGAGTGGATGTAAGTTTACCGCGCCTTCAAAGAATTTATTTATAGAATCACTAATTATGTTTAGTTAATTAAGTGTATTTAAAGCTGTATAGTGTTTAAATAGCTACTTATGTGTATCTAATGTATACGGAATGTATAGATGGTTATCTCTCCATGGAATAATATTTAAATTCACTTATTGGAAAGATGCATGCATTTAATATTTAATATTTTATGCCTTATACGAATTGCTTTGTTATATTATTTTTAGATTGTACCAAATTACATTATTGGTAAAAAAACTAGTTAGGAGAAGATATGGAATAATTAAACATGTAGCTGGCATATGAGTGGATGTAAGTTTACCGCGCCTTCAAAGAATTTATTTATAGAATCACTAATTATGTTTAGTTAATTAAGTGTATTTAAAGCTGTATAGTGTTTAAATAGCTACTTATGTGTATCTAATGTATACGGAATGTATAGATGGTTATCTCTCCATGGAATAATATTTAAATTCACTTATTGGAAAGATGCACGCATTTAATATTTAATATTTTATGCCTTATACGAATTGCTTTGTTATATTATTTTTAGATTGTACCAAATTACATTATTGGTAAAAAAAACTAGTTAGGAGAAGATATGGAATAATTAAACACGTGAATCACACGTGAGTGGCCATAGCTTATTGTTTATGTGCATTTAAAACTATGAAAAGTTTATAAAGATAATTATGTGCATTCCATGTAAACAGACTGAAAACATTTCCGCATTTTACGTTAAATATTTTAAGTATTGTAGGGATTGTTTTTTAATTTATTTTTAAATAGTACCAAATTCCAATGTTACTAAAAAACTAGTTATGAAGGCGTAGATGTGGTATAATTAAACATAAGTGGATGTAACTTTACTGCGAATTTAGTGAGTATGTTTTTATTAATACTAATTCTGTGTATTTAAAACTGTGTATGTTTTATAATTCTAATTTTATATTAATGTATAAGTTAAAGCGCATAATACTTTCTAGTAATACTCAGTTTATAATGAAATAATACATCTTCAGATATATTATATTAATACAGTTTACACAAAGAGAAAAAGTTAGCACAACTTATATAAGCGTCTTGTTCGAATAAGTCTTTCCAGAATCGAATGGAGTAAAGAGATTTCTGAGTTACGGCGGTCATGTTAATACATTACCAGATATTGTAATTTTTGTAAAAGTTCATTATAATTAAGGTGCTACTGCAGTCCCCGACCTAATGTCTTCAGACAGAGAATCTGATAGGCAAATGGACTTCTACCAAATCTGATTGTTTTCTCATGGTTATTCTTTTTGAAGATCTACCATGTTTGAAGATCTACCTTTTGAACGATTTCTTTGGCTGCAAGCGCATCTTCAGTAACACTTATGAGGAATGCTGGTTTACGTCGGTAGAGATACATTGTTGTATTTTTGCATTTAATGTCAAGTTCAAACCATTTGTCTGAACGGGAAAGGCATTTTTGGTCCGTATAAAATAAGTAGTTTTCTGTATTTATCATGCTTCACAAAGCCATGGGAGCAGTTTTTAAAATCCTGAGAGATGAATAGTGGGATGAATAGTTCGCAGGATGTATTGGTTGCAATTTCCTCTTGTTCTGCCCCACATTATGCACGAATAGGTTAGAATCAGTATCCGAAGGTGGTCGCAGACCTAAAAATTTAACTGGAAGTCTTAACATAGCTACATACACCATTTCCGAATCTGTTGCATCAATATCTTCTTTCAGGGATGATTGAAGGTAAACCAGCACAAGTGGTAATGTATTTACCCATCGTTCCAATATGTTGCATTTGATGGCAGTTTTCTAATACATACCTTTACATATTTTACTGCACAATTTATGTCATTGTCATTCCATCATCATAATCATCATAATTTTTTCGTTTTTATATACTAACGTTTACGTCGCTTTAGCAGTTAATGCATATATATATATATATATATATATATATATATATATATATATATATATATATATATATATATATATATATATATATATGTATATATATTTAAATATATACTATATTTATTTTCAACAATAAGAGTTTTCTTGTATAAAAAAAATAATATAATTAATTACTTACATACTGCTGTAGATACGAGTATTATCATGAAGTGAATCACTGTCATTTATTGTTGTTTGTTATTCTTTTATTATTTGTAAGAAAGTATGGATATTAAAACTTCAGGATGAATTTCAGCCCCTCCACAGTTTTACTGAGATTTAGAACGTCATGAGTTATAATGCTTAAAATCAGATATATTTATCTTATAGCCACATGTAATACAAAATTACATAAAATCTGTATCTGAAATAAATAACTTTTATTTATGAGTTACAGATATTTGCAGCTGAAATTGATTTTTTTAGTATCAATATGCATACATAATTACAAAAAAATATATTACAATAAACCGGGGTGGAAATTTTTTTCGCAGGATTTAAAAATTTATCATATGCTATTAAATTTTCTAATAAATTTTATATTGACTTAAAAATCATTAAATAACTATTGTAACTATAAAAGAGAAAGTATCTTTATTGTTGTATAGATTCCATGCTACCAATAAAAAATATTTACAAAATAAGTGTGTTTTCAGACAAAAAATATCGATGGTGATTACTACTACATCGATCGCCATTCTAAAAAAGTTAATAAGAAAATTTTATTTTTGAGCCAATTTTTTAGTGTTTTTTTTTTCAGATTTAGATTGCTACACTTTACCTTTCCCCCCCAATTTCTTATGTGTTATTTGAGAGGTTTAAGATTTAAATTACTGCAAGTCTATTTTTGGACTATTTCCCTGCCAGATTTTGCAAAATTGTGAGACGCAGGCGAGGTCTTATTAGATAAAGTCAATGAATTTAATTTAAAGGCAATCAGTTTAAAGAACTGATCTGAAGTATAAATTGCTTTTGCTCAATGTCATATTAGTCATTTCTATTTCTATTTTTAGTTTTTGGATGTTTCGAACGTTAAAAAAGCTAATTCTAATTTTGAAAAAAGCTGAAAACTGAGAAAATCTTTTTGGTTGAGTACAATTCAAAATCATTATCTCACATTCCTACTGAAATAACATTTATTTGCTAACAAAAAAACTTAGCTAATAGATAATGAAATGACATTATTTCAATACTCTCCTTTTCAGGTAGACAATAGTAGCATTATTTTTTGCACCAACACCTCGAAATCGCACAGAGAGCACCCGAAGTCATTACAAAAGCTAGTGATAAAAACATTCGTAATAGTTCCTGGACGTCTCTGAAATGCCGAAAGAAGAAATTTTTTTCGAAGCCTTACTAAATACAATCCTCAATGCCTACAAGACTAACTTCAAACTTTCTCAGCATAAATCCATCGTTTTGGGAAAAGAGGGTATCAAAGATGCTTAAGAAATTGACCAAGATGGCTCAAAAATCTCCATAAGGTTTCAGAAATCGATCCTCGGAATGGGCGTTTTTTGCTCTGTTTGTTCTTTGTTCAACTAGCAATGTGATAAATCATTTATTAAAAATAATTCAGTAATTTCAAACGTAAATTCACTGTTAAAAACTAATTGAAAATTAATTAAAACTATATAAATTTATTTTTATTATTATTATGATTGTGTTCAGGGCAACCACTTGCAGTTGACAAAATTCTATTCTTTAGATTTTTCCTGATCAGTACATGCATCAAATTGGTGAATTTCTTGATACAAAAACAAAATTATAATGTTTTCAGGTACTTACCATACATGGCACTTGATGCAGTAAGAGGTTAAATAATGTAATATCCATTCTTCAAAATTTGTGCTGTGGTTTGCGATTTTCGATAACAAACACATGCTTAAAATTAAATAAACCAAATAATTAACGACAACATCTATATCTTGCTAAGAAAAAGTATGAAAAACGCACATATATATATATATATATATATATATATATATATATATATATATATATATATATATATATTTAATAGGAATTCATTTAAACTGATAAAAATTGTTTTAAAGTCGACAGATTAAGCATATGAGATAAATAAAAATCCTATATGTATTTTGTCCGAAAAAAACAATTAAAGACTGTTTTTATTATTCAAAGTTTTATAAATGTTAAGAGAAATATCTGTTATTAATTCTTTCGTGCCAAAGATAATCTCATTTTCTCCATAAAATCATTAATCATCTTTAGCTTTAAAGCTAAAGCTCATCATAGCTTTAAAGCTTGTTTGTATAAGGCAGAAAGTTAGCTTTTACGTATTCGTTGAATATTTGGATAACAATACTTTTTATGCTGTATGATGAATAATTTTTTGTAAGAAATATTTTCAAATTTGCATTTGCTTTTAATATATTATTTGAAAATATAAGTTAAAAAATACAATTTTTATCCTGCTTATTTTTGTTGAAAATGCGACTTAAAAATACAAGAATGGAAATGATACATATGTTTATCTTTCATCCTGTGCTTCATTGAATTTATATTACTGATTAATTTATTCAATTAACATATCATTACACAGTTGTATACACCATTAAATTATCACATATCATGTATATATATATATATAACGGGTGTCCCAAAAATAACTGATGGATCTTGAAATTCAATAACTTGCAAACGGTGACTGCTATTTAAAAAATTTTTGCAGGAGTGTTATGTATAATGTCAGGAGTTTTTTCACCGTAATTTTTTTTTATTTTAGTTCGCATATCAAACAATAGGTGGCGCTGACGGCGATTGAAGGCCAGGTCAGCAGTGCTGAGTGAAGCGTCGACCTGGCCTTCAATCGCCGTCAGCGCTACCTATTGTTTGAAATTCGAAATAAAATAAAAAATACGGTATAAAAACTCCTGACATTGTACATAACCCTGCTAATTTTTTTTTTAAATAGCTGTCACCGTTTGCAAGTTATTGAATTTTAAAATCCATCAGTCATTTTTGGGACACACGGTATTTACTATTAATATACATTACATATCATTAAATACCATTTATTCTTATAAAAAATATAATTTTTAGAGTATTAAAAAGAGATGTTTGAGGAACTTGAGGAACTTGAGGTACATATAGACATAATATCATTGAGATAAAAGTCCTTCATATGGAGAAATTAAGTATATATTTTATGATCGCATCTGATTTAATGCATTTTAAACTTTTATTTTTATTTTTATTTATTTCTTTTTTTTAACTAGAAGAAAGTATTGGATTCATGAAAGTTCTCGAAATCAGGTTTCCAACGGATTTACATGTTTCAGGGGTCAGATAATCCGAATAAACATCTTTTTACGAAATGTCTAAGAGTCGGTCAGTCTGTCTGTATGTGACAATCATTTTGGGCGCTCTATCTCAAGAAATAAAGCAAGGGATTTTACAAAACTTTACATTCTGTTAGATATTGATATAAATTACATCTAATTGGTTTTTCTTGTACGCCGCTCAACAGTTGGCGCTACAATGCTGCATTATTTATAATTTCCACAATGTCCATATCTCTGGAACAGCTTCCAAGAACTGGTGCATGCATTTAAAAAAATAAGATATAGTTAGTACTTGGTATAATATTGTGCTGAATACGTTTTGAGATAATCGCTCAACAAGTGGAGCTGCCATGGTGCATTATTCGTGATTTTCTCATTAGCTCTTTTTGAAAAACTATTGTAAAGAACTTCAAAAAACTTAAGATTCCGTGACAGTTAAATATAAACTAAATCTGATTAGTTTTTTATGTATTTAGCCTAAAAGGTTTTGCTGCTAAGCATTATTCTTAAATACTCGAATAAATATATCTCAAGAACTACTTCATAGATTTTCATAAAACTTTATAGTTTGTTAGTACATGATATAGTATGGTGCTGATTATGTTAATCTGATATTGTGAAATCCCTCAAAAGATGGCGCTTAATCGGGGCGTTATTCGGTATTACCGTAATCGCTCTACCTGAATAACTAGTACACAAAATTTTTAAAAATTTCATACTTAGTTAGTCCCCGATATTGATTTGTGTTGATTAGTTTTATGTGTAAATCGCCCAACAGATGTTGCTATGTGGCATTTTTTACGATTTTGCAATAAATATATCTCAAAAATTAATGCTTTGATTTTTTTAAACCTTCTAATTCATTTATTATATGATAAAATTTGATTCTGATTAGTTTTTGGTGTACGTCACCCAATATATCTTCTTATTTTTAAGATTTTGCAATAGCTCTATCTCAAAAACTATTACATGCATGATTTTCATCAAAGTTCAGATTCAGTTACAAGTTGACACAAGTTGTTGCTGGCTAGATTTAGATTTTAACCACTTAACCTCTGGCGCTGCCATGCTGAACATTTCAGGAAGTATTAACATGCATAATTTAGAAGTTTTGGAATTGCTATGTCAGACTAGTTACTTTCTTCTATCTTTACAAGAAGAAAGTATTGGATTCATGAAAATTTTCGACTTCCGGTTTTCGACGGATTTATACGTTTTAAAAGGTCCTGAACACGTTACGACTATTTTTAGAAAATGTCTGTCTGTGAGTCTGTCCGTCTGTCTGTCTGTCTGTCTGTCTGTCTGTCTGTCTGTCTGTCTGTCTGTCTGTATGTGACAAAAAAATTGTGGGCGCTCTATCTCAAGAACTAATGCTCGAAATTTAATAAAATTTTATATTCAGTTAGATCTTGATATGAATTAGTGCCTATTTGTTTTTGGTGAAAATTGGCCTGCAGTTGGCGCTGCTATACTACGTTTTTCATGATTTTCAAGATTGCTATATCTCAAGAATTAATGCACAGAATTTCACCAAACTTCAGATTCTGTGACCCCTTGATATACATAGATGCTGATTAAGTTTTGGTGTAAATTGGCCAGCAGGTGGCGCTGCTATGCCACGTTTTTCATGATTTTCATGATAGCTATATCTCAAGAACTAATGCACAGAATTTCACCAAACTTCAGATTCCGCGATACCTTGAGATACAAAGCCGCTGCTAAGGTTTTGGTGTGAACAACCCAATAGGTGGCGCTGCTATGCTACATTTTGCACGATTTTTGCGATAGCTATATCTCAAGAACTAATGCAGAGAACTTCATCAAATTTTATATTCTGTTACACTAGAATATATAACATAATTAGACGCTGATTACATTTTGCTATTAACCTTGCAACAGGTGGTGCAGCTATGCTGCATTTTGCACGATTTTTCCGATAGCTATATCTCAACAACCAACGCACAGAATTTCATCAAACTTCAGATTTTGTTACAAAATGACATATAACATAATTACACGATGATTAAGTTTTGTTATAAATCCTTCAACTTATGGTGCTGCTGTGCTATATTTTACACGTTTTTTTTTTTTTTAACTAGCTATATCTCAAGAACTAATGCACAGAATTTCATCAAACTTCAGATTCTTTTACACCATAACATAATTAGACGCTTTTTTGCGTTTTGGCATAAATTGTCTACGATATGGTGTTGCTGTGCTACGTTTTGCAAATTTTTTGTTATAATTATATCTCAAGAACTAATGGACGAAATTCCATCAAATTTCAGATTCTGTTAGGTCTTGACATCAATAGATGCTTATTAGGTTTTAGCATAAATTACCCAACATGAGGCACTACTAAGCTCATTTTCTCACAATATTAATTAAATTTTGCGTTTTAGGCTTTTCGGATACCAGAATCTCGTTAGGCTAGGTCAAATGTTTGAGGAAATTCGATAGTGGGTAACTTTGGGGGTCACCAAGTTTTTTTTTTTTTTTTTTTTTTTTTTTATTAAAATGTACTTATGAGATAGAAGAATGTTTTGGGATTGACACATCCAACTAGTTTTTTTCTGCTTTTCTTTTTTTTTTTTTTTTTTGTGCTAACTCCAAACGAGTTGGGTACATTGAGTGTACACTGACAAGGTGTACTTGAAGTCGCTAAAAAATACCTCCATTAACTTAAAACTATCAATATATACAATATCGCAATAAAATGTGTTATGTCACTTTTTTAAGACCAGTGGACTCAAAGACCCTTAAGGGTGTATTCGAAAAAACGCTTTTCCACCTTCAGCAGCTCAAAATTTTCCGATACAATTTCAGACACATTTTTAAAAGTAGAATCATGAAACTTGCTGAGGGGATTCTTGAAGGGACGTATGAGGTGCCGAGTAAAGTCTTTTTACGCTCAATTAATTAGAATTTGATTTATAAACATTTACCTTCTCGGCATGACCCTTTTTTTCTTTCTCGGATCTCTCGCTTCGGGAAAATCTGTTCAAAATGCCGTTTTTGATCGCTTTTTTTACAATGTTTTTTACATTTATCAAAGAATTGACAATCACGGCACCTTGTGCACTTTCTAAATAAGAGAATCTGCAAGTTTGATGCGTTTGACAGCAAAAGTGCATTCAAAAATAAATCGGAAAATAAGCAGTTTGAATCGAAATACACCCTTAAACGGAAAAAAAGAAAGTATACTTAATTCAAACACTGCACATGATAGGCAAAGTCTAACCTGAAAATTTCGAATCACAAGTAAATTTAAAAGTCTCTGCTAAGAACAATTGAATGGAATGATGACACCCAACACAAGTGTTGTTTTTAAACGAAGGTCACGGTCCGACAAAATCAGTCGATACTCTTCTCTAACACAGTATTTTTACAAGCTAGATGAATGCAGATACCTTATTATCATAACGTTGGTCCGAACAACCGTAGAAATCAGGATCCTCGAAGATTCAGATATATTTTGAGAAAATTAAACAAATGATAGTATAGCGGACTCCCAGGCTCTAAAATCTTATAATCAGAATAACAAATTCACACGATAGACTCATCAATTTGTCTGCCACTAAACTACATCCATAAGACAAGAGTTAGACATTAATGCGTCAACGTAAAATTACGACTATCATTAAACCAGCTTTATGCTAGTACAGTAGAGCCGTGCACGTCTTTACACCATTTGAAGTTTATTTCCAGAAATATTTTTTCATTAATTTATATTTTTTATACAAAAAAATAAAGTAACTTCTAGTTTATTTAACTGTATGGCAAATGGTTAATTACAAGCAACATGTTTTAATGTTTGAATGCACTATGCTGAAAAGCTTTTAAAATTCCTTTCATATGGCATTCATTTTGTACTTGATTTAGTCTTGTGTGTTTTGTATGTGTACAGAAAGGGAATATTGACATCGGAAAAATATTATGAAGATAATTATTCCAAACGTATAGCGAAAATTCAATTTCCAGTGTCATGCTTGAGTATAAACCCATCTGATGAAACTTAAATCATATTTGTACGGTACATATCAGTTAAATACATTATGCAATGTCAGATTTCAGCGAAAATTCAATTCATTGATATTTCATTCATCCTTGAATATTGCACGGCATTTTACTAAATTTTTGTTTACAACAGAAAAAATATGTATGATGGGTGATATATTTGGGTTTTTACTATTTGCTTACATAGGTCTTGTCGATTTCTTTAAGATATGAAAATAGCAACATTGTTATAAACAAACTCTCGATTTTTTTTTTGTTAAATTAACCCAAATGTAATATTCCAAAACATCTAAAAAATAAATGAACTTCTCCAAGCAAATCTTAGTAAAAAAAAATTTTCATTAAAAGATAAATATCGGGTTATCGAAAAGTCAGAACAAACTTTAAAATTAATAATTCGAAAACGAATCAAGAAAAAAGTTACGGTTTGCACCAAACAGATGCAAAAGAAACCGGGCTGTGTGTGGCAACGAAAAAAAAAAAATTCTGTGTGTGACCAACAGATGACTCTATGGTGTTTTATTGCACCAAAAATGATTTAAAAATGAAAAAATGTTGACAACTTACAAGTCAGCTTAATTACAGTTCACTAGTACAATGTGACTGCGATAAATCAGAAATACAGCTGTGAGACGAGATACCATACCGTTCACAGCATTTAGCAGCATTTGTTGCGTTATGGTAGACACATTTTGGCGGATGGCGTATTTCAGTGCTGCTATTGAAGCCGGTTGGTTGCGGTACATTTTTGACTTCACGAATCTAAACAGCTAAAACTCATAGACTGTGAAATCCGTCTGTCTGACTTCCTCGAAAAAAAAATGACCAATTGTGAAATCCACTGAGAAGCCAGGCTATCACTTTTGCCTGTTGAAAGGGTACCTCAACAAATTCGAACCGAATTTTTGTTGTTGTTGTTGTTGTTGTTGCCACACAAAACCCGGTTTCTTTTCTATAGTTTGGTGCAAACTGTATATTTGTATATTGATTCGTTTTCAAATTATTCATATTTAAAGTTTGTCCTGACATTTGGATTACCCGATAGATACATTAATGAAGTTTTCCTTGAAACACGAAATAACCACGTAAAATATGATTAACACACTAAATGAATAATCTTAATGCTTATATGCTTTTCTTAAATTCTAAGAAAAATAATATTACAAAATAATAAAGTGTAAAGGAAAAATATTTTAAAAAGTGAATATAAATATTCAAACTTTATTTTGAAAAATATTACAACAGCTTAACTTTTTCGAACACGGAATATTTTATTCATATTATGCCACAATAAAAATGAAAAAAGTCTTAAATATGCTTACTTCTCCTGAAAGCTTAATGTGTCACTTTTCATTACTGTTCCCATACATTTTCTATTAAGAATCAATATTATGAGTTACGACATTTTTGGGGTGTTGATAGAAGCTTCAAAGGGTTATGCCTTTACAGCGTATTTGCAAATTATTTATGTTGAAATTAGATATGAATTTGATAGTATAATACAATTATTGTAATAAAGTAAAGTAAAATATTATGCATTTCTGAACGTTTCTTTGTATTTGAAACAATAAATACGAAACAATAAATTTGAAACAAAAAACAATAATTTTTTTGTTAAATTTTTAATATAATAAAAAAAATTAAAACTATCTTGGAATAGTGAATATTACAAATGAGAAAACTACGTAAAATATTTGCGTTTAAAAAGGAGTTTTGATATTTCATTAAATGTATTATTAAAAGTAAATATTTAAATTTTTACTGTACGTAAAACTTTGAGTTAAAAAAATAACTACTCTCCATGGTTATTATATTTTATTGGATCACACACACACAAAAAAAATCTTTAAATCCCTTACAATTTAAAAACACATAGGGGAAACTGGGACACATTGATACAGTTTTTTTTCCAATATTTTTTTTTTTTTGGTGTCCTGAAAATAGAAAATTCAAGTTATTTTTCCATATGATGTCAACAAAACTTGTGTAGTGTGTTTTAAAAATTTACAATCGTTGTTTAATATAGTAGTTTTGCTTGTAATTAAAAATAAGTCATTTGTATCAATGTGCTCCATCTCCGGGGCAGATTGATACACCTCATGGGGCACTTTGATACCTTTGGAAAAATTGAGACAAAATAACACCAAGAATATTTTTTCTTACAAAATGAGCTAGCAAGCCATTTTTAATTATTTATAGAAATTCAAATCACCCATGATTTATTTGTAAGCAATATTAAAGCAATCAAAATTAAATGTATAATGACCTATTATTCTGACCGTTCCTTGTCTGATTGTTGGCTTTGGTAACATTGTCACACCTGGAACTTCAACTCCATTATTTTTTTCTTAGGAAAGATGAAACAATTACCAGGTTTCTGATTATAAACCGGTTTATAAACAGAAAATAAAGGATAATTATATTAAAAATTCTGTTTATAATATAATTATCCTTTAGCTATTCTGCAGTTTGTTTATCGTATTTAACATTTATTATGTCAAAAATACTTTTTACTCTGGACAATCGATATTAATTGCAGATTTGCCAGGCGGCCGTCCTTTTCTTTTATTAGTTCTATTAGCACAAGATTTTGGGTAATTTCGTACGTTTTCTGTTTGCAAAAGTACTATAAAATATTTTAATATGAAAAATTAGAGCTATTTCACTTGAATGAAAACTAATATTAGAATTTTTTGACGAGAAATAGTTGGATTAATGAGTGACTAGTAAATCAAAAAATTCCTTTCTGCAGTACCGGAGGAAAAGACAGCTTTCATGTACCTTATTTATTTATTTATTTATCTATTTATTTTAAATTAAGTTATATTATTCCAACATACGAAGCTCAAATTAGTGTAACCCGATTATATAAAATTGAATACTAGTTTTTGTCAACACTGAATATTAATGGGTATTTTTAGAAACAAATAATCTTTTATTCAGGCTGGTTTTATTTAAAACGATTCATAGGGTTGTCAAATTCTACGATATCATGAAGTGTATGCCATTTTAAAACAACATCATGAAGAAAAAACCAATGAGCATGGTAGAAATCTTAATTCATGTGCACATGCACATTCAGATCGAAATCGATTATTATATACGAGTGCTGTCGCAGGCAAATTGATTTAAAAAAAAGTCACCTACATTAGAAATTGAAACTGCTGTATTTCAGGCGTTTTTTAAGGCAAAGACAAAGCAAAAAATACTCCGGAGTTCATTATTAAGATCAAACTCTTTAGAAAGAGCCTTTTTTTCAATTTTATATTTTTTGTTTGTACATCATTGTACATTTAAAAGAGTTTTAACAAACTTAAACCACCACAATTTTGAAACAAGATGGCGGATGAAGTTGGCCAATAAACTTGGTCAAGACATTGGTATGTATATTTTGTACACAACAAATTACATCCAAATAAGTTTATAAGTACGCGTGTTATCATGTGACGAAAATCAGATTATTTTAAAATGTGAGCAACACTTGAAACTCAGTGCTATAACTCAGCCATTTTTAAAGATACAGACGAAACAACAAATGCTCCGGAACATTTGTATCAAGGTCAAATACACAAAACAAAAATCTTTTTTAATTACTTAATTTTGCACCTAATATTAAAATTTAAATTTTTTTTTAAAAATTAATATTTCGCCATTTTGAAACAAGATGGCGGATGGAACCGGCGAACGAACTCGGTCCATACACCTGTATGTACTATGTACGCACCAAATTACATCCATATAGGCTTATAAATATGCGTGTTATCACGTGACGAAAATCAGATCATTTTAAAATATGAGCAACACTAGAAATTTAAAGTGCTATAACTCAGCCATTTTTAAGATAAAGACGATGCAAAAAATGCTCTCGAATAATTGTATCAAAGTCAAATGTATAAAAGAAAAATCTTATTCAATTTCTCTCTTTTTTGCACCCAATTTAAAATTTTAATAAAAAAATGGCCGTCATTTTGATACTAGATGGCAGATGGAACTGGCTAACGAACACGGGACAGGCCTCATTATGTACTATGTACACACCAAGTTGTATCCAAACCGATTCATAAATACGAATGTTATGACGTGACAAAAATCTGATCTTTTCAAAATGTCGTCCATACTAGAATTTTAAAGTGCTATAACTCAGTCATTTTAGGTAGCTTTCATTACAAAAAGTAAAAAGCTACCTAGCAGTCGTCCGGAGGAAAGCACTTCCGAAAAATTTTGGTATATTTTCACCGATCATGACCCCCAGACCACAAAACCACCCTCCGTTCAAATGTTGTCATATATATATACATATATATATATATATATATATATATATATATATATATATATATATATATATATATGACATTTGTCATGCGATAACTAACGTATTTATGAACCGATTTGAATGAAACTTGTTATGTACATAGTACATACAAATGTCTCGACCGAGTTCGTTGGTCAGCATCATCCGCCATTTTGTTTCAAAATGGCGGCCATTTTAAATTTTTTAAAAAAATTAAAATTTAAAATTAAATGCGAAAAAATTAAAAGTTGAAAAATATTTTTCTTTTACTTGTTAGAACTTAAAACAAAGATTTCAGAACACTTTTTATTTTGTCTATATCTCAAAAAATGATTGAGTTGTAGCACTTTGAATTTTTCTTATGGCTGACATTTTAAAACGATCTGATTTTTGTCACGTAATAACACGCGTATTTATGAACCGATTTGAATGACACTTGGTATGTACGTAGTACATACAAATGTCTCGACCGAGTTCGTTGGCCAGCATCATCCGCCCTTTTGTTTCAAAATGGTGGCCATTTTAAAATTTAAAAAAAAATTTAAATTTAAAATTAAATGCGAAAAAATCAAAATTTGAAAAAATATTTTTCTTTTACGTGTTAGAACTTAAAACAAAGATTCCAGAACACTTTTTATTTTGTCTATATCTTAAAAAATGATTGAGTTATAGCACTTTGAATTTTTCTTATGGCTAACATTTTGAAACGATCGGATTTTTGTCACGTATTAACACGCGTATTTATGAACCGATTTGAATGAAACTTGGTATGTTCATAGTGCATACAAATGTCTCGACCGAGTTCGTTGGCCAGCATCATCCGCCATTTTGTTTCAAAATGGTGGCCATTTTAAATTTAAAATAAAAATTTAAAATTGAAAGTTGAAAAATATTTTTCTTTTACGTGTTATAACTTAAAACAACGATTCCAGAACACTTTTTATTTTGTCTATATCTTAAAAAATGATTGAGTTATAGCACTTTGAATTTTGCTTATGGCTGACATTTTGAAACGGTCTGATCTGAACGATCCATCATGTTGCTTTAAAATTGCATACACTTTACCATATCATGGAATTTGGTGACTCTCTAAATCGCTTAAAATAAAACCAGGTTGAATAAAAGATGACTAATTTCTAAAAATTCCTATTAATATTCAGTCTTGACGAAAACTAGTATTCAATCTTATAAAATCACTAATTTTATAAAATTATTTCCACTAATTTGAGCTTATTATTTTTGAACAATGTAACTTACTTTAAAATAAATAAATAAATATATAAGTATATGAAAGCTACCTCTTCCTCCCGGCATTGCCGGAAGGACTTTTTTAAGATAGAGACAAAGTTAAAAGTGTTCCGAAATCGTTGCTTAGTGTTCTAACACATAAAAAATGTTTTACAACTTTTAATTTTTTCGCATTTAATTTTAAATTTTATTTATTTTTTATTTTTTAAATGGCCGCCATTTTGAAACAAGAAAGCGGATGTGGCTGGGCAACGAAATCGGTCCAAACATCGGTATGCACTATGTACGCACCAAATTGCTTCCAAATAAGTTTATATATACGTGTGTTATCAGGTGAAGAAAATGAGATCATTTGAAAATGTGTACAATACTAGAAATTCAAAGTGCTATAACTTAGTCTTTTTTTAAGACTTGACGAAACAAAAATGCTTTGGAATATTTGTATCAATGTCAAATGTACAACAGAAAAATCATTTTCAATTTCTCACTTTTTTGTACCTAATTTAAAATTAAAATTTTTTTTTAATTTAAATGGCCGCCATTTTGATACAAGATGGCGGATGGAACTGGCTAACGAACTCGGTCCAGGCCTCATTATAAACTATGTACACACCAAGTTTTATTCAAATTGATTCATAAATACGCGTGTTATCACGTGACATAAAACTGATCCTTTCAAAATGTGAGCCATACTAGAAATTCAAAGTGCTATAACTTAGTCATTTTTTAATGATATAGACGAAACAAAAAGTGTTCTGGAATTGATGTTTTAAGTTCTAACACACAAAAGAAAAATATTTTTCAACTTTTTCTTCCATGTAAATTTAAATTAATTTTTTTAATTTTTTTAAAAGACCGCCATTATAAAACAAGATGGCGGGTGATGCTGGCCAACGAACTCGATCCAGACATTTGTATGTACTATATTCATACCAAGTTTCATTCGAATCGGTTATACGATATACGATAGTAAAAGCATGACAAAATCATATATATATACAGGGTGTCCCTAAACAAATGGTGTATACACAAGGGGGTAATAGAACACATCAAGACGAGTAATAGTAAATAGGAAGCCAAGGGTCCCAAACGTTTTCCAAAGGAGATAGCCGCCATTAAAGTTTGGGGTCCAAAATTTCAAATACACATAAAAACGGAAAAATCGGTCGATTGATTTGCGGTTTTCACTAAAATTATACTTTATGTTGGTATTTTCTTGAAAATAAATAATAAAAATAAATTTCGAAAAATGCCGATAGAGGGCGCTTTAGACTTTGAAGTAATGAAAAACTACTTTTTGTCGTGATTTTTTGCATCTCATTAAATAGTTTCATAAGCTTAGACGCAAACTTAAATTTTGAGCTCAAAATCTGAATATTTGGATCCTGTTAGGTAGCACAAACTTAACTGTGTTCAGAGGGTTTAAATTTCAAATGATTATAAAAAACGGAAAAATTGGTCGATTGATTTGCGGTTTTCACTAAAACTATTCTTTATGTCAGTATTTTATTGAAAATGAATTATAAAGATAAATTTCAAAAAATGCCGATAGAGGGCGGTTTAAAGTTGGGAGTAACGAAGAACTACTTTTTACGTTATTTTTTGTATCTGATTAAATATTTTCGTAATTTAGACTTAAACTTAAATTTTGAGCTCAAAATCTGAATAATTGGGAGTGGTTAAGTAGCACAAACTGAACTGTGTTCAGAGGGTTTAAATTTCAAATGATAATAAAAATACGGAAAAAATTGTTCGATTCGTTTTCGGTTTAAAATAAAACTATTCTTTAAGTCAGTATCTTCTTGAAAATGAATTTTGAAGATAAATTAAAAAAAATTCCGTTAGAGGGCGCCTTAAACTTCAGAGTAGCCAACAAAAAATTTTAACCATTATTTTTTGTATCTAATTAAATGCTTTCCAAAACTTGTTAAATATTTTCGAAATCTTAGATTTAAGGGGACGGTGGACGTTAAAAATTTATTTTATTCATTTTTATCATAGCAATATGAAATTTTGTGCATATATAAATTTCACCAAAAGCATATAGAATACCTTCAAAAAATTTCCAATCTTATCAAAATTTGTAAATTTTTTTTTACAAAATTTTTAATTTTAAAACGAAATTTTAAAATGCTCCTCGTGTTTTAATTTTTTTAAATATTTTCTTGCTTTTGCATTTTTATCACTTAAAACTATATTATAAACAAATTTGTGTAAAAATTTTTAAATCTCTTGAATAGTTAATTTTTTACAGATTTTTTTCTAAATTCCTTATCGATTTTCATCAAAATTTTGCTTTTTAATAAGTAAAAAATAAAATTTGACTATCTTAATGAAGACGAATTTTAAAAAGCTTACACAATTTATTTTTAAAAAATATCAGGATACTTCCTTATCAATTTTATAAATATTGATCAAAAATTAAGACGCAAGGAGCAATTCAAAAATCTAAAAACGCTGAAAAATTAGTTTTGATTAAAATAGATTTAAAAGTATATAAATACATTTATCATTATTATTTACTCCTTAAAACCTTCATAAATGATATTTTAATAAGAAAAAACTGTTTAGGTACAATCATACCCCAGAAATAGAACTTTTTTCTGACGATTTTGCTATAGATGATTTTTCTTAAATAAAGGTCCACTGTCCCTTTAAACTTAAAGTTTGAACTCAAACTCTGAATCGTTGGGAGGGGTTAAGAAGGCCAAACTGAAGTGTGTTCAGGAGTTGAAATTTAAACCCCTTCCCCTTGAACACAGTTCACTTTTGCGCTACTTAAACACTCGCAGCGACTCAGAATTTGATCTCAAAATTTAAATCTAAACATTTGAAAGCATTTAATGGGATTTAAAAAAATAACGGTTAAAAATAGTTGTACGCTACTCCAATGTCTAAGGCGCCCTCTATCGGCATTTTGTGAAATTTATCTTTAAAATTTATTTTCAAGAAAACACTGATTTAAAGAGTAGTTTTAGCAAAAACCGCAAACGAATCGACTAATTTTTCCGTTTTTTATAGTTTTCCGTGTCAATTCTATAAAAAATTCATTTGAATATTGTGTAGCTAAATGTATAGAGCTTTGTTAAAGTTTTCAAATCATAGCTTGAAAATTCTGCAAATTATAGTCGAAAGATTAAGATCAAAATCCGATATTCCCAAAATGAAACAAAAAGATGAGTTACTGTATCCATATTGCATTGATTAGTGTCTACATAATATTGCACGTACTACGATATTTGGATACAGCTCCTCAACTTTTTGCTTCATTTTGGGAATTTCGGATTTTGATGTTATTCTTTCTACAATAATTTGCAGAATTTTCAAGCTATGATTCTGAAACTTTACCAAAAGTTGCTCTATACATTTAGCTAACAGAATATGCGAATGAAAGTTTTATAGAATTGACGCATGCGCAGTAAAAATTAATTTACTACACCTGCTCATTTTTCGTACAAATATTAATATTCTTTAATTTTGATTACATGGTGTTATGCACAATGTTGATTGTCATATTTTCTGAAAAGATCATTGTTTATTATTAAGGACTCTGCAAATTCTAAGCAAAAAAAACTTGGTCAAATTTTGGACAGTTTTTATAAAATTTTAATTTTTCTACGAGTTTGGTTGCTATATTCATAAAAATTAAAATAGTTTATTATAATAATTTTTTATAATATTTTTATATATAATTTTCTATATAATTATATTATTAATTATATAATTATATATATTAATTTATATATATATTATATATATATATATATATACATAATTATATATAATTATATATAATTTTTATTTATAATAAAAAGTTTATCATAATCTGTTGTTTGAACGATTTTGCTACATTAGT